>OZ026591.1:7660411-8860411 GCA_964020215.1 Aurelia sp. 3 sensu Dawson et al. (2005)
CTATTACTTAATTTGGACATTCCAGGGAGATTATTTGAGATGGGTGTTTATTCGCAAAATCAAATGACAAGGATATATATGATAGCATTTTGGTTGTAATACTTGCAAGTTGCTAGCCTGACAACCAGCCCATTATTCTACAAAAATATTTTTAGAACAATGGGTTGGTTATCAAGCTAGCAAGTTGCAAGGGAGGAACATAGTTTGGTTTCAACTAGGTCTTTCCAGTGCCATCTAATGTCAGCTGTTTTGCTGCCTCCTAGGGGATGGGATAAACAACCTAGGAATGGACTGACGTCTGCCACCAAATGTTTTGAAAGATACCTAGCTTCTAATTGCCAAATTTGCCTTTGTACCCAATTTCATCATGAATTTTGGAAGAAAATTACCCGTTTTCAACAATCTTTTGTTAATTTTTGCCAAACTAACCCATGTTTGATGAAATTTGCCACAAAATGGTCTCTTGTTTAAAGAATTTGGGGTGAGATCCCACCCATCTGGGTAGCACATATCCATTCCCTCAACATTTTATGTACCCCTCCTGGAGCTGCCTATGAAACCCCCTGGGGGGTACTCCCATTGTGGCCTAACAGGGGGGTCCAGTCAGTTTGAGGGTCTTACCAATTGGCTACCAAATGGCCCTTTTTGTCAACCACATACTACCAATTAGGGGTATTCTAAGATTCGAAGCCATTTATCATGTTTCAACCCAGTACGCTCCTCCGCACACCAATTTAGTCATTACAGCATCAATAATAAATGAATTTGAAAAATTTCTTGCTTTGTTCCGTCAGTTTTGCAATAAAACATCTTGAAAAACCGTAGAAAATTTTCATCTCTAAATGCTACCAAATGACCCAGTTTTCAGGTTCATGAACTACCATGTGAGGGCTTTTGTAAAAAGATACTACCATTTGAGGGTATTTTTCAAAATTTTTGCTTTGGCCCTCTTTAGCCCTGACTGGACCCCCCTGTCAGGCCTCAATGGGAGTACCCCCCCCCCCGGATGAAACCAGCCTGTGTTAACAAATAAATGTTGCTTAACTTGCTTTTTTAAGAAACGTTACTCACCCTTTACTCAGGACCAAACATCATTCCAAGTTCTTTGCCAGCAACATTTCAAATGTGTGCCATATTTTCTTTTTTTAGGAATTCAGGATCGATTGCAGCCTTGAAACCATTAAGAAAAATTGCTCTCCATAACTGTCATCCTCGCCTTTTTCTAATACTGTGAGAGAAGGCACCATAAGACCTTCCGAGTATGCTCAAGAGCCTAAAAAATAAAAGAACCCATGAGCAAATTCCCAAAAGAAATAACAGGATTAAACAAAATGGATTGAAAAGTTTGTTTTTTGAACGTACAAGTTGGCATGGTGTAAGGGATCATCCAAAAAGCCAATTTGTCAAGGATAGTGGAATTTGGCTGCTAATTTCTGATATATGCCCTCACATTCCTAAGGAAATGTTTTATTGAAATTGCTATACAGTAAAAAGCCGCACATAAGAACCTAACATTTTGAACTCAGCCTGTTTAGGTTCTTATGCTATGAGGTACATCCCGTAATCAGGGTGTAGGTTCTTAACATAAGGTCCAAAACAAATCCCAGAAAACAAAGGATAGTTGAAGGTGAACATGATGGCAACATGGCTAGCAACGCAAAGCTCTACTTTAAAAAACATAGTCCTTTAGTCCTGAATTTTCTCATCTCCTGACCCATCCACAGTCATCAGACAACCAGTTTTTTCTAAGAGCTTGGTGAAGAATTCCTTGTCTTCCCTTAGGTCCTGCCATGATTCCATTTAGTCATCAAAACTCTTCTCGTCCTAGCTGAATTTATTTCCCAATGAATAAAAGAATGAAATTTTATACCATTTATTAAGAACCTGATTAAAATATCAGGCTGAAATGGTTCTTATTTATCGGGTACAAAATGTATCATTTCAGGCTGTAGGTTCTTAATAAATCCCCCCCCCCACCCCAGAATGGCCCAATTCCACTATCTGTGACAAAATGGATCTTTGGATGGCCCGAAGTAGAATCTGCACAGACATTTCATACTTTCAGCAGCTGGGAAGAATACTATAACCAAGAATACTAATGTTGGCCAGGTTAAAACAAACAATCTTTGTTTATTTGTGACTGTGTTTGGCTTTCATTAAAACCATGTAAGTTCCTGTGGGTTCTTTACATACAAACTTTCCAGTTTGGCTCACTTTGGTGTCTTTGACGCTTCCTCAATAAATTAATGAAAGAGTCAATGGATAAACCATAAATCTAACGTCTCTAGATTTCTCTAGAGTGCAAGGATGCACAACACCAATTCTATTTCAGCTTAGCTAACACTTTTTGGTAACATCAAAATGACTTGATTCCACCCAGGTTGGAAAACATGCATGACTTGACCAGAGTATCTAGAGTAGAGCAATTTTTTCCAAGACAACGGGTGAGCAGGAAGGGTCTTCTATTGTTTATCCATTGTCTGTTTTGAATGCCTGATTGTTTTTCTTACCCTATTGTGCAAGTGCCACACAGGACTTGACCCATGGCTAGTACATTAGTGAGTGGCCAGTGGCGGACACTTGGGGGGGCAGGGGGTTGCGCTTGCCAATGTTGGCTAAAACAAAAAATGGAAATAATAGCTTTTACCCCCAATAGTTGGCAAAGTGTCAATTTGAAGGTGTGAGCCTTGAGTAGACTTTAAAAACCTGTAAGAGATGCAAAATTTACAATAGATCCTTTTGTTCTTCCATACAAGCGCCTTTAATTGTAGCTGCCACTTGCCAGTTTGAACCCAGTTTCATAGTTGCAAGTCAATTTCATTGCAAGTTTTCCAAGCTGGAAGGCCACCATTCCATTCACAGACATGTGTTCCCTTAAGAACGTTTTATTTGGTTTAGCAGCATGCACTGTAATGGCTTTGTCTGAAAATACCCCTTACATTAATTCATCTCCTCGTAAGCACATAGCACGTACTTCATTAAATCTTACCTCTTGTGAAAGAGCAAGCTTTATCATGTCAATGTCTTGTCCCTCCTTGAGTTTTAAACATGTTAAATCAAGTGTCAAACATCCTTGCGTGGAACATAATTTGAAAAGTATGCAGCAGAATCAAGACACATGGGATTTGAATTTGGTTAACCCCAAGTTTCCAGCAACATTCCCATAAATGATCTTATGACAGTAGTCTTTAAAAGGGTTCATATTTTCAAAATATTAAAGGTAATGTGTCCATGTAAGTACAGCTGCATATACACTCTGTCAAAATATGCTGACAAGACACTGATGAAGAAACCTCAAGTGGTGCACTGATTGGTAGAATTTAACTGATCACATGCAAACTAAAAATCAAATTTCATCGCAAGGCTGCCTGATGTGGTTCAGCTCTGGAAAAGCAACTGCAAGTAAGTCATCAGTCTGCTTGGATATAAACTTGCTATGGCAAAGATTGTATTTGCTTGAGTGATCGCATAAAATTTTAAATGAAATTGGTATGCCCTCCGCAAAGCTGCTGTACTTACATGGACACACCTTTAATGATAGTAATTATTTTCCTGTTTATTTCCACTTTTCAGCATTTTTTTATTTAAAATTCCTTGACTTTTTCATGAAACATCAAATTTCCCAACAAAATTAAGCAAATCCGCAATGCTATCATGGTCAAATGTGCAGTTAAATCATCTGGTTATTTGTGTGTGAAATTTGGTTCAAGTTTCTTCTTGTACAAAACTTTGGGTTTGTAAACCAGGTTGGAAAGTTTGTCCTGCGCGCCGAAGAACTTTGGGGCGCACTTCAAAACTTTGGTGTGCAAATGTAAAAAATTTGGTGAGCAGAGCGTATGAATTCAGGGGATTTTAGTTATATCTGGCAAGCATTCTTGCCACAATGAGTCTGAACAAGAGGGGCTCTTAGTTGTGACTGGTATTTTACCTTAAGTTGAGATGATGAGCCAGAAATTAAAATTTGTCCAACTGAACGAGAGCTCGCTGAACATGATAAGGTTTAAAACATTATCATAAAACTCGGAATTGGGCCATCCCTTAATATTTCTATTGTAATTTTGGTGCGCACATTAATTTCAATTTTGGTGTGCAAAATTTTATCAGTCTCTTGGCATTCGGTGCGCAGTTGACAAACTTTCCAACCTGGTTTGCAAATTTGTAAAGACAGTAGAGTAGGGTATCACAGGAACCGATTCGGCGATTCCCATCCAGGATTTTTCTTCTGACTCTCTTTCTTAGCTACTTTCTAACCAAAAGAAACTCTATTTTCTATACTTTCCCTTTCTCATCTGTTTTGTCAAAATCTTTCTCGAAGGCAGCCCAGTTTATTTGTGCATGTGTCTGTGATGGTTGTTTGGAATTTTGGCCTAACTAAAGAAAGTAAAAATTTGCAGACATACTTGCCTTCAAAGCGCATTCTTCGGATGGAGCAACAACCTCTTTGGTATGCTCTGATATTTCTTCATACACAATGTACAAACATTGGCTTGAGGAAATGTGGTGTAAACAAACTACAGCTACGTTCGTTAGTGACACAAAGATCACTAACGTCTTCCTTTCCCGCCATGTGTGTGATGTTTCGAGAATCAGCTCTGGATGCAGTTGTTGTTGTTGCTGGATACCACAGGGGATCGAGGAGAGCTTTCCTTTCCTTTTTCACGCGAGCAGTACCGATAATCTCACCGATATTTCGTCGTTTTATCTTTTCAATTTTTCTGTGCTCTGCCTTTCCAAATTCAGTCACAAATACATTTCTAATTTGTTTTTGCTCTTCTCTTTTGATCCTCTTCAGAAACCGGCTTATGTTTTCAGAGTTGGAAAGAGTCATTGACCTTCCTCCAAACCTGGATTTCAAGGTCCCACCTTCGTCATTTGAAAGATTCGTGAAAATAAGAAAGAAAGGGCATATATATATCTACAAGGGTATTGACTGATCATTTCATGATATATCAGGATCATTGCATTGAGTTTGAAACTATTGCCTCCAATCTGGAAAGAAGTTCAAGAAATGGTTCGCACCCCAGGCCGTCGCGACGTGGGTGTGGGGGGTGTGACACCCCCCCCTAAAAAAGCATCAGTCGGCAAATGAACCCTCAAACCTGCATTTTTCGGCAAATTGGTAACATTTGGGCAATCTCTGCTCGGCAATAATTAGTCGGCAACAATAACTACAAATTGTTCACAAAACAGTGAGTTATCGTATAAATTGAGAACGGAATTAAATCACAAAAGCAGTGTAAACTATTGTTTGCAATCTTTGGTAAAATAAATAGTTGCTTTGATCTTATTCCCAAAACAAAATTATTTTTACGACAGAAAGGAATGAGTAAAAAGGGAACTAAAGTATTTGCGCCTTATAAGCATGTGTCATAATTCGACAATGATGTTGAGGTACAGGATATGTCTTTCTTGTTGTTCTGTGTCTTGAAATTCTTACTTGCCAACTGGACGATATTTAATTTCTGGTCGATCTTCGGGCTGATTTTGTTGGGCAAAAGTCAGAAGGAGCAAAATGAGTGGCAGTACTACTACCGATGTCACCAGAAAACGAAACCGTGTGAAACTGAAATGTCTTGTGTGTAGTAGAGCTTTCGACGACGACCATAGAAAAGATCACAACGAGAGATTCCACCCAGAATATAAAAGGGAAAACAGGTTGGTGCCGTTCGAAACATTGGGAGTAGCAATAGACGATTACGCTAAAGATGGCGGCGAGGAACTTTTTACCAAGATGCACTGCGTTCTAATTACAAATTCTTAACGATTCTATAGGAATTCGATTAAAGAACGCAATGCATCTTGGTAAAAAGTTCCTTGCCGCCATCTTTAGCGTAATCGTCTATTGGAAATCAACAGACTATTTGCAATTTGCTTTAATTCCGACAGCTAGTATCTAAGCAAAAGATCTCGTTCATGTACACGTTTTTATTTGTAAGAAACTAGGATCAGGCCATAGAACTAAAAGTTTCTTAATCTAACATGAAATTTTGTCCATTTTAGTACTAAAAGTTTCTTAATTGGTTTCTTATTTTTTGAATGCATGAATTGTCAATGCTGTCGCTAACACTGCTGCAGATATGTTTCTTGATATACAAAACATCATATAGGAATAAACAGTGTTCTGTTATGTTGAAAACACAAATGCTTAGATAATATTTCCCAATAATAAAGGTTCAACGATCTATTTGTATAAAATTCATGCTTTTAACTCTGAAAAGTTTCTTAGCACTTCTCAGACATACCCCAGGGGGGGGCACTTTATAAAATTTAAGATAGGGATGCTCATTTGGGCAGATTTTCAATCTACCCAAAAAAATGACAGGCCCAAAATTTTCAAACCCAAAAAAATGACGGAATTATTCTCGAGCCCCCATAGCTATCCTTTTTTGTACAACAAGTTAAATTGAGAAAATTGCACCTTATAATTCTGCACAAGATAGTAAAACTGATATTGAATTTGGAGACCATCACAGCAACTCTTATGATTTGTCTAAATCTTCATATGTTAGTTAATAACCAACTATTCTTTCTAAAAACCATATCAATGAATTGACACATAGAGTAGGTAAACTTCTGATTCAGCATAATTGGGAAGAAAGAATTATTCAACAACCTATAGCACTTCCATTAATTGATCGAGATCATAATTTACTAAATACAAAGTTCAGTAACCCAAAAAAATGACGCAAATTTTCAATTAACCCAAAAAAATGACGGCAATTTTTTCAACCCCACAAAAATGACGCCAACTTAGTGAAACCCAAAGAAATGACATTTTCGTAAATTTCAAACCCAAAAAAATGAAACGAGCATCCCTATCAAAATTTTCACAAGTGCCCCCCCTGGGAGACATACTACTAGAGTTTCTTAAAATTTTGGCCATCTTAGTACGAGGGGCATTTCACTCGTTCGAAAAGCGTACGAGATTTTTTCAGAACAAAAGGATTTTTACGGATTTTAGATGGATTTTGCTTGCAAACAAAAGGATTTTTGCCAAAGGCGTACGAGATTTTTTGGAGTGAAATGCCCCTCGTTAGTACTAGTTTCTTATAAACCAGTTTCTTATAAAAAAAAAACGTGTATACCAAGTAGCAGAGCATGGCGTAAAAATCGAGTTAAGAAAGAGAACCAATAAATAAACACACTTCTCAGATATGACTAGTTGTAATGACCACACCCAATGACCACGCCCTTTGTCGGCAAATTTAGACCATTACACCCCCCTTGCAAAGCTTCCTTCGCGACGGCCCTGAGCACACCCAGTTAAAGTTTTTAACTAGAACGATTTTTGGATGATTTTTTAAATAACTTCAGTCAATCTTACGGTGGCGTGGCAAGGGTAATTTTACTGGAAATATTGAAATGACGGGTCTTAGCCTGTGAGAAGATATTTACTTTTGCCTTTTACTTTGGCTTGGAATCTCCCTCTTGACCTCATGTTTACAAGTGCTAGAAATGAAATTTTTACAAATTTGTAATAGTTTCATATGAGTTGGCACAATATTCAGAAAACTCTTAAGGAAATACTCCTAAGTCTAGCTCAGAATGCCTCCCTCCATCCAATGTTTGCCAATGCGAAAATGGAAACGACTATAATTTTGTGACAGCTTCTATTCTATACTCAATTGAAAATTTTACAAACATATTACCAATTACAACATCCACAAACTACA
Organism: Aurelia sp. 3 sensu Dawson et al. (2005); assembly: GCA_964020215.1. NCBI lineage: Eukaryota > Metazoa > Cnidaria > Scyphozoa > Semaeostomeae > Ulmaridae > Aurelia > Aurelia sp. 3 sensu Dawson et al. (2005). The sequence goes on from OZ026591.1 coordinate 7,668,085, forward strand.
TTACAATACTACTAAGACGATGCAACAGGGAGCGAAATACTATGTCTACCCTACAGCCACTCTAAGGCCCCGTTTACACGAGATCGGATCCAAATGGATCCGTGCCCAAATTGTAACGGATAGGCCTTGCGTTTACACGGGACTCGACGGATCCGAACCCATTTGGATCTGCTATCCGTACCCAAATGGGATCACTTTCGAAAGTGATCCCGTTTGGATCCGACCCCAAAAAGGTCTCGTGTAAACGGGTGGGATCGGATCCAAACTGGTACGGATAGGAAATGACACGATTAAACTGAAAATCCTTTGTTGACATTTCAAAGAGGGGAATCAAAGATGAGACAGAGTCTATTAAAGAGTGCAAAATTTCAAGGGATCTGATCAAAATAAGAGAAAAGTTTACTAGAGCGCTGCTAAGTGTTCATAAAATCGAAATGGATCCGATCCCGTGTAAACGCCAACAGTTCTGGATCCGATCCCGTGTAAACGCCCCTCAAAAAGTGGATCGGATCCAAATGGATCCGATACCATTTGGATCCGATCCCGTGTAAACGGGGCCTAAAAGTAATTAAAAGCTACATAAAGCTACATATAACTATTACAGAAAAAGGAATTATAAAATACAAACCGAAATGAAGATGCAAGCGAAGATTGCCTGCAACCGAATACAGTAAGTAACTGCGCGTTTGGGTTTGTAGGTTTAGAACCAGGGTTTAGAACCAAACATGGTAATCTGCAAATTCGATTATTTGGTTGCAAGTGCAGTTACGATTAAGGTGGCCCTGCACTTAAGGTGGCTTACTACCGAAAAATTTCAAGAATTACGAAACAGTGAAAAGTGGTTGTATACCAAATAAAAATAAGTTCAAAACACAAAAACAATAAGTTAAGGTGGCCCGCTCTTCGTATGAATTTCAAACTGCTACACAATGGGTGTCCTATCACTCATGATGAGTCCGTTATTCAAGGTTAAATAACATTTCTATTGTTCTCAAGCAATGTCAATTAAGTCAATTTCCAAAGAAAGGGTTCCAGCACTGCTTTCGAACTTTTCTGCATTTGAAAAGGATTAATGGTGTTGCTTACTGACACTTAAAAGACAACATTTTCATCCCTTTTAAGAAGATACAGATAATCTGAAGAGGATGCTGGAATCCTTTCTTTCAAACATTACTTGATTTGTTATTGCTAGAGAGCAACAGAAGTGCTGTGTTGGCAGCAGACAAATATTCTACCTTTCCACTGTATAAATAGCAACCACTTGTCAGACTGACTCATACAATGTCTCAAATTCTCAGTTTAAGCCTAACCTACTCCGCATGATAGCGGCGATATAGGCATGCAGTATATATACCAGCATCTTTCAAATCTTGTTTACGTCTCAGCATGACAGTGGTATTAGCCTGTGCAAAAACCGAGGCGAAGAATGCTACAAACAATTTCAAACATAAGATCAAGGACAATTTCTTTAAAGAGCTCCAAAAGCGAGAAGACAACCCTTATCAATATTACTAAATTTTCAAATTTTGCAATTAAAACAAGAGTCGATCATTACTCTCTACAATGATGTGGAATATACGTTTTTTACACTTTTCTTTCTTTTTTCAAGAAAACTTTTCTTTCAAGAACACCGCTGGGGGAACCATTATGGAAACAAGGTCATGCTGACCTTTTAATGCTATCTCTGCCATTTTAAACTGGGGGTGTTTTTTATGATTGATTTTATTCTAGATCTTAGTTAATTTTTCTTATTATTATTCTTGTACACATGTAATTAGCTCTCCGTTTATATCCCTGTAAAAATGTTTTTTTCCTTTTTATCTTATCTTAAATTGGCGCAATTTTACATACATACATACATACATACATACATACATACATACAGCTCCCAAATAATAGCCACGCACACGGGAAACAGGTTTTTGGGACACCCTGAATTTTACCAGAAAAGAAATTTACACATTGGTATTGAAATGAAATTTATGCTTTTGTCACGGGGGATGGGGCAGGGCCGATACCAGCTATGCCTGCGTAGGGGGGCGAAAAACCAAAATTTTCCGACGAAAAAACCATCAACAACAACAGCAACAACAACAGTTGTACCGATCTAACTCCGCGGTAACTAAAATTTGGCCACATTTCGCAATTCAACGTTGAAATCAACACAATTAGTTAATATCAATAAAAAATATGCCATAAATTCAATAATTCCTGTTGGAATTTGTTTTTACACTAAAAAATTCATGTTTTTCTCCATTATTTCTCCTCAAAATCCTCCAAAACTAGTTATTTAGAACACAAAAATTCCGACAAGAGAACAAAATTTTCCGACAAATGGTCTGCTGGGGGGGCGCTCCGCCCCCCAGCCCCCCCATTGGCTTCGGCCCTGGGATGGGGCTTTGGGATACCTGGCACAACATAAAGCAAAGATTGTTCAAAGTGAAATCTTCATCAACCTCAGATGAAAACGTAAATGTCCTTGATAATGTATTGCGGATATCCGCATGCAGTATATGTATATATACCAGCATCTTTCACATCTTGTTTACGTCTCAACACGACAGTGGCATGACGTTCTCCTCCACCATTCAACTCATGCCAAAAGTTGGCCTTTAGGTTGTCACAGCGCCTCGAGATGCCATCAAATTGATCGTCTGAAAAAGTAAGCAATTTGTCTCAATGTACTGGGCGTCCAAAAAAGTTATTCAAGGTTAAAGAACATTTCTATTGTTCTCAAGCAATGTCAATAAAGTCAATTTGAAAGTCGATTTTGTGACAGCTTTTTTTGAGGTTTTAATGGAAAAGGATAGATCAATAACTGTCCACCAGAGAAACTTGCGGTTTCTCATGACCGAAATGTCCAAACCGAAAAAGACCAAAAATGGCTTGAATCCATCTTTTATGAGAGAGATTTTTTGTGAACACGAAAGTCAATACAATCTGAGGAACTCTAACGATTTTTCTCTTCCTAGAATTAAAACTGTTACATATGGCTCAGAAACCATTCGTTTTACAGGCCCGCAAATCTGGGCTACCGTTCCACAATTTATCAAAACTTCTGCATCTCTAACTGAGTTTAAAAACAAAATCAAATCCTGGTCTGGAAAAAGCTACCATTGCCGATTATGTCAAGCCTTTATCTCGAACTTAGGCCTCATTTGATTTTAACTTTCTATGGTTACTTTATGCTGAATGTTTTCATTGTATATTACCATATTTTAGTATATTTTCATTGTATATTACTATTTTCTGTATTTACCATATTAGCTACTATTCGATCAATGTATATATGTATATTGTATTTTAGTTGGCCTAAATTAGCTTTTTATCTTAGCTATTGTATTGTAACAGCCAACTTTTAAAGAAATGGATAATAATATAACAAATAGTTCTTACAAAGGGTTCATCCTCGTTTCAAACTTCCTCTTACAAAGGCAGTTTGAAATGAGGATGAACGCTGTGTAAAGCCAACAGTTCAGAAGCGCAGGAGCCACCTGAATTTGATTTCTAGCACTGGTTAGGTCCCGGCCAAAGGGAAAACAACGAAGAAAACTATGGTAATATCGAGGTAACAACTTTAATTCCCAAGCTACCAACACAGTGCATTATTGCCAATGGTCCGGCAACAAATGAAATGCCAGCATTGAATACTGCTTGAAATAAATGTTCCCCCATAATACATACCATTACTCGATCCCATTTTCTTTTGATTTGAAATTGTGTCACCCATCGTTGCACTGAATACTTCCAAGCCAGCTTTGTATGGGAGAAGTCCACCCACACTGTGAAATATAGTGAAAATCATCAGTCATAAGATACAATGCAATGGAAATCAGGAAACCTGTACTTGACAACAACAATATTGTGATTAGCACTCTCAAAAGGGATAACACTTTCCCAAAGATTTTTACAATGAATTATCTCAAGACATCTTTCGCTCTTAGCAGCCATCACGAGGGTATGAGAGGACAAAATTTGTGGGCTGCCTAAAGGCATTCATTAATTTTTTATGCCAAACCACTTTAACTTGAAGTCTTAGTTGGAGAGAAAACCGTTCATTTTGTCAGCAGCCCTCCAAAAATCCATTTGGTTACGGATACCGGAATTTAGCTGCAAACTTCTGATACCCCCTCCCCCTTCCTCTTAACCCTATTACTGTAGGGTCACACGGTAGCTCACATTCCTGTAGGGGGGGGGGGAATTTTTCCCCACCGTGAATAATGCCTCTAATTCAATAAATGTTTGGATTATTGCAAAGTTATTGATGAAATACGTCACATGTAGTTGAAATATTAGTACTATGTGGACTTTATCTCATTTTTAACCACATTTTTCGCATGTTTTCAATAACGTCATGATTCAGTCACACATGACAAAAATGGTCTTAACTCCCGTAAAAACAGCTGCTGAGGCTAAATTTTTAGCTTATCTTAGTCCTCTTTCTATTAGCTTTCGAATGCTATACCACACAACGGAATTAAACAAAAAATTATTTTTCCAAAAATTGGGTCACATGATTGATGACGTCATAGTTACGTCACCTGTCAAAAAAACCTTTTCTTCTAACCATAATAATGAGGACCGATGAATTTTAGTCACATATCTATGAGGATTTATCAATAAAAAATTGCCTTGTATATCAAAAATATAAAAGTTTTGAGGGTGGGGAAAAATCCCCCCCCCCATAGGAATAGGGTTAACGAACACACACAATTTTGTGTTAATCTATCTCACTAACTGTTTCATCAAGATCAGCATAAATCTTCAAATGTGAACAAGGAGAATCTCTTCTTACGCCGTTTCTACCTCTGACATTCTTCAACATTGAAACTTTGCAAAATACGATTGAAGATATCGTTAGGTTCCATTCCGTCACGCTTGAAGGACAAGTTCGGGGTTGTTATAATTGTTGATTATCCAGGAGATTTCACCGTTGTGAATAGTGTGTAGTACTTTTTTCAATTTTTTCTTTTTTAATCTGCAAAACTACATATTTCAATCTTCTATGAAGTGCAAAATGACGTCATTTTATATGACGTCACTACACGTTAATCTGAGCGAGGCTGCCAAATGTGTTGATATCATACTGCTGACATTGCTAGCCTCCTTATCGCGACTTCACACACTCGTACCAAATACAAAATGTCGGCGATATTTGGCCTAATCTACGAAGATTCATCAACCAATTTATGAAAGTTGGATGCATCAAAACTTGGAAATAACTCTACATTGGTGTTCAGCACTTGGTAAAGTTGCTTTTAAACAATAATTTTTTCCACCCCAGACTTGTCCTTTAACGGATTGTCGATAAAGTCCCTCCCCCCGTAACGGCCAAATTCCGATTTCCGTTATGCGTGACGAAATGGATTTTGAACGGCCTCTTACGAGGTCAATGGGTGATAGGACATTTCCGACACTATTTTGAATCAATCGTCCTAATACTTTTGCACTCTAAGTATGCAGTAAAAGCTGCATATATCAGGCTGTAACATACAGCTCAGATCCTTACTGGTTGCTGAAGCACGCGGAAATCGTCCAATTTCACCGTAGTCAGCCAATCAAAAGCCCCTTTCTAACCACGTGATACCAAATTGGCCGTTCGAAGTGAATTCTTGATTACCCTCACGATAGTTGAAATGGCTACTAAGTTACAATAATTACATGGAATTTCTTTGATAAATCAGTAGAAGGGATGCCCCTCTACAGTTTGTAGCGTGCTTGGAAAAATATCTCATTTGGAGCCGAAATTACAGTCATTTTCCGGTCGAAGAATATTGATATTCGTTCAAACATCGATAAAAGTCGCTGCAAATGAGATATAAGGATAAAAATCTCAGCGATTATGGATATTGCCCTAAGCAATAACCCAAGCACCGTCTCTTCAATTACATCTTAAAATCGCAGGTGATTTTTAACGATTTCTGCTAGAATTGTGATCTGGGCCTAAACTTCTTACCGATTAAAACTCATTCGTTGACTCCAAAAGGGCTTAGTTTGTATTCTTGAGCTAAATGATTCACTTACCAACGACTCAATGATCTGTTTGGCTTCATTTTCCATTTAGATGTCTCCAAATTTCGTTTAAAACATCCAGTCTTGAGCAACTTCTTGCAAATTTGTGCCGTTCCATATTTTCTCTGCAAGCGCCAGCAATCTCCTCTAAAACTTCTCCTCGATAGGCTTTGTGCTACAGATAATGCGATTCGATACAGTTCATACACTCGTAAATAGATATGGCATTGCCTGATTTTGCTCAATTCATTGAAATGGAAACAAAAAAAGATAAAACATTTTTTGGCTGTTTGGTTAACCAATGAATTCATCTTACACAAAACAACAAGGCAACAAAAAGTTTGTGCAAGAAATGTGTCAGATCTATTCATGAGTCAATAAAGTTAAACAAAAGGTTAACAGCGGTAAACTTTCAACACAACAAAACGTTTAGTTTTGTTGTTTTGTGTAAGATCTATTCATTGGTGAACCAAACATCCAAAACTGTTTTACCCTTTTTGTTTCCATTTGAATGAATTGAGCAAAATCAGGCGCGCCATATCTATTTACGAGTGTATGAACTGTATCGAATCGCATTATCTGTAGCACACAGCCTATCGATGAGCAGTTTTTGAGGAGATTGCTGGCGCTTGCAGAGAAAATATGGAACGAGACAAATTTGCAAGAAGTTGCTCAAGACTGGATGTTTTAAACGAAATTTGGAGACATCTAAATGGAAAATGAAGCCAAACAGATCATTGAGTCGTTGGTAAGTGAATCATTTAGCTCAAGAATACAAACTAAGCCCTTTTGGAGTCAACGAATGAGTTTTAATCGGTAAGAAGTTTAGGCCCAGATCACAATTCTGGCAGAAATCGTTAAAAATCACCTGCGATTTTAAGATGTAATTGAAGGGACGGTGCTTGGGTTATTGCTTAGGGCAATATCCATAATCGCTGAGATTTTTATCCTTATATCTCATTTGCAGCGACTTTTATCGATGTTTGAACGAATGTCAATATTCTTCGACCGGAAAATGACTGTAATTTCGGCTCCAAATGAGATATTTTTCCAAGCACGCTACGAACTGTAGAGGGGCATCCCTTCTACTGATTTATCAAAGAAAATTCCATGTAATTATTGTAACTTAGTAGCCATTTCAACTTTCGTGAGGGTAATCAAGAATTCACTTCGAACGGCCAATTTGGTATCACGTGGTTAGAAAGAGGCTATTTGATTGGCTGACTACCGTGAAATTGGATGATTTCCGCGTGCTTCAGCAACCAGTAAGGATTTGAGCTGTATGTTTCAGGCTGTACAGTTTCTTATAAAATGAATGAATAGCAGGACTGCAGGACCAACCCGGAAAAGCAAGAAGTCCATGATGGATGATAAATGCTGTATCCTACTGCCGTAAAAGCTCTCGGGGGCGTATTTAATTTCGGACCTTCAAGAGGGGGCTTAATAGAGAGGGGGCATATTGAAGAGGGGGGCTTATTCACAAAATCAAGTGACAAGGATACATTTAGTAGGTTTTCAGTTCTTTCATCCCATATTTTGCGGAATGAACATACAATTTTACGATTCAAATACATAAATTCAACGCCGTTTTTATCCGAAACCATCTCAAAATTAACATGCAAGGTTGTGTCGCGAAGTGAGTGGAAATATTTGGTAAATTCTAGAACTTCGAATAAGTTGGGGGGGGGGCTTAATAGCGAGTGGGACTTATTTAAAATTTTGACTAAAAGGAGAGGGGTTTACTAAGGGGGGCTTAATAGAGAGGGGGCTAAATAGAGCATTTATATACGGTATATATATCAAGGTTTTTTAATGAAGACCCGTAACATACATTTCGCAAACAAACACTTCAAGTTCCACGAAAAAGGAGACACCGAAAGTAATTCCAATCAGTATTGTAGGGTACAGGAAACTTGTCTTTGGTGGAAAATTGCTTCTTACGTTTACTTTGTTCCACAAGTTTTTGCTCTAAAATGAAAACTTATAAGAAAATGGAAAAAAATCAGGCTTACCAGCTTCTTATATTTTGGTATATAAATTTGAAAACGTTAGCCTACAGATTCTTAAAAGTGTGTTTCTTAAATGTGGGCTTTTACTGTAAATGGCGATTCAACCCTCGGGGGGGGGGGTACCATAGTACTGTTCGTGGTACGGGGACGTGCCATTTTTAGGGGTACATTTTTCAAACCATAACGGAACTATGGGTATCATTTTCACAATTTTTTGACATTTCACGGAATTATGGGTGTCCTTTTCAGGGGATTTTTCATAATTTCCGGAATTATGGCCCAGATATTTATTCAATTTGTGGAATTATGGCCCTAAGATCCACCAGAATTTACGGAATTATGGGTACTAATTTTTCAGGCAAAATGGCACGTCCCCGTCACATAATAGGTTGAGGTTTCCCGCCGATATTCAACCCTATTGCAGAAAGTCGTAACATGATGCTTAAGTCAAAGGAATACAACTTACTCTTGGCCGAATATTGCCCAACAGCTAGCAGCGCCTTTAAAAACCTGTGTATACCTAATCTTCGTCCATTCACCTTTGATGTGAACAAGGAAATGGGAATCAGGTTTGCCACACCCAAAGGCAAAGACTTTTCCATTGATCTGCAATCCACCGCTGGCATCAGTCCCTTGGGTTATTGTTACTCCTTTTGAAAGTACACGTAGAACCATTGCAGGATACACCTTATGCCATTCTCTTACTGTAAATGAAAAGAATATTTTTAATTCCAAAATAATGTCTGTTCAACTTTGTCTTCCAGGCACACCACATATTATACTTAACACAGTCTCAATTTATCAAGGCGGATACGGACTAGTACTGGCATTTTTGTTTTTCTATTTGCTTTGAATGGGCTTGTCAGGATTTCTAGCTACTGACAACTAGTTCAGGCCCACTGTGCCTGCTGCATCCAGGTACGGGACTCCTAGTTTGACGTCCCTTCCGAGTGAGTTACACGAAGCATTGAATGTCAATTAAACAAAAGTTTGAAGGTGTTTGCACTTTAAAGTCCTTTTACCAGCTACTTATCTAGAGATTTTGCTCAATTTCGACCCACATTAACCCACCCTACTCCAGCAAAGTAAAGTTTTCGTCTACAAACGAAGCTTCAACAGACCCAATTTGACTTGCATTTCAACCAATATGGCTTGTTGAGCTCGCCATGGTTTTCCTGACTCACCCTGCAGTAAAACAATGAAGTAAACGTACCTTTGCAACGAAGACCATATGTGCCAGTGCGGCAGGGATAGCATTGGTAGCCAGGGCAGTAACACGTGTCTCTACACAAAACTCCCGCGTCACATGGATTCATCCTCTGGCAATTTTCTCCAACCTGTTAAAATGAATGAATAATTTCTATTCATATTCAGATTCTTTCCCCAGGAAGGTACTCATTAACTTTCAGTACGGGGGTTGGGGCCAATGTTTGAGGTCCGAAATCTTACGTTGAATCAGTTGGGGCCTGTGAATAACAAAAAACAAAACAAAACATTACGCTTAAAGGACTAGTACGGGGTTGGTATAATTGTTTATTATTCAAGAGATTACACTGTTGTGAATGGTGTGTTGTACCTTTTTCAATTTTTTTCTCTTCTAATCTGCGAAACTACATATTTCAATCAGCTAAGAAGTGCGAAATGACGTCATTTTCTATGACGTCACTTCATGTTGACCTGAGCGAGGCTGCCAAATGTGTTAATATTATACCACTCAAATTGGTAGCCTCCTTATCGCGCCTTCGCACACTCGTACAAAATACAAAATGGCGACGATACTTGGCCTAACTTACGAAGATTCATTACGAAGATTATGAAAGTTGGAGGCATCAAAACTTGGAAAGAACTCACGATTGGTGTTCAGCAGTTGGTAAGGTTGCTTTTTAACAATAATTTTATCAACCCCGGACTTGTCCTTTACCATCTAGGGGCCAGCAAAGAAATAATGGCATGGACCTCCCGTATTGAAAGTTAGGGAGTACCTTCATTGGGATTTTATCACGGAAAGCCGTTCTGCGAAATCTGATTAGCACGTGAAAACACTATGTCAAAAATTTTCAGAAAGTCCATGCATTCTGAAGGTTCGCATCTGATATGGACAAAAAAAAGGGAAGATCCCGTACCATACATTTATGATGTAAAACTTCTATTATTATCCAGTTATCTAAAGAAATAGACTGAGCTCACAACAGAGCCTTGAGGGCAATGTATCTATATAAATAGAAGGTTTCGAAGGGGGTATCTAGGAAACATGTGATCTTTTGTCGCGTTTTCACATGACCAGTTGTTTAGGCTTAGGCCCTGACTTTGTTTTCGAATCGTCACACACCCTGAGTCCATCACTTCTGTCCACCTCCGTTGTCACAGGGAATAGTTTCGCTAACTCGACATTGCTTTCCTATCTCTGTTCATCCCTCCTTCTATAAAATGTTTTAAAAACCAACTGCGTATCGTCAGCATCATAGCCATATCCTGATAACCAGCCCATTATTTCTTAGAATAAAGGGCTGGTTATCAGGCTACATAGCCAAGCATCGAAGACGTTCACTTGGTCGAAGCCTGCTTTGCTGCCATTCCGCCATTGCTTTTATGGTCTTGACAAGGAGGTTCTTATTTTCATGTGATCAGTTTAAAAAAGCAGGCTCCTAAGCAGTCAAATCCTTGAGCAGATACATGCATGTCAGCATCGTGTCAGCAGTTTCATAGTTCGTGCATGCAACTCATTTATATATGGACACACTACCATTGAAAATACTTCTTGAGGACTATGCATCGAGATTCGATTAGCTTGCACAACAGATAGATGACACAATGGGCAATAATGCACCATATTTGTAGATAAGAAATCAAAGTTTATTACCTCGATACTACTGTTTTACTTTTGTTGCTTTGTCTTCGACTGAAGCCTAAGCAGTGCTAGGAATTAAATGCAGATGGCTTCGGCGCGTCTGAACAATAGAACAGTTAGTTCCCACACCGCGTTCATCCTCGTTTCAAACTTCTTCGAATGAGGATGAACGCTGTGTAGGAGCCAACCTTAGAGCCAACAGTTCAGACGCGAAGGAGCCATGTGAATTTGATATCTAGTATTGGTTAGGCCTCGGCCAAAGGGGAGACAACGAAGAAAACTCGGGTAATATAGAGGTAGCAAATCTAATTTCCAAGCTACAAAAAGGGTGCATTATCGCCCATGGTGACACCCGGGGGGTAGGGTATATGACTTGTGGATTGAGGGGGCCTACCATTCGGTTTTCAAAAAGGGATCGTCTTCTAATTACCAAAAATTTCCCTTGGACCCACTTTTATGATGAATTTCGACGGGAAACTACCCATTTTCAACCGTTTTTGGCGAATTTTCAGCGAAAGCAACCGATGTTTAAGGAAAATCTGCGGGAAAAAGGACTGCCTGCTTGTCAGCAGGAAACCTCTTTTTCGCCAGGATGCATCTGAAACCTGCTGCTTTGAAGAATTTTGTGTTTGATTGGGAGCTGTGATTCCATCCCTGCGAAATCTACCGTTTTCAGAATTTGGTAGGTTTAGAATTACCAATCAAACACACCCTTACTTTTCTATGTTGTACCCAACTCACTGCCTTGTGCTATTCATGGTATACTTTGCATAAAAGAGCTCATAATTCAGAAATTTTACTTTGAAAGGATGTTTTCACTAATTGAAGCCAAAAGTATTGACTAGTGACTGATTGGGAACTTTTTTGCTTGACTAGTGACTAGCAGTACCCCCTTTCTACACCCTCAATTTAGAAATACCCTTAAATCCTCTTAAACTCATTGTAATAAATTTCAACATTTTGATGAAAATTTCAATGAAAATTTCTTGAGATGCTTACCAGCGGATACTTGTAGTCGGTAGATTTGTAAGTCCAGTTTGATTTCATAATCAACGTAGCATTGTCTTGAAAAATTTCAGTTGTCTTATCATTCAGCTCACATCTCTTATCTCCAATGCTCTCCTTATTGTATGACTTGCATTGGCTGTTACGGAGACAGGCAGACTCGCATTCTTCATCTGTTTTGAACAGTAGTGTGGTTATGACTGATCCTTGCAGAACATGGTCAGGCTTTATTATGCTGAAGTTGCCAAAGTACTTGCATGGCAATCTCAAAATCTCTCCTTGCAGTATTGTAATCATCAATGTCAAAGCAAACCTGTACGGAAGAAAAACAAGATGAAATCAGCAACCACATATAATACAGTGAAACCCTGCAAGCAAGAGCATACCGGGTGAGCCAGAAAAAAGTTCCCACTTTCCCACTTTTGAAAATTCATAACGGCAAGAGTATTTCACAGATTTGCATGATTCCAATTCTAGTTAAAAGCCAAAAGGTTAAGGTATTTTTGTGATTTTTCTCGTTGTCTCATGAGTACTTCAAATATAGGTAAATTCAACTTTACAAAAATTTCATGCTTGCAAAATGACTGAGAAATGGCCTAAAACATCGATCAAAGCATAAATGACTCCTTGCACAAAATAATGAAGGAGATGCAACTTCTCGAGATATCCTCTGTACATTAATTGCTATGGGATTGAAAATCTTTAGTATTTGTTTGAAAATCGATGTCTTATCACACTAGAGGAAGGTGAAACGCTCATTGCCTATTGTTCGGTGCGAATAGAGTTCTTACAATTTGATCAATGTTTTAGGCCCTTTTCCGTCATTTTGCAACCATTAAATTTTTATAAAGTTGAATTTACCAATATTTCTAGTGCTGATAGGATAGCGAGAAAAATTACAAAAATACTTTGATCTTTCGGCTTTTAACTAGAATTTGAATGATTCAAATCTGTGAAGTAATCTTGGTGCTATGAATTTTCAAAAGTGGGAACTTTTTTCTGGCTCACCCGGTATTTTTCTAAAAAAAACAGACTGACTAGGTTCTTACAAATGATGTACTCATGATGACATTTTCCATCTTCAGGGTGTGCTTCTTATCACAAGGATACTTATGACTATGATGAATAGCTATACAGTAGCTATACAGTATATGAATATAGCTATACAGTATGTTTTAAAATACACTTGATAGTGGGATGACTGCATTGAGATATTAGCGGGTATGGTATTTATTGTTGCCAAAAGCAACTTATACCATACAGCTTGATAAAACAATCTTCATATTCCTAAAACCTGTTAGAGGTGTTCAGTTATCAATAGTTGGGAGTTTGCTTACACTGATATGATGAAATTTCTTAATTAAGTGTACCATCTCATAGGTACATTGAAGTAAATCAGTCTGTTTTTGATTCTTATTTTTGGATGACTTTCTCCACAAAATCAGTTTGCAGGTTCTTATTTTGCTATGTTCTTGTCTGCAGGGTTTTGCCGTAGAATATTTCGCAATTTTGAGAAAGGGACTAGACTTGCCCCAAGTCTATTTCGTCATCTGTAATAAGTCTGCCTGATACAGTGAATTTCGCTTTCCCCTTTCCTAATTTTCCCTTTCCCAATTTTTTTTTGATTGACGAAACAGACTTGGGGCAAGTCTAGAAAGGGACTGAGGAGAGTGCGGCATATTCTGACAGTCCTGGCAACAGAAGGAAAGATGGGGAGACCCCTCATCTACAGCCATAAGTGAAAGTCTCGCGGCTTGGTGGTATCTCTCTGCACAATCGAGTTATTTTAAATTTATTTGCACCTTCAAGAGTCACTCGATACTTGTTTAGCTGGTAAGTACATTCTCGGGATTATTTAGGCGTCTTTTAATCGTTTCTCCCATTTGTGAGCGTATTTTGAGCCACTTTTATCAATGTGTTTCACTTTAACTTGATGTTAAGTCTGTTGATCGGCTGGGCCTAAACTGCGCCGCTTCAAAGCCAAGGGCGAATACATACAGCTCAAATAAACGGCTCAAAATACACTCACAAAAGGGCGGGAGGATCACAAGACGCCTAAACAATCCAGAGAAAATACTTATCATTCCAAACAAGTATGGTGTAACTCATGAAAGAAGCAAATCAAACGAAAATAGCTCGAGTTTGCAAGGAAATGCGAGTAACCTGAAAGGAGGGAGTTCCCCTGATTTCCTTCTATGTTGCCAAGGCTGTCAGAATGGGCTGCGCTCTCCTCATTTCTTTCTCCAAATTGCGAAAAGGGCTATTGTGTCTGATAGTCAAAGAATTCTTATTTCTATCTTTACTGGTGAAAAGTGGCGCTTATAACAAATATAAGCGAAATGAATAGTCACCAAGGAAGCACTGAAATGTTGCTGAAGATAATGAAACTTATCCCGAAGGAATGTTTTCGTGTCTTAAAAGTTCTCTATGTGGTCAATTTCTGCCGATGTATGTTAATGTCTATCACGTAAAAGATACATTCTTGCTTGTGTTGATTGAATGATGGGGAATCTGGTATTTTTTGGCACTAGTTTTTTGGAAGTAGAATACTATGTACAATTGCTTTGCATGTTTTGTCATTTTTTTAAATTGCTCTACTCTCATTTTTCATGTAAATTTCATATTTTGAAGTCGACTTTAATAAAATCTGCCACACTATGTTGAAATATCGCAAAGACCGTGAAACAGCATGCAACAGCCTGCGACACTATGTTAAAATATCGTAAAGAGAATCCTTTGAAATAATACTGATCTCATCAACAAGTAAATTATCCCAGAAGAAAAGTGGCAGAAAGCTGCAACTTACATCAATCGATGCAGAATTCCTTTCTATACAACTACAATGAATATTGTGCTAAAAGATGCTTTTCCTGCCATTAAACTATTACGTGTCACTGCTAAAGACCCCTTTTGCAAAGTTGGTGGATTGAAAAACACATATTTGTGACATCATCTTTTACATCCATCAGCTTCCAAGATTGCAATGGGGGCGGGGGGGATCTCGACTCAAATTTCCACGAAAAAGCTGAGTTTTGTCTGCGATTTTCGTTTATAAATCGCTTGAATTTGTTTGGGGAAAAGTTTCAAAACAGTTTCAGTGACAAAATAGCCAGAAGAGTTGTATGTATGGACTTGCTAGAAGTCTCTCTACCTTGTCAGCAAAAGACAAGGAATTGAGGAAGCAGAAGATTGCCTCTTCTCTCTTCCCCCCATTTCTGCTTTGCGTTTAACTTTCACGTATTATGATGGACAGAGACAAGAGGGACTTTCAGAAAGTTGTACCACGTACGTATCGTGACAGAGCAGCAACTGTGTAAAATGACATCATCAAGCAATCTGAGATAAGGAAATGTTTGGATACAGAAGCTTTTTGAAATTAGAAATCAACAGTTTTAGGTCCACAGAAGAAAAAAAAATTTCAAGTGCTACCTTATCTAAAGATCTGTTGCAGGAAGCTAGGAGGCTCAAACTTAGATTTCGCGCGGGCATGTGCAGGACTTAACGTAGTCCTGCCAAGAACGTTACAAGATTACCTTTGATTAAGGCCCTGTTTGTACGAGGAAAAACACCTCACTTGCCAGACCCGGGGCTGAGAGGCGAGATGCCACCTTCCAATAGAATCCTTTGTATTTTCATTTCGCGTTTACATGATGAACGCAACACCACCGGTATAGTGAAATCCCACCTCACAAGAGGTGGAATCTCACCTGGGTGAGGTGAAATTTTTCCATATAAACGAAATACCACCGGTATGGTGAGGTGAAATGAAATTTTTCGTTGATTCTCATTGGTCAGTTCTTTCTGATTTCACGGAAGAGAGACCTTAATCCACCTCGCCTCTCAGCCCCGGGGCTGACAGGCGAGGTGAAAAATCTCATATAAACAGTGACTGAAATTTACCTCGCCTGTCAGCCCCGGGTCTGGCAGGTGAGATGTTTTTCCCCATATAAACAGGGCCTAAATCAAAATGAACAAGGATAGACGTTTTCAAAATCGATAATGTTTCTGAACTAACGCATAAGAAGGAGTACTCTTGTTTATGTCATGGCAGTTGCCAAGTACTTTAAGATTCGTGCATCCATGGAGGCAAGCAAATGAACTGAGGTACTGAATTCTATAAATAGGGACCAAAAAATTTTCTAAACAGTGAAAGTCTCATCGCTTAACACACTTTCCAACGATTTTAGTCAGTTCTGTAAGAAATCAATCGATTCTTGTTGAGATAACTAAAAATGCCAGATTCTCTTTGTTTTTTTTATTGCTAAGCAACGATCCATGTTTGATGCATTTCTTTTACCGTGATTTGAAGCTTAACTACTTCAATGATAAGTTTTTGTTGTGTCTGTTCTAATTTCAGAGATGGACTTGTAGAGATGGACTGGTATGTATGGACTTGCTAGAAGTCTCTCTATCACTTGTCAAAGGTAATCTTGTAAAGTTCTTGGCATGACTACGTAAGTACTGCTGGTACGTCGTGCGACTATACGTACGATACGTGACGGAGCAGAAAGTGTACATGCCCGCGCGAAATCTAAGTTTACAAGATTACCAAGGAGGTGAAACGTTACAAGAACGTTACAAGATTACCAAAGAGGTGAAAACGCTTCCCTCCAAGAATAAAGTATTGCAGATCAAATTGCAAATACCAAATGGCACTAAAACAGACTCCAGATTAGCATCTCCAATTTCCAGGAAAAGGGAATTATTTACTCACAGTAAAACAAGCTGCAACATCTCCATAGTATTGCTCATCGGAAAGCAATCCAACAGAACTTGTCCTAGAAACAATCGTCCTTGTGTATTACATGTATTCTTTGAACGATGCTTTCTGCTGTATGGCTCTTGATAGTATGCAGCATCTACGAGGTATGATTACATGAATGATCACTGGCAGTACGAAAAGACAATTCATTTATCATCTATCATTTTCAGGCAGCTAATCACATGCTGCTTTCTTCTATTGAACTGCATCTTCCATTCAACAAGCAATGTATAAAGCATGACTTGCCTCTACTGGTAGACGAATCAAATGTTGTTTTGTGGTTCAAGTTATCGGATTCAGTAATATTATAACTAGGTATGCACTTCCATTTACTCCTTTCAGCTGGTTTTCACTTAAGCATTTGCGTAATTGGGTCATTGGGGTCATTTGACTGTTTGGGTTGCTATGGCCGCTAAAAAAGGCGCTTCACTGTGTACTTTTTCAGGCCTCGTCCACACGTATCCGGATATTTTTGAAAATGCATCTTTCTTATCCGTGTAAAAATATCCGCGTCCACTCAAGGAGAGCTTTCGAAAAGATCCTCGTCTACACAAAGAAGCTGTTACATGCAACTTCGATGTTCGAACTTCGATAAAAGAAAACAGACAAAGTCCCCCTCGCGCGATCCCCAAATTTCCGTGCACATGCTCTGATACGTAGTAAATCGATGCCGTGAAGTCAGCGTTTTCGAAAAGCTCCGTTTTCACCCGTCCACCCATCCACCCATCCACACGACAACGTGGAGACGGCGTTTTCAAAAAGATCCACTCTGGAGAACGTTTTCAAATAGCTTCGTTTTTGGCGACTGAAAATGCCGTCTACGTGTGGCGCTAATCCAAAACGGATAAGAGATGCGTTTTTCAAAAATATCCGGATACGTATGGACGGGGCCTAAGTTGTTTTTGAGTCGATATCATTTTGCACACCTAAATGCGTCATAGATTTATGAAGATGACTCCTGCTCAACACGGACTCATATTATAAAACAGAAAAACTGGCCTTTGTTCTGCATTCATCAGGCGAATTATGATGGATCACGGCTCCGCCGGCTTCAGATATCGAATCACGGCCTCAAGTCTCGAATCTCGTCCGGATGTTATTGGTTGTCAATCAAATCGAAAATCCCATCATACTGCCATCGCCATAGTTATTCACAAATCTTGCAATCCGATTAGCACTCTAGGAAGCTCAAAGTATGGGCCTAACTAGGGTCAGGCTTTTCAATGAGCTGTTGTCTCTCGTTTATTTGAAAAGCTTGTCTATAACCAGCTGTACGACTACCTTGACAAAAACAAGATGATTTTTACTGATCAGTCTGGTTTTCGAGCCCTTCATTCGGTCCTGACGTCTCTGTTGAAGTGTACGAATGACTGGTACCTAAACATTGATAAAGGTAAATACACGGCTGTTGTTTACATAGACCTCAAGAAAGCTTTTGACACAGTCGATCATGATATTCTAATGAGGAAGCTCAACTTCTGTGGCCTAAAAGGAAAAGAACTAAGCTGGTTTCGTTCGTATCTCACCGATAGACGACAATGCTGCAAGGTAAACGGTCGAATCTCCGCTACAGACAGTATAACCTGTGGGGTACCACAAGGATCTTGCCTTGGTCCCCTTCTCTTTCTTGTCTATATCAATGATCTTCCTAGTTGTTTGAAAAATTCCCTTGTATCCATGTATGCAGATGACACAAGCATTTACTATGCCTCTGAATCTGTTTCAGAAATTAATCAGGCAGTTAATGCTGACTTAGAAGCTTTGAAGGGCTGGCTTGAAGGAAACAAGTTGTCTCTGAACGTAGCTAAGACAGATGCAATGATCATAGGAAGCAATGGAAAGCTTAGAAAAATCGACTCTGTCGATTCCACTAAACCGCAATTTAAGATTGGTTCCGAGGATATCAAGTTGGTAAAGGAGGTCAAATACCTTGGTGTCCAGGTTGACCATAAACTAAAATGGACATCTCAATTGGCCTTAACAACTAATAAGATCTCTAGAGGTATTGGTATGCTTCGTTATGCCAAGCAGTACCTTCCATTATCAACCGTCAAGACTATGTATAAGAGTTTAGTGGAGCCGTACTTTAGATATTGCTGTCCTGTCTGGGGAAATGCTGGGGTGACTGTCATTGAAAAATTGCAGAAACTCCAAAATCGTGCTGCAAAACTCGTTACCAACAGTCCATTTGATGCGACCGCTTTACCAGTTATTCGTGCGCTTCAATGGTCCACTGTTAGGGAACTTATTGATTTTGAATCTCAGAAAATAGTTTTCAGATCCCTTAAAGGAGACGCGCCTTCCTACATGAAAGACATGTTCACGAGAGTCAACAATTCCACTGCTCGTTCTCTTAGGAATGCTGAAGTCGACCTCAGGTTGCCATTGTTAAAATCAGCAGGGGGGCAGAAATGCTTCTCGTACCGAGGCGCTAAGCTTTGGAACAGTCTTGGTACCGACGCTAAGAACTCTTCAACCCTGAGAGCCTTCAAGAGAGAGGTGGAAAAATGAACACTTAAACCTTTTCGTTTTTTTTTTGTTGATTTTTGAACAATTGTAATTTTAATTTAGTTCGAAATACTGGTTTTTATTGTAAATTATTAATTATTGTAAGTTTTTAGCATGGCCCCCTGTAAATCAGTTATTCTAACTGAGGGGCTACCATGGGTAAAAAATATAAAATCAAAATCAAATCAAATCAAATCAAATGAGTCTCTGTTGACCGAAGCGCCATCATCAAGTCAAAAAGTACAGGGAATCAAGGGACTGCAGGTCGTAAGTATAAATGTGAGACTGTTTCAGCACTGGCGGCGCACGTAGCCCCCACGAATAATTTTCACGATCATACTCTTTTTATACTAGCACCCCATTTACACGGCACTGGTACAACTTTGAAGCCACAACAAAAGTGTACCGGATAAGCCCGGGGGGGTTTTGGGTAGTTTTGGCCTGAAAATCCTGTGATTGGGGTGTACTTTCACACGGAATTTTCTGGGATTGGGGTTTACTGTTATACTCAAATTCTTTATAATTTTCGAGCAACACGTGGTCAGTTTCAGGTGAACTGATTTCAAGTATTTTTGTGTTGAAAAACTTCCTCAGATCAGAACCTCGTTCCAATGGCCACTTGGAACCAAAATACTCGCTCTCAGCCCTCAATCCCTTATCCCTTTGACGTCAAATTGTTTTTGTTATTTCTTCGATTGGGTATCAATATCTGACATATATTCTGGGATTGGGTATCAATATCGGACCAAATTTCTGGGATTGGGTCGTAACAAAAATCCTTGCGGCGCACACCCCCGTATGAATTTATAGTGAAGTACCCCCCCCCGGGCGGATAAGCCTCTCATTCACACTGCTCCTGCAAAACCGGAACACTTTTCTCCTTCTACCGGGTGGATGGGTCAAAAAAACTCGTTTGGCGGGCTATGGAATAAAAACTTTGTGATCGATATTCAAAACTATAATGCTATCAGTCAAATGTCAACTTAGATGAGAAAATTTTGTTTGGTAATATCCCTCATCTTAGAGACCCAGAAATAAAGAAAATGCTGGTGAAAGTAATTTTTGAGAACAAAAGTTCCACGTTTCACCTCGTCCATGATTTAAATTCTTTGAAATTCGAGGGGCTGAGAGGTGAGATTCCACCTTCCAATAGAATCCTAGAGGTGGGAGCTCACCTGGGTGAAGTGAAATTTTTGCATGTAAGCAAAACACCACCGATATGGTGAGGTGAATTAAATTATTCGTTGATTCTTATTGGTCGATTTCATGCAAGAGAGACTTTACTCCACCTCGCCTCTCAACCCCGGGGCTGACAGGGTGAGGTAAAACATCTCATCATGATCTCATATAACGCCGGCTGAAATTTACCTCGCCTCTCAGGTGAGGTGTTTTTCCTCGTAGGAACAAGGTCTAAGAAATTCTGCCAAGCAGAAAAGATGGCGCATGGCTGCTAATACAGTATCCAGTAAAAATCTTTGAAGCCTGGAAGTTTCCTGGAGGTTAGCTGGAAAGTTTCCATTGTTTTTATTGACTGTTTTTTATGCCTTGTAGTTTCTTACTCTTTCAAACTGGCCAGCGGTGTATTTTCTTGAAACGGTAATATCCTCGGATGATGTGACATCAACGGATTCTCATTTTTCACATTCAAGGTTATCTCTTATCATTACACCATGCCATTGGTAACTTGAAGAAAAGAGTGACAAAATCTGTTTGTCCTTGACAGGTTTTGAACTCGGGTTGTGTGCGAAAAAGGAGAAACACCGCTTTCGTACAAAATCGACAAAAGCTGAAGAGGGCAAAGGATGCTGGTTGACCAGGGCCCTTTAATTGTCTATCAAATTCTAAAGGTAACTACGTAACATCTCCTTGGTAAACACCTCCTTGGACATTTCCTCAACTGATTTTGACGACATGGAAGATTGTCATCAGAGAAAAATGGGGGGGGGATGCTCATGAATAGGGATGCTCAGGTAACTTTTTTGGATTTAAAACTTTGACAGAGCTTATTTTTTTTGGGTCAATCATTTATTTGTACAGTTAGTTATTTTTTGGGGTTCCTGAAGTTCTGCATTACTTTCTTGGGTCTAAAATATGGGTTACAGTAAGAAAATTAAAAAAAAAACAAACAAACTTTTGAATATCCTAATAGATCATTTTTTCAATTCATTTAAGAAAATTACAACAAATTTTACATGCTACTATACCTATTTAGCTACTATACAATACTACAGGGACGATGCAAAGGGGAGCGAGGGACAACAACTACCCCAGAGCCTGAACATAAAGACACGCAACAATAGCTTAACTAACTGTACACCACTCACAATTAAAGGCTAAAGGATACTCTACTAGATTCTGTTTCACATTGGATGTCAGATCAGGGTTGAACTGAAAATAAAAAAAAGGTCACGAGTGCAGACTCATTTAGGGATTAAGTTGTATCAAGTCCGACATCCAATATGAAATAGAATTTACAGAGGAAAAGAAATAACATTTACGTAAAGGAACTTGGTGGCTGCTTTGTGCATAGCCTAATCAAAACGACCGGTTAACAAGAAGTGTTCCGTATTTTCAATAGATAGCTGATAAGACTTCTCAATAGATCATGAGAAGTCTTATCAGCTGGGGCACTTGCCATAGATCTAAGATACCGATTTCATGATCTTTGGATATGTTGGAACAGAAAAATTATTTGTTCGGGTCTCCTTGTATGCCGAAAAATTTTCTCTTTAGGTTGATGCTCTGTACCCCACCCTGAGCTCCGTATCCTAAACATACCTGAGTACCCCCCGCCCCCCCCCCCTCCTTGGGAGAAGGTCATCACAAGCTTATGTTTGAGATGACAATCAATTTTTCAAGAAGCTTTCACATGTTGTTGTCTTTCCAATGAATCGTATTTTCGATTCAAGAGGGCAATTTATCAAACACGACTTACCTCTATTGGGGGCAAGGCAGAGGCATCAAATTATTGTTTCGCGGTTCAAAATACGAATTCAATGAAATCATAAATATTAATTACCTGAGGTAAGCATTTTCCACTTAGCATTTATTCTTTCAACTGGTTTCCACTTAGGCGTTTGTTTCATTGGGTCATTGAGGTCATGGGAATATCCAACTTGCCATTGCCGGTAAGATTTCGCTTCCATTTAACGGTCGTTGTTGGGGGTAGGACCAGGCTAAGTTGTAAGAGTCAAGGAATCCCCAAAAAGGTCTCTAGATGGCATGCGCGCTAACGATTTACTTCAATGACGTAATATGCAAATTAGCTTGAAGGTTGAGAACAAGAGCAAGAAACAATTATCAAAAAATCTATTTAGGAATTTTTCCTTTTCTCTTTCTTTTATGTTAGAATTTGTAAATATTGTATAAGGTTTTTATAATATTGTTTTTATATTGTATTTTTTATTTTTCATCATGCAATTGTATATTAATGATTTTAGTGGAAGGCCCCTTGTAAAACAACTCTGGTTGAAGTGCTGCCCTCCTTAATAAAATGAAATATCAAATAAAATATCAAATATCAAAGATTGCACCCATACGCATGACAGAGTGAGCCTCAGCGTTGATTCGCCATCAACAAAGCTGAAACACGATTTATCAAAACAAAAGGGTCAATCTCGTACTCGAAGCTGCTCTCGATGAACTATTTCATGTTATGACTTAAAGGTGACCTGAAGCGAAAATTTTTATTGATGCAGATGAATAGCACTGTTGAACGATGAAGAATGCCATTAAAAATTTTGATACTTTGTTTCAACTTCGAGTTATCCACTAATTTGTACGATTGGCTGATGACGTCATTTTGTTTGCAAAAAGTACGAGAAAGTATACAAGGTTAACCACGTTTCCAAAGGGAAATAAAGTCAACGACCTTTACTTCAAATGAAATGCCTTTTTGAAGGTCACATCAGTTGATGAAACAATGTTTATTTTATTTATTCTGCTCAGCTGAAATGTCTCCTAAAACTGTAACCTTCCAAAGATCAGATACAGCTTCTGTCCATATGGAATCCTAATAATTTGCAAACAAAATGACGTCATCAACTGACACTTAAAATCATAGGATAACTTAAAAACGAAATGAGGTAACTAAAAAATTTCAACAGGATTTCTTATCAATTGACAGAGCCCTTCGCTTGCATCAATAAAAATTTTCGCTTCAGATCACCTTTAAGAAATATCTCAAAGTCAGCTTTCTCATCTCATCATTTTCATTGAGCTTTTGTTAGACGCACACCACGACTGAAACTCAACTATCTGTAACTCAGACGAACTCGAAGGAAAGACACAACTTTTTCCAAAACACTCGACAAATCAACAACTCTTACATCCAAAAACAACAACTTCTCAGTCTCTTAGCGTCCTTCTTCTTCTCTCGTGTCTGTCTTCTCCCTGCCTCTCTCTCTCAGTCCGGAGGGTCCAAGCTCTTGTTAATGTAAAAAAGTTTTGGGGGCCTCCGCAGAGGGCCTCACACTTTTTTACCAAAAGGGAATCGATATTGTTAAAAGCAGGCCAGGGCTCAGTTACAAATGTAATCTATTGCATTTGAAGGCTTTGACACGTGCGCTTCCATTGTGTAGCTAAAGAAACAATTGACGTGTAGGCGTTTCTTTAGCCTATTAATAGAGGTTACTCTTAAATCGATCAAAATTTAATGAAATGCGGTATTTCTGTTTACTGTAAATGAAACAAACGGTACAAGTTATTTACAAGGTGACTACAAACATTCGTCTGGAGCTGCGTTTTCATGACGCAAACACAATTTTATGCAAATATCTGATTTTATCAAATATCTTCTTCTATATTCAATTTGGGTTTTACGATATGACGAATTACCTAAGATTATATTTACTACCGGTTGAGTGAAAAACGTTTACGCCTTTCGCGGGCTGTTTAATAAAAAATTTGAGGTCGAAATTCAAAACTGAATTGTTAATCAATCAATCAGTCAAAGGCTAACTTAGATGAGAAAATTTTGTAGGTAAAATAGCTCGTAATTTATACCTAGAAATAAGGAAATTGCTTTTAAGGGGCATGTTTGGATACAAGGGTTCCACATTCTATTCTGGTCCATGATTCCTCTTGGTACCAAGGGTAGTCCATGATGTACTTGCTATTGAAATGAAAAATGCATTTATGAAACTGACAATGTAAGCTTCAATGCTACACAAATCATGGAACGTGGAATTTTGGATTGCCATACGAAGCCCTTGCATGTGTGTTTCTAACTTTCATAACTGCTGGATCTTAAAGAAGTGTGATTTACCAAACGAAATTTTCTCATCTAAGTTAGCCTTTCACTGATAGACTAACATTTCAGTTTTGAATATCGGCCACATACTTTTTATTCGATAGCCTGCCAAACGCATAAACTTTTTATTGACTCACCCGGTATATACCAGGTGACTAAAAAATGCCCCCCTGTTCAGAAAATCATTGCAGCAAATCTACTTGCACTATAATCATTAAAATAAACTGTTCTAATAGCTACAGGATTGACGTATTTTTGTTTTTTTTGTTGATTTTCAAGATACCTTTCCTGTGGTAAGTTCAGAAGATCTAACTTAGTCTTGCACAACATCCAGAAAATGGCCTAAAAACGCATCTTCTAAGGTATCAAGAAATAAAGGAAACCTAACCTGTCAGTTTTATTACTTTCAATGATCCTTGTTCAGAACAATAAGTAAGATATAAATTTTAGTTTCAGTCCAGTTTCAGGTCATCATTTCATCAGTCATGGTAAAACTCAAAAAGATTTCCAATAGATTTCAAACGACCTCGTCGATTGGATCACAAGTTGTAGGCCATTTTCCGGCTGTTCTTAAAAACTGAATTTTTAATTCTTTCGGAATTCCCAACAGACTACTGCATTGAGAATTACCAAAAAAATATGAAAAATGCCCAGTCTTTTAGTTGTAAGACAAAACAATGATTATAATTATCGTGCAACTACTGTTGCTGCAATTATTTCAAACAGGGGGGAAATATTTTTTAGTCATCCAGTACATCAGAAGGACGATGCCAAGGAGAGCAAAATATCATGACTACCTCCTGGCAATTATATAAAGCACAGACAACTGAACTACAGATAACATTGATAGAAAAAAGTTGATAATAAGCCTTCTTGACCTGTTGGCATTAGAAAGTTTTAAGGTCGATACCTGCCTTGCAAACGTTAATTCTTGCAGTCAGATTTGTTTAAATCAAATTATCAATGCCCTTCTCCCCCGTCTCGAGAATGATTAAGCCTCTTTATATCAAGTAAACCCTAAGCTAAATATACTAAACATTATTTGTCCCATCCACAGTGGGAAAAGACACACAGTCACATAGTTCCCACAGGTACTACTTTCATGATTATTCATCTGGAACTAACTACTTCAATTACCTATGACAGCCGTTTTTTGATGACAATTGAAATCATTCGATTCCACATTGCACAACATTTCACATATTAAGAAGGCTTTGTTACAACTGCGTTTGACGTTCCATGATTGCTTGATCACAATAGGTTGTAAAAAACGATTTCCCTTCATGCCCGCTGTAACCTTCCAGCGGAAAGATTCGTTTTGAAATATAATCGAGGCTGGCAAACATCTCCACTTGCAATAAATCATATTCTAAAAACTCGACCCAAAATGCTTACAAGAAATTTGATAGTTAAGTTTGCACAGCTCCAAATTATGCAATGCCACGATTCATATAATTACGCACTGATATCGAAGAACAGTATGTAAACTGGTTCGTTAGGATGTGACGCAAACTAGTTTTGCACACGTCTACTTGAGGTGTGTTTGGCTGGTAACTCTAAACCTACCAAAATCTGAAAATAATATATGTCGCTGCGACAGAAACAAATTGAATACAAAACTCTTTAAAAAAGGTATCTCTCAGATTCACCAAGACAATTTGCTGATGAAAACAACAACCTCTCTGAAGTTTTGAAAAAAATCTACCTTTTGCAACAGAAGGCCTTCCAAACATACCAAGCCCACTTTTTTATCCTCCTACAAGTAGACTAATCATTCAGAGAAGAAAGGTTATACAAAACAACGAGCAAAAGCTTGCTACTAAGGTTTCCAGGCTTTTTGTCTCGTAACCCTTTCTTGTTTGGATAATGGGCCTACTTGCAGGCTAACTTTTTACAGAATCTTGGGTCAATTATCAAGCAACAATTCTGAGTCTACCAAGCCTACTGTTTTAAGAATGGGTACCAGTCAAAAAACACCCTTCATAAAAAATGCAATGTCCCTTCCCCTTGAAAAAGTAAGGGTATCACTTATTACTGAAAATTTCTAAAAATTGATTTATGAAGAAATAAACTGTTTTAGTCCCCAAGTTCTTCTCTGAGCCTGGCAAGCATCTCACTCTTTTCAAATTTAATGAGAAGAATCCTGAAATTGGGGTTTGGGTCTACCATTTTTCTTCTTTCCTGAACTAATTCAACAGAGTCCAACATTTTCATATTTTGAGTTGCCATTAGATATGCACATAACGCTGTCCCAGAGCGAGATTTGCCCTAAAATTAAGTAGAATGCAGGTAGAATTTGGAAAGGGCATGGAAAAGCTGATAATACCCCCAATATTCTTTGGAGGTACATGAATTATGATTGGGGAGGATGGGGAGGAGTCTGCCATATAGTGTTCATGGTACTCCTCACTTTTAACTTTAGCCCTGCATGTAACCACTTAGCCTGTGCACAGACCCAAAAGAAGGAAGGGTCAGTGCAAAAGTGACCAAAAGCTTGCTATCACGCAATTCTGCGTTTAAGGGAAAATAACTAATGCCATCATAGGTAATTAATTCATATGTATCATTTTGTTGCTGTCACACATTTGTGTTCATTCCTGTATTGTCTTATTTGTTCTTTTCTCTTGTTTGTCTTGGATTGTATTTTAGAGTCTTCTGCATTGAGTTTTTTGTTTTAAACGTTTAATCATTTATTCATAGAACGACCCCAAGAGGACTGAACAAAGTGTTTCAACGATGTGTTGTTTTAGTGTGTTGACAAACATGTTGTTTGTTATAATCAAAGTCATAAGAGAAAAATTAAGTTTTCTTTTCTGACTACACTATAATTTATCCGTAAAATGAATGTACTAAAGTGATTTGCACTGTATAGCAAGCTTTTGGTCAATGTTGCGAAGACCCTTCTTCTTCCGAATATTGTGTCTGCATGCAGGCTAGAAACCACTAAGTAACAACACCCCACAACGTATATGCACCTTTTTTAATAAGAAACTGGTTTATAAGAAACTAGTACTAAGATGGCCAAAATTTTAAGAAACTCTAGTACTATGTGTGAGAAGTACTAAGGAACTTTTCAAAGTTAAAAGCATGAATATTATAGCAAATAGATCGTTGAACCTTTATTCTTGAGCAATATTATCTAACCATTTGTGTTTTCAACATAACAGAACACTTTAATGTTCCTTTATCATATTTTAAATGATACATGATAATTTCATTAGATATTTCATTCATATATCTGGCGCAGTTTTAGCGACCACAGTGATAATTCTGCATTCAAAAAATAAGAAACCAATTAAGAAACTTTTAATACTAAAATTGACAAAATTTCATGTGAAATTAAGAAACTTTTAGTACTATGGCCTGATCTAAGTTTCTTATAAAAAAACGTGTAAACAGTGACTGAATGAAATTTAGTCCTACTCTTTTAGTGAAAAGAGCGATGTCCCTTGTGATCATTGTCAGCCACATTTGGAATGTCAGTCATGATAGTAATTATACCAAGCAACACTGGCATGTACATCAGCTGTCTCTAATCACATGCAGGGCTGCCAAGAGGGGGCAGGGCCAGGATGGTGCCAGCCCTACAAAAGTGTGGTGCACAAGAAATAGAACTGATTGCCACAAGGTTTACCTAGCGTTTTTTATATCAGTTTTGCTTAAGAATCAATACCAACCTGAGGAAAGTGGGGTGGATATGTCCACCCTAGTCCACCCCACAGCACAGTCCTTGGGGCAGGGGAAAATTTGCCCTAGCACATTGTGGTCTAGGGGGGCTCATAAAGTAATGAAATTCGACAAGTAAAATTAATCAAAAGTACAGTAAACCCCTTAATGACAGCTTCAAAATAATGAACCATTTTGACTGCAAGAAATATTCTGAAATGAATTTCAAGCAAATCAAAGGGGTGTGACAAAAAAGTTTCTGGAAAGGCACCCAATGCACCCTTGTCATCTGTCTGTTTAGCTGTTACAGGCCTCATTTTGCAGTTTCGTCCTTAAAGGGAATAGACATAGGTATATCTCATAATCACTATAAATAGGTCAGAGAAACGCCCACAAATCCATTGTTTCTTTAGCTACACAATGAAACCGGATGCGTCTAAGCTGTCGAGAACTGTAAACCTTGAGATGTTTTTCCCCTAATTCATTATGATCAAAGGAGCCATTTGTACAAAAATTACCTCACGAAAGCTGCTTAAGCATACAGCCTGTCCCCTATCATACTTTCAAATCAACAAGTCTGCTGTCTTTGGGAGGAACTAATATGAAAGGGAAATTGTACAAAATACTGCAAAAAGATTTACTACACACCTGAGCACAATGTATAAGAACAGCCCCAGATTTTCTGCCATTTGCAATAAAACAGATTGCTTCTTTGAAATCATCTTCTGTTATGTGAAACTTCATGTTGTCTTCCCAGTCCAAATTCAATGTTGTGATACCCAAATCTTGTTGCACTGTTTTAACCAACTCCTTGCAATAAAACAAACTAAAATTGAGTGGAACAGTGGCAAAAAGACTTTCCATTCTCTATAACCACAGAAAATTTGACCTGCCTTAAGACTAACAAAAAGATATACCAAAAAATGGCATACATTGAATCTTATATATTGCTCTATGTTCCTTTGAATATGAAAAAAACAATATAACAAATTTCCTTTCTTGTTACAGCTCCTTGGAAACATCCTGTCTTACACTATATTTTCAACATAACACTTAATAATACATTTTTTACAAAAATGAGAACTAATATATAATCAATATGGTGCTAGTTGAAAGCTACTAACTGCTTTGAATTGTAATGAAATAGGATATAAAAAGTACTATGAACAGAATCCTCCTTTAATAATTTGCTATCTTTCTCTTCCTCTCTTTAGGTAAGCTAAAGAATCATACAGTATATACCCCTGAACTCAGATTGGCCCATGTAATTTAGGTGCAATGTTTCCAATCTGGTGGGTTTTACCCACTTGACTTCAAATCCCATACAACCAAAAGTCAACGTAGTTATCAATCCTTTAACGGTTGGTAAATGAATATTCAGAGGTAACACTAGTTGTAGCACCACTGATCCTAATCAGCTGTACACTTTTTTCATATTCATCTAAAATTTTACAATACATGTTACACCTACATCCTACTATACTTCCTAATTACTATACAAACTATACAAACACTACAGGGACAGGACCACAAGGAGCAAAGGACAATGACTACCCTGTGGCCATTAAAGACAAATGACGGAGATATAAGGTGACTTAAATCAGGGGCCTGGGCAATCTAAATATAGTCTATTGTATTCCATTGTATTTGATGATCTCGAGAGATTATCAAGACAATTGGCCAAATGATGGCAGGCGCCCATCTTTTGTTCTATTTTTAAACTAGACGCTATATATCCGTCATTTGTCTTTAACATAAAGACAAGTAAACATTAACTAAATGAAACCTACAAAACGCTAAACACTCGAATCCGTTTCACATTGGATGTCAGGCCAGCATAAGTAAATGTGCTGAACCGTCATTGGTTTAGCATGGATAAGTTCCCATATTTTGCTTCATGTGCCTAACATCAAATGTGAAACAGACTTACAAGAGAAACGGGGAAAAGTGTACCTAGTGGTTGTGTGGCGTAAAAGGAA
This sequence comes from Aurelia sp. 3 sensu Dawson et al. (2005), assembly GCA_964020215.1. Taxonomy (NCBI): domain Eukaryota; kingdom Metazoa; phylum Cnidaria; class Scyphozoa; order Semaeostomeae; family Ulmaridae; genus Aurelia; species Aurelia sp. 3 sensu Dawson et al. (2005). Next base: position 7,698,125 of record OZ026591.1, read on the forward strand.
AGTTTGAAGTTATCCAAGCCAACCTGTTTTGTGGATGAAATTCAAAGTATGTTCAAGTATATTTCTGTTTACGTCATTAGAAAGCTCTTTATTGCCATACAATAAGTATTGAACAAGAACGTTGTTTGGAAGGGTGTTGATTTGGACAAATGGTCGTAACAATTCCGAAACTCCAGCAAGAAGATCTTGCTGTCGAATGTCAATGTTGAATGAATGCCTATAACACCAGCTGTACACTGTAGCTGCCTATAACACCAGCCTGCATTCAATAAATTTTCCTTGATTGTTTTTTCTAAAGAAGCACTACTCACCCTATATTTAGGACCAAACAATATTCCAAGTCCTTTGCCTGCAACATTTAAAATGTGTGTCACATTTTCTTTTTTTAGAAATTCAGGATTGATCGCTGCCTTGAAACCACCAAGGAATATTGCTCCATAATTTTTTTCCTCATCTTTTTCTAATATGAGAGAAGGTACCATAAGACCTTTCTGAGTATGCTCGAGAGCCTAAAGAAATAAAAGAATTTATCAAGCAAATTCCTATGAGAAATTGATTAGGACTTACTGTACATGGAAATGTCTGGACTTGCCCAAGTCTTTTCCATATTAAAATACAAAATAATGACCTCTGCAAAGGAGAGGGACAACATGGAAGAGACTTGTATCATTGCCAGCTGATAACGAGGTCACTGTAGTGAAGCCTACAGAGGTATTTTGCCCACCTTCTTTGACTAATAGCAGTCAAGCATTTTACTTGAAACAAAGCTATTGTTTTCTTCAGGTGGGGATGTGTAACTTCAGGTCAGGTGATAAAACGTCCTGATAAAACCTTTTTTTGAAATTTGTAACTTCTTGTGCATCATGAATGCAAAAAGTAATTTTTGATAAAGAAACTTTCCTGGAGTATTATCATGTGCTTAACTTGAAAAGCGTAAAGAAACCTTCACAGATTTTTTCAATTCGCATCAAAACCACAGGGGCATTGAATCTTGAACTAAATAAACTGTGGCGGATGGTGTTCTTACTTATCACTATATTGTCTCTCGGCCAGAACTAAACCCCCTGGTGATCATTAGCCCTTCCTGGAATTCAGACCACCTTATTAGTTATTCATGGGGCAGAGAATAATACTGTACAAGTCTCTCCCGCTTTCAATTTTCTCTTTCATTGCTGAGGCTTTCCTTGTCTCCTGTGCATGGGTAATTTTTAAGTTGCAGTTTTTGTAGAAATAAACACGGTGTTGGAATGTCTTGGATCCCATCAGTTCAAGTAAGGAAAGTAAAACATTTGTGTGCCAGACAGTGCGCTGATAAAAACAGTGGAAACAATAGAAACTAAATACTCTGTGTGCCGGACATATTTATTAGATTTAGTTGTTACCTTGATAAAAGCCTTACTAGAGTACTGTCGCCCTGAATGGGTCTAATCACAAAACGAACTGATCTTCTTACTAAAGTACATGACTCTTCAAAATTTTTTTTTCGTGAATGTAGATTTCATTTCCTTGCCAAGTTATTTCTAAGCCAAAAACATTTTCAGTCACTTTTCCTCTCAAAACTGTGGCTAACATCAGCAGCAGTCAAAACAACAGCTTTCCTCAATTCTCGCCCTGAATGGGTCTAAATATTGTCAGGGCCTCAGCAGGGAAACTTTGCTAGCAGAGAACCCAGGAATCTCGCTACAGTTTCTACATTGAATGGGCTTTAAGAAAATGTGTATGGCATTGAAATTCTTCACAACACAAGAGTTTAAAAACAGATCCCTCTTTTCCTATGCCGATGAAGATCAAACTTACGTAAAACTCAACCGTTGTGGTAATCCTCAAAGTGAAGAGACACCAAAGTTGATGAAACTCTCAAAATGTATCAAAATAAGTACAGAAGCACCCTTCCTTTCTAAATTGATGCAAAACCGACACATATAAACTTGGATCACTACGTGGAGTTGATTGAAAAGAATAGACCCATTCAGGGCGAATTTTTCCTGATCTATTTGCCTCTTGAAAATACTCATATACGGCAACAAAAAGTAGCAAGATGTTTCGATAAATGCTAGAATTAACTCTTAAAAGGTTGGTATGAACTGTGAAACAGGTTAACTGGACATCAAATACACAAAAGTGGAAAATATACCGGCTGACCCATTAAACCAAATATCAACGCAAAGGGAAGATTTGATTTGACGAATCTTAAAGTCCGCAAAAGATAGCCTTGCTGAAAAGCTTCATATTTTTGGAAATATCACCTTCAACAAAACACAAGGCAAATAATATCACAAAGAAAAGTGCCAGCAAAACATTTTCATTGGGTTTTTGCAAAATATCAAATCCAGGAGCCTTGTATTTTACGTTAGGAAGAGCTTATGATTCTGACGAAAAACGGCATTAGACCTTTATTCTGAAAACGAATGTGGATCGAACGATATTTCATTCCAATTTGTAGAATCTTCGAATGTGAACCTGGAGTATAAAATTGTATAAAAATATCGCTCGATCCAGGCTCTTTTGTAGAATAGCTTTAGACCCATTTAGGGCGAAAGTACTCTGCTGCACACTTGCCCTACTCGCGCGCGCTCTACTACACTTGCCTTCAAAACGCATTCTTCGGATGGAACAGCTTCTTTGGTATGCTTTGAAATCTCTTTCATACATGATGTACACATGTTAGGCTTGAGGAAGTGTGGTCTGAACAGATTACAGCTACTCTCGCCAGTAAAACAAAGCTGATCGAAAGGCGAGGCCTCGCCTTCTTTTCCCGCCATCTTTGTTGTTGTCGCTGGAGCCATAGGGGAACGAGGGAGTTGAAACCCCTGCGATGGAGCGTGCTTTCCATGCCAACAAGGCATGCGCACAAACGTTAAATCACGACAACAAACGATGACGTCACTAATCAATAGAACGGATTCACGATGGCGCAGGTTGTGAAATGAAATGGGGAAGAGATGTCATCGAAAATGGCAGGAAAGGAACGGAATGAAGGCCATCTTGAGCAGTTGTTTGAAAAATTACAAGAACTGAAAGTTGGGAAAGTCAAAAGGTAATGTTATTGGATGCGAATGCGTTACTTGACATGCTTTGACGTTCTTAAACTGCGTTTCTTTTTGGGCCTAAAATATGGTGGCCTAACCTTGGCGACAACAGACATCAACAGACACAGCATACGAGAAACCAAAACTGATCAGTCACTTTTGTTGCAACTGGCCCCATGAATATGCTTATGTTTACTTCACAGGTTGGTCGAAAGACTTTTAGGTTCCTAATGAAGGTCTGATATCAGTCATTCGAGAGAGAAATATTTGGAATCCATCAAACAAAATGAACACCTTGCTTGGCCTATCTGTCGTATTTGTCATACCTTCTTTCCTTTCCGCTTTGTAGGCTTTGCACCAGCCATGATAGTGATGACACGTTCTTTACCAATACGGAAAATCTGGTTTTAATTGCTCATGACACACCATCCAGACATTTCCTACAGTTGTCCTTACTTGAGGCCAGTAGGGCATTGGTGATTGCACAATTGTGTGTAATTCAGATCTTTTCGCAGTTCTATAAATGAGTCTGCATCAAGCAATAGTTTTTGCGGTTTTGTTAAAACAATTCACTGCTGTGCACATTCTAAAATTTTGTCAAAATTCTACAAAATGTATCAAAAATATCACTTAACACCTACTTTTGAAGAATCTATCACCTTGTTTGTTCTCATAACTACACTGATCTTTTCACAAGCAGTTGCTTATAAGAAACTTAACTCTCAGATCACTAAATATCAAGAAACTCGTAGGGAAAATATAATCTAAGGAGCTACTGATTTTGATAAAAGAAATCCTTGATGTATTCTTACTTTATCATCACATGCTTCCTGTACCATAGTACTCCGAGGGCTTTTGAGTTGGTCTAAACATTGGATGCTTCAAAGAACTTTGTTTTCAAGTGTTCACAAGGAAACAGGTAGTGAAGATGAAGATTATTCCGGAACCTTTAAGAAACTTGTGAGAAACCCTGAATACTGAAATTTGTTGATTTTAAGAAACTCTCAGTACATTATTTTTATAAGAAACTGGTTTATAAGAAACTATTACTAGGATGGTGAAAAATTAAGCAACTGTAGTACTATGTTCAAGAAGTGCTGAGCAACTTTTTAAAAGCAAAATCATAGGAACTTTTGGGGAAATTGTTGTTGACCCATTGTTTTTGGGTACTATCTATAATAATAATTCTATACTTTGAGCCCAAAGAAATTGTTTTCTTGATAAAAATTGTGCTGCATGTCAAGAAAGAAATACCTGGCAGTGGTAGAAACCACTTCCATTGTTGGGGAGATGAAGTGCTGACCCTATTGTTTTGACCGATTGTGATTCAGGTTTGTTGAAAGCGAATCGACGGTGGGGCTCACACTGTCATGCGCAACTTTGCTATTGTTTTTTCTCCTGTTCTCAACCTTCAAGCTTATTTGCATATTACGTCATTGACATAAAACGCTACTACGCATGCGATCTGGAGCCCTTTTTGGGGGATTCATCGAGGCTCACAACTTAGCCTTTACATATCCCCAACAATCCATCCAAGAAGTGAGAAACAAATTAAGAGGAGTAAAGGGCTAAACTTTTCATGTGAAATTAAGAAACTTTTAGTACTACAGGCTAATCCAAGTTTCTTCTGAACAAAAAACTTGTACTGGTCAAACTTCTTAGTTTCTTATGGAAATAGTATTACATGTAGTGGGATCCCTTTAATTTTGCCTCCAGGAAAAATTTTGAGGCTATCCATTGCCTGTGGCATAGAATACATAGGCTTGGCCTTGGAAACTTTAACATGCCCGAAGAATAAACCATGGCAATTCTGCGATCGTTCATCAAGAAAAATTAAAAAACTAACCTTTAGTTTGGCTTGGCAGAACTCAGTGAATTACTTTCCAGCATTTCTCTGAAAATTCTTGCCATACCCTCCTTATCTCACCATTCATGACAGAATCTCAGTGATCAGCTTTTGACAAAAGTAGTGTAGGAGGCAAATGGCCCCATCTCCCCATGGTCATGCCACTACATTAAACAGTGTTAATCCAAGACTTCAACAATATTTTGATGGAGAGTGTTTGCAATCCATATAATCAAAGGGGCTCTGTGTAACAAGGCTTTCATCTGTTGGATGTCAAAATGCACGCTTTGTAATACATACCAGGTGAGTCAGAAAAAACGTGGGGCATTTGGCGGACTGTAACGCCGCACATAGCCATCCGATTGACGTGAACTAAATTTTCCGTGCAGCCAAGAGTCTAACTTAGATCATAAACCTTTCCCCATCGAAATCGGCCATTTAATGCATTTGTTAAAAAAGATTTTCCTCGTAAGACTTTGTATGTAAATCTTGCAAACTGATGAAATCTTTAGCCAAGCCCCTTCAGCATTTTAGCCTTGCCAGGGTTGCAGGTACATGTGGTATTATCAGGGGATACTGAAAAAGTTAGACCTGGCTTACACTACTAGGTTGTTTGGGTCATTGTGGTCATGCAGAGAGACCCACAAGAAAAAAGACTCGGAGTTTTATGCACGACTCTAAGGACTCAAAAGACCTAGTGTGCACCATGCTTTAGGGAAAAGTGTTGTCTGCAAGCAGTCCCATTGCGATTTACAGAGCGTTAATCTGCTTGAAGAAACCTCTTCGCATGACAAGGAAGTGTACGTTATTAATGTCTTTCAAATATATTCTTCACTCAGGGCAAGTTATGATAAGACATCCCAGGGGAGAAAACAGTATCCCCTGGCTATTTCATTTTCCCCTGATAATACCAAGTGTACCTGTAAACCTTGCCAAGATAAAATGCGGAAGGGGATTAGCAAAAGATTTCACCATTTTGCAAGATTCCCATACAAAGTCTTACAGAAAAAAATCTTTTTTAAGAAATGCACCAAATGACCGATTTCGACGGGAAAAGGTATATGATCTAAGTTAGACCTTTGGCTTTATGGAAAAATTTTTTTTACAGCAATCGGATGGCTAAATTCGATGTCACAGTCCGCCAAACGCCCCACGTTTTTTCTGACTCACCCGGTATTTGAAACAATTTTATCTGACAGGAGATCAACAGGACAGCAAAAGCAGATAAGAGATTCTGAAGATGTGATACATAACAGAAGAGAAGATGAAGAACTTCACAGAACAAGAAAGATTGAAAAGAAATCAATTCTCAGAGAAAGCAAACTAAAGTTACCATCAAAAATAACAAACAATAAAAAATCACCTGAAAAACATAAAAATGTTGAAAATACAGCAATAGATGAGAATCCAATTGTTCTGAAAAGTAAAACAATGAAATCCCAAGACAATTCTATTCACAGGTCATGCAGTATGGAGTTTAGAAATACAGGAGCAGTACTGTCCCAAGACAGCTTTATGGACAATGAATCTGATGAGCTTGCGGAGTATTTTGAGCAGGCATTGAGTCTTCCAAAACCAATGTCTGCAATGGCTGAGATGATGTATGGATAATGGATTTATGCATATCACTTGCAGATCTTATTGCTGCGCAGTTGCTGTCTTCAAGTTAAACTTCCCTGAATTTCAAATTCAACCTTGTTGCCTGAGTGGTGACGTGCGTGTTTCTCATTATCATCTCAAAAGACAACTTAATCTGTTCTGTTCTGAAGAGCCTGTTTATCAAAAAAGCTGTTAGAAAATATAATGAACTTGGCCATTGATGTCCAAAATTGTAAATAACCAAAATATACTTTTGTTAGCCGATACATTTCTTAATGCAGCTTGGATTGCTTCAATCAAACACTTCTGAACCTTCTTGTGTGTGAAATTTTTCTACTTTTGTTGCGTTATTGCTTCCACATAACTTCAAAAAAATCTTGAGTTCACAAAATGTGTCTATATTCGTCTGTTTCTCTCTGCATATGGCATACCAGGACTGAGTAAGGCTCTGTTAAATGGAGAAATTGCCTTGGCTACCCAAGGTTATTTTCCAAGCCGAGATATCGGCATCCTATACAAACTAATGTAATTCTTATTTTGCGTTTGTGTGAGTATTACAAATAGTATCACCCAGGTGTGGTTATTTTTGACTGCCGACGTATCACCTGCGCGAGCCGATATATCGCCTTGGTGAGGCTACTTTTACTCATATAGACACAAGCAAGATTAGCCTCGCTTCACTGACACAAAATGGCAGTTAGATACTGCGCAAGTGCAGACCATCATTGCCATATTGTCAAATTTGGTGCCAGATTAAGATAGCCCCAGCAAGCCGGGCTGTTTTTCTACCATATAAACAGAAGCTGAAAATAGCCTCGGGTAGCAGAGGCTTTTTCTCCATACAAACAGAGCCTAAGTCGCAAAAAATCCCCTTTTGGAATGGCTATTGTTCGCACATAAACCTTTGTTCATATCAGTTGAATCCGTTGAATCAAAGGCAATCTAGGATGTTCTGTCTGGCAGTGCAATACCACATGCAGCTGCTCTACCTATTTTGTCACATTTAGTTGTTCTGAATCCACTTTCATTTAGAGTTCGAATTTTAAAGTTACTTGTTGAAATTCTATTATATAAAAAGGATTCTCATCAATGATGTCACAACAAACTGACACAAAATTTCAAACAATAACATCAAGATTTAAGCCCGCCGCACACGGAGAGGAAAATGCTCAGCAAAGTGGCATGAATGTCATTTTGCTCAGCAAAATTCTCGCTTTGTGCAGTTGAGGAAAATATCTATCGTGTTTGATAATTTCTGCCATTCGTGCCAAAATTCTCACCGTCTGCGGTATCACTGAGAATTTTGCTCACTGCCTTGGCTGATCACGTGTTCATGTTGCCATGGCATCGACCAAATGTCACAGGATTAGATCATGGACACATGATCACCCAAGGCAGTGAGCAAAATTCTCAGTGATACCGCAGACTGTGAGAATTTTGGCACGAATGGCAGAAATTATCAAACACGATAGATATTTTCCTCAGCTGCACAAATGAGTATTTCCTCAGCAAAAATCATCCGCACACGGTGAGAATTTTGCTGAGCAAAATGACATTCATGCCACTTTGCTGAGCATTTTCCTCTCCGTATGCGGCGGGCTTTAGAATCTACAATCATGTAAAATCAACCTGAAACAACTACAAATGATAAAATAGGCAGAGCAGTTGTACATAGTTTGTTCGAAGTGATAAAATCGCAGGTTCCTGGTAACGTTTTTGGCAAGACAATACTAGTAGAGTGTTTTGACTGTAGGCACATTTCTTCAAATCATTTGCTCACGGGCACAGAATATATGTAATGAGGCACGTTATGCAGAGATGTGAACGTGTCTGATATAAGAGCTGCCTTTATGGTGTTACCTGTAAGTCTAGCTGATGGGCAAGAATAATGTTTCTGCCTTCAATGCTCTGTTTAAAAGCATGGCAAATTACACAAGGACAAATGCCAGAAACAAATTCTATCTCAGTTTCAATGGCCATTTTACTTCACCAACTTTCAAGGTCTTTACTTTTTGGGTCTTTACGTCTTTACTCTTTCGCTGTCTTGGGAAATAGTGAGCCATGCAATTTGTCTCATAAAGCCTGTATCAGTAAATCACAACCCTCCTTCACATAAAATCATCTTCAAGATCTTGGTTGTCCTAAAGGGAGAGAAAATTGGTACTTATCATACAGTAAAACACCCGCGTATAAGAACCTACAGTTTTACAAGTCAGCATGACTAGATTCTTATATATTGGGTATTTAGTGGGAAATGAGGCTGTTCGGATTCTTAAATTGGTTCTGTCTTGTTTTGCTTTCAATTTGTTTTGAGTGAGCTTGTCAGGATTTCTAGCTACTGAAAGCTAATTTAGGCCCACTGTGCATGCCGCATCCAGGCATGAGACCCCTAGTTTAACGTCCCTTCCGAAGGACGACGAGGTGAGTTGTGAGGTCAGACCTCCGAGGTCACTCAGAGTTTGACATGAAGACTGTATAAGCCACTCAGCCACTCACCCCGTATTCTATTCTTATTTTATTCAGGGCTTTCAGGACTTCCTTTTGTTCAGATTCAAACTTCAAGCCTATTACTCATTGTGAGCTCACAACACTGGAGTTCATGAGGTCTTATTCATAACAGAACTTTGTAGAAGAATCAGAAAAATTTCATATACGCAATCCAGCTTTTTAAGTGTAATATTATGAGTCCCTGTTGACCAAGTGATATCAGCGACCAGTGAAATCAAAGAACGCAGGGAAACAAGTCTACTGAATCGCTTCAAATCTACTGAGAGACAACTCTCCAATGCATTCTGCATAGGAGAGTACCGTGAGACTTTTCTGCAATCTTCAGTATATTCAGAATTGGAGGGTTTGGAAAAGCCTAATACCAAAGTAATTTCAAAACTTGTTAAACCATAGTTTATGAATGTCAACAATATGGTACCAAACAACAGTCTTAAAATCTCCTGGCTTATTACTTGCAATATAAAATACGCTATACTTTGAAAACATTCAAGGTGTCTGCAAAGCCCAATAGTGGAATTATAGCAGATAGATACAGTTTATCTCAAGCAATCTCTTGCAAAGAAGTAGGTCATAGAGTTTTACATCAAATATTTGAAAGATTTGGAATTTATTGCATAGCATAGAGACTAAAAGAGAAGCAAATCATGCCTTTCCCATTTTCATTATCATTGGCAATGCCCTTTTCTGCGACAGGGAAATTAAGATTTACAAAATAGCCAGTTCTTCAAATTTGATGAAAGTTTGTCCTGAACCTGGAGCGACTTCTGACTAAAAAGCCTGGTTTAAAATGGTTTTAAAATGAAATTTTACAGTTAGATTCCCTTCCAAGTATCAGCTGGACAGGATTATCATACCTCATACAACTTTGGGCTGATCTTAGCGAATTGAGCTTTCACAAATTCAAGCAAATTTTAGGGATACTATAAACCTAATGTGCCTTACAAACGATGGTATTGAGGATACGGGATACTTTTTGTTGCTCTGTCCGTCTTTTGGCATTCAACGACCATCTTCTCGCTAGGGTCTTTGCATTAGTGTAACTATTTGGACACAGTAATCCTTCAAACGAGGTTTCGACTCATCTTTTAATGTATGGTGATAAAGACCTCCTTGATGAAAGTAACAGAAATATCCTTGAGTTAACTGCACATTTTCTCCATAAAACTCGTAGATTTGACTGAAATGATTGAAATTGCTGCCATCCGTCAAGCAACTACCAAGTCCCCTTTTTGTGAATTTCCTTTTGAAGTAGCAGTTACATACATTGCTTCTTCTTCCTCGTGCCTTGGGGGTAGACATGATATTTTGCTCCTCGTTGTATCGCATTCGTAATTATGTATAGTATTTTGTAGTGTAATAAGTATCGTCCATTGTAAATTTTTTGATTAATGATACGGACAAAAGAAGATGAAATTTAATCGCATTTGAAAAATTGGTGACGAGGAAAGCGATGTTAGTATTGCACAGTGAGAACCACGGTTCATTAAAATGTGTCACAGTTACCTTATTTGATGTCATCGCATCTTCAGTCATAATACGATCATAGCTTCTACAAATAAGTGAAAAAGCAACATTGAACTTTATTAATCAAAATTTACCAGATGTTGAGTCATAAAGATGTTTAGATGCTTGAAAAGCCTGTAGCCCTCAAGCCTCTTATCATATTCTGAAGCCGTAGTTAAACACATCAAACTGTTTACCCTAAGCCCCGGGTCAAACTGATCAAAAATTTCACCAAACATTTATCAAATTCATAGTTTGCTTTTTTCACGATGTGAGTTGGTGGTCAAACATGACTAAAATGTCACCAAACATTTCACCAAACATTTTGTTTGAAACCTGTGAGTGGTAGGTGCTTGTGCAGTCACCGAGACGCTTTGAAGCATGTACAAAAGCATATTGATGCAAACAAAAAAGATTGCCTGGTGAACGAAAAGTTTGTTGGAGTGGTCAAACAGATCCAACATTTCTCACCACAATGAAACCAATAATTTATTTTTGACTTCCATCAGATTTCACCCAACACCATAGAACAACTGTTAGGTGATCAAACAAGATGGTCAAACATTTGTTTTTAAAACGTCAGGTGAAATATTTGACTGAGGCTTAACATGCTGAAAACAAATGTTTGATCAAATATTGCGTTTGTTTGGCCACCATGTTTGGTCACATATAACATTTGTTTGGTAATGTCGGATGAAGTTTGGCGGAAGCCAAAAACAAAATTTTTTTTCATTGTTGTGTGAAATGTTGCATCTGTTTGACAACTCCAATGGTCCAGTTGTTTCGATCGCGGACCCATGGCATGTAGTTTCAGACACGTAGTATTGTATAGCTGTGTAGTATAGTAATCTTGTAAAATGGGGCAGCTTATAGATCTATATTGTAATCTTGAGGTGGATATAAAAAACTCAAAAAAAAACTTTTAATCCAACATCCTAATTTACTGCATGGGCATATTCTGCTCACAAGTTTTGAACAAACTGTTTGGCAAAATGTTTGGTGAAATGTTAGTTCTGTTTGATCACCAACTCCCAACATGGATCAAATCAAAATATGAAGTTTTATAAATTTTTTGTGAAATGTTTGATCGGTTTGACCGGAGCCATACGAATTGATAATACATGTGAAGCTGGCAAATCAACTTATTTCTTACGAACTTAGTCTGTCAAAATCAATCGTATGGTTCTCAAAATATAACTTGTTTGTAAAACTGCTTCGTCTCCAAACCCCGGAACGCAGGACTAAAACCATGAGCTATAGGAAACTCTGAATTAAAATGAGATTTCGGTAAGATACATCGAGGGTTCTTGGTTGGTTTCTCTATCTCTGATGTATCGAGTGGTAATTCAAATCTCCACGCGTGATAGATTGAAGTGAGCGAGAGCTATTATGCCATTCAAACGGCAACTCCTCCAAAAGAAAACTTATCTCCCTTTCTCCGCTTCATAGTGGCAAAATGGCACTCAATCACGTCAAACTGTCATGCGAGACTCGCAGGGGTTAAAATTGTCAATCGATGTATCAGAAACGAAATAATAAACTGGGAAGACTCAATGTCAGGGACCGCGCAGCCGTTGGGCTAGCAGGGGCTAAACCGCCACATCCCCTTTATTTTTTCAAAGACATGAGCTGAAATTTTCGCAAACTGAGAAACTGTTGCTTGGGGAGGTTGAAGTCATATGTTTTGATTGATATTTCCTGAAGAAGCTACGAGGTTTAGGTCAGAAGAATCTCATAACCTGTGACTCTCGATGTAAAATTTCCTCAAGTGACAACTCGGCTTTGGTCTGAACTGAAAGAGCTTTATGTTGTCTGAAAGTAACACCGTAAAACGATATTCACTTGTAAATGTTATCATCGGCTTCAAGTATACCTATGCAGTCTACTTGAATGAGAATAGACTCCTTTTCAACGGCAAATTAGCAATATCAAGGCCCCTAATTCTCACGAAAAGGCACTTTCTGACGCTGAAAAGGGCGTGGTCTCCCAAATTTTTCCGGGGCAAGTCCCCAGACCCAAACCTTCCTCATTTCGCTTGCAACTCAGCCCCTCCACTCTCAAATCGATGCGCGGTCCCTTCTCAATGTATCATATGGAAATCATAGTTTTAATTCAGAATTTCCTGCAGCCAATGCTAAAACTTTCGTTTATGAATCAGCCTAAAGGTTTCTCTGACTAGTCCAAAATAATTGAAAATGTTCAATAATTTTTCATTAACGTGAATCAAAACGAGATGCAAAAATGCCAAAGTACCTGGCTTCAGCCTCTTCTTTTCGTTGTTTTTCAATCTCTTGCTGCTTCCTTTTCTACAAAATATAAAACAGGCTTTGAATTAACAATACTAAGGACATGATTCAGTTGATTTCTCCTTTGAACAGGACACGAAAAATGATAAAATTGAATTTGCGGCTGTAAAATCCATGACACCGATTTCTCAGTTCTGGTGCTAATGAAGGCTGTTCAAAAAGCTTAGCTAGGGGCCTAAAAACTTTCCGGAAAACTTTCTGAATGTAAGATATTTATGAAATTTACGTGTCCGGTGGGAAGTGTAGCTTTGTCACAAATCGTAGAACAACGAAGAAGACAATATCAACTGAAACTTAATATCAGTGAATAACTTAAAAACGAAATGAGATATCAAGAAATTTAAGCAGGATTTCTGATCATTCGACAGTGCTTTTCATTGGAATCAATTAAAATTTTCACTCCATATCACCTTCAATGTGATCATCATTCTTGCACCTCAATAATCTTCAAACTTACAGCGTTGTTTTCGTTTTATTTCCGACTATTTCTAAATCGTAAAACGTGTTCATTTTCGTCTCAGATTTTTATATGAAAGTCTATAAGTTCCAATTAGAGCAAAAGTAAAAATGTTGTTGCTGTTGTCATCGTTGTTGTTGTTATTGCTGCAATAACTGGGACTGTATCGTGAGTCTAAGCCCTTACCATGGTATTGTTTTTAAATTCCATTATTTTTCCTCCGTTAAGTATGATTTTGAAACTACTAAAGAAACAAAACAACTCATGGCAGAATTAAAGCAAATTACCAAAGTTCCTTTAAATCAAAAGCGATTTAAAATGTCTTTTGTAACAATTTGAAGCATGTGTACATATTTACCTTTTCCTGTTTTTCTCTCTTTTCTTTCGATCTCTCTTTTCTATCTCTTTCTTCTCTCATTTCTCTAAAATTCGGATCCAATTCTTCTTTTGTTTTATTCAATCTATTTAAAATGTCATTTGATTTCTTTTCCACCATTATTGTTTTTACCTGAAAAATGATTGATATGATAAATGTCGCTCTTACCCACCAATATAATTTTGTAAATTTGATTTATGGTAGAAGCCTAACTTCTTATTAAGGCTGCGTTCACATTGCACAATCCTTTGTCAGCACTTACACGCTCGTGCAGATTTCCCCAATACTGATCTCCACCCTTAGAGTGTTCGGAGTGCAAAATATTTACACGCGGAAAGAAGCTTGCTCACGCGAAAGAGCTTCTTGGTTAGGAAGCAGATTACTTACATGCGCGTGCAAGCGGAATGCACGCAAAAACAAGCCTTTAATGTGAAAGCTGCCTTGGGCTACCAATAGACCTCTTTAACTATTCTAAAAAAAATCGAACGATAGACAAATACAAATACAAAAACAAATGCAGGAATTAAAGTTACTCTGAATCAGATCTTCGTATCCCACTGATGAGAACTAAGCATGGGCAAAAGTGCCTCTCGTCTCGTGAGGCCAGAGTCTGGAACCAACTTTGGTCCAATGCTAACGAGGCCCTCTTAAAAGACCTTATAGCTATTCTTCAAAAGAGTCTGAATCGAGCATCATTTCAATACATTTACATGCGCGAGGTTCGATCGAGTGGCTCCAGAGCTTCTTTCACTATGTGCGCATTAAAAAATTCTACAAAATGTAGAGCTAAAAGGTCTATTGACATTTTTAAGAGACTATGAAGTGATTGATAAGGCTTGTGCCTCTCTTGTTCCTTTCCCACCTTTCCCTTTCTTTTTATTCGGACTCATTAAGTTAGTTTCATTTGAACAATTGTAAATATTGAAAAGCAGAGACGTTTTACTCATCCTGTATGAATCTTTGCCTAACGTGAGGAGCTTATGAATACACAGCCTTTCATGATCAATGCATTGTTAGGAAAGTAGTGCAGCATAGTGAATAAGATACCTTCTACTCACCAATTTATTATTATGAAATCCGACCTGGCCAACATCCATGTCACCAGTTTTCTTCAAATTTGACCAAGGTGTGTACACAATCACAACATCGTTCTCTTTACATCCTAAAAATAACGCAGGGTTTAAATGGATTTTGGGGTACTTTGATGGCCTTTTTCTTCTTCTTATGTTTTTCAGTTCTGTCTTAACATTCCTTTAAGTAAGTGACTTTGCGTCTTAATCTGTTGTTATATCGTAGAACGTTGTATCAGTGGCATTGGCAGTGAGGACCCGTATGAAACGCCGTTTGCACAAAAATTACACAAACTAGGTTTATGTTAGATAAATATAGTTCATATGCAAAGAAATGAACGTAGACGAGATTTATGTTCATTTTTGTGCAAACGGCTTCGTAGCCATTGAAACTGTGACTGAGTAATGAGGCAACTTCCGAGCAAAGCGAGCTGAAAAATTTTTCGATCAAGCCCTTTACATTGGCTTAACATGCATTTCAGAGGATTTCCTGCAGTCAAAATGTTAAAAATCTTCATTAGTAAGGCCCCTTAGACCCTGAGGTTCTGAGGCAAATTGCCTCTCCTGCCCCCCCTCACGGCGGCCCTGGCCAGGATAATGTTTCATAAGAATCTCACGAAGGCATAGGAGATCGCCCGCAGATAAAAACTAGGAGAATTCTCAGAAAATTTTCAACTTTTCAAAACTCAAACCTGATACTTTGAAGAAACAGTACTGAGTAAATTTCTAATTTTCATATTAAAATGCGAGCAAGATTGCTACTGGAGGTAGGATCATCAAGACTGACCAGTATATTCTAGGATATCCTAGAAAATATCCTAAGACTTTATGAGAAACATACAGGCAGCGCCAGAGAACACACAACTTTTGAACAGATACCATTTCCTGAATATCAAGGCAAATAGACTGACAAGTGTCTTACTTTATGGCCGGTATATTTAATTGGATATAAAATTCATCTGATTTGAATCGGCCTCTCCTTTCCAGAGTCATTAGAGATTTTGTGGAGAAGGCTACTTCAAAAACTCTAAAAAGACAGCTAAAAACTATGATCAAATTTCGTAGTGCCTTACAGCTATGAAAATTAGCAGTGCATTACAAATTGAAAGGATAGTTATTCCTTGAATAGATATGCTACATTGGGGGGGGGGAGGAGTTACTTTCTCATTTTGCCAAGAGAACCCTGCAAATCAAAAATCTTAGGGAAACTTGATCGAGGTTTTCGGCCGTTATTCAAGGTACTTAGAAGGGACCTACTTGAGAAATCCTCCATAAAACTGCAACAAAATGGCCGAGTTTAACAAGAAAAAGTTGTTGATTAATGGTCAGCTATTCAAGATATGACTACCACAAGTAATAGACTGTCGAATTTTTGAAAGGTGGGTGTAAAATTCTATTCCATCTTTCCATGATATAAAGAGAAGCTCGAGAGAAACTTGGCGTACTTAGCTGTATATCTGCCGAGGAAAATTTCCCCATGAATTCTTCAAAAAAATATTTAAAAAAAAATGCCGCCACTTGAAAATGATTAAGGTATAAAAAAATTTTCATGGCAGATTTTCAGCCAAGTGCCCTAAGTGCGTTCTAATGCAACGAAAAAAATATCACCGAATTCTGCACCCGACTTATTAAAGATTTGAAAGATTTGAGCCCTATGCTATCATATGTTATTGATAAGTAAGTCACACTCTGATAAAGACACAAGTCAGAAAGGCCTCAGTGTGCTAAATATCTTGTCTTTTTTTGCATCCGAATTTCTCCTATAAAGTTTATTGATGTGAGATATAAGGAACAGCAGCCTTCAATCTACCTTTTTGAAGATACATGGCACAGAAGCGGAAGTCTTTTGTTGTTTGACATTCTTCACTTTTAGGGATAAAGACTGCGTTCACACGATGCCGGCACATTTTGAAAACGGTGAAAAATGTTACGGTAGCAAAATTTGAGCTAGCGTTCACACGATGCCGGAACAATTTGAAAACGGTAGGAATTTTGACGGTAAAAGCATCGTTGCAGATTTTGATGCCAAAGAAATACAACTAAACCCTAAGAATCGACAAGTCTCGTAACAAAAGCGTCGAGAAATGTTCTGTTTTCGTCATTCTCGAGTGTTCACGCGATGTTGTTTCAAAACGTGCCGGTTAGGGTTCCGTTTTCAAAATCTACCGTTTTCAAAATCTGCCGGCACAAAATGTGCCGTTTTCGTGTGAACGGTAGGCCTATCCGTCAAATTTTTCACCGTTTTCAAAATGTGCCGGCATCGCGTGAACGCAGTCGAAATCTTGTTCTGCGTGCAAAAGGTTAGTGTAGAAACCAACTTTCACCTTCACATCTGTCTTTATTTTGAAATTATGGCGATTTCAAAAATCTAAAGTCACGAGGGCTTTGAGTGTGTAATCAAAGAATGGACAAATTTTTTCGCAAACTTTGGTTTCACGGGTGCAAACCCTTATAAATCAAAATTCTTTATATCACCATAGTTTTGAAATAAAGACAGATATGAATGTGAAAGTTCGTCTCAATACTAAACTTTGTACGCCATACAAGACTGCAGCCACAAAAATGCGGAACCACAAACAACAAAAGACTCCCACTTTCGTGCCCATGTTCTTGAAAAGATGGATTAGCATGCATTTTCTCTACATCACCTGGTATAACTATCTCTTAACAAGCAATTACCTTGGATGCTGTTGGCTTTTGTAAGTTGCGCACAATCGATTAGGGCTGCTTCAGGTATATCATCTATTGTTTGTCCCTATAAAACAAGCACCAAAGTCATATACTGGGTAAGTAAGGAAAAGAGTTCCGTGTGCTGGATCAAAAACAAATGTATCCATGTTTTCAAGAAACGACTGTTAGCACTCATCCGTCCACCTTCAAAAAAGGTCTACAACATTCATCCCCAAAAGATTTATCAATTTTAACAAGACTTCGCGTTGAACTCAGCAAGCTGAATTTTCACAAATTCAAACGTAACTTAAGCGATACTTTAAATCCTTCGTGCCAGATCAATGATGGTACTGAGGATACGGAACACTTTTTACTGCTCTGCCATGCTTATGATGAAGACTGACGTGATCTTCTCGACAGTGTAGATGCGATATTACGACCCGACAGATAAACCTTCAAATGAAAGTTTGCTCCAAGTCATCCTGTATGGCCATGAAAAGTTATCCTTAGATTCAAATACATCAATTCTTGAGGCAACGTTAAAATACCGGATGTCCCAAAAAAAGTATACAGATTTCGTTGACCCTAGCGATAACAACACAGCGTGCATCAAATCAAAATGGTTCTTAAAACATTCCTCGATAGCTAACTTGAACATAGATACCTCGTTTACTGATATCGGTGCATTGAGGGTGAAGATATTAATCTTAAACGACAAATTTGCTTCCACCTCTTTACCATAGCTTTGACGCTTTTGGCCTAAGCAAATTTTTACCTTGGTAATCACGTGACGATTACTTTCGGGCCAAAGAAATCAGCTAAAGAACTGGAAGCTTTGCAAAAGACTGGACAGGCATACTGTGACCGAGTGTCATTGTATCGTTATGCTGTCAAAGATAAATTTGAAGTGTGTGAGACAGTTCAGATTATAACGGGATTAGCTTCTAGTTTGACCGCAACCAATGCCTGTGATCTTAAAAGGCTTAGGCCTAGTGCGTGTACCATTCATTGTTACCTTTCAAAGCGGTTACTGTTTAGGGAGCACCCAGAACACATTACATTCTACAAAAAAATATGTGATTACTGATTACCTCTGGTAGCCTCAAGTAAACATGGGCTGAAGACATCTTGTCAACGTGGAACCTGGAATGAAGAAAAGTTTGCTAAAATATGTCTTCAACTAGCAATAACATTAGTTAGTGAGTGCAGCGTTTTGGGAAATGGGAACACTCTGCACCAACATATAGAATGGAATCAGGCCTTTCTCATCCCGTTGACATTACAAGATGCCTTTGCCCCCCCCCCCCCCTACTGTCTCGTAACCTCTCATGCTTGCAGTCAGTTCTGTTGGCATTGCATTACAAAATGACTGCCCGTCTCCCAAAGACAAACACGCATTCCTTCCATGGAATAAGACACAATTAAGAAGGCTTTGATGACACCCCCTCTGATATTTTCGTTATTGTGTGATAAAAATTGGTTATTTGGAGCAAGGTGAATTGCTAGACTTATGCCTTTTCGTCCCTTGTTTACCTGCGTTCTTTGATTTGCTGATATCACTTGGTCAACAGGGACTCATGATATTACGCTTATATAATGGGCCCACTTTTTCAAAATGGCCTAAAGAGGTGGGAGTTCTCGTACACTCAACAAAGTCGCTTCAAAATCTGGTTTAAAGAGCTCGAGCATTGAAAAGCGAAGTTTTAGTACAAAGAATGATGTTGTGTTGACCTACAAAGCGCAAAATGCATACGTTTCTGGCAGTAATCTTCCTCTGTAGAAGCAAAGATCCATCGAAGCTGCGAGAACTCCAGGCTGCTTCAGCCGTTCTTTAAGAGCAACAACAACAGCATTCTGAATAGCGGCCCCTGATTGGTTATAAACTGAATTCTAGCGATTTGATTGGTGAATACGGAACCACCCTACGCGGGCCTAAAGTGGGCCCACTATTTAAGAGTAATGTTATTAGTCCCTATTGACCAAGGAACGCAGGGAAACAAGGGACGAAAGGGCATCAGTCTAGTGAATTGCAGCAATGTCATATTCCCACAAACCGAAGGACAGAAGGACAGGAGAAAGGAAAGAAAGAGAGATATTGCAGCTTGCTGATTCTTATGAAATATTATGCAGCTAACGCTGCAACAAAGAATCAAAGGTATGTTGATCAAGAGCTTTAGACCTAATCTTAAACCTTGATAAACTCTTTGTTTTTAATATGCAAGAGGGGCTCTTCTTCATCTCAGCCTCTCAGCTCGGGGCCCGACAGGTGAGCTGAAAATCCCGTATTAAGGGACAAGTCCGGGGTTGTTATAACTACTGATTATTCAAGAGATTACACAGTTGTGCATGGTGTGTAGTACTTCTTTTCAGTTTTTTCTCTTTTAAAGAGACACTAACGCAAAACTTTTGCATCCGAAAATTGCCGCGAGAATATTCGAGAAACATGATGAAAGCTCGCATTACCTGAAAATATTGTCACCTGGTCTTTGCCCCCCATAGAAGGAAAGTTATGAGACTGCGAGAACTGGAAAGATTATTTTTAATATCCTACTTTTTATCTGGTCTGCTGCGCGGAAACAAAGGATTCTACGTCACTTGGCAGTTTTCGGTCAACGAATCTTGCATCGGGCTATTCGACTGATGTGGGCCTTTGTTTATCTACCATCACGTACAATCATCATTTGACACAAATATTTGCACACAAAAGGTACATAATCTCTACACAACCCGATTAGCATGCCTTCGGCGGATCATTTGTTGATGTCATTTTTTGCGTTAGTGCCTCTTTAATCTGCGAAACTACATATTTCAATCTGCTAAGAAGTGCGAAATGACGTCATTTCATATGACATAACTTCAAGTTGACCTGAACGAGGCTGCCAAATGTGTTGATATTATACCACTCACATTGCTAGCCTCCTTATCGCGTCTTCGCACACTCGTACAAAATACAAAATGGCGACGATGTTTGGCCTAACTTTCGAAGATTCATTAACAAATCTATGAAAGTTGGAGGCATCAAACTTGGAAAGAACTCACAATTGGTGTTCAGCAGTTGGTAAGGTTGCTTTTTTAACAACAGTTTTATCAACCCGGGACTTGTCCTTTAAGAGTAACTGATAAATCACCTTTAAGCCCAAGGTATGTCCGGTAAGGTATTTCTTCACATATAAACGGGCCTTAGTTAACCTAGTGCATTAAAATATGCTCAATTGTATTTTCAATTGTTTGGAATCATTGGGTTGATAAGTCAATGACATCCCCGGGCCTGGTGGCACCCAAAAATTAGGGTTGGGAAGTGCAGCGGGCCAGTTTCCCCTGAAATCCTGAATTTTCCATGCTGTATGCAAGCATAGGCTAGCGCTGGGTCACAGACTGATCAATTTGTCTCAAAACAGCTGTGTTTATCTGTTCGCAAATGCGCACTAACTGCCACCTTTTCCCAATCCACACTTTGTAAAGTTTAAGCATAGTATCACACTTCAAGTGAAGCCGTCTAGGTTGGGAAATACACCGTCTGAATAACAACTGGAGCCGACTTTTTTCAAAACGGTGTCTTCCCAAGCCAATTCTAAGTGTTTTTGAACCAATTTTTTAACAGCAACCGCATCTTAAATTCCCGAACAGCTCCTAGAACAATAGCTTCACCTTCAAACAACAAGGGCAGATTTTGTAATACAATAGCATCTGTTGCTTTGTTTCACACCTCAATCCAAAGTGATTAGCGAATGCGGACAAAAGAAATTCTCTCAGTCAGTAATTCAAAACAAACACAGCCGCAAAGTTGCCTTGAAACCAGTACGGCAAACTCTCGCTTGGTGCGGGCGAAGGGAGGGACGTTTTTAAGAGTAGTTAAGTGCTTATGGCGAAAGAAGAAGGGTAAATCTAAAATTCTGTCTGGCGGATTTTGTTTGTTTGATTCAGGAGCTGAGGAGTAACTGTTTACATTTGAGCAAGAAATATGCAAGAATCGCAATGCCCTCTGTGTAAGTAGTTCTACCCGGCGCATTAGGACCAAACATTTAATAAAATAACACAAGCTTCGGAGAATCTTCATAATCATTTCATCAATAATTTTATACAAACATTGTCGTGTTCGCAGTTTCTATCTCGAATCGTCTGACTGACTCCTCTTTGCTTCAACTCTCACTCGAATCGTCTGACTCACTTCAAATCGGGGGGGGGGGTCATGTTTAAAACAATTATTACATTCAGATCTAATTCTTAGATGTCCACATCTACTCGGCTTCTGAATCACGTAAACAAAATCCACCAGACAGAACTTTTGATTTACCCATCTTCTCTGGTCTTGAGCACATAACTTCTCTTAGAAACCTCCCTTCGCCCGCACCAAGCGAGAGTTTACCGTACTGGTTTCAGGGCAACTTTTGCGGCTACGTTTGTTTGAATTACTGGTTGAGAGAATTTCTTTTGTCTGAAATCGCTAATCGCTTTGAATTAAGGTGTAAACCAAACAAAGCAACTGATGCTATTGTACTACAAAATCTGCCCTTGTTCCTTCAAACTAAATTCTGATACAAACTCCTTGCTGACAACGTTCTTTGGTAGGTGATTCAATTGGTGTAACTAAAAGCTTACTGCTCAGCTTCTGCATAAACAATTAAAATTCCCATCACAAACGTTTCGATGCATAATTCTTCTTTCGATATATGCTCATGTCGGCTCTTAAAAACGATTTCTGGCAGACACAATGCTTGAGCTAAAACAAATTTTCGCTATAAAGTTTCAACTGTAGATTGAAGTGTAGAATTTACTGACCAGAGATCCTCAGGCCATCCCCATTTGATTAACTCTTCATCTAAAACAAAAAGGAAAAAAATATTTTCGGTCACTTCAGTTGCAACCATGGAGCACCGCGGACACCTTGAATTTGAACGAAATGTTTATTCGATACTACTACCTTGATTTTCGGTCAATGCTACTACCTTAACTGCTAGCGAAGGTAGTAGTATCGAATAAACATTTCGTTCAGATTAAAGACAAATGACGGATATATAGCGGCAAGTTTGAAAATAGAACAAAACTTGAGCGCCTGCCATCATTTGTCCAATTGTTTTGATATAATCTCTGGAGATCTTCAAATACAATAATGGAATACAATAGACTATATATAGGTTTCCCAGGGCCCTGATTTAAGCATAGTCACTATGATTTAAGTTGCCTTAGATTATGTCTTGTAACGCCTAGCTTACAAAAAGAGCAAAAGATGGCCGCCTGCCATCATTTGTCCCATTGTTTTGACAATCTTTTGAAATCATAAAATATATAGAAATACAATAGGCTATTTTTAAATTGCCCAGGCCCCTGATTTAAGTCGCCTTATATCTCCGTCATTTGTCTTTAAAGGTGTCCGCGGTGCTCCATGTTCACGCTAGCGAACCTATACGCACTACTGTGGTGGATACGCCATACAGAGGCGGGGTATTATGCTTGATGTGGTGGATACGCCATACAGAGGCGGAGCATAATGCTCCACCACGTAAGCATAATACCCCGCCTCCGTATGGCGTATCCACCACATCAAGCATAATACCCCGCCTCTGTATGGCGTATCCACCACAGTAGTGCGCATAGGTTCGCTAGCGTGATGTTGCAACAACGGCTTTTGCAATTTTGATCAAAGAATCCTATGTGCAGTGTAGCTCTTCGAAAAATTTAGTATTTATTTCGTTACAGTCACAGCTGAAGACGAGTATTTTGTTACTTGCTTCTGTTTTATTCCAAACTGCTTCCATTGGCCAGAGCTGAGAATTGTGGATTACGATAAAAGTGCTTTCTCCTGGAAACCACAACGGATGAGAACATTCAAGGATTCTGCATACCAAGAAAACAAAATCTAATAGTTCACTTGGTGCAAAAGGTTTTGGACAGACCACCACCAAAAAGGCAAAGTAACAATTTAATCAAACTTCTGATCACTGAATTGGTGTTTTGAGATTTTTCCGAATCAGATTTGACCCTAGGCATGTTCAAATTTTGACGTTACATTTTAATACGTCACAGACATTTCAGTTGAAATTCCTATCTTACTGCCTTATCTATTAATGGATAGAGGACATTGAGACCTTTCGATTGATTTATAATTTTTTCAGTCTTGACAAAAGAAACAAAATTCTGTATGATGTCATCGATCCTATGACGCCATATTCAAGCTATTTTCGAATCATTTCAGCCGAAATGTTCTTAGCTGCTAAAGCTAAATTCGATGTGTGGATTTCAAATCTGATGTTAATGAACAGTTATTTTGCTCAAAAATACCGTTTCAGACGATGTGGTTCTCTGATTAGCGGGTGAACAATACAATGGGAAAATGGCATGGTGTAAAACCTCAGGAAAGGAATCTGCATATCCAATCTAAAATGACAGACTAAAATGAATAACAGAATTCAGCTGAAATGATGCTACAAACAGCTCAATGATCGCGACATCGGATCGAAGACGTGGTACAAAATTTTCCTTCTTATGTCAAAATTATAAACCTTATATGTCAATCGAAAGGTCTTGATGTCCTCTATCCAAAAATGTATTTATCGTTTGATTTACTTCAATAGATAGCGCAGTAGAATAAGAATACATCTGTATTCTTGTATCTATGGAAATGTGATGTCTGTGACATCATCAAAAAATACGACTTCTGAGCAAAATTTGAGCATGGCCCAGGTCAACTCATAGTGGTCAAATCTAATTCGGAAAGGTTTTAATACCCAAAACAACGTTTAGAAATTTGACTAACCGGCATCTTCTCATCATTTGATAGCGACCTGTCTATTTGAATGGAGCGTCCAAATTGTTTAGTTTTCATACAAACAGTTATGTATTTTTGCTTTGTTTCTCGCTATTATTGCCCATTGGTAGCAGACTTTCTTTCAACTGAATAACAACAACGGTTGAAAACAGTAAAATCCCAAATGAAAGGCTTGAATGCTGGCACTTCTGCTTTACCATGGTTACACAATTAAGTCGGCTGACAATGAATGAAAACAATGAGAAACAAGGCCAGAAGGCAAATAAAACTTTTTTCCAGGTTTTGGGTTTAGGTCTCTCGTTTCGGGTTCAAGGTTTCGGTTTTTGGGTTTTGTAAAATGCTGGTTGTTTCGAAATCCATGACCATGTTGAAGAGGGGTTGATGAATGCTGTGAGTACGAATATGACAATTTATCTGTTGTGTTGATTTGTTGTGTTGCATTCGTCATGGTTTTCCTTACTTTATGCTTGATTTGTTACCAATATTGATACGTTGTACTTTAACTTATGAAACAAAACTATCTTTGACTCATAATTGGAGCTCTCTTTGAATGATATGAGCATTCTTAAAAAATAGTTACAGTGACCTAAAACTGATAACTTTGAACCCGAAACCCAAAACCTTGAACCCCCCGAGACCTAAACCCGAAATCCGGAAAAAAGTCCGACGGGCATTTGACTGATGCATTTACATTTTGATTTTGAATATTGGCCTTATACTCTTTATTCTACAGCCCACGTGTAAACTTGTAAACTTTTTCTGACTCGCCTGACACATACTGACAAATTACATAGAAATTCTCAATCAAGCAAGATACTCATAAACCTCCATGAAGTACACTTCTTAAAATTGGTTCCCTGGATTTAGTGTAATTTCTAGATGTTGAATAATTCTTCAAATTAGTGACATACTGCATTTCTTTAATCAGTCATTAACAACTTACTTTCATGTTTGTCTCTTCCCATGTATATTTTAATTGGTGGTTTTGACACTGAAAAACAGAATTAACGGATAACCAAAGTCTGACAGAGAGATGAGGAGCAAAAATATCATAAAAATTTTACCAGACTGAGAAAGTGCCTTTTTAACACAACATGAGAGCAAGGGCAGATTTTGTAATACAATAGCATCAGTCGCTTTGGTTCACACCTCAATTCAAAGCGATTAACGAATGCAGACAAAAGAAATTCTCTCAAGCAGAAATTGAAAACAAATGAAGATGCAAAGTTGCCCTGAAACCAGTACGGCGAACTCTCGTTTGGTGCGGGCGAAGGGAGGTTTTTAAGAGATGTAATGTGCTCATAATGAAAGAAGAAGGGTAAATCTAAAGTTCTGTCTGGGGCATTTTGTTTATTTGACTCAAAAACCGAGCAGAGGGCATTACAATTTTAGCACATTTATTGCTCAGATATACGCAGTCACTGCTCAGCTCCTGAATCAAGTAAACAAAATGCCCAAGACAGAACTTTAGATTTACCCTTCTTCTTTCATTATGAGCACATTACATCTCTTAAAAACCTCCCTTCGCCTGCACCAAACGAGAGCTTGCCGTACTGGTTTCAGGGCAACTTTGCGTCTTCATTTGTTTTCAATTTCTGCTTGAGAGAATTTCTTTTGTCTGCATTCACTAATCGCTTTGAATTGAGGTGTGAACCAAAGCGACTGATGCTATTGTATTACAAAATCTGCCCTTGTTCAACATGAGATAATTGCATTACAGGCTAGAATCCTGTTACAGATTGCTGCATTCTACTGCACTGGGTGACCCAAAAAATCTTCACAAGCTAGATCACAATTACAGCTCTCTGACTTTGAAAGCTATTGACAAACCCACATGGGAAGTAAACTTTTCACCCACGAGACAGTGCGCTGATAAAACATTGAGACAGTGCTCTGTGCGCCAGATCACATGTCTGGCACAAAGCCCTTTCTTTCCATAGAGTTATGACAAATATTTTGTTTCACCCTCTAGTTAAAAGTCTTGTGGCTATTTATGTTTTGAGATGCTTGCTGGTCGGTGGGTCACTTTATTCAAAGCTATAGATATGATTTACCTAAAAACCACGGTAAAGAGCAGTAAAACCACATCAAAAGAAATGTTTGAATCCAGCATTTCTTGTACACTAATATCAACTTTGATGGATCATGGACATATAGCATCTGGTTTAAAAATAGAGGGTTTTTTTCATCCTTTTTTAGATTTTAATTGGTTTTGATTACTTTTGAAACTACCTATGACATTACCTTTGCTGTTGAAAAATGCCAAGAAATGGTTGCTGAAAGTGACCTAGAATTTAGGCACGTAGACGTAGATGAGTTAGGTCTTTTCCTTGCACTAACAACAACGACAGAAGAACTACAAGAACACAACCTAAAGCGATATTGCCCGTTAAGGTCAAACAAGGGAAGGGCACCAACACTGACAGCCTCAGGAACATCCAAGAGTAAGAGTAAACGTTGGTCCGGGTGGACAGCCAGCAAAAAGAAACCAAATGGTGAAGCTGAAACAAGACGGATGCTTGCATTTGCCGTTGGAAGGAGCTTAAAAGTCACATTAGAAAACCACATATTCCGGTTCAACAATAGGTATTACAAGCAAGTGAAAGGTGGAGCAATAGGAGTAGGAATAGCTGGAGACGTGGCGAATCTGTTTATGGTATGGTGGGATAAAGAAGTGAAAATGAAGTTGGAAAACGATGGAATAAATGTTCAAATGTATTCAAGATACGTCGATGACATCAACATCGTTTGTAAAATGAGATCACAAGAACCAGGAAGGCAACAGTCTGACGAAGTAATGATGAAAAGCATCCAAAGAATTGCCAATGGCATTCACAGCAGCATAAAAGTCACAATTGATTATCCATCAAATCACGACAATGGAAGGATGCCCGTGTTAGATCTGGAACAATGGATTGAACAAGTAAAGATAGATAGCGTAGCACGTAATAAACAAATTCTCCATTCACATTACATGAAGAAAATTGCTAGTAAACGTGTCATCAATAACGACTCTGCAATTTCCCAAGATGCCAAGGTTAATATTCTTGTTGCAGACCTGGTCAGAATAATGAGAAATGTGTCCCAGCATTGCGAAATGAATGAGAGAACACAGCATGTACAACACTTTCTACACCGAATGCAATTCTCAAGTTATGCGCAAGAAGACAGGATCAAGGTATACAAAAAGGCCAAAAGAAAGTTTGA
Source organism: Aurelia sp. 3 sensu Dawson et al. (2005) (assembly GCA_964020215.1). Taxonomy (NCBI): domain Eukaryota; kingdom Metazoa; phylum Cnidaria; class Scyphozoa; order Semaeostomeae; family Ulmaridae; genus Aurelia; species Aurelia sp. 3 sensu Dawson et al. (2005). Next base: position 7,725,462 of record OZ026591.1, read on the forward strand.
AAAGATTATTGAACGGGACAGAACGGGTGAATGTCCAATGTATCGGGGGAAATTTTGGGAACGTGAAAGGAGAGAAGCGGAGAAGGCAGAGAAAAGGAACAGATGGTATGAGAAAGGAGGATATGAGACAGTTATGTTTATTGATGCAACACCGAATGGAGAGCTAGCGGCAGAGTGCAAGAAGGCTCTAAAAAGTTCCGAGCTAAAGATACGAGTTGTTGAACGATCAGGACAATCATTAAGGAGTATCTTAAGTAAGTCTGATCCATTTCAAAGTGATTCTTGTGGAAAGGATACCTGCAAAGTCTGCAAGGCGAACCCGAAAATAAACAGCAAAATGAGGGATGTCGTGTACAGAATGAAATGCCTCGGCTGTGCAGAAAACGACCAAAGAGAAGGAATGTATATTGGAGAAACGGCAAGAAGCATTGGAGAGAGAGCAAGTGAACACTTAGTGAAGTATGAACAAAATGAAAAGAATTCGGTGTTTCACAAGCACATGATAGAGTGGCACGATTCAATTCCACAAGATATAAACATTGATATATTGGCTATGTGCCCTGGTGATGCGATGCTCAGGCAAGTAACTGAAGCAGTTTCAATAAACGAATTAAACCCAACACTGAATGCAAAGGAAGAATGGGGAAACTCGAACAAATTAAGAGAATGACGTAACGTATTCGAATTCATGGATCTTGCAAATCTAAGTCTTACGAACAGTGCAAGAACGCAATGTTTGGCAAAATCAAACATTCTCACTGAAGAGGCCGCCGAAGGGCGGTGAAAATTTTGAGGGAAAACAAAGAGAAACGTGTAAGTGTGTTTTAAATAATGGCTATGAACAACAAGGTATGAAATTACCAAAATATAACTTAGGTTTTGATTAGGTTTTTCGATTTATATAATGATTGTAAGTAGAGTAATTTCGCCCTAAATGGGTCTAATACCGTTTTTCGTCAGAGTCACACGCTCTTCCTTCAACGTAAAATACAAGGCTCCTGGATTTGACATTTTGCAAAAACCCAATGAAAATGTTTTGCTGGCACTTTTCTTTATGATATTCTTTGCCTGTGTTTTGTTGAAGGCGATATTTCTAAAAATATGAAGCTTTTCAGCAAGGCTATCTTTTGTGGACTTGTAAGATTCGTCAAATCTCCCCTTCGCGTTGATATTGGGTTTAATGGGTTAGCCTGTATATTTTCCACTTTTGTGCATTTGATGTCCAGTTAACCTGTTTCACAGTTCATACCAACCTTTTAAGAGTTAATTCTAGCATTTATCGAAACATCTTGCTAACTTTTGTTGCCGATATATGAGTATTTTCAATAGGCAAACAGATCGGGAAAAATTCGCCCTGAATGGGTCTATTCTTTTCAATCGACTCCATGTAGCGATCCAAGTTTTTATGTGCCAGTTTAGCATCAATTTAGAAAGGAAGGGTGCTTCTGTACTTATTTTGATACATTTTGAGAGTTTCATCAACTTTGGTGTCTCTTCACTTTGAGAATTACCGCAGCGGTTGAGTTTTACGTAGGTTTGAGCTTCATCGGCGCAGGAAAAGTAGGATCTGTTTTTAAACTCTTGTTTTGTCAAGAATGTCAATGCCATACACATTTTCTTAAAGTCCATTCAATGTAGAAACTGTAGCGAGATTCCTGGCTTCTCTGCTAGCAAAGTTTCCCGGCTGACGCCCTGACAATATTTAGACCCATTCAGGGCGAGAATTCAGGCAAGCTGTTGTTTTGACTGCTGCTGATGTTAGCCACAGTTTTGAGAGGAAACGTGAGTGAACATGTTTTTGGCTTAGAAATAACAATTGGCAAGGAAATGAAACCTACATCCACGAAGAAAAAATTTCGAAGAGTCATATACGTTAGTAAGAATAAGATCAGTTCATTTTGTGATTAGACCCATTCAGGGCGACAGTACTCTACTCATCTCTGTTAAAATATTCATTGATCTTACTGCTTATTTCAAATTCAAATGCAATTAATTTCCCATTAGAAATAGAACAAATGATGGGTGCCTGCCATCACTTGTCCAATTGTTTTGATTAGGTATAGCCTATCTATCGATCATCATCAATAGGCCTTAGCGCCTTTTTTGCCCAGGCCCTGATTTATGCATTATTAGGCCGGATCTCCGTCATTTGTCTTTAACGAACCTCATGAAAGTTTACGTACCATTGCTAGTGAAGAAGAAAACCATCTTGCCGATATTACTTTTTCACATCCTCCAGAAAGTCAAACAGGTAGATTTAACCTAATCTTATTTTCTTCCAAAAGAGCTATCCTTTTCTTTTAGCCTCTATCTCTCTGATCTTAAGAAGAGGCCAAATCGCCGCGTTTCCCTGTGCTTGTTTCCATGACTATCCATGTTGTCGTAGTAACATAACAATCGCTGGATACCAAAGCAGTCAGCTTGTTGTGGCAGTCAAAGAGACAACTTCTCAGACAACAAGAAGCGGCAAACCACGGTAAAACGGTCGGAAAAGATGTCACTAGCTACGAATAAACTTCCACCACGATATGCAGTCTCAGACTGGCATACCTCAAATAAGATTGTGCGAACGAACGCCGAGAGATTGAGGAATGCTTCCCATGATGTCCGACAAGAAGCCAGAAAACTCAGAAATGAAACTGATTGCCACACAAGATGGACGCAACATGACACAAATACGAAGCTTGAGAAACGTATTGATGACATAAATGAATGGAAGGAGGCTCTTGAAAGATGTCTACAAGATACGCATAAGGAAATCGAGGCACTGCAGGCTGAAAAACAAACAACAGAAAGGGCTCTTGATGCCAAAAAATTACCTCTTGATGTTGCAGTCGAATGTCTGATGTTGAGAGAAAATCGAATTGGAATTGATCTGGTCAAGGATGAAGTAGAAGAGCAACTGCACAAGGTACTGAAACTTGGATCATTTTTTTCATTCAGGTATCAGTGACTTTTCGCAAAAACCATCCAGTTGAGTTGATCTGCCCCTTTTTGCTCTTGGGCTGGCTGAGGCTGGCTTTCATATCGAAATAATTTGAAAATAAGTTTTGAGAATTTTTTTTCTTTGCAGGAAGTCGAAGTGATTGAAGGATGCAAAGCATTGTTGCAGCAGAAAATCAATGAAGCTTTTGAACAGCTCTGGTAAGAATGACACTTTGCTCCAGATTGCATATCCAGACAGGAATTTCATAGAAATTTCATTTTCCATGGCACAATTTTTGCACCAAGTATATTTGGAAGAGCAACAGAAGGATCATGAAAGGTCTGGCCAAGGAGCCATACCATAGGAAAATTAAGCCCTTTATTCCTAGCCCCCCCCAAAAAAAAGCTCTTTTCTGCCATCAGAGCTTGGAATCTTACCCTGCCCTCAACACATGAATTGCATGAACTGGAAATCTTTAAAAAGTGTGGGGACTCATCCCTTCCAATAACTCCTTTATTTGGAAAGAGACCAAAGTATGCTTTTTGTAAAACCAAGACACAAAATGTGCAATCTGTTCTCCTATATGGGAGATATCTTGATTTCAGATCTTGGTAAAATCAGGTAATGTTGTTTGTTATTTAGAGCGTGATATAAAGACTGAACTGTACTACACCTGTACTATTTCAAAGCACATGGAAGTCATATTCTTGTTCATGCCTGCTATACAATAGCACTATTGTTTCTGGAACAATCAACTTATTGTTATTGCTGCTTATCACTGAGAAACTTCCTCTTAGGCAACGAGTTACCACCACTTAGGCTAAAAGTTACTACCGCTTAGGCTAAAAGCTACTACCGCTAGCGTTTCAGGGTTTTGCAACATTTGCAATGGGTACGTCACCTTGAGCTACCAAGTGCCCCCTGGGGATTAATTTTACTTGATAAAAGACCTCTACGTAAAAGACCTTTACTTTATTGTAACTCTTTTACTAGCTTGTTACAAGAAGCATATCATCAAATGCACTGTGATGTCACTGATAAAAATTCTGCCCTTGAAATTGACAACCACTGTGCTGATCTTCACAATGGATCAAGTGACGTCAATTTCCAGGTTAACCCAACACGCACCTTGAAAGGAAGTGTCACCCCTGAGACATGGGATGCACATTCTCAATACAACAAACTACGCGCTGAGTCTGAAATGAAAGCTGCTCAAAGGCTGAGGGAGGCCATCTTTGCTACCCTTGAAAAAACAAGCAATGATCTTGAAGCACAGAGAAGGGCTACAGAATATAGCTATCGAAAGAGAATTCATGAAACCAAACAAGCGCAAAATGAACTACAATGGCAACAAAGAAATGTAAGTGCATCTTCTTCTTCTCAGCTCTTCTCAGTTCTATGTAATCTTCCATAATGGGTGAGAGAGCCTCTTGAGAACTAGCACTTGGACTGAATGGCTACCGAAGTTGAAATATGCAAGATATGAAATAACCCTTAGGTGTAGGAGACACAAGATCGCCATCTCTATCCCTAGCAAAGTTTACTTCCTGTTGATAGGTTAGTCATGTCTTTTCTTTAATGTTGGTAAACCACTTCTGTTCAGGGTTCCCCTCTCTTCCTCTCACCATTCATCCAACTCTTTAATAATTGTTTATTTTATATTGTTAGCTTAATAGGTCTCAAACACCTCTTGTCAATAACTTTCTTTTGTCATTCACTCTTTTTAAAACTTCTACTGTATATTGATTATCTTATCAGATCAAGGTATTATGATCACTACCTTCACTGCCACTGTTTATGATCACTACCACATAATGTTTAAATGCACTTGTAACACTTCATGATGAGCAAAACGCTATGCATGCATCATATAGCCTGTGTTCCAGATGAATTGAATTGCGAAATAATTAAAGGTAATCTCTTACACATCTGATTGGCTGCAGTTAACTCAAATCTGAACACAACGGATGTCTTTGTGAATCTATGTGTTTGAAACAATACGAGCTGGTCGTTATAACAAACTCACTACGGACATAAAAATCAATAGGATTAGCAGGTATTGAAATATCCTATTCTTTGTATTGTGACATGAGTTTCCCATAGCTATTCGCAAGAGACAGGCATTTCTATCCCATAACAAAACAAACGGTCTTTATGCAAATCATTCATTACATATACTAATTTTTTCTCAGATTCTGAGGAAAATTTATGTACACGTCTTTTCAAGTGGTCTGGAAAACAGGCTAGCATCATATGGTTTTTTGTCACTTCCTTGAATTAGTTTCTATGTTGTGTGCTCAACATAAATAAAATCCATTCTTTCCAGACAAAAGAAGAAATTGCAACAATGGAACAGGATATACAAGGATTGAAGGAAGCAATTGAAGCAAAGATGGCTCCTATGAAGGTATGTCTTTTGCTGTTATATTTCATTAAATTTTAACCCTAAAATCATTCAGCATTTCTGTATAAGTCAAATTGTTACTAGGCAAATTGATACCAAGATGTTCATGTGTTGAATATGATCACCAGGGCTGGGAAATGAAAGATACCAAGGGAGTTTAAACCTCATTGGCCCATTATGTGTGGATGGTAAAGTCCCAGGTGGTACATAATATGTTGATGGTATGGGTATGTGCCACCCATCTAGGTGGGTTTTGAGCCCAAACTCTCTAAACAAGGGTCCATTTCCCCACTGATTTTCCTTAGGCATGGGTGGGTTAGGCTGAAAATTTGCCAAAAATTGATGAAAATGCTGGGTAGTTTTCCTTTGAAATTCATCATAAAAGTAGGCAAGTTTTGGTAACTAGAAGAGGGTACCTTTCTGAAAACCAGGTGGTAGACACCCATCAATCCATAAGTCATGTACCACAGCCCAAAGTGGCAAAGCCTACTCTGAAGGCTCCAAGGCCAGGACATTTCATGGCAGTTGCTTGATTTACACTTGAATTTCTCTTCAGTGGTCAAAAAATAAATATATTCAAATGATTGGCTATCATCTAGTAGTATTTTATTTGATGAAGAGCTTGTTTTAGGCTCTGTTCGATTTACAGATAATATGATCAATAATTCCATATCAACCCATATTAGGCACAAGGTACAAAAATTTGTTGTTGACCACATCTCATTGTTTTGTCATCAAGACAGTAGAGCTGCCAGATTCTGCCTGACATGCCCGGGGGGGGGGGTACTAAGTACATTTTGCTGACGGGATGTGCATGTCTTTCCAGGTATCTTCTTCAACGATTTATTCTAAGGCGGGGTATCTGTTTCACTGATAAGATCTAAAGCTTGTAGCCTGAATTTAAAGAGGCAGGGTCACGTAATGTAAACAAACTTTTTTCGAAACGATGATTTTTCAGGATTTTTTATAGTCCATATCACAGAGATTTTCTACTACTTTTCTCAAAATATAGGTGTTATTTTGAAGATGGACTCTTGAATTTTCTAGAGAAATAAACCAAACACCCATACGTTGTAGGATTGCAGAGATATTGGTGGATTTTTACAAGTAACTTTGTTGTGGATTCACCCCATCCACCAAAATCTGAGCGGAACACAATGGTCACATGTGGGTAATAATATAGATCATGGAGATAACAGGTTTGTTTACGGTTACGTGACCCTGCGCCTTTAACCTTGTTTCTAAAACCGGTTACTTTTTCGCCAACAGAGCTTATGATAATTTTCCCCAATTTTCCCAATGAAGTTCTTCACAACAAACAAACAATTGGCGTTGGCCTCCCACGTGATTCTTTGAAAAACAACAGAAAAGAGGCTGCTTATTCCTGTCATTTTGTACACCCCCGTCGTTTTGTATCCAAGTACCCCCCCCCCGGGCTGACATGGCAATTCTTTGGTAAAGAGCATTTAGCCTACCTATTTCAAGTATTTTAAGCAATAAACTTCCCCAACCAATCATCAGAATTCTTCTTGATTCAAGCAAAAATTTTAGCATATTAACTTATAAATTTGTCTTGTGAAAGTTTCGTTGGATTGTGAAAATATCTTCAGAAATGCTTGTATTTACGCAACTCGACGCAACCCAAGTAAAGCATTGCACTAATGCATTATAAAACGACTTTCCCTCACTTCAGTATTGCCTTTTATTATAGGTGGCACAAACAAGATTGGAAAATCGAACATACCGGCCGAACGTAGAACTTTGCCGCGACATTCCCCAGTATCAACTTTGCTATGAAGTTGGTGAGATCGATGGGTCAATTAAGGCCTTGATTGAGAAACTACAGACTGCTGAAAGTGCACTGCACAACCTTAATGAGGATTTGGCAAGGATTGAAGAAGATTTGGCGGTGAAAACAAATTCACTAACACTTGACAACAAGTGCATAGAAACGCGACAGAAGTTGACGAATCCAGATTTTGTGCCTGACAAAGACGTCGATGGCGTTACAGAAGGTCTTGCAAAACTAAGCGCGGCCGGAGAGAGAGCATTCCCAACGCCCGAAATCGTTGATCGAGACATAACCCCCTATCAAGCCGTAGCAGCTGATAAAAGCCATCAGAGAAGTCCTACAGCTGTTGACCAAGCAATGACAATGAATCAGGGGGTACGAACAGGCAGCAGATCTGGGAAAGATAGCCTTGAAACAACATATAACGCATCTTACGAAATCGGCGGCACGAACTTGCGTTCTGGAGATCTGGCGAGGACCCTGGGGAAATCTACTGGAGTTGAACGGTATAGCGCATCTAAGGGACGGAGAGATTTGTTAGTTGACTGAAAATTACATTGCCTAGGTATTTTTCATTTTCTACCTACTATAAACACGTGACTACTTTAGATGTAAATCGCTTCTTATTTGGTAATGAAATGTATTAAATTTGGTTAGATAATCATTACATGTTATACGTAATCGATTTTACAGGAGATAAAATGATAAAAAAGTTCTTTTATTTGCCGTCTTACATCTTGGACAATGCTCACGCATGTTATCAACATTTTACGCAGTGTTCACAAGATACACGCACAATTTGAGACAGCAAAACATGTCATTGTACCAGAATTATAACAAGAGTTCACATGATGCATGTAAAATTTGTAACTGTCAGAAATGTTACCGTAACAAATTTCAAATATAGTTACCGCTAAATATACACAATGCTTACCGCTTCAATACGAAATTTCTAGTATCCAGTTAAATCATGGTCTGAAACTTCAGTCACCTGACGAAGACAGTACAAGCCACTCGGCCGGCCACTCACCCCGCCGCTCACCATGGCCACTCTTCAACATCAATTAAATCATGGCCTGAAACTTCAGTCACCTGACGAATACACTACTACAAGCCACTCGGCCGGCCACTCACCCCGCCGCTCACCATGGCCACTCTTCAACATCAATTAAATCATGGTCTGTCTGTCAAGCGTTAAAAAGCCGTAAATTTAGACTTGCTCCAAGTATACGTTTGTAGCTAAGTCACGTCTAAAGGTAATCTGAAGCGAAAAGTTTTATTGACGCAAATTAACGGAACTGTCGAATGGTACGTGTTGTGTTCGGGGCTCTTATATTGGCACGCTACTGCTTGGCGGCCTACATGTTGCCAGACTCCACTACAACCATAGTTCAATGACTACCACCACCTTACACGTGCCTCTACGGAATACAAATTATTCTAATTATGCGTATGATATGTCAACACTACAATACGCAATCCTGTTTGATTTTCTTTGATATCTCATTTCGTTTTCAAGTTATCCACTGATATTAATCTTTAGTCGATGACGTAATTTTGTTTCCCATGATATATTGAAATATAGCTGTATGTGATATTTGAAGGGTTATAATTGTAGGAGATATTTATTTTCAGCTGACTAAATGCAATAGAAATGTATTAACACCTCACACACTCTTTTACTACTGAGTTGGTTCAAATAAAAATATTTGAACATCTACTAGAATTTTCTTTTCCTCCATTAAAATTTTTCAATCATTGACACCTTTGGAGGGACCATTATGGAATCAAGGTCGCACTGACCTTTTAATGCTATCCCTGCCATTTTACCTAAGGGTGTTTTTAATTTAGATACCTGCATATATTTTAATATCACACGCCTGTTATTAGATTTTTCTTTTCTTTTTAAATAGATTTATTGTATCTTAATATTTGATAGTTTTTGTTTTTTTCGGCGAAATTATACATGCATACATACATATATACAGAAGTTTCATGGACTGATATGATGTTTAGAAAAGCATGTAAGTTGAAGAAAAGTTCTTCGAGACAATTTCCTTTTGGAAATATAGTCAGCCACTTACACGTTCTTTACCTTTTGGAAACGAAATGACGGCATCAACCAATCGCACAAAATGGTGGATAACTCGAAAATGAAACAAGGCATCACAAAATCATAAACGACATCATTCGTCATTCAAAAGTACCATTCAATTTCATCAATAAAAAATTTCGCTTCAGATCACCTTTACTAAGCAGACGTCTTCGTTTCTCTTTCGCAGAGGCATAAAACAAGTTCAAGGAATTGATTGAAGCATACCAGACATCCAATACTCTATTCTCACATAGTCATTATCTCAAAAATACGTTGCTTCAACTTCTTCCATTCACGCTTGATTCCTTGCCGCACATCAGCCATGCCGAAACCATATATAAATGGGTCAGAAAACGTGTTTAGCAGAGCCAGCATCGCCACAGCATCTTTTGCTTTGGTCAAATGTTCTTTTGGGTTAAACAGTAAGTAAACAGAGAGGCACGCCATTGGACACATGCACACAACATACAAGATGGTAACAGCGCTTGTTGCAAAGATTAATTTAAACTGCCTTCTCATCAAATCATCTTTTTCTTTCTGACATCCAAACATATTATGAGGAACAACCTTCAGTTTTGTGCGAGACAGCCTGTACAAGAAAGACTGAATGACTGTCAGGAAAACTGACGATACCAGGACAGTGATTATATATACCAAAAGTATACGTGCATTTCCACCTAAAATCCTGTCAGAGTTGTTTGGCTCATTTGGATGTAGTGCTAATAAACCACCTAAAATGCTGATCACCCATACAAAAACGACAGCGAAATTTGCTCTTGAAGGAGTAACAATCGTATGGAATCGCAAACTATGGATGCATGCAATATAACGTTCAATAGCTAACAGGAGTATGAAACCAGTGGAAGCACAATGATTTTGCATCGAGACAACTTCTAAAACTTGACGCAACCCTTGGCATGACTGAAAATTTACAGTTAGTTGTAATTTGAGGCCAATACAGGCAATGAGCGCTATTCCGAGGATTTGTAAGTTATCTGATATTGACAGGCAAAGAAGAATCTTGTGCCTTGGTAATGACAATCTGAAGCGCACTACGAGTACTCTTATGATCACGAAGTGTAAGGGAGTTACAAGTAAGGATAGCGCTACTATGGAATAGGTTGGTAATTGAGTAAAACACGAAACAGTTGATGTGATCGTCACATTTGACATCATGTATTACCCTCGTGACAGTTGGCACACAGTATTTCTTTGTTGCACGATTGTCTCTTTTACTGTATGATTAACTGTATCTTTGTTTGTCTAAGTTCGTGCTAGGCGTAGGCCCTCTGATGAGGGTATTTCTTTGTTGCACGACAGTCTCCTTTGCTCTATGATTAGCTTTGTCTTCGCTTGGCTATGCTCTTTTTAGGGTATGGCGCTGTGATTAGACCAATTCTTTGTGGGAAGTTAGTATCTCTTTTAGCTAGCAACTCTTCTCTCGTTGATACTTGTTCTAATGTTCATTCACTACTTTCAGTCGGAAAAATGCTGTCGTATCTCTGATCTGCTTGTGTTCTTGTTGTAGGTGAGGATATCAAAAGTTTGCTCTGACTCTGTTTTCAAATTCGCGAGTGTTATATAAATTCCTTCGTAACTATGTCATATTTAATTTCTGGACTTTCCTTGTTGTAAAGGTGGAAGAACAGATATCTTATGGTACTGTAAGACTACCTTCATTATATGTGTTCATGATTTTCTTGCAGACTTTAGCTGTTTCCTATTTGCTTGTTGCATATGTGTTGCCTTTCAATGCAGCGTTTGTCTCTGTCTTTCCAAGCGTTCCACCTTTAATAGAAAGGTGACTATATTTACAGAATCTGATAGAATAGTTTCATCTGAGAAGAGATGCTTCTTCTTGATTTTGTCAAGACGTCTGAACCATTCCAATTGCAGCTTTCAATCAACTGAAATTTTCAAGAGAAACAGTTATATTTATGGAGCAACCTCCATCTCCAATCAACACATTTGTGATGGCAGCTGAAATCACCGTAGCTTGACATTTGACCTTGAGCAATGACCTTCCCATTTTTGCGTGATAGTTCCATGATTTCGTACGTCTGCCGAGATGCTGCCAACAATCAAAGACTGCTTCCCATCATTCAAATAGGTCAAAGAATAATTAACATTTTGATCATCGTCTGTTTCTGCATTTTTTCCCACACATTAGCAAAAACAGATGAAACATCTCACATTGAATTTGACCTTGAACTTTTTTCCTTCCCATTTCTCCTTCCCATTTCTACGTGATGCTTCGATGGTTTCGTACGTATTCAGAGATGCTGCCACCAATCAAACACCATTTCCGATCATTCAAATATGTTGAACAATGATCAACATTTTGATCATCGCATTTTTCCGCACTTTTTTCCAAACATCAGCAAAAGCATATGAAATTTTGACCTTGAATTTACCTTCCCTTTCTTCGGGGTTTTACGAAGGTTCCGTACGTCTTCTGAGTTGCATCCGCCAATCAAACACCACTTCCAATCATTCAAATATGTTCAACGATAATCAACACCAACATTTTGTTCATCTTATTTTTCCTTACTTTTTCCCACACATTAGAAAAATACGGGCTGAGCACAGGTAGCGGGGGAAATTAGTGTATAATGGAATTAGTGCAAAATGAATACAAATACCTCTCTTTCTTGTCTCAATTTCTGTCAAGTTCGTCTGCCATCACAACAGTAGGCCAACCGCCATTTTCTTGCATGCAACTAGTTCCAGTCTCCAAAAAAATTAACACGGCCAAACAACAGCGAGAAGAAGAAAACTTCCGCTGTTGTTTGGCCGTGTTAATTTTTTTGGAGACTGGAACTAGTTGCATGCAAGAAAATGGCGGTTGGCCTACTGTTGTGATGGCAGACGAACTTGACAGAAATTGAGACAAGAAAGAGAGGTATTTGTATTCATTTTGCACTAATTCCATTATACACTAATTTCCCCCGCTACCTGTGGGCTGAGTGGCCGAGTGGCTTATACAGTGTTTGTCAGGTGTTTGAAGTTAAGCACGGTCGAGTGAGGTCAAACTCCGGATGGGTGACGTCGGAGGCCTGAGCTCACAACTCACCACATCGTCCTTTAGAAGGGACGTTAAACTATGGGTCCCAAGCCTGGCTGCTGCACGCACAGTGGACCTAAATTAGCTATTAGTAGCGAGAAATCCTGTACGCTGGATACAAGACTTTCTCAAGAAGGAAATTGAGAGTCTGGTACAGTGCGACTAAAACCTCGTCCTGGTGGCGTTCTTATTGACCAATGAGGAGCCTACATACATATCCGTGTAGGTGCAAAGGTCACAGAGAAACAATAGAAATAAGCTTCGATATGAAAAGCTGAACAGTTACATAAGAAAGCAACCCGCTGACTGGGAACATGATTGCGAATGAATTTAAAGACACTGTCGCGCGTTTAGTCGTCAGTCAGGAGTGACATACTCGCCAAACTGTCCATGGATTTGAAAAATCAAAGATATTTCGTCAAGCTGCCGCTGTCATCACAACGAAGTTGGGCCTAATTTTCAGCATGCAATGCAGTCATGCAGTTGACAACCACCATAGTGATTGGCGCCCCCATGATGTCAGTAAAGCCTGTTGCCTTTATCTAGTATGCAACACCTGATCTTACACTCAAAAAAATAAAGGTGCTGAGAAAAACCCTTCAAGGTTTATCAGCAGCGTACAAATACGTTACCCCTGGAGGTGCTCGAAATAACCCTTTCATAGAGTTTTTATAAAAAACCCTCTCAAAGGGTTTTTCTAAGAACCGTCTTGAAGGGGGTTTTCTAAACAACCTGTTTCAAAGGGTTTTCTGAAAAACCCTTCAAAAGGGTTTTCTAAAAACCCCTTCAAAAGGGTTTCCTAAAAAACCCCTTCAAAGGGGTTTCCTAAAAAACCTTCTTTAAAGGGTTTTCCAAACAACCCGTTTCAAAGGGTTTTCAAAAAAACCTCTTCAAAAGGTTTTCTGAAAAACCCCCGCGAAAGGGTTTTTTAGAAAACCACGCGAGGGGGTTTCTCAGAAAACCTCTATCACAAGGTTTTTTCACCCACCTCCAGGGGTAACGTATTTGTACGCTGCTGATAAACCTTCGAGGGTTTTTCCGTTTACATCTATTAGCACCTTTGATCGGGTTTGAAACAACCCCTTATGGAACTCTGATTGGTTTTAAAGATAAGAACTCTTCGAAGGGTGTATATTGGGTTTTCTTTCGCACTCTTGTGTGATGTAAGCTGCCCCTGCACAAGTCCTTTGAAGAAACTTTAAGGCACGCAAAACATTTATTCGTAATACATATTGTTGAGAACCGTCACAAAAGAACAGAGACATTTTTGCATAAAATTTTCAATTAAACTTTGCCTCTTGAATTCATCAAAAGTTCTGTATCTCAAAACTTTATATCTACCAATGTTAGTTACATGAAAATCCAAAAATATCTCGGACTGAAAAGTTTCCGATACATACTTCATACAAAAAAGGATTTAGTTCTTAACTAACAAATCCTTCAGTTCACAAGTATAGAATTAATTTAGTATTAACCAATTCAAACTGAAGTGTCATGAGCAAAAATATAACCCAGAGTGTGCTCGAGTGTTTGGAAATTTGCAAAACCTTGCAGAAAAAATTTTGTCACAAAGTTTGACTGTCCGAAGATTTTTGGATCTTGATGTGTACTACATTTGTTACAAGTCTCAATTAACATTACAAACGCTAAATCACGAAACGCTACGAACAATGCCTTTCTGATTTACAACTGATTATAACATATCAGTTACATACAAGGGAAGAACCGAGGGCATATCACTGTATAAAAATATCGTACCCCTTTGGCAAAAAATTACTTTGTTTTACAGAAAAATCCGTTAAAAAGTCCTTAAAATCTTACTGTTTAAAGAAATCTTGTATATCTTTTCGGAAGAGTGATACACCCCTCGGGAAGAACAAAGTCTAAGTATGTACTGTCAATACACAAATTTTTGTAGAAACTGGTCTTTTTATTGGGCTGGGCTTTGTAGCTGAGTTTGTTAATTCTAGGTGCGAATGTTTTTAAAGTTTTATCACAGAGCGTCTTAATTCATCATGAAGTTGAATGCCACGGTTTTACACCAAAAAGATGAGTGTATTCTGATATTCAAGAAAGTCAATCAAGGTCTTCAGCTAATCAAAGACAACTTCTAAAGTTCATTCACGAAGATTTCGGCTGTTCTTTACAACATATGCAGTACCTTGTTCCATTATAGTATTGATAACTGTCTTTTTTACGTGTTGTCACCTTGAAACTATGCAGATCTTCCGTTGGTCTTTTTCTTCAAGCCTCTAAAAAGAAATTGTAGCATAAATTACTAAACATGTCTTAGTTTTTAACACGGATTGCAAAAGAACTGAGGATGCAATGTCTTTGAAATTTCCCCAAGCAAAAGAAGATCCCCCACCAATTAGTACAAAATTAATTCGAGGAACATTCTCTCAAACCATCAAAAGACTTTCAGTGCTAAAATTTGATGATTTTAAGAAACTTTCGGTACTGCGTCAGTCTCTCAGTTTCTAGTGTCTGAAGAAATGGGATTATGGACACTCTAAACAGAGTTTAGAAAAAATTTTTTTATCAAGATTGTTGTCAGAAGAGTAGGCACTTTGTCAGTAACTGCATCCCTTTGCTCCAGCAAATCTCAAAACAAGTATTGGTAAAATTTTCACTCAAAGCAAGTCCTCTGAAGTGTAACAGAGCCAACAAAATTTTGATGAACCTAGAAAAATTTAAGCGGAAAATTACGAGAAGTTCTTAACATTGTTTATCCAGGTGGTATTTGTGCATGAAATTCACCTCTCAGATCGTCAAAAAATTAATAGACTTCAATACTGTAAATTTTGAACTTGAGAAAGTTTATTTTGGTAAAAGAACTCTTGCCATATGGTTCTTAAAATAATGCTTCTTAAAACCTCGATGTTTTTCAAAGATTTCTCAAAGCTTCAATAAATAAATCTATGGTGCCTGCCTTTGCCCTTGTGGACATTAAAATGGACAAATGAAAGTTTTTAAAGCCTCTCCAATAATTTTCAGGTATTGCCCAACATATAGAGTGATACAGCAAACAAATAAAAATAAGCAAAACTTTGCTGATGCTTTCCTTTTACAGAATAAATGGTTTCCTAAGTTGTATCAGGTCCGTTCTTTTACAAAATCCTATTCCTATACCTAGGCCGACCTGGAAGCACAATGGTAACGAGGGCCAAAAAGATTCATAGGCGAAAGCTGTGATGAATAAAGCTTGAGGTTCTACAAAGAAAGAGTTTCAATTCACCTCATAAGCCAACTTTTAAGCTTATATAAAAAAAGTTTACATGCAATAAAAGAATCTAAATTCGCTTCATGGTTTACCTTGTTTCTGTTTTGCAGCCAATGTCATGATAGTAGACTTCCCCTCAATTTTATCCATTCATACAGATCAGAGAAGTTTCGCCATCTTGAGAAGTCGAACTGAAAATCAAGACAGCATCTTTCTAGTTGGTTGGCTACTTGAAAATGAACATAATGTTTGTTGTGTAACAAAAACGAACGAACAACAAAGCTATTTTCTTTTTTTTTTTACATTCATGTTTGTACTAATCTCCATCAAGCAACAGTTGACTGAAGAAAATTTGACAAGGACGACGAGGTATGCTACCTAGCTAGGCCATAAACAGAAAAGTCCGAAAAATCTGTGTGATTGTCGATGTGAAATTTTGACACAGCGAATAACTTGGAGTAAAAGTAATGATGTGAAGAAGCTTACCAATGTTTTGGTTGGAACTTGCTTGCAATTTCATTGAAGGCATTCTTGTGAGTTCTTGAAAGGCAGCTATCTCTCGAAAGTAGACGATGAAAAGAAGGAAAGATTTCGTGCTGACGCCAGATCGAAGAGTTGATCGAATTCGAAAATTCCAGATCGAATTCGAAATTCGCGCTGTTTCAGTCACATGGCTTATACTCGTCCCAACATGTCCGGATAAAGTCCCAAGGAAAGCAATGTGATGTTATGCAAGTAGAACGTTAAAAATAAAACGCAGTACATTTATGTTTCCTGCTCTGTGCCTTGTAGAGCGAATGGAAAGCTTCCAATCTTGTTGGTGCAACGTTTCCAATTATCTGTTCTCGTCAACATTGAGGAAATGCAAACTCTCGCACGCTCTCGCACCATCATTTGCCGCTTTTAGTTTTCTAAACATTACCACTTGAAAAAAAACCGAAAATCAAGAAAAGTCTCTGAAATGCAAAATCTTTGCAATCATGAATTATCCCAGGCAACTTTTGAAGGTTTTCGCAAGAACCAAGATGGCGAACAATAAACCTCCAAGGGTTCTTTTGACCTTTTGAGTCAGTTACCTTTGAACCCTTCATCCTTAAAGGAATTTGGAAAAACCTTATGGTTATGCTGAACAAGAGGAGAACCCCAAGAGGTTTTTCAAGAGTCAGAAAAACCTTAGGGTTATTGAAGAAACCCCATCAACTGGCCGGTTTTTCCAAAAAACCCTTGCAGGTTTCTCAGAGCTTGAACAACCCCTAGGTTTTTTCAAACACCCTATCTAGCACCCTTATTTTTTTGAGTGTAGTGTTAGAGAGCTTCGTAATACTAATACAGATCTCAAGCTACCTCGCCTTAAAACTTGCAGTGGTCAACGGTGCTTTGCTTACAGAGGGGCACAATTACGGAACAACCTTAGCGCTGAAGTCAAGAAAGCACCCACCTTGAGTCGATTCAAAGCTGCTTGTGGGGGCAGAAAGTAATCTTTTCGTGTAACTCATTAATACATAGTTTTTTTCCTTTTCTACCTTTTTCTTGCTTGTAAAACTGTTATGATTAGAAATATTAAGTTTATTGTATTTATTTTAACAGGGCAGTTTGGAATTCAGCTTTATTTAAGCTGTAACTAAACCCTGTTTAATGAAAATAAAATGAAAATGAAATGAAAATGAAATCTCATTTTTACACCATAGAAAGGGGCTCAGTGTCAACTTGTCAGCAAGCCTTTTCACTAGAAACTCTACTAGTAACTCTCGTAGCCTTCGAAATACGGCAACGGACTTGAGGCTGCCAAAGAAAACATCTGCAAATGGGCAGAAGTGTTTTTCTTTTCGCGGAGCTAAACTTTGGAATAGCCTCCCAGCTGAGACCAAACAGGCATCCTCTATATATATTTTTAAAGATAGCTTATGATGGACTGGCGGTTTTGTTTTTTAGGTACTTTTCTTTCATTTTTATAGATAGGATTTTTTTTATTAGATTTATTCATTGTAAGTAGTTTTTAGCGGTTTTTAACTTGTTTAATTTTTGTAGGTTTTTTATATGGAGGGCCCCTTGTAAATCAACCAGTTGGTTGAAGGGTCTCCCTCCCTAATAAAATGAAATATGAAATATGAAATAAGCCTGGGCCTGGAGAGCGCGGAAACAGCGGAAATCGCGGAAATATAATCTTCACTCAAAACAAGGTACAAATGACAACGCGGAAAGAGAAATGGACATTTGTTTTTGTTTTTGTTTTTGTTTTTGTTTTTGGCAGCACATTTGTTTTTGTTTGCTTGTGAATATTTGAGTATTATTGTTCGTAGGTTTTGGGTATTGTCAATGATGTTTTAAACTTTGATTAATAAATAGCTTTCTATTTTATATCTTAGATCATGATTAAAGGCAGTGTGTCCATATATAAACAAGTTGCATGCACCAACCATGAAACTGCTGACATGATGCTGACATGCATGTATCTGCTCAAGGATTTGATTGGTTAAGAGCCGGCTGTTATAAACTGATCACATGAAAATAAGAGCCTCATTATCAAGACCATTCGAGCAATGGCGGAATGGCGGCAACGCAAGCTTCGACCAAGCGAAGGTCTTTGATGCTTGGCAATGACACTGACGATACACAGTTTTAAAAACATTTTATAGCAGGAGGGATGAACAGAGAATGGAAAGCAATGTCAAGCTAATGAAGCTATTCCCAATGACTACACAGGAGGACTGAACTCACAGAAGTGGTTGACTCAACGTGTGTGGCGATTCGAAAACAAAGGCAGGGCCTAAGCCTAAACAACTGGTCACATGAAAACGCGACAAGAGATCACATGTTTTCGAGATAACCCCCTCGAACGAAGCCTTCTACTTACATGGACACACCGCCTTTAATGTTTTTATCGGACAGCCTCTTGAAAATCAACTCGTTGAAGGGCAATCCTCCTTAAAAAAAATTAGATATGAAACATAAGTATGAAATACAAAAGAATGAGGTTATTCATTACATTTATCGACTCTATTTGCTCAGTCTCATTGATTGTCATGAAAATAAGTCAAAATTTACGAAAAAGTATGTTAAATGCAAGACATCTTGGTGGCAATGCCTGTAACTCTGCGTGAATTGCAGTGAAAACGGAACAAAATACCAATGCAGATGAAAAAAACTGTTTTTGGGTTTGAGCCTCAGGACTATCTTATAAGTAAGGGGCCTCAGTATTTTTCAGTAGACTAGCAATTTCTCTTAAGTGGTCTCTGTCATAACCTGCGCATTCAGGTTAACACAAGGGAAAACTACCACTTCGAAAACCAAACATAACTAGCATTCAGCTTAGCATAGTACGAATCTATCTAACGAATATCAAGAATGAATACAAAGACGCAGCTTTACAATTAGTGTCTTCGCTCCATAGGGAGTCCATAGTCTAAACTATGTACAAGGATATGACAGTCTCTTAAATGCGGGACCACACTGTACGTTAGATAAAAAGCCACGATTTTTAACATGCACCTTTTATCCCCACTCAACACATTAGAAAGCGCAGCTGAAGTCCTCAGCTTTTACATTTGTCACTGAGCTATCACCTTCCTAGCTCTATGTAATGATTCGGACGTCCGTTGGTTTAAGAACTTCGGAAGTTGGTCCGAATCACCACATAGAGAAAGGAAGATTATAGCTCAGTGTCAAATGTCTAAGCTGAGGACTTCAGCTGCGTTTGCTAATGTGATGTGTGAGGATAAAAGGTGCATGTTAAAAATCATTGCTTGCACGGAAGTATATGGTAATGAATGGAGGCATTTGTTTATTGGTCGAAGATCTTCAGAAGTTGGTCGCAAATACCACGCAGAAATGGGAAGGTGATAGCTCAGTGTCAAATGTCTAAGCTGAGGACTTCAGCTGCGTTTGCTAATGTGATGTGTGAGGATAAAAGGTGCATGTTAAAAATCATTGCTTACACGGGAGTATATGGTAATGAATGGAGGTATTTGTTTATTGGCTGAAGATCTTCTGAAGTTGGTCGCAAATACCACGCAGAAATGGGAAGGTGATAGCTCAGTGTCAAATGTCTAAGCTGAGGACTTCAGCTGCGTTTGCTAATGTGATGTGTGAGGATAAAAGGTGCATGTTAAAAATCATTGCTTGCACGGAAGTATATGGTAATGAATGGAGGCATTTGTTTATTGGCTGAAGATCTTCTGAAGTTGGTCGCAAATACCACACAGAAATGGGAAGGTGATAGCTCAGTGTCAAATGTCTAAGCTGACGACTTCAGCTGCTTTTGCTAATGTGATGTGTAAGGATAAAAGGTGCATGTTAAAAATCATTGCTTCAACAGTAGTATATGGTAATGAATGGAGGCATTTGTTTATTGGTTGAAGATCTTCAGAAGTTGGTTGCAAATACCACACAGAAATGGGAAGGTGATAGCTCAGTGTCAAATGTCTAAGCTGAGGACTTCAGCTGAGTTTGCTAATGTGATGTGTGAGGATAAAAGTTGCATGCTAAAAGTCATTGCTTCTACGGTAGTATATGGAAATGAATAACTAACCAACAATAAACAACAGTGTCCATTCATTACCATATACTATCACAGAAGCAATGATTTTGAACATGCACCTTTTATCTCCACTCAACACATGAGCAAAGCAGCTGGCATCTTCAGCTTTGACATACTGAGCTATCCATTTCTATTTAGTATTTCGGTAGCCTCGAGCCCAAACAGTTGTTACTATGGTGCCAGTTGTTACTATGGTGCCTACCTGACTCTGTTCGTTTTCATTGACTAATGCTAAGTGACTGCTTTTTGCATGAATTTTATGCGGCCGTAGAGCAGACTTACTGCGGCGGAAGCCGCAAAGTATTGCACAAGAATCAACGACCTGCGATATCTTTCTGGCCCTTTCTGTCTGACTGTCTGTCTTTCTTCTTTCTGTCGTTCTTTCGGAGTGTGGAAACGTGGCCATCATGCAATTCGCTTTGCTGTAAATGACCTATTTTCATTACACAATAACGAAAGCGTCAGAGGCGTTGTTATCAAAGCCTTCTCAATTGTCTCTTATTTCTTGGAATGAATGCATTTTCGTCTGACTTCGCTATGGCCTTGAGCCAGTGGGCAGGGAAACGGGGAGGGATTTTTTGATGCAATGCCAACAGATATGAGCTGACTGGAAGAATGAGGGGTTGCATGGCAGGAGGGGGGAGCAAAAGCTTCTTGTAATGTCAACAGAATGAGAAAAGCCGATTACTTTTATTCCATTCCATATGCTGGCGTGAGGTCAGTACAATCACAGTTAATCAGTTAATTATATGATTCTACTGATAATATTATATGATTAGCTGCCTTGTACAAAGAAAAAAGATAAACCCAAAAAAATTTAAGATACAAATATACAAAATAGAATAACAAAGTAAAAGCAGTTAAAAATACTGGAACGAACGCCAGGAATAAAACGGGTTCCTTTATGGTCTGGAGTTTTCGAGACAGGGTTTTAATTTTTTGTTAATTTTGATTTTGCATCCAGGCAGTTCCATAGTTTCTTTTATGGGAGTTTACTGTGCATAATGTTGCGCTTGTGGGTCCTTTACGAAGAGTCTGCTATTTATTCCAAATGTCCTAGCAGTTTGATATGACGCTGCGGGGACATTTGGAATCCGTTTCTATGGAAGAAGTTCAGAGTCGACTCTGCAATGGAGATCTTCACCCCGGGGGGGGGGGGATACATGACTTGTGGATGGACGGGGGTCTGTCGCCCGGTTTTCAGAAAGGTACCCTCTTCTAATTACCGAAACTCGCGGTCATACTGATAAATGCGTCAGGGAATTACGCAATTCCAAACTAGATTTGAACCTTCCGCTGTTGAAAACATCCTTTGGACAAAAGAGCTTTTCATTCAGGGGAGCAAAGCTTTGGAACAAATTAGGATCCGAAGCCAAAACTACGAGTAGCTTTTCTGCTTTTAAGAAAGCTGTCACGCAAAATTGACTCCATATATTCTTTTACTTTTACTCTATTTTTTTTCTTATACGTTAGCTGCGACATAAAATTGTAAATAGGTTTTTTTTCAATATTATTTTGTTTAGTTGACAGCAGTAATTTTAGTTATTGAAGTTTTTACCCTGTATAAAGAATTAAAAATGAACAAATGAAATGAAATGAAACCCACTTTTATGATGAATTTTGGCGGAAAACCACCCATTCTTTGCTATTTTTCGCCAATTTCTGGATAACCCACCCTTGCTTAAGGAAAATCTGCCGAAAAAGGGACCCTTTTCTAGAGAATTTGGGGCCCAAAAACCCACCCATATGGGCGGCACATATCCGTACCCTCAACATGTTGTGTACCCCCCCCTCCGGGATCTTCACAAAGTTATTCGCATGTTTTTATCAATTTTCGTCGACATTTTCGTCGAATGATGTTTGCGACGACGAATGATGATTGCGACGACGAATGATGCTTGCGGCGACGAATGATGATTGCGACGACGAATGACGATCATAACGACTTGCTTTGCGATGACGATTAAGGATTGAAGCGACGAATAACAACTGCAATGACGAATTACTGTGCAACGACGAATCAGTTTATGATGACGAATTACTTAAACAGTCACGAATCACTTTGGGAGGATGGACAGGTTTTCAACGATGAATGACCATTTCAACGATGGATGGCTATTGCGGTGACGAAATATTTTTGACCCCATCACCGCTTTATAAATTTGCCACGCAGAATTTGTGACTAGCGGGGGACCCACGTTTGTGTATGACTGCCTCCTTATGGCTATTTATAAATTCTGTAGAGTAAATTATTTGTGAAAAAAGTGTTCTTGGCTAGAAATGGTTTAAAATCAAAGTGCAAACATAGTAATAACGAAACTTTCGTCACTGAATCTAATTCTCCTTGGTGTAATTAGCATTGGTCCCAAATCTGTAAAAAGGTGGGTGTAAAATTCAACGGACTATTTCTTTGAACTAAGTGACTTTACAGAAAATTTAGCTATTTTGCAACAATTCAGGAATCTTTAATATTTTTAAGGTTAGAGTGTTTTTCTTCTTTTCTGAAAACTCGAGAAAAATTTTCAAAAAAACTTAAAACTGTCGCAATTTCTAAACTGTTTGACAAAACATGGAATAACTTCTAACTAAACCATAGTTTATGGATGTCTACAGTATCGTATCAAGCAAAAGTCTTTAACTTAAGTTGTTTATGATTTAGAAATTTGACGACGTCACATCATCAAATCAGCTGAAATCTTAAATGCGCTGTAAATTCAAAGACTATTCAACATTTCTTAAAAGTCCAGCGGTAGAATTATGTAGAAGTAGCTAAAGTTTCTCTTAAGCCATTCAGTTAGAAGAAATAAGCCATACAAATTTACGCCTACCTTTTTTCGCCGGTTTAAAGATTTGGGACCTACGCTGGTGTAATGTGATTCTTACGCGACATAACAGCTTCTTTGCTTAAAGCTGCAGGGTAAGCAGGCTTCAGAATCTCAGCCTAACTGCGAGACAGTACTACTTAATTACCTATCTTGTGCGCAAATACTCAGTTCATTGCAAATTCTTAATGAACAGCTGTATTATCACAGAAGAATTTAGAAGCTAATCCTTCAACTTGTATAGAAAGTTCTATTTCAGAAACTGAAGCTATGAGGACTTGCGATCTACAAAATCTAAAGAGGTCATCTAAACAAGGAGTTCTAACATATCGATGACTAATGCCGGACGTAGTCAGAAAATTCTGAGTTCTGAGACCATATTGAGATTGCAACCTATGTACCCAATATACATCACCAAAACAGGAGGGGTTCCTGCCTGTCGATGATTGAAGCCAGACGTAGCAAGAAAATTCTGAATTTTGAAGCCATATTGAGATTGCAGCCTGCGTGCCAATGCACATCGCCAAAACAAGAGAGGTTATTGCTTGTCGATGACTTAAGCCAGACAAAGCAGGGAAACTTGATAAACTGAGGCAACAGTGGAATGGTAACCTACGTACCTAATACACATCGCCAAAACAAGAGATGGTACTGCCTTTTCATGGTTAATTACGGACAGTGGCGGATTTAGGGGGGGCAGATGGGGGCAACTGCCCCCCCCTTCACGATGGAAATTCAGCTTTGGCGCCGCCTTTTTAGCAAGAAAAGCGCCCCTTATCCTGACCCGAATGCACTCTTTTTTCAGTGATTCGTTCTGAATGCGGAGAAACATATAAACTAAGGCGTTATTCAGGAGAAAAACCAGAGAATTTTCTCGATTAAAGCCCCAAAAATTTTCGCGCGCCTTCGGCGCGCTAACTTTTCACTGTGTCTTTGGCGCCCCCTCTCCAAGTTGCCCCCCCTTCAACTTCGGTCTGGATCCGCCGCTGATTACGGACATAGCAAGTAACTATTGTGTTAAAACATGTTTGTAGAAGCTCGAGTCACACATCGAAGATAGCACGAAGATAGAAGATAGTAAGATAGCACGAAA
Source organism: Aurelia sp. 3 sensu Dawson et al. (2005) (assembly GCA_964020215.1). NCBI lineage: Eukaryota > Metazoa > Cnidaria > Scyphozoa > Semaeostomeae > Ulmaridae > Aurelia > Aurelia sp. 3 sensu Dawson et al. (2005). The sequence continues at coordinate 7,749,418 of OZ026591.1, forward strand.
GGTGCATGATAAAGTCATTGCTTCATAAGGAGCAAATGTAAATGATTGGGAAAGGTTGTTTGATTTGATTGGCTGAAGCATCAAGGAAGACATCCCAAGCACCACATGGAAATGCGAAGGTGATAGCTCAGTGTCAAACGTCAAAGTTGAGGGTCTCAGCTGCTTTTACTAAAGTGATGTGGGGGATAAATGGTCAGTGATAAAACTGGCTGCTTCTTGGATAACGCATTTATTGAATTGACGCAAGTGCTATTGGTTGAAGTCACCACAGAAAATTGCGAAAGTGATAGCTCAGTGTCAAATGTCAAAGTTGAGGATTTCTGCTGCATTTGCCAATGTGATGAGTGTGGACAGTAGTGCTCGATAAAAAATATTTTCACTTATGAAGCATTTTTGAATGATTAGAAGCTGTTGCTTGATTGCTTGAAGCACCTTGGACAATCTCTGAAGCATCACACAGAAATGGGGAGGCAATATTCAAGCGCAGTCTCGAAATAGAGATCTTCACCTCCTTTAGCTAATGTGTTGAGTAAGAGTAGAAGGAGCACGACCAAAATAATTGTCTTTAGTGCAAAAGATGCAGTTACTGTTCATGCTTGCTTGAGCAGTCTAAGCATTGCAACGTAACTTTGAAGGAAGAGCGTTATCTCACATAAAAATATCCTATACTTTTTGCTCATCCCTATATTGACGGTGGAACATAGCAATAGGGAGTCAAGCACTGCAGAAAGAAATCCAACATATGTAATGCAACAACGAAATATTCTTATCACTAGACAGCAAAGTTGATAAGAACGGTATGAAGACAAGAGACAATGATAGCCTTGCAGTACAAGAACGTAATTGCTGAAGTTATTGCACTACAGTAACTTAATCACCCTTAACAGTAATATAACAAAGTTATTGAAGAAGATGAAAATCGAAAGGTAGTCCTGGTACCTTTCTGAGTTATTCATTTCAGCACAATAACACATAAATGCTTGCAAACTTTCAACGAGAAAACATCCAGATACATGGTACGCAAAGATCACAACGAACTAAAGTAACACAAGAGCATTTTCAATTTAAGAGCTGTTCTTAACAACTGAGATCTTTTCGTGCAGAAAGAACATATACGGATCAGAGATAAGAGAACATAACTGAGGCAGCAGCCAAACCATATCATAGACAAGGACACTGTTAGCCACAACGAACGAGATGATGAAGTGCAACAAGGAAATGCAGCAATAAGGGCAGCATTAGAATAACAACACCATAGCCAGTTATACGGTAACAGATACTAACGTGTAACAAGCAAAATATCGTACTCGAAAGGACATACGCAAAGCAAGAACATAGGCAAAGAAAGAAATAGCCAATTGTACAGTGATATAGCCAATCGTACAGTAAACGATGGAGACTAGTAGCGAAGAAATACCCTAATGAAAGGGACGCAAGCGTAACAAGAAGATAGACAAATAAGACATATCGAATTATTAAGAGATACTAGCATGCAAGAAACTTGTGTGCTATTAGTCACGAAAGTAATACATGATGTCAAATATAACGACCACAACAACTGTTACGTGCTTCAGTCTACCACCAGTATATTTCTTAATGTCCCGGTCCTTGGTTGCCACACCCGTACATTTCTTGATCATAAGAGTACTCATCGTCCGCTTCAGATTTGAATTGCCAAGACACAAGATTCTTCTATGCCTTTCAGTATCAGATAACTTACAGATCCTAGGAGCAGGGCTTATGACATTCATTGGTCTGGGCTTACAACCAACTGTAACCTCTCAGTCATGCCAAGCATTGCGTCAAACTTTAGAAGTTGTCTCGATGCAAACCCATATTGCTTCCACTGGCTTCATACTACTGTTAGCCATTGAACGTTATCTTGCATGCGTCTTCAGCTTACGATTTTATACTATCGCTACTCCAATAAGAGCCAATATTGCTGTCGTTGCTGTGTGGGTAATCAGCATTTTAGTTGACTTACTAGCATTGCATCCTGATGAGCCTAACTACTCACAAATGGCATCCAGCAACAATGCACGCTCACAATGGCTACATATAACCACTGTCATCGTCTCTTCAGTTTTCCTGGTCATCGTCCAGGCTCGCTTGTACAGGCTGTCTCGTATAAAACTTAAGATTGAACCTGTCATGAAGTTTGGTACTCAGAAAGAAAAGGATGATTTGACGAGGAGACAGTTAAAACTTGGTTTTGCAGCAAGCGTTGTTGTCATTCTGTATGTTGTGTGTATGTTTCCAATGGCCTGTCTGTTGGTGTACCTATCGTTCAACCCACAAAGAGATCTGAACAAGACAAAGGACGCTGCTTTGACCCCCCAGGGGGGGTACTCACTAACTTTCAGTACGGGGGGGTCCATGCCACTATTTCTTTGCTGACCCCTAAATATTAAGCCTGATGTTTTGGGGACCCCAAATATTGTTATCTATTTCGGGACTCCTATAATGTTTTTAATGATCTTGACTGGAGCTTCTTGATCTTTCTAAATTTTTGAATAATACCAAAGCATATATTTCATGATTCGCAACTTCAGGGTCACACTGCATTCCATGTGAAGTCAATGCAAGACAAATTCCACGATTCTTCCTTTTTTCAGATTTGTGGACCCCAAATATTGAATTTTGGTCCATATTGTAATTCACAGACCCCAAATATTGACTTAACATAAATTTTGGGACCCCAAATATTGGCACGGACCCCCCCTGTATTGAAAGTTAGGGAGTACCCCCCCTGGGTTTGACCCTGTCTATGCTAAACACATTTGTTGATCCGTTTGTATATGGTTTTGGTATGGCCGATGTGCGGCAAGGAATCAAGCGAGAATGCAAGAACTTCAAGAAACATATTTGCAGAGAATGAAGATAGGAGAGTGCCGTATTTCTAGTATAGATTAACCATTTGGTAAATTTAACTGACGGTGTGATTGAACGAGGCTTGCATTTGGTAGGTGAAGGCTTGACCTCGCTAGTGGTTTGGCCATCTCATATATTGTTCTAGACTTATGCCTTTTCGTCCCTTGTTTCCCTGCGTTCTTTGATTTGCTGATATCACTTGGTCAATAGGGACTCATGATATTACGCTTATATAATGGGCCCACTTTGTCAAAATGGCCTAAACAGGTGGGAGTTCTCGTACACTCAACAAAATCGCTTCAAAGTCTGGTTTAAAGAGCTCGAACATTGAAAAAGAAACTTTTAGTACAAAGAATGATGTTGTCTTGACGTACAAAACTCAAAATGCATACGTTTCAGACAGTAATCTTCCTCTGTAGAAGCAAAATAGATCCATCGAAGCTGCGAGAACTCCAGGCTTCTTCAACCGTTCTTTAAGAGCAACAACAACAACATTCTGAATAGCGGCCCCTGATTGGTTAAAAACTGAATTCTAGCGATTTGATTGGTGAATACGGAACCACCCTACGCGGGCCTAAAGTGGGCCCACTATTTCAGAGTAATGTTATTAGTCCCTCTTGACCAAGGAACACAGGGAAACAAGGGACGAAACGGCATCAGTCTAGCCATCTCATATGTTGTTCATCTTGGTTAGAAAAGACTAAGAGAGCCTTTACATGAGAAAATTTCAACCCGGGTTGAGTTTTGGAAGCATCGCTTATTTACCTTTGCGTTTACATGAACATCTCAACGCGGGTTGAGATCGACTCACATGATATGAATGCGGTTGATGTTGTTGGTCAGTTTTGACGGAATTTTTCAAATAATTTTGCAGTCAGCCAAGTCAAATTTTAGGCTGTGAATATACATGTTTTCTGTGAATATAACGCTAGGATAACCTCATCTTGGCTTGAGACTTGATTAGAGGACAACAGGAAGGCTTTAGGCTAGGCCCGAGAAAAGCTTTCAGCTGTTTACCGAACGATTGGAAAAGAAAATGTCCTTTATGAAGCTACCGTTGCAGGTAAACAAACGGATAAATTCATGTATCAAGTTGAATGATAAATGGATAAACTTACGTCTTTCGTATGCCAAGGCACCTTCCTTCTTGGCTTTCCATCTTGCAAAAGGGCGCCAAATGAGGGTCGCGGCATACCCCACAATGCAATATCAAACATCCTACAATGCAGCGCTTTAATTTCAACTCGCCCCGAGTTGAAAAATTTCGCGTTTACATGAGAATTTGCAATAATTTCAACCCGTGTTGAAATTTCAACACGGGTTGAGTTGCCGAGTTGAACTGAGCCCGTGTTGACTTTCAACTCGGCCTCCTACATGTAAACACGATGAAAGCTTACACCGTTAGCCGAGTTGAAACTCAACCCGTGTTGAACTCAACCCGGGTTGAAATTTCTCATGTAAAGGCCCTCTAAACCCAATGAAATTTTGACTAATAATTGGTAGAGTAAGCAAAATGGTATGCTACATCACAGGTCAGGTCATTGAAATTGTAAAATGTCTGAAGTAAGCTGAAATTTACAACGGACATTGTGATATTGCTTCAGCTATGTCTGTGACTCATGCATTTTATGTACGAAAGTTGGCTATTGGAATATTCAGACTTTCTCTTCAAAATGAGAGCAAATATTTTCAAGGAACATCATCGTTTATTATAAGTGACTCTGCCTTCCATTCTGATGAGCACAGAAAGCCAGTTTTCAGAAATCCTCCCCTCCAGAAACTTAAATTGGTCTGGGAACCAATCGTTCAATCTTAATTTTATAAAAAATATGGTATTGTTAATGTTCTTTGCAATAGAATGATGTATTAAACAGAGCTGCTTGTTTTTACGTCTTTCAAGAAGGCTCAATTCAGACTGTTTTACTGCTTTTAGAAGAACTTCATTGCTTACTCCGTTAATCCAAAGATTTTAATCAAAATTCTTACCACTCACACTATATCTTCAAGCATACATGCCAAATCTAAGTCAAAAGCTTGGTTAGTTTTGTGCAAAACTATTCTAAACTAGAAAAGCACAGACGCAAGAAAAACTGGTCAATCCAATAGCTATTAGTAAAAAAGAATCAGCGAAGCGCTTGCAAGCAAGTGTGAGACAAGTCAGCATTCTTTCGAGGCATAGTACAAATCTATCTTTTTCGTTAAAAATCTTTTTCGCTTGCAGGTCATGGAACATCATGCTTGGGTCCCAATGCGATGAGGTTTGCATTGCAATGTGTAACTGAAAATCATTAAAAACTTTCCATACAATGTAAAATAAGGTTTGTATGGATTTTTAGTCACATACTATTTTGCAAACCTCTTTCCTTTTTTTCGCCTTCGGACCAAAGTTTGATATTCCATAGCTGTGGAAGCAAAGCATATTTTCAAGAAAAGAGATAGATTTGAACTGTTAGTCTCGAAAGACTGCTGACTTGTTTCACACATGTTTGCCAGTGCTTCGCTGTTCCTTTGCGTTTGCCAATCGATAATCGACTGACCAGCTTACCCAATATTCATTGTCGAGTAGGCTACCAAACCTTTGAACTTCAATGCAGGAAAAGTGACCAAGCTTTTGACGTCAAATGTGGCATGTGTGTCCGTCAACACACAGTGTGAGTGGTAATGAAGTTTGCTTAAAATCTTTAGCTTAACGGAGAGGAAAATGAGGCTCTTCTGAAGCCGGTAAAATATTTTGAAATGAGCCTCTCCTAATGCAGTGAAAGCAAAAAAGTTTTGCTTAATGTATCTTTCGACTGCCAAGAAAATGGAAAATACAATAACTTTTACGGAAGTTTTATGGACAGAGTCATTTCAAAACAATCAATAAGCCCCTGGAGAGGACTATTTCTAAAACTGTATTTCCGTATCTATCAGAGCCGAATGCAGAGAAACGTTAAAAAGCCCTCCGCAGCAGCTTGGACTATAGAAGCACGAGCGAAGCGAGTCCTATGAAAAAGTGGGAAGCAGCATTCCAGGCGATTCAAGAGGACAGTTTGTAATTGAAACCAGGCTGCCTGTAGCCAGGAATGATCATAGATATCTAACATCTGTGGCACCCCTAATCCCTCCATAATGAAGAGGTTAGTCATGTGATTAATCACCTTAGTAAAGGAATCAGTCTACGTACCACGTCTAACAACCTAAACCAATAGATTTTCTTCTTACCAACTTTCTACATCTAAGAATCTGTAACATCTAAGAATGTTGAAGAACTTGCCCATAAAGCTCAAGAGGAAGAATTGACCCATATCTCTGGATATATGAGGTTAAATAAATTAAGCGCCAATCCTCAAAAACGGAGTATATGATAATTGGACACCCTCGTAAAACTAATAAAGTCGAGATACATGAAACATTGAGATTGAATGGCTCAGATATAAAACGAGTGAAAAAAACTAAATCACTTGGAGTCATTGTAGACGAAGGGTTTAACTGGGAAGAATGATTCAAAACTGTAAAAGGGAAAGTTCATGGAGGTCTTACATCTTTAAAAAAGTTGAAAAACATCCTTCCACAATCTCAGTTAAGCAATGTATATCGTGCTCTTGTAGAAAGTCACATGCGATATGCAGATGTTATTTGGGGTCACCTCTCAAATTCAAAAAAGGAATCCCATCAACGTCTTCAGGACAGAGCCAGCTCTATAATCGAAACGTCCAGGATTAAAGACGAATGGTCACATAATTTCCTTCACACTGAGCAACTTGTCATGTTTGATCGTGCCGTCATGGCCTATAAATAAGATCATGAACAGACTCTGCCCAGAAAATCTCTGGAACAAATTCCAACGAAGCTACTCCAGCTACAACACGCGATTCTGCAGAAATCTTCAGATTCCAAGATATAATCTGAACTTTCTTTTTGTAGTATCAGACTTATTTGCTGAAGGGATTTCGTGTATGAATAGTTTAAAATGAAAAATGAAATGAATTCTAATTTCCTTCAGATGCAAAAAAGCAATCAAAGAGTTGATCAGTCACAAAGATGTTATAAGATTATGCGCGACTTTAATTGGACAAAGCAGGGAAATTCTGAGTTCTGAGCCCATATTGAAACTTTTGGGGTGAGTGGCCTAGCGGCTTATACAGCTTCCGTCAGGTGCCTGAAGTTAAGGGACCTGTCATAAAGTATCTGCTACAGGGGGCGGAGGATATAGGCTTGGGCTACCAAAAATTTGATGGGCTTGATAATGGGCAACAGAAAGTATTTGCAGAGTTTGAATGGGCCATGAAATGTGTCAGTGAGCTTACAAAAGCATTTTTGTAAAAGCAAAAACAAAAGCTGCAGAGGGTTTCTGACTGCTTTATGTCATTGGGAATTGCCTGCCATAATCTACACCCGCAAAACGATATCGTCTCCAAGCCATTGCACGTAGTGCGCACTTGAGGCAATAGTAGATCATGGCAGCCTCTTAACCCATAAGGACTACATTACGCAAACTTGTCTATCACATACCGGGTGACCTAAAAACAACTTCACGAGCTATATCGCACATATCTTCTTGACAGCAAATGTTATGAAGACAAGCATGCAGAAAGGCTCCGATATCTTTTGCGATGTTGCTTAGTCAATTTTAGATATGCGCACTGTCCGAAAAGACTGTTTGAAAAATATGGAAATTCATACATTTCTTGGACCATTCCCTCGGTTTCCAGTCCATTTTTCGGAAAGTGTGAAAAACGCTGAATTCAAAATTTTCTTTGGAGCATGAAATTTGAATGAAGAACAGATGTCAATCATTTTGCAAACAAAAATTTCCACAGACGACTTCTAATCCATCGCTATGTCGAGTTTTTCACATAATGTTGACTGGAAAATGATGACGATTATTACACTCAAAGTGAGGAATCTGGGATTAGAAATTTTCATTTAATCTAGCTTTTCGGATAGTAATCGTTGCTTAGAATGACCATGCAGCATCTCAAAATATAGCTTGGCATTTCAACTAAACTGTGATAGAAAGCATTTAGCAATAGCTTTTGATTTCAGGGAGCTAATTACGATCTAGCTCGTGAAATTTTTTTGAGTCACAAAGTAGTCTTAGCTGAGAATATTCATGAAAAGTTGAAATTATTTCATATCTGAGTTATCCACATTCGTAGGATTGGCCGATAAAGTCATTTTGTTTTGCAAAATGTCAAGAGAACGTGCGAGACTCACGAGGGGGGGGGGGGGGGGTTCTCGGCTAAATTTTTTTTTTAGGTATTGTGCCGCCCACAGTTTCAAAATGTAACCGTTGGCTAGACCAATTTTTGTGAAAATGATACCCTTGGCTAGACTAATTTTTCCTTCAGAAGTGCTCTGAATTGGCATTTCCTAGGCAAAGCTTTCCAAATTTTCGCGTTTTCTCGACCAAAATTCCAAAAAAGTTGGATTTTTTTACCAAAATTACCGAATTTTAACATCTCTTTGACCAAAATTCCCAAAAAGCATATCCTTGCCTAGACTTCATTTGACTAAATTGCCAAAAAGTACACCCTTGGCTAGACTAGAAGTCCGAAAAAGTATACCCTCGAGGGCGGCACATCCCCAGGTACCTTTACTATGGCAACCCCCCCCCCCCCCCATGGCGAGACTGACTATGCTTCCGTAGGCGAATCTATTCTAAATGTTTTTGAATTTCCATGTCTTTCTAAACATTATCGTGATTTGTTGACCAAGGTATATTCCATAACAACATTTTAAGCAATTGCAACTTTTCAAATATAAATATACCTTTTCAACTAACGGCCTCGTTGTGGAAATTTTTGAAAATTTCTTTATACGAAATTTCTGACTTTTGATTTGGATTCAACACCCCAAGTTTAGTCTAACTGCAAATTTTCATATTCCTAGAGTCCGCGATTTCGATTTTATGGCGATTATGCAGCATATAAAAATCATATAAAGTCAAGGACAGGTGACCTGCAGGCTATGTTTATAATGTCTTTTTTAGGTATACCAGGTGACCCAAAAAATGACCCGACACAATATGTTATAGAAAAACAGGTAAGAAACCGATGGAAATGCTTCAAGCGTTGTTCTATCGCTAAAAGACCAGCCTACATCACGAGTATTTTTGCTGTTTTTTTGGCTCGGTGGAAAAAGGCATGCCTGAAATTTTCAAAAAGTCGTCAAAATCAGGGGATATTGTTTACTGTCATTTCATATCTTCAAAACAATGAGGAGTGTGTTTTAATTTCATGCAGGGAATGGGCAACTCTGTCAAAAGTTTCCAGAGAATGTTTATAGTCCCCATTAGGTACTTAAGAACTGGGAATATGTTTCTTGACAAACTCGTGGAATTTCAAAGGAACTAAACTTTCCAGGAAGTTCGAGATTTTCAGGAAGTCATTACAGAAAAGCAGGAACATCCTTATCTATCTATCAATAATGTACAAAACCAAGTTATTGGCATTACGTACAGTTGGTTAGTATATTAGTAACTACGAAAGAAAAAGGGGAAAAAAATAATTTTTTTTAAGCAACAAACTTAATGGAATAAAAGGGGTATGGAGGAGTGGCAGGAACAAGCCATCTATCAGGAACTAGCCATCAGGAACTAGCCATCCTTGTCTGTTTGTCTCTTGAGACAGGAATATTTTAGGTACCTAGGGCCTATAAACTTGCTCTGAAAACTTTCGAACAAGTTGCCTATCCCCTGCCTGAAATAAAACACGCTTCTGGTTGTTTTGAAGATCTAAAATAACTTTAAATCGATCCCCTGTTTTTGACGATTTTTTGACGATTTCAGGCATGCTATTTTCGTCAAAATCCTTAATTTGGAAAATTTATTGTGCCGAAAAAATTTCAAAAATACTCACAATCTTGGGTAGTCTTTTAGTGACAGTACAACGTTTGAGGCAATTCAATCCGCCTATTACTCATTTTTCTATAAAAAATTCTGCTGGGTCACTTTTTTGGGGTCACCCAGCATATATTAAATTTATTATATCATTAACTATTTTACTTTACAGTTGGAGTGAATTAGTACCATATATTAGGTTAAGAACCCAACTTTAAAAAATCTTAATGATGATGATTATTCTCAGTCGGAGACTATTGCAGGAATCCACCAGCTTGGAAAATACCATTGACTGCAAATGAATGAGTCTTAACTATTATCAACAATTCATCAGCATACCATACGATACCATACCATACGATACGATACGATACGATACGATACGATACGATACGATACCATACCATACCATACCATACCTTTAAGCTATCTCACTTTAAAAGCTTATATTAAAAGCTCCAATTCATGTTCTTATGTGAGGATCAAGAAACAATTAATAATCTTCTCAAATTCATTGGACAAATCACTGACATCCGAGAAAAAGCTGTACAAGTTCCAAATATCCCCAAGTCTCTTTAGAACGTAGATTGATGTATAATTTGCTCCCTGCCGTTTGTGTGTTTCCTTTTTACTAGTTGCAATTAGTTACCATTCTTGTATTCTTTTATTTTACATGTTATGTTATTTTTTAGTTAGTAGCCGTATAGCGTAGAAGCTATTGTGCTGAATATGAAAAAAATATCATATTGCAAAGACAAACCTTGTTTAATACGCCCTTTCAACAAAACGGTGCATGCTGGGTAATCAGGATCGATCTCTCGCACGCGTTTTATTGTTTCTATTGTGTTCGCCTATTCTCTCGCCCTTGGAAGTTGTTTCTCGAGCGGTTTATGACGATTTTACTCAATTAAACGAGGTAAGAAACTTCTCTCGTATGCATTCCACACTTTTAGCTACTTTTTCTTGACTTTTTGGTGGTGTTTCACTCTGAAATACGATACAGGGCATCGTTGATAACAGACGCAGATGGCCAAAGGCCTAGAGTCCCTGCACTTTCAAGCGCGCTTTGAAGTGGTAAATAGCATATCGTCGCGGCATTATTACTTTCATACTTTACCTTATAAATTGACAAGACTCTTGAAAAGCTCTTACTGTACCTAACCAACTAAGACATTAATTCAAGCAAAAGGAAAAGAAAATGCATCTTCCTTTCAACCTTTGCGTTGTGATACATTTGTGCGGGCTGACGTGAATGTAAACAAACTGTTCACTTGCTCGTGTAAACAAACAACTGCCAGTTGACTTTACAAACCTTTGATTTTCATTCACGCCTGAATTAAAAGGGAGAAGTTTTTTCGCTTTTTCTTACTTAAATCAATGTCTTAGCTAATGGGCTACAGAAAAAGCTTTAAAGGATCTTGTCAATGTAAAAAGTAATGTTTGAAAGAAGTGCTGTAGCGAAGATATGCTGTTTGCAACTGGCAAATACAGGGAGTATAGGCCTAAGGTCCGCTACGCCTGCAATCAACGAAGCCCTTCATCATATTTCATAGTGAAAATTCACCAAAAAGTCAAGAAGAAGTACGTAAAAGTGTGGAAAATATACGGCAGAAGTTTCTTGCCTTGTTTAGTTGAGTAAACTCGTCGAAAACCTTTCGAGAAACAACTTCCAAGGGCGAGAGAATAGGTGAACACAATAGAAACAATACAACACGTGCGAGAAATCGATCCTGATTACCCAACATGCACCGTTTTGTTGAAAGGGCGTATTATACAGTCTGTTCGATTGTTAAAATTCTTGATCTACTCTATGGAATTACTGTATTCTCAAAAAGTCATTCTTTGCAAATACGTTTCTTGAAGTTGTTGCATTCTCGCTTGATGCCTTGCCGCACATCAGCCCAGGGGCGGATCTAGCCCAAAATCTGACCGTGGCTGGGAGCGCGAAGCGCGACCTAAGGAGGGCAGGCGAGCGCGAAGCGCCAGCTACACGGGGGTCCGGGGGCGGAGCCCCCGGAAAATTTTTTGGTGCCACGCCCTTTACATCGTGGGAAACGCCCTATCTGGCGGTCGTTTATTAAAGAGGTAGAGGGTCACAATATTACGTGAGTGCTGCAAAGGGAAATGCTCAAGAAGGTAACAGAGAGGTGGATGAATCGTCAAGAGCTTTAGAGAATCCCTATCGTTCTAGTATGAGTTGACAATTTCACCCCAGATGGCACTACGCGTATTTCATAAGAAACTTGAGTCAAGCCATAGTACTAAGTGTTTCTTAATTTATCATGAAATTTGGCCATTTTAGTACTTGAAGTTTCTTAATTGGTTTCTTATTCTTTGAATGCATGAATTATCAATGTGGTCTCTAACACTGCTGCAGAAATGTTTCTTGACATTTGAAACATCATGTAGGAATTACTAGTGTTCTGTTATGTTGAAAACACCAATGGTTAAAGGTTCGACAGCATAATTGCCGCGATAATTGCGACAATGTCCATGCTTTTAATTTTTGAAAGTTTCTTAATACTTCTCAGACATACTACTAGAATTTTCTAAAACTTTGGCCATCTTAGTACAAGTTTCTTTTCGTACAAACGAGTTTCTTTTAAAAAACGTGACTCTTAATCATCTCAAACTTGCAGTTTTTTACTGTTTTTGGCAAGCGGCATTTCACAATTTGGCAAGAGGCATTTACAGGTTTTGGTGGATTTTGGTTGAAAACAAAAAGGATTGTTGCAACGGGGGTACGAGATTTCTAGGAGTTGGATGCCCCTCGGTTTTTAGCGGCTTCTTTTATAGCAATGTGTGCCCAATGTGTGCAGCTTCCTCAATATAATGAAGGTGATTTTCCTTTCGCGAGGGCACATTTGCTCTTGTTATCTCAGGATTCAAAACAGAATCTCGGGAGGTAATTTAATGATTCCGGTCTTTGAAAGGTTTACTTGTTTTTCTAACAATACCTTTGGTTGATCCAACACTATGGATGTTTTGTTTTGTGCCCCTGCTGACTGCTTTTGATAAAATAGTTCCTGGATAACAGCTCCGAAATATTTCCTTCCAACTATTATTATTCAGTGAAATCATTGTTAAACTGTGTACCTTGTAACGTGATGATGTTGGTGTCAATACTCTAAAACCATAGAGCTTACACAAAGTCTCAAGTTCTGATTAAAACCATGAACTAACATGCAGTTCTCACCGCAATTCGCCCTTGATAATATGTGACAATACTCCTTGGACAATACTAACCTACTGAACTAGGCCAAACTAGGCCTAGTTCCCGTTGCGTCAATACAAATACAACATCGTCCAACAAGGTATATTTCCGCAGCTCTTTGCATCATCCAAAGTCTGCAGGCATTGTCACTGTAGACATTACAGCTCTCCCTGTCCATTTCTTCTAAGATATTCAGCAACTTTATGACAAGACACCTTCACTGTGGGCCGCCATTATTATTATGCAGGACGCAAGAGAGAGAGATCAAAATTCAATCACACTGTGCCGAGCAGCAGAAGACTGGGACGCAGTTTCACTGGATTGGTAGATGGTTGCCTCATCTTAATTTCTATTGGTCTGCTCTGTTTTTCAAAATGAAGAGTTGCTTTCTGTGGCTCCCGCCATTTTTCGTTTGATTTTGCCGCACGATGATTGGTTGAATCCAGGCGACCGTGGCTCAGATCTGCCAAGTGTGGCTCCCGCCAATTTTCAAATCTTTTAAAAGTAACTCAATGATTGGCTGAAAATATTTCGCAGCTGCCGTAGGATTGGTTAGCCTGTTAACCAGACCCAATTTCAAAGGGAATATTTCCTTTGAAATAGGGTCTAGTTAACAGGCTAAGGATTGGTTACAAGTTTGGACTTCGTGAAGCTTGTTCATTGAGTTGAATGAGACAAATGATCGCTTTTGAGGTTTGAGCCCACTGAGGACAATTGTGGCGGTGATTTGGATAATATCAGATATCTTTCTTTGATAGGTTATCGGAAAAAAGTACGTCTTGAAATTCTGACCGTGGCTTGAGCGACCTTCGCCACCCCCTAGATCCGCCCCTGCAGCCATACCATGACCGTATACAAACGGGTTAGCAAACGTGTTTAGCATCGAGAGAATCGCAACAGCAATTTCTAGCTTGGAAAGATCTTCTTTTGGCTTGAACAACATGTAGACAAATAAACAAGCCGACGGCAGCATGCAGACAACATATAAAATGACAACAACGCTTGCTGAAAAAGCCAGTTTTAACTGTCTTCTCATCAAATCATCCTTCTCTTTCTGAGTACCAAACATATTGTGAGGAACAACCTTCAGTTTCGTTTTAGACAACCTATACAAGCGAGACTGAATGATAAGCAAGGAAACTGAAGTTATCACGACAGTTGTTGAATATGTTAAAAGAACACGTGCATTGGTGTTGAATGCAAATTTCGAGTAGTTAGGCTCATTTGCATGCAGTGATAGCAAGCCACTTAAAATGCTGATCACCCATACAGAAATGACAGCAAATCTTGCTCTTGGAGGAGTAACGATCGCATAGAATCGTAAGCAATCGATGCATGCAATGTAACGTTCAATAGCTAATAGGAGTGTGAAGCCACTTGAAGCACTATTGGTTTGCATAGCGACTATCTCAACAACTTGACGCAGCACTTGGCACAACTGAGATGTTACAGTTAGTTGTAAGCGCAGACCAATTAAGGCAATTAGCCCTCCTCCTAGGATTCGAAAGTTATCTGATACTGACAGGCATAGTAGAATCTTGTGCCTTGGTAATGCTAATCTCAATCGCACGATGAGTACTCTTATGATCAATAAATGTAATGGTGTTGCAAAGAAGGATAGAGACATTAAAAAATAGGCTGGTGGTGGAAGAAAGCACATGACAGTTGTTGTGGTTGTTATGTTTGACATGATGTATTACTTTCTTTGCTATTGCCACAAAAGGATCACTCACTTGTATCACTGATTTAGGTATTTCTTTGTTCCAGTTTAGTATCTGTTACTGTACGATTGGCTATGTCTTTGTTTGCCTATGTTCTGATTACTTTAGGGGCAGAAACTTTCGCGGGCAGAAACTTTCGCGATTTTCGCTTTTTTTGGCCTTTTTCGCGAAAGTTTCTGCCAAGGCATAACCTAAAGTCAAAATTCGCGAAAGTTTTTGCTCGCGAATTACAGAAAATTCTCGACTCGCGAAAGTTTTTTCTATCCAATTTTTTCGTTTCTTCAAGTTTTTGCGTTGCTGTTCCTTAATCACCCCGATCTTTAGTCTCTTAGACTATAAAGCCTTGTAAATTGTCACCGTGAATATGGGTAGTACTGAAAATGAATAGAAAATTGTGTTTCCCTCTAACCTTTCTTCAGTCGCGAATTTTTTTTTTCTGCGAAAATGCATATTTTTTTCTCGATCGCGAAAGTTTTTGTTGCGAAATTTGCCGGAAAACACGTCATTCGCGAAAGTTTATGCCCGTAATTTCGCGACTTTTTCTCCTCGCGAAAGTTTCTGCCCGCGAAAGTTTCTGCCCCTAAAGTACGCTAATGTCCATTACACAACGCTGATTGATTTGATTGATTGATTTTATAATATTTATACAGGGTAAAACATTCAGTTACACTGTTTTACAATGTACCCTGTTAAAATAACTTACAAAAGAAAATATATAATTTTACACGTAAATCGAAAAAGAAATAAGATCTATACAGCTATTAACAAAGTGTATAAAAATTTAGGTATGATCATGCATCTAGTAGATATGATGTAAGAGAGAATTAGTTAAATGCATGGTTTGCTATGCTTTTTTTGAAAGTTTTCAATGTCGGGGACAATTTTGATTCTTGGCTTAGCCTATTCCACATTGTCGCACCTTTATATGAGAAGCATTTTTGGCCATTTGCAGATTTTCGCATGGGAATTTCTAAATCAGATCTAGTATTGCGTAATTCTCTCTTACTTGAATCCGAGAGTCTGGAGAACATTTCTGTAAGGTAAGTGGGAGCCAGATCATTGATAGATTTGTATACCATACTCAAAGTCTCCATTTGAATCATTTCACTAACAGTGTGCCATCCACGTTTCTCGATGATAGGCTTTGCAGAAGCATCATATCTACTATTAGTAACTATTCTTGCAGCCCGATTTTGAAGTTTTTGTAGTTCGTTTATTGCTGTGGAGCCACAGCTTCCCCATACAGGGCAGCAATATGTAAGATATGGTTCCACAAGACTTTTATACATGCTTTGTATTGTGAGAAGAGGGAGAAACTTTTTGGAGTATTTCAACATCCCTATTCCTCTAGAAACTTTTTTCTTGATGGTAGTAATTTGTTCTTTCCAGTTCAAGTGTTGATCGGCCATAACTCCCAGATATTTTGCCTTCCTTATGATAGAAACTGTTTCTTCCCCTACATTAAATTGAGGCTTTACACCCCCTACCTTTTCTAAGTCGTTCAAACGCTTGCTACCACCTATCACGAGACTTTGTGTCTTGGTCACATTGAGGGACAATTTGTTTGCATTAAGCCAGGATTTAAGGTATCCAAGATCCTCATTGACGCATTCATTTATCAATTGAATGGACTTTGAAGAGAAAGAAAGGCTTGTATCATCCGCGTACATGTTAACATCTGAGTGTCTCAGAGAGAAATGAAGATCATTTACGTATATTATGAAAAGTAGAGGTCCTAGGCAAGAGCCCTGAGGAACTCCTGTCGTTATTGATTCAAGATCTGAAAGTTGCCCATTTACCTTACAGCACTGCTTTCTATTAGTTAGATACGAGCGGAACCAGCGTATCTCTTTGTTTTGAACCCCATAATGCTCCAGTTTCTGTATAAGGATGTCATGATTCACAGTATCAAAAGCCTTCTTTAAATCAATAAAGGTGACGGCTGTATATTCACTGTTCTCTAAATTGAGATACCAGTCATTGGTACATTTTAAGAGACAGGTCAGTACAGAATGTAGTAACCTGAAACTAGATTGTTGTGAGAATAGAAGTTTATTCACATTTAGAAAGCCGTAAAATTGATCATAAACCAGTTTTTCAAAAAGGCGAGAGATGACCGGTAAAACAGATATCGGGCGATAGTTTGAATTTTCATCTTCTGAGCCATCCTTGTAGATAGGTGCAACCCTAGCTATCTTCCAATCGTCTGGAAAAATGCCGAGAGACATAGACATGTTAAAGAGCCGACTCAGAGACCCGGCCAAAACAGGCATCCCAACCTTAAGAAAAAAGCTTGAGATACAGTCAAGGCCGGACCCCTGAGAGGTCTTGAACTTTCCCATGGTCTCAATTAGCTGCTTAGGTGTAACAGGTGCAAAGCTAAATGTAGCATTTTGAGGATTTACAATATATTCATCATTCAAAAGGGGATTTCCAGTCTCAGGTATATCATTGCTCAGTTTTTCTCCAACAGTGCAAAAGAACTGATTCATTGAGTTAGCAATTTCCTTTGAATCGAAAATGGTAATACCATCGACCCTTAAAGACTGGATTGTCGTCGTTTTCGATCGTTTATTAATGAGTTTGTTGATAGTAGACCATGTTTCCTTCACATTGCCTTCCGCTTCATGAATTTTGTTTGTGAAATACGTCTTTTTAAGATCGGCATTCATCCTATTTGCTTTATTTCTTACTTGCCTATATGCAGCCATCAGGATTTCAGATTTTGCTTTGACTGCAGCAACCTTCAGTTTGTCCCTACTCCTAAGCAAGTCCTTCAGACTGGAAGACATCCAAGGGCTATATCTTTCAGAAACTCGCTTTCGCATCATGGGGGCATGAGTTTCTATGATTAACGAAAGCATACTAATCCATTTTTCAACTACTACATTAATATCTTCAGAGCAATACAGGATACTTGACCAGTTATAGGCTGAGAGATCCCGAAGGAAGGCTTCCTCATTGAAGTTTTTCATCTGCCTAGTATATATTTGTTTGTGTTTTCGTTCAATACCACCTAGGTGCTTCCTTACTGCATACACTAAATAGTGATCGCTAATGGCAGTCCTGACAACACCGGATTTAGAAATGTTTCTTACATTACTGACAGCAATATGATCTATCAGAGTGGAAGTTTGTTCAGTTTCACGTGTGGGTTCGGATATCAGCTGCGTCAGGCCGAAAGATTCGTACATATCTTTGATGTGTCTAGCATTACCTGAAAATGTAGGTGCTGAGCCATCAGTTAAGTTAGGATTTACCGACAGATCACAGTTTGTATCCCCTAACAGAATTATCTCCTTCCCCTCCAATTCAAAGAAACTCATGACTTGTTCAAGCTTATCAAAAGTGTCTATCGGATCGCTGGGAGGCCTATACCACGAGAGAATTATAAAGGGTGCAGCTCTGAGGGGTGTAATCTCGACCCCAATCATTTCCAATGTCGTTTTCGGAATATCCTCTCTAACTTTAGATTTGAAACCGTCCCTGCAATAGACGGCTACTCCTCCCCCATGGCGAGTTCTATCAAAGCGTATGAATTTGTACCCATCAATTTTAAATAGATTATCGGGCAATTTGTCATCTATTTTAGTTTCATTTAACGCTAGAAAGTCGATGCCTCGACTTTTGAGTAGGTACTCGATTTCATCTACATGTGGAAGTAGACTGTTAATGTTTAGAGAGGAAATCACCATTCCTCTCTTGGTGCCCAGTTTATCAGAACTGCCATTACTATCAATTATGTTTGGTGGAGTAACCAGATTCACATTTGTTCGCTATTTCTTGTTGTTTGTATGATTGGCTTTGTTTGTCTCAGTACCTGATGTGCTCGTATTCGGCTGATTGGGGTGTTTCTTTGTTCCAGTTTAGTGTCTCTTACTGGATGACGGGCTATGTCTTTGTTTGCCTATGTTCTGATTGCGCTCATGTCCATTACACAACGCTATTTCTTGTTGTTTGTATGATTGGCTTTGTTTGTCTCAGTACCTGGGGTGTTTCTTTGTTCCAGTTTAGTGTCTCTTACTGGATGACGGGCTATGTCTTTGTTTGCCTATGTTCTGATTGCGCTCATGTCCATTACACAACGCTATTTCTTGTTGTTTGTATGATTGGCTTTGTTTGTCTCAGTACCTGATGTGCTCGTATTCGGCTGATTGGGGTGTTTCTTTGTTCCAGTTTAGTGTCTCTTACTGGATGACGGGCTATGTCTTTGTTTGCCTATGTTCTGATTGCGCTCATGTCCATTACACAACGCTATTTCTTGTTGTTTGTATGATTGGCTTTGTTTGTCTCACTACCTGATGTGCTCGTCTTCGGCTGATTGATGTATTTCTTTGTTCCAGTTTAGTATCTCTTACAGAATGACGGGCTTTGTGTTTGTTTGCCTATGTTCTGATTGCGCTCATGTCCATTACACAACGCTATTTCTTGTTGTTTGTATGATTGGCTTTGTTTGTCTCAGTACCTGATGTGCTCGTATTCGGCTGATTGGGGTATTTCTTTGTTCCAGTTTAGTATCTCTTACAGGATGACGGGCTTTGTCTTTGTTTGCCTACGTTCTTTTCACACTTATATTCCTCTGGCAAAGGTTTGCTCTTTTGTACGTCAGTGTCTGTTACCATATGATTGGCTTTCTTTTTCTTGCTTCAGTTCTTGCCATACTAATGTGCCTCTGATAAAGTATTGTTCTTTTGGATTTTAGTGTCTGTAATTGCATTGCTGGCTATGCCTTTGTCTGCCTACATTTTTTATGCTTGTGCTCTTCTGAGGCGAGTATTTCCTTGTTGCATGTTAGTAACTCTTACCGCACGAACTGCAATGCCTTTCTTTGCCAATAACCCTAGTACACAAGTGTCCTTTGGGCTTTGGTATATTTACATTACACCTTAGTGTTTCTTTCCTTGTAGCTAGCAATAGTCCTGCCAGCAATAACTGTGCTTATCTTCTAGTATTAGCTTCTGGCTGACTTATATTCTCGCACCTCTGATCAGATTTGCTCTGGTTCCAGGTAAGGATATCAAGTATTTACTCTTACTCGGTTTACAAATTCTTTGGTATTATTTCAATAATTGGTAACCTTTTACGTATCTCATATTTGGTTGTCTTCTCCTTGTTAGTATGGAAATGGGCATGTTTCCTTGTAATTGTAATACGCAGCCCCTACTCAGCTGCCTTGATTTCTTGCTTTCATAGCGTTCTTGTCACCTTTGCCCTTTCCTTTATATTAATTAGAATATTTCCATCCTGGATACATTAGACTATCTCTGTATTGTTCGCCTTTTTCTCTCTCTCTATCTATCTTCTACCGTTCTAAAAGAGGCAAATAAAGTTTTTATAATCTTTTGGGATATCAAGATATAAGGTAAGGCTCTTCCTCTAAAATCCTCTTGCGACACTATGGCTCATAAAACCACTTCGATGGAACTGAATCCTTTGCACGAATGAAATTTATCTTGCTGCGCTTCTTTTATCCCCACTCAACGGATTAGCAAAAGTAATTGGATTCACAGTTTCGAGATTGGACAATTTAGCTATCACCTGTGCTTTCAGTGTGGTGCTTTGGGCGCCTTCTGGTACACGCTTCTGCCGACCACGCAACCACTTCCTTTTCAATGTTTCGTCAGAGAACTCAATTTTGTATGGAGTGCCAAACACGTCAAATATACTGCTAAAGTCGAAAATCACTTTTGCGTATACATTGTATGTTCCAAATGTTTCATACTTATATATCTCACACTGAGGAAGTAGTATACTTTGCATACTTGACATTGGGAAAAAAGTGGATTTGTTGGTACTCTTGTTAGAGAATCACCATCCTTCTTACAAATTAAAGTATATGATACTTCTCTGTAAAATACATCCAATACTTCCTTATTGTTCTAGCTTCTACCACACTTACGGACTTATGTTTTGTTCCGATTAAGTATCTCGACATTTTCTTAAAGGCAGTCTGTCACGCATTTGATTGGGTGATTTGGACAATACAAAGAACAGGAAATTTCAATGTCTGCTAACGGCCGTAGAAAGTCAAGACGGTTAGCTTTCCTTTGTTTCAAATACACTGATTCACAAGGAAATCTGTTGTGCTGAGCGTTGACTTGTCGCAGTAAATCAGAGACTTGACAGATTGCCTTGAAGTATCTCGATATTTTCATTTGACAAACCTGTCCAGCAGTCAACAATTTGACAGCTCTTTGGAGCAAGGGAATCGGGAATCACTTCGTCCTTTCCGATTCAGTGAAATGCCCTTCGTCGTCAGCCTGATCAAGACAAAATCAGTCGCCGAAATACATATTACATACTCGCAACTCGTAACTCAAGGATCAGAAAGTCCCATACCAGGCCAGGACCTTTGCTTCTTAAAAAATGAGTGGATTCCATTAGATTTTATTGAGTAAAAATTATAAACCTTATTGCAAAAGCAAAAGGAGGAATATTAGGAAAATCAGGACGAGAAATACAAAACGTCTAACAATTGTCTGCCAGCAAAGAAGCTAGCAGCACTCTGTCTTGGGAATTTCGCAAAGCGAACTACAGAGGCACTTGTTAGTTAATCAATAACACAATTATGCCATCTCATAATCATCTGTCAACAAAAAACAATAAATTCTGCTTTTCTCCTTGTGGAGAGAAGGCGCTAAATCATATAGACCATTGTTTGTACGCAGTTGCTCATTTGTTGTATCATTCGTCCTTGCTATGCTTTATGCTAGTTATGCTATGTTCTTAAAACAAAGAGCTTTCTCATGTGTGCAGCGCAAGCTTCAAAAAGTAGCTAGAGATGTTGTCAGTCCCAAAGCTCTTTGCTGTCTTAACCGTGGCAAATTAATCCCTGATCTCCTGCACTTCAATAGTCCTAAAGTGGAATGTCGTCTTATGTTTGTTAATTTCATAGTCACCTGCAAGAATGGGATTAGGGGCTGGCTCTATTTTGTTAGCAAGATTCTTACCCATTGAGCAAAAGAAACTGTTCATTGCAGTAGAAATATCTTTCTTATGAACATTTTCTGAACCAGATTCTTTAACCCTACTTCAGTTTCAGTTTATATATTTTAAATTCCACTACATACAATTAAAAAATATAAACGATACATACAAAAAGAACTAGACTACAAAGATATAAAACATGTTACAGAAAAATCAATACATTGGATAGAAAATTAATACAATATACAAATACTAACTGAGAAAAAACAATGAATTGCATGCAGGGAATTACTTAAGGAGGATCCCCCTCAATAGGTAAACTAATCGAGGAGGGAGCCCCCCCTATCCTAAAAGGTTATTGAATGAGTTTGGATGAATTTGAATAATCTGATAAATGGACACCTTTGCATTTCATACATAAAATTGAACAACATATCAAAATAGCTCATGGTATCACAGGTAGTGGGGAAAAACCAGCAAGAACCACAAATACCCCCCACCCCACCCCATGCGCCCACCAGACCCACCAACCCCGCAAGCCCAGCGACGACAACGCCCACGATACAAACAGCCCCGGCACCCACCAAAAAAGAAAAAAAATCTTATTTCCCCTTGAGCGGACACCGGAACCGCCCGCACCACAAACACCATCACCGCCGGGCCCACCCAGACAAAGCCAGCGAACCCGGCAAACACACAAAGCAAAATGAGAGGCACCCGCCACTCTCACCAATCTCTCCCAACTACCCGTGAGGGTATCAATTGACCTTGTTCAATAAGTAAGTTTTCAATTTTGCTTTGAAAGATATTTTTTGATGGAGCATTTCTGAGTTCTGCAGGTAGTGTATTCCAGAGTTTGGCACCAAGATAACGTAATGATTTTAGACCATATTGAAGGCTGTTTTGTCGAGTCAAGTATAAATCACCTTGACTGGCCTGTCTAGTGCAATATTGATGAACAGATGAATTGAATACAAAGAAGTTATGAAAGCACTCAGGTGATGTCTTATTGACAGAGTCGAAAACAAAAGTTAAGAGTCTAAGTTCAAAAATATCAGAAAGTTTTAGGAGTTTAAGATCTTTGAAGATAGGGAGAGAGGGTGACAAGCGGGGCTGAAATGAGATAGCTCTGATGGCTTTCTTCTGTAACCTAAAAACAGGTCCAATATATGATGCATATGTTTGACCCCAAACAATAAGACCATATTGTAAGAAAGATAGAAACAAAGCATTATACAAACAAATTAAGACATCTAATGGCAGTAAGTTCCTAATTTTGAAAACATTCCACATGTTCTAGCCAATTTTTTAGACAATTCACTGAGATGGTATTTCCAGCTCAGATGCTCATCTAACAGGAGACCCAAGAGCTTGACAAAATTTCACTCTTTTGATACTTTCTTTCCCTATTTTGATAACGGCATCAGAAGGAACTTTTACAGATGAAGAATGAAAGATAATATAATTTGTCTCATCAATGTTTAATGATAGTTTATTTGCATCAAGCCATTTCTTTACTGATCTCAGCTACCTGTTCACTATTTTGATCAAATTAGATAAATCACTGGATTCAAAGTAGATGTTTGTGTCATCAGCAAAAAGATAAAACTTGAGTTTCTGAGAAGCGTTAGGTAGATCATTGATATAAATAAGGAACAGTAAGGGTCCCAGTACAGAACCTTGTGGTACACCACAAGTAATTGAAAGTAACTTAGAATTGCTTCCATTAACAGACACATATTGATTTCTATCAGATTGATATGATCTAAACCATTCAAGAGCACATCCACGAACACCATAATGTTCCAATTTAGATAGTAAAATTGCATGATTTACTGTATCAAAAGCCTTTTGTAAATCAATGAAGATACCACAACCAAATCTTTTATTATCAAGTGTATTTCTTACAGCTTCTATCAGGCTTACTAGGGCATGATCAATTGAGTGGTTTTCTTGAAATCCAAATTGCAATGAATAAAGAACCTTGTGTATTTCAAGGAATCTATACAGCCGTCTGTACATCAACTTCTCAAATATCTTGCTAAAGATGGGTAAAAGAGAAATTGGCCTATAATTTGATGGTAGCTCAGGATTACCTTTTTTTAAACAATGAAATCACTCTGGCTATTTTCAGTTTATCAGGGAAAGTGCCAGACTGGAAAGACTGATTCACAAGAAGAGCAAGAAGTGGAGAAATTGAGGATCCAATAACTTTAAGTAATTTTATAGGTATACTATTGGGACCTACAGATTTGGACCGGGATGAAATCTGTGCAGGTCTGACCGGGAGGGGGGGGGTTTTCGCCCCCCTCTTTACTTCCAAAACTACAAGAGATGTTACAATAAAACTTGGCTCAGTTGTTCATTGGACAATGAGCACTGTAAATGAAACAATGGAGCTTAATTAGTCACGTAGTTTGTTGCTAGGCAACTAAAAACAATTGCAAAATGGTCAAAATATAGCAATTGGCTTGAAATGCAAAATTTGTCGAGATTAGCAAAAGATAACAGACAGAATTGTTGCCAAAAGTAGCAAATAAGAGTAGGGGAAGATATTTACGAAGGAATTTTTCCGTTCAAATTACAACTCTGCTAATTAAGAGCAATTAGCAATTGAAGAGACTGATTGAGATTTCTATTGCCGATTATTTTCTACTTTTACAATTCTATTTAGTGAAAATAGTAAAGAACCCAAGACTATTTTCTGTACGTTTTGAGATATTATACACTAACTTATTCAAACTATGACGTCATAAAGATGAATGACGTCATGAATATTAAAATTTGCTAATGTGAGCAAATTTAAACAATTTATACCTGGTGAGTCAATAAAATCGCCCGGCGTTTGAAAAAAATCTGCTCCCTGAGTATCAAAGCAATGATATTGAGAACTGTTTTGTTTTATCCCCGATATGTCGAATTAGGTTCAGTAATTTACCTGGCTTTAATCGATGATCCCTTCCCGTCGAAATTGGAGATTTTCTGCAGAAAGCCCTTTTCGAAAACCTGCAAAAATGAGTGAAAACACCAAGCAAGATTTCCCTTTGTTCTCCTTCCTACAATAATGACTCTTGGATGTGTTCATGTACTTTGTCTTCATGGGAGGATGGAATCCACCTGAATAAGTTATTCACACTAGGGGGAAGACTTTTCAACCCGTCAAAAGGAAAGCACTAAGGCTCTGGTACCCAGGGTAGGAAAGCACGTGCTGAAGCGTGCTTAAATTTATCGCTGTGTGGTTAACACATTAGGAATTCTTGCTTGTAAATTTTAGCATATTTTTCAAGGTTTCTCATCAAAAGAATTCATTTTAGAAAATCGCTTACAGAATCTAAACAGAGTGACCGATTTTGCCAGAAAAATTTCTATGAACAATTGATCATGTTAGCTATTCAATCAGGTATTGCAAAATATCATTGATTATATACTTTAGGAGCAGTAGCCTTTTAAACGCCGGGCGTTTTTCTTTACTCACCCGGTATTACAAATGAAAGTACTCTTCAAGACAAATCGAATGATGTATGTAACTTATTTGAGTTAGTTGTGCAAAATTAGCGAGATTTTAGTGATTTTCTTTGTGACCTGTCTCCAAATAAGGTCATCTGGTAGTCACGTGGCATAACAATAGGCTATGACATGTTAAAATCTTTGTAGCCAATTAATTTTTACTGAAAGGCATTAAGTTGGAGGGTCATATCCAAACTAACGGCATAGATAGCTGAGAATGTTTGGTAGCAAGGGGGGGGGGGTGAAAAAGGCCCAAATAGGGTTAAGACAATCAATGTTGCTGGACTTTGATCTCTTATTGAGGAGTTCATTTATTGCCTTCCATGATTCTTTCATGTTACCTTGACATGCAGAGATCTTAGTAGTATAGTACTGCTTCTTTAGTTGGATATTTAAGACATTGACCCCCGGGGGGGAGGTACATGACTTGTGGATGGACGGGGGTCTGCCGCCCGGTTTTCAAAAAGGTACCCTCTTCTAATTACCGAAAGTTACCGTCATACCCACCCTTATGATGACTTTTGGTGGAAAACCACCCACTTTTTGCTATTTTTTACCAATTTCTGGATAACCCACCCTTGTTTATGGAAAATCTGCCGAAAAAGGGACCCTTGCTTAGAGAATTTGGGGCCCAAAGTCCTATCCATATGGGAGGCACATACCCGTACCCTCAACATGTTATGTACCCCCCCCTCCCCCCGGGCATTGACCTTGTTACGGACCTGTCCATAAGAGTCCACAAGGAATTGGGACTTTCTTTTGGCTGCAGCCTTGTTTAGTTTATTCCTGGTCTGCATTAGTTTCTTCTGGTCCTTGTCAATCCAGGGGCAGTACTTCTCAGAAATACGCATTACAGTCATTGGGGCATGTTTCTCTATGATCAAAGAAAATAGGTTTGACCAATTGCTTACAAGAGCATCTATGTCATCCGTTCATCCGTTCCAGTAAGCATTTTGCTCCCAACACATGCCAGAAAGATCAGCTAGGAATGCTACTTCGTTAAAATTCTTCATTTTCCGAGATTTGATCATTTTATGGCCTTTTTCAACTGCTCCATTAAATTTTCGAAAGCAGTAGACCATATAATGGTCACTCGAGGAAACTTCTTACACTTCCGGATTTTACAATGTTTCTGGCACGTGTTGTAGAAATAGCATAGGGCTCGAATCTTTGGAAAACTTTGAAATCACATGTGCTAAATATTATTGCCTAATTCTTTAAACTGGATTGATCGAAAGAAACGTCAGCTCGTTTGCAATTATTTCAGAAAGAGCATTTTTGATATCGTCATCATTTTCAGAGTTACATCATTTTAAAAATTTCTGTTAGTATTTAAGTCGTGACGTCATCAAATTGCTAAATTGTAAACCATAAAAGCTGCAGACTTCTGCTTGCTACCGTTCTGTAGATCTTTAAAAACTGAGTATTTCTTGTATTGGTCATTTTGACTTTCGGCAATCAGTTTAGATCTTATGGAGCTTTTACTTTTTGTCAAAGGTTCAGACACCTGCTCTGGTACAACCATTCATAAAACTCAAACAATTTTGTTATTCCAAAAGCAATGATCATATGATCTGGATAAACAAAATTAGCTACCAACAAAGATATATTTGACAGAGTAAAAGAAAAACCAAACCTATTAAAGCAGATCGCTCAACGTAAATCATCATTCTTTGGCCATATTGCAAGAAGCCCAAACCGAAATTTGTTTGTTAATATCATGAAGGATTCGTAAATGGCAAAAGAGCACAGAGTAGACCTCGGAGAATGTGGATAGACGACATCAAAGAGTGGACCAGCATCAGAGAATATGGACAATTGAAAAGGACAGCACAGAAGAGAGAACAGTGGAGATCCATGATAGGCAACCTTCGGACTTACGCGGATGCTACATAGATAGATAGAATGATCATATCAAAAATGCTCTTTCTGAAATTATGGCAAAAGACCTAAAATTCAGTTCGATCAATTCAGTTCAGTTGTAAGAACTAGGCAATAACATTCTACACATTTGATTTCAAAGCTGTCAAAGATTCGAGCCATATGCTTGTAGCAATATGGTCAATGAGATGGTTTTCCTAATCAAAATATGGTGTGACAGATAGCCCAACAACTAGAGGGCCAAGGCTTTACCTACCAAGTAGAAGCCACATTTAATTATAAGTTCTGTTCTATTGACCGTGTTCTTGATCTGCTCTCTGAAAATACTGCATTCTCAAAAATTCATTATCTCACAAACATGCTTCTTCAATTTCTTGCATTCTCGCTTGATTCCTTGCCGTACATCAGCCATACCAAAACCATAAACAAACGGATCAACAAACGTGTTTAGCATTGCCATGATTACCAGAGCCTGTTTTATGTTGGAAAGGTCTTTCATTGGCTTGAACGACAAGTAAACAAACAGGCACGCCATTGGACACACGCATACAACATAAGAAATGATGACAACGCTTGCAACAAAAGTTAGTCTTAACTGTCTTTTAGTCAAATCATCCTTCTCTCTCTGAGTACCAAACACATTGTGAGGAATAACCTTCAGCTTCGTTTTAGACAACCTGTACAAGCGAGCCTGTATGATAAGCAAGGAAACTGAAGATACTAGAACAGTGGTTATATATAGCCAAAGTATACGTGCATTGTTACTCAATACCACTCGAGAATAGTTAGGCTCATTTGGATGCAATGACAGTAAGCCATTTAAGATGCTGCATACCAGTACAGAAACGACTGCAAAGTTTGCTCTGGAAGGAGTAACAATCGTATAGAATCGTATGCCATAGATGCATGCAATATAACGTTCAATGGCTAATAGTAGTATGAAGCCAGTGAAAGCACTATGGGTTTGCATCGAGACAACTTCTGCAATTTGACGCAATGCTTGGCATGAATGAGAAGTTAAAGATGGTTGTAAGCGCAGACCAATGAAAGTGATAAGCCCTACTCCTAGGATTTGTAAGTTATCTGATACTGAGAGGCACAGGAGAATCTTGTGTCTTGGTAAAGTTAATCTGAAACGCACGATGAGTACTCTTATGATCAATAAATGTAATGGTGTTGCAACCAAAGAAAGGGACATCAAGGAATAGGCTGGTGGTGGAGGAATGCACATGCGAGATGTTGCGGTTACCATTGTTGACATCCCTGTTACTGCCAGCGTAATAGGATCGCTCACTTGCATCCCGTGGTGAGATGTTTCTGTACCCCCACGCTGGTATGGCTTACTGTATGATCGGCTATGTCTTTGTAAGCTGACGTTCTTGTTCAGTTTATGTCCCTCTGATTAGTGCATTTCTCTTTTTCATGTTTGTATCTCTTAGAGAATGAAGGGCAATGTCTTTCTTTCGGTACGTTATTGTTACGCGAACATTCTTCAGTTAGTATCTCTTACTGTATGACGAGCTATGTTTTTGTTTGCTTATTTTATTTTTCTGCTTGTGGCCCCTGATAAGGGTATATCTTTGTCGTATGTTAGTATCCCTTTGTACTATTGGCCATGTTCTTCTTTTCCTATGTTCATACACTCACAGAAAAAAGGTGGTTTTCAGGGGTACTACATAGTACCCTAGGGTACTTCAGCACCTAGAGTACCCTTAGGTACTCTAGAGTACCATGTATGGTACTTTGAGGGTACTCTGGAATACCCTAGGGTACTTTGAGGGTATTCTGGAATACCCTAGGGTACTTCAGGCCAGAAAGGTACTCCAGAGTTCCCCTACGACTGAAAATATCACGTGACTTACGCAAAGTGTTCGAAAATGGAATGTATTTGCGTTATCTTCTTCTCTTGATCACGGCTGAATGTTGAATCGGTTGAATATAAATTTTGAAGTTTCGTTGCTGCGGCGAAGGTTTGAAGGAAAGAAAGGAAAGAATATCGCGGAGAAGGTAAGCTTTAATGAATTTATTTCATCCGAATTGACAAAATATGATTGATAAGTAGGATGATGCATTTTACTGGCATACAATTGTTTCATTAACTTTATCCCGAGAAAGTTAGCTACGCGTTGTAGGTTTATTGACTTGCCAAAATGCGTCTCCCACTGAATTGAGAGCAAATTCAGCCTGGCTGTGTTTAGTTATTTCACCTTACTGAAATTTTACCCACAAAGAAGCATTGGGTTTTGTTCATATCGCCTCTTTCAAAAGATTATCTGGCCTACGAATCGGTTGACTACCGTTGTTATGACATACATGACCTACATGGAATAGGCCTAAAGGCAGCAAGAACTGCAAGAAATACTCCTTGCCCTTCTGCTTGTTTAGGAAATAATATTCTCGACCTGAACCCCAACTTGCTTGCATTTTGTAGTAGTAGGTCAGTTTCTTGACCAAAATTTTACGCAAGCCTGCTGCCTTTAGCATTTTCAACATGGTACCTACAGTTTCTTCGAATTTTTCGAGACTTTTTTAATATCTTTTATTCACATCTAATTCATGTTTTGATGGCGATTAGGTCTTTTAGTTCCAAGAATTTTCAAGTCTTCCAAAGACTGTACCTATAACAAAGTTTATTTCTGAGAACCCTATTTTCCTGAACTTTCTTGTCAG
This sequence comes from Aurelia sp. 3 sensu Dawson et al. (2005), assembly GCA_964020215.1. Taxonomy (NCBI): domain Eukaryota; kingdom Metazoa; phylum Cnidaria; class Scyphozoa; order Semaeostomeae; family Ulmaridae; genus Aurelia; species Aurelia sp. 3 sensu Dawson et al. (2005). The sequence goes on from OZ026591.1 coordinate 7,779,032, forward strand.
GTCTGGCACCTGTGCACAGGTGCCACATGTGGTGATGCTGTGGAATTGAATTTATCTTTGCTGTTTTCAAGAAACTGACAATCTAGACTTGGTAAAGACAGAAATCAAAGTAGGTCAAGGCTGTCAAGGCAAGCAAAAGATGCGACACAAAAATTACATGAAAATGGAGAAATGTAGGAATGACTGTCAAAGCTGTGAAACGTTCTGTGTTTTGAAAATTGGAACGAAACAATCGTAATCTTAGGCACAAGGGTAGCGGAAAATAAAATTTAGGTCGGGGGCTGAAAAGATCCATTGTTTACGAAAATTTTGCCCTACTTTAGGCTGATTTTCTGCCCGATTATGGCTGATTTTTGCAAGTTTTTCCAAAGCTGGGAGGGCTGCAGCCCCCTAGCTCCCTGTCTCCTACACCTATGATCTTAGGGATGAATGACTGCCTGAAACTTAAAATGAAGACAAGACTGTTAAATCAAGATGGTTAAAACGTAGGACTTGTGGCCAGAGAGGTGTAATAGGATGGACTGATGATATGAAATTGAAGAATGTAGTGATTAGGGTGAAATGAAGGGATGAAACTGTAAGACAGAAGGATGAAATTGAATGATGAATGGAGTGCTCAATGGGAAGAGGAATATAAATGATCGAGAAGAATGGATAAGATATACAGTTTCTCAAGGAGCTCAACATTGCAGAAACAGTTTTGTCTTCATTAAGATAATTTTCTTCTTTTTCATGTGCAGTAAAATGCCACCGTTAACCCTTTCTCACCTATTGGTTAATACCTGAAGGGGTGGCTTTGAATGCCAAGAAAAATATTTGCGCCAGTGTTATAGACCACATTGATAATATGTGCATTAAAAGAATAAGAAACCAATTAAGAAACTATTAGTATTAAAATGAACAAAATTTCATGTTAAAGCAAGAAACTTTTAGTATGCCTGAGCTAAATTTCTTATTATAAAAAAGTGTAATATCTGAAACAATTGAAGAAATCTATACAATGTTTGCTGACTAAAAAGTATGTTGACAACAATATGAATTGAATGACAACAGTTGAATGACAACAATAGCAGATAAGAAATCTGAAATCAAATTTCAAGCATTTTACGAAAGATTATTGTAAGGGGACCAGTCTTAATTAATGTCGGGTAGGGGGCCGGAAGATATTTTTAGGAGTAATAAACATTTTTCATAACCCCTTCAAATTCTTATTAAGATTTTCAAGGGCCCCTGATTATTCAGCTGTAATTTGTGGTGGCCCCTCTCTGTATCAAATTTGTGAAATATTCCCAAGCATGTTTTACTGATTGCAAGTGAATCAAAAATGACATAGAAATGCTTTCAAGAGAAAAGGTGGCAGAGCAACTGGAGATTTTAAGTAAAATATGATACTTTGCGCAAAAACGCAAGGCATAAACAAAGATCATAAAAGGGTGACGTTTTAGCATTTCAATAGCTGGGATCAACTTTGTTAAGTTTTCATGGCCCCTTATTTTACACTGAAGTTTCTTTACAGAGCAAATATTATTTTGACATAGAATGCAATGAAATTGGTCCAATGTCCTTAGTGCTTTTTGTTTCCTCACAATCAACGATTGAACATATTTAGTACTGAACCCTATTGACTTTGAAATTTGAACAATGTGATGTCATGGAAAGATCACGTGATATATCTAAAAATAGATTTCATCTTTTCGTTCACCATAAGATGTTGTATACACATGCAAAGTTTCAAGGCTCTAGGTTGTCCAGAACAGAAACAAATTAAGGGGGCGAATCAGCCCCCCATAGGCTGCGTAGAGCATCAAATACCCTAGGCCTGATAGGGTTAAAGTTTGGCCCGAGTTAGCTGTAACGTAGCTATTGTTCCTTTTAATGTTGCCTACACTAGATAAATCTATGATGGTGATGAAGATGATAATGATGCTCATTAAGTCACTTGACTGGTGATATGATGTGGAAACAAGTGCTTATTACCGGAGTACTGGTGAACATCCCACAAAGATTTTTTACTGTAAAATGTTTTGGACAATTCTGCAAGATAACAGGGTTTTTTCGATAAGAAACACATTTATAAAACAAATGAAGCTCAAATCAGGTCAAGAATAAGAAACATTTAAGAAACACAGGGAGGCTGAGCTTCGAAAGTAAACTTGAAAAGAGCTGGTTTTAGCTACTCTAAGCAAAATACAAACAGCATTCCAAAAAGTACTCCCGTTTGAAAACTCACTAAAATTTGATTAACCGGGAAAAATAGCAAGGACACAATTAGCATCTTTTCCACTTGATGCAGGAAAAGAAACATCTCGTTTCCTGTCATCCATTGTCATGATCAGTTGTTGGAAATTTAATTGATTTTAAGAAAAATTTAAGAAACATTTAACAAACGTGTAAGGCCGGATTTGACAAAATATTAAGAAACACCCAGACTGAAGGCAGAAAGATTGTTTCTCGTAAGAAGAAAAAGTGCACTCAGGTTATTGTTTATTAATTTTTATAAATGATTCAGTGTCATACCTAAATGGCAGGGGTGGCGTCAGAGATCTTCCGATGGAGGAGTTGGAACTTCCGACAGGGGGGCTGAAGTGGCTAGAAAATGCAGTTTTCGTACATCATTTTGTTTGATTTTGCCAAATTTCCTCTGACAGAAATACAAAATTTCCTCCGAAAGGGGAGCTAGATGCTTCCAACAGGGGGCTGTAGCCCCCCTCTAGCCTTCCCTGGCGCCACTACTACTAAATGGAAATTAATAACGTTAAGAACACATAGATATAAAAGTGTGTGTGCTTCTAGCCTTCTGTAATTCTGTAACTAGTAACTCGTTTGTAGCTTTAATTCATCTTGCAAAGAAGCAGCCAGGCATTTTATAGCAAGCTGAAGTTTTAGCGTTCTGTATAGCCTGAGATCCCAACATTTCCATCAACAAAAGGCCTGTTAACAGGCTATGTTTTGTACAGCATTCGTATATCAATTAGCTAACGTTGAACACGCGAAATATTTTGTTATACATTTTCATGTGAAGCCAGTCAAGGTCATGATAGCAAGACAATGATTATGTTTTTCTCTTTGTTACTGACTCCTGTTGATTCTTTCCAAAGGAAATAGTAATTTAGACCGCGTTCACACGATGCCGGTACATTTTGAAAACGGTGAAAAATGTGACGGATAGGCCTCCCGTTCACACGAAAACGGCACATTTTTTGCCGGCAAATTTTGAAAACGGTAGATTTTGAAAACGGAACCCTAACCGACACATTTTGAAAATGGCTTCGTGTGAGCACTCAAAAATGATGAAAATGGAACATATTTCGACACTTTCAAAATTAGGTTGATCAATTCTTAAGGTGTAGGTACATTTCATTAACATCAAATTCTTGAGGAGCTTGCAATGGGTTTATTGCTGTCAAATTTCCTACCGTTTTCAAATTTTGCCGGTATCGTGTGAACACTAAGACTGCGTTCACACGATGCCGGCACATTTTGAAAAGGGTAGATTTTGAAAATTGAACTCTAACCGGCACATTTTGGAAACGGCATCGTGTAAACATCTAAAATTGATGAAAACAGAAAATCTTTAGACGCTTTTGGAACGAGACTAATCGATTCTTAGGGTGTAGGTAAGTTTCTTTGGCATCAAAGTGTTGCAACGAGTTTTTGTCGTCTAAGTTCCTACCGTTTTCAAATTATTCCGTTATCGTGTGAACGCTAGCTTAAATTTTGCAGCCGTCACATTTTTCACCGTTTTCAAAATGTGCCGGCATCGTGTCAACGCAGTCTTGGATACATTCTGAATTACTCTTAAGAGTCCTTCTGAAGTGCATTTAAGTGTACTCTAGAGTACCTTTAGGGGTACTCTGGAGTACCCCTACGGGTACTCTAGAGTACCTTTACGGGTACTCTGAAGTACCTTTAGAGGCACTCTGGAGTACCTTTAGGGTTACTCTAGAGTACCTTTAGGGCTTCTCTGGAGAGTGCCTTTAGAGAAACTCTGGAGTACCTTTAGCGATACCCTCGAGTACCTTTAGGGATACACTGGACTACCTTTAGGTACACCCTGGAGTACATTTAGGGGTACACTGGAGTACCTTTAGGGGTACTCTGGAGTACCATTAGGGGCACTCTGGAGTACCATTAGGGGAACTCTGGAGTACCATTAGAGGAACTCTGAAGTACCATTAGGAGAACTCTCGAGTACCATTAGGGGAAATCTGGAGTACCTTTAGGGGAACTCTGGAGCTCTATTATGGGAACTATGGAGTACCATTAGGGGAACTCTGAAGTACCATTAGGGGAACTATGGAGTACCATTAGGGGAACTCTGAAGTACCATTAGGGGAACTCTGAAGTACCATTAGAGGCACTCTGAAGTACCATTAAAGGAACTCTGAAGTACCATTAGAGGAACTCTGAAGTACCATTCGGGGAACTCTGGAGTACCATTAGAGGAACTCTGAAGTACCTGTTGTGAAGATATGGGTTCCCTATGGTATGGTAGGCCCAGTCCCCTCCCCGGCTGGTCACGTGCCAGCCACGCCTCCCATCCACGCTTTTACCTTTTACAACACATGATCTTGAGTTGGAGTACTGAGTATGGAGTAGAGAGTTGAAGTGTTCAATTTGAAGTCATGATTACTTAGATTATAGTCTTGTTTTGTTCGGTTCAGTATGAAAAAGGAAAACGTATGTATGAAATATTCACTGCTTCCTGACCTACAGAAACACATACAAACAGTACCATTAAGGAACTCTGAAGTACCATTAAAGGAACTCTGAAGTACCATTAGAGGAACTCTAGAGTACCATTAGGGGAACTCTGGGGTACCATTTGGGGAACTGTGGAGTGCCATTAGGGGCACTCTGGAGTACCATTAGGGGAACTCTGGAGTACCTTTAGGGGAACTCTGGAGCTCTATTATGGGAACTATGGAGTACCATTAGGGGAACTCTGAAGTACCATTAAAGGAACTCTGAAGTACCATTAGAGGAACTCTGAAGTACCATTACAGGAACTCTGAAGTACCATTAGGGGAACTATGGAGTACCATTAGGGGAACTCTGAAGTACCATTAGAGGAACTCTGAAGTACAATTAGAGGCACTCTGAAGTACCATTAGGGGAACTTTGAAGTACCATTAGGGGAACTCTGGAGTACCCTTAGGGGAACTCTGGAGTACCATTAAGGGAACTCTGGAGTACCATTAGGGGTATTCTGAAGTACCATTAGAAGAACTCTGGAGTACCTTTAGGGGAACTCTGGAGCTCTATTATGGGAACTATGGAGTACCATTAGGGGAACTCTGAAGTACCATTAAAGGAACTCTGAAGTACCATTAGAGGAACTCTGAAGTACCATTACAGGAACTCTGAAGTACCATTAGGGGAACTATGGAGTACCATTAGGGGAACTCTGAAGTACCATTAGAGGAACTCTGAAGTACAATTAGAGGCACTCTGAAGTACCATTAGGGGAACTTTGAAGTACCATTATGGGAACTCTGGAGTACCCTTAGGGGAACTCTGGAGTACCATTAAGGGAACTCTGGAGTACCATTAGGGGTATTCTGAAGTACCATTAGAGGAACTCTTGAGTACCATTAGGTATACTCTGAAGTACCATTAGGGGAACTATGGAGTACCATTAGGGGAACTCTGAAGTACCATTAGAGGAACTCTGAAGTACAATTAGAGGCACTCTGAAGTACCATTAGGGGAACTTTGAAGTACCATTAGGGGAACTCTGGAGTACCCTTAGGGGAACTCTGGAGTACCATTAAGGGAACTCTGGAGTACAATTAGGGGTATTCTGAAGTACCATTAGAGGAACTCTGGAGTACCTTTAGGGGAACTCTGGAGCTCTATTATGGGAACTATGGAGTACCATTAGGGGAACTCTGAAGTACCATTAAAGGAACTCTGAAGTACCATTAGAGGAACTCTGAAGTACCATTACAGGAACTCTGAAGTACCATTAGGGGAACTATGGAGTACCATTAGGGGAACTCTGAAGTACCATTAGAGGAACTCTGAAGTACAATTAGAGGCACTCTGAAGTACCATTAGGGGAACTTTGAAGTACCATTATGGGAACTCTGGAGTACCCTTAGGGGAACTCTGGAGTACCATTAAGGGAACTCTGGAGTACCATTAGGGGTATTCTGAAGTACCATTAGAGGAACTCTGGAGTACCATTAGGTATACTCTGAAGTACCATTAGGGGAACTATGGAGTACCATTAGGGGAACTCTGAAGTACCATTAGAGGAACTCTGAAGTACAATTAGAGGCACTCTGAAGTACCATTAGGGGAACTTTGAAGTACCATTAGGGGAACTCTGGAGTACCCTTAGGGGAACTCTGGAGTACCATTAAGGGAACTCTGGAGTACCATTAGGGGTATTCTGAAGTACCATTAGGGGAACTCTGAAGTACCATTAAAGGAACTCTGAAGTACCATTAGAGGAACTCTGAAGTACCATTACAGGAACTCTGAAGTACCATTAGGGGAACTATGGAGTACCATTAGGTATACTCTGGAGTACCATTAGGAGAACTTTGAAGTACCATTAGGGGAACTCTGGAGTACCATTAGGGGTATTCTGAAGTACCATTAGAGGAACTCTGGAGTACCATTAGAGGAACTCTGAAGTACCATTAGGGGAACTCTGAAGTACCATTAGGGGAACTATGGAGTACCATTAGGGGAACTCTGAAGTACCATTAGAGGAACTCTGAAGTACCATTAGAGGCACTCTGAAGTACCATTAGAGGAACTTTGAAGTACCATTAGAGGAACTCTGAAGTACCATTAAAGGAACTCTGAAGTACCATTAGAGGAACTCTGAAGTACCATTAGGGGAACTCTGGAGTACCATTAAGGGAACTCTGGAGTACCATTAGGGGTATTCTGAAGTACCATTAGAGGAACTCTGGAGTACCATTAGAGGAACTCTGGAGTACCATTAAGGGAACTCTGGAGTACCATTAGGGGTATTCTGAAGTACCATTAGAGGAACTCTGGAGTACCATTAGGTATACTCTGGAGTACCATTAGGGGAACTCTGGAGTACCATTAGGGGTATTCTGAAGTACCATTAGAGGAACTCTGGAGTACCATTAGGTATACTCTGGAGTACCATTAGGAGAACTTTGAAGTACCATTAGGGGAACTCTGGAGTACCATTAGGGGTATTCTGAAGTACCATTAGAGGAACTCTGGAGTACCATTAGAGGAACTCTGAAGTACCATTAGGGGAACTCTGAAGTACCATTAGGGGAACTATGGAGTACCATTAGGGGAACTCTGAAGTACCATTAGAGGAACTCTGAAGTACCATTAGAGGCACTCTGAAGTACCATTAGAGGAACTTTGAAGTACCATTAGAGGAACTCTGAAGTACCATCAAAGGAACTCTGAAGTACCATTAGAGGAACTCTGAAGTATCATTAGGGGAACTCTGGAGTACCATTAGGGGAACTATGGAGTACCATTAGGGGAACTCTGAAGTACCATTAGAGGAACTCTGAAGTACCATTAGAGGCACTCTGAAGTACCATTAGAGTAACTTTGAAGTGCCATTAGGGGAACTATGGAGTACCATTAGGGGAACTCCGAAGTACCATCCATAGGGTACTCCAGAGTACCCTCACTAAGGGGTACTCCAGAGTACCCTAAAGGGTACCATATTTGTACCCGGCTGGAGTACCCTAAAGGGTACTCCAGAAACCACCTTTTTACTGTGAGTGTATCAGGCTCATGTTTTAGCGTCGCTACTGCATGATTGTCTCTGTCTTTGTTTGCCTATGTTCTTTTCAGGCTTATATCTCTCTAATAAAGGTATTGCTATCTTGGAAGTTAGCGTCTTTTATTGCATGATGGGTCATATCTTTGTCTGCCTTCGTTACATCTTTTTATGCATATATCCTTCGGAGGCAAGTATTTCCTTGATGCAAACTCGTAACTCTTACCGCACGATTTCCTTTGCCTGTCTTTGCCAATAACCTTACTACACAGGTGCCCTTTTGGCTGGGGTATATTTTCATTACACGTTAGTGTTTCTTTTCTTGTGGCTAGCAATAGTCCTGCCAGCGATATTTGTGCTTATCTTCTCGTATTAGCTTCTGGCTGATTGATGTTCTCACACATACGATCAGAATTTGCTCTAGTTCCAGGTTAGGATATCAAGTATTTACTCTTACTCGGTTTACAAATGTTTTGGTGTTATTTCAATAATTGGCAACCTTTTACGTATCTCATATTTGGTTGTCTTCTCGTTGTTACTATGGAAATAGGCGTGTCTCTTTGTCATTGTAATATGCGGCTGCCTTCACTTCTTGCTTTCACAGTGTTCTTGTCGCTTTTGCTGTTTCATTGAATAGAACATTTCCATGCTGCGTACCTCAGACTTCTTTCGGTAATGTTTGCCTTTGTTCACCCTCTCTTTCTATGTTCTACCGTTCTGAAGGCGGAGAGCAAAATGTTTATGATCTTTTTGAACATTACGATATAATATAAGGCTTTTCCTCTAAAATTCTCTCACGACGTGATAACGGCTCAAAAGACCACTTCGAAGAAACTGAATCTTTTGCGCGAATGAAATTTACTGTGCTTTGCTCCTTTTATCTCACTAGACAGCTTAGCAAAAGAAATTGGATTCACAGTCTCTGAACTGCCCATTTTTCCTATCACCTGTGCATTTTTTTGTAATGATAAATTGCAATTAAACATTGATAAGACAAACTGCGCTATTTTCCATTCTTCGCCTGTAACTGCTCCTTCTGACTCTGTTGGTAAAAAAGAGTAAAAACATACTAAAAGAGTTCAATATGTTAAATTCTTAGGACTCTTCCTAGATGAGCATATAAGCTGGAAATGCCATCTCAGCAAACTCTCTAAAGAATTAGACAGAACGTGTGGAATCTTTTTCAGAATTCGAAACTTTCTACTGGATGTTCTACTCTGCTTGTATAATGCTTTATTCCTATCTTTCCTGCCATATTGCCTTATCGTCTGGGGTGGAACATATGCATCATACACTGGACTTGAAGGTGTTGTTGCGCCGTGGTGTCATCCTCTGACACTGCAGCCAGAACAGTCAGGCGGAGTGGGTTCGAGTCCCGGTAGGGCCCCACCACTTGAGCGTCATGACAAGGGGTCGCGGACTCGATTAGGTCTACTCTATTTCTGCGATCCCAGTGCTTGGCGCTGAAAAACGCAACTTCACCTTCACCTTCACCTTCACTGGACCAGTTTTTAAATTACAGAAAAAAGCAGTCATGGCTCTTTTCAGCCTCGTCTGTCATCCTCTCTTCCTATCATCAAAGATCTTAAGCTTCTCAAACTCTCTGAGAATTTTGAGATTAGACTTATTACTTTTGCTCTTGATTCTGTCAACAAAATTTCACCTTGTTGCTTTCATAACTTCTTCTTATTCAATTCATCTGCTCATCAATATTCCACAAGACAGGCCAATCAAGGCGATCTATATTTATTCTGAAAAAGAAAACAGCTTACAATATGGTCTTAAATCAATTCGCTATCTTGGTGCTAAAATCTGGAATTCTTTACCTGTGGAACTCTGTGATGCTCCATCGAAAGTATCATTTAAAACACAAATGATAATTTGCTTTGTTGAACAAGGTTAATGGATGAATCTGATCTATTTGCTATCTTCGGTAATTTCACAAGCTGTGGGGCCTGTGTGCTTGGTTGTTTGCTGTTTTGGGCTGTTGGTCTGCTATCTTTGGATGTGGATGGTGGCCCGCCCATTTGAGACTGTGGCCTGCGTGGGATGGTGGCCCATTTGGCGTAGGTTGTCCGCATGTTTTGCTGCATAGGCTCCATAGTGTGCTGAGATGCAGTTCCGTCTGCAATAAAAACCCGCACATAAGTACCAAAGATTTTGAACTCAGCCTGTTTAAATTTTCTCATCTCCTGACTCATCTGCAGTCTTGGTGAAGAATTGGTGAAGAATTGCCAGTCTTGGTGAAGAAGAATTACAGGAAATCTGTGAATCTTAATCTTAGCAAAATTTATTTACATCCTTGACCTTGCCCATTTCACCTCAAGCTTCACCCAGTTTACTCCTGCAGGCCCTGCCTATCACAGTTCTGTATATGTTTTTAAGTCCATCCATGAAAGAAGTTGATTGACAAACAGTTTACAAACAGATATATTTCCCAGTGAATGAAAGAATGAAATTTTATATCCTTTTTGAAGAGCCTGGTTAAAATATCAGACTGAAATGGTTCTTATTTATTGAGTACAAAACATACAATTTCAGGCTGTAGGTTCTTAATAAATGAAGGTTCCTATGTGCGGGTTTTTACTGTACTCCTCAGGATATTCTAATTGATCCAAAGTCATTTGATAATATTCTAGGATAGAAGGCGGGGGGGGAGTTTACCTGTTGAGAGAGCTCTTCCTTTAAGTTATTCCCTGCATACAACCTATCTTTGTTCTTTGTTTTCTATTTGCTTACAGTGATCTTTAATTCTTTTGTGATGTTGCCTTATGTTCTTGTGCTTAGTTATTATAGCTACCGTTTTATTGAGTTGTACGTAGTGAAATTCAAAATATGAAACTGAAACTGAAACTGAAATTGGAGCTCGGGACGCCTTACGATAAGCTTCAACCGATCAAACAATCGCTTCCGTCCCAGAGTTTCGTAATAGAACATGATTTTGTTTGGAGCGTCCAACATGTTAGATACACTTCTACAGGGTGTCACGAAATAATTGTGCCCCGTTTGTGTGGCTGCTGTGAAGGAGCCGTAGGTTCAATTATCTCGGTTTTTACACAGTTGCATAGGCCAGGCTTCAACTTAGAGGTTGACACCTTATTTGAGTCAATCTGACGAGTGGTTACTGATTTATAGCAATTCAACGGCAAAATAAGTGGATACTTCAAAAACAGCATTTCTGTTGTTCTGCGCAATGCCGAAGACAAGTAAGTTTCCAAAGAAATAGTTCTGGTGTCGTGTTGAAATTTTTGCTAAGTTTTTTAAAGGCTAGCATTGTCTTCTATTCATACGAGAGCACTTTCTACCTTTTAGAAATGTGGTGAACATTTTAATACGATGCCAAAGTCCTTTCTTTGAAAGCTTACTTTATTTTGACGTAGCTGGAGAACAATAGAAGTGCTGTTTTTGAAGCAACCACTTATTTTGGCTTTTCTCTGCCATAAATCGGCAACCACGTGTCCGATTGACTCACACAAGGTCTCAACTTCTAAGTTGAAACCTGACCTATGCAGCTGTTTAAAACCCAAGATGATTGAATCTACAGCTCCTCCACAGTAGTCGCACAAACGGGGCACAATTATTTTCGGACACCCTGTAGACTATTCACACACTTGACCTAACAAAACCTGCAACAAATTCTGCCATAAATGGGGACAGTAATAAAAACATTAAGTGCCTCTTTTTTTCTTTAGTGTTTGCCAAATCCGCCAACTTTTTCCAGATTAGGCCAACGACGACAATATTTATCATACAAACAGTTCCGGAACGTATTTGCGAAATAACAGTTGCGTTTCTTATTATCATTTTTATTAAGCTATGACACTCCTGCTTCGGTGTGATGCTTTTGAGCTTCTTCGAACATTCTTTAACTACGAATTTCTTTGTTTTTCCCGTTGAAATCATTTGCATGAAGGAATTTCTTGTTCTGATAAGTTTATCTGCATTCAAGTTGCAATTTCACTATGGCCTCAAAACCTAGAATTTCCCTTCTCACCCCGGGTAATGTCCTCGCAGTACGGTGGAGGGTGCCAAGTACAGTGGAGGGTGCCCAGTACAGTGGAGGGCTATCTTGCAGTACAGTGGGGGGCTATCATGAAGTACAGTGGAGGGTGAGGAGTACGGTGGAGGGCTATCTGAAGTACAGTGGAGGGTGCGAAGTACGGTGGAGGGCTAGCCCCCCACTGTACTGCAAGATAGCCCTCCACTGTACTGGGCACCCTCCACTGTACTTGGCACCCTCCACCGTACTGCGAGGACATTACCCGGGGTGCTTCTTTGTCTCACACAAGTCATCCAAAAGCAGAAACCAAACTTGTTTTTGACGAAGCTTGTTCAGTAAGTCGGCTACAAATTCAATATGATCCCAGAATTTTGAATCTTCCTGCCTTGCTCGGTTCATGTCATTGACAGCAAGGAACTTCCTGTTTCAATAAACTTTAGAATTTGTACATCGCAAGTCTTTCGTTGCCTCTGCTCGTAAAATACAATTTTCCATAAAATATGGATGATTCCCTTCAAAATTCTGCTGAGATTCAGCAACCGTTTAGCAAACATTTCAATGAGTTGAGTCAAGGCTTTTTTTGAATGAGTTGAATGAACATTTTCAATGAGTGCTCAATAAAAATGGGGCTAGGAATGAGTATCTGTTCTAACCAACCAGATCGTTTAATTTTATATTTAGGTGATCAATTGGCATGATCAGTTTGAGCAAGACTTAGTCCATTCTTTCCCTTTCAACGTAGTCAAATCTGAACTAATCCCATGTAAATTTTTCATGCAATCAGCTTCACGAAAATGAACTGCGCTTTTCGTAAATGAATTGTGAATTATTGATAAAAAGCACTAGATATTCATGGAGTCGGGTCATCAGCAAAAGCGCAGCTGAGATTGTCAAGCTTGCATGTTGCATGAGCTCCTATCAAGATTGAATCAAATTTATGGAAATGACCTTGGGAGAAAGAGATTGTTGAAGACATTGCCAATGCTGCTAAAACTTTTGGCTTGCCTATTTTGTCTATGTTGCACTCGCGGAAGGAGCGAGGAAAGGTCAGCACCAGCATCTCTCCTTTCCTCCTAGAAGACTTTCTCTCTAGCGACAGCAGACTTTTTAACACAATATCAAAATAGTACACTGGATGGCTCTGAAACCGGAGCAACGTAATGGAACAGAACTTCTTAGTTCTCATTTGAAGATATCCTTACAGGACGAGTTTCCGCTCGTGACTTTCCACATTTTTCATCCCAACCCTGATCCGACATCTAATCTGAGAAATAATCTAGCAGTGGGTCCTGTAGTTTTAGCTGAATGTTGTGTCTTTATGTTTGTGGCCTTGGAGTAGTTACTGTTTTTTCACTCCTCTCGGTATTGTCCCTGTGGTGTTGTCTAGTGACTTTGAATTGGTCGCCGTTGCGCAGACTCTACAGGGAGCGTTCTTCTCCTTTTCGCTCCTCCGCACTTACTGTAGAGTCTGCACGCAGGCTAGTTCATTGGGGCATCGGGGTGTTTGTTGTTGATGTTTTGTGGATCTTTTGGGTCCCTATGGCCGTGGCCGCTTGCTGTAACGACTTTAGTGATTTCAATGAACTAATGTGATCCACATGTAGCAGGAATAATGCCTACAAAGACGTCATTTCTTTTAGCCTCGTTATCACGCATATTTGATTGAATGAATGTCATATCTTCTTTCTTAAGTCATGCGCAGTAGTGTAGTAGACTGATGCCTTTTCGTCCCTTGTTTCCCTGCGTTCCTTGGTCAAGAGGGACTAATAACATTACTCTGAAATAGTGGGCCCACTTTAGGCCCGCGTAGGGTGGTTCCGTATTCACCAATCAAATCGCTAGAATTCAGTTTTTAACCAATCAGGGGCCGCTATTCAGGATGTTGTTGTTGTTGCTCTTAAAGAGCGGTTGAAGAAGCCTGGAGTTCTCGCAGCTTCGATGGATCTATTTTGCTTTCACAGAGGAAGAGTACTGTCGGAAAGGTATGCATTTGGCATTTTGTAGTTCAAGACAACATCATTTTTTGTACTAAAAGTTTCCTTTTCAATGTTCGAGCTCTTTAAACCAGATTTTGAAGCGATTTTGTTGAGTGTACGAGAACTCCCACCTGTTTAGGCCATTTTGACAAAGTGGGCCCATTATATAAGCGTAATATTATGAGTCCCTATTGACCAAGTGATATCAGCAAATCAAAGAACGCAGGGAAACAAGGGACGAAAAGGCATAAGTCTAGTAGTGTAGTTGTCAATCATCTTCTGTATTATGTGTAACTATTGTTTTAGATTAAGTATATATATTACTTTGATTCTTAGTTTTAGTAGAGAGAGCTTTTGATGTGAATGTGAATAATTTGATGTGAGTAGACACATTTCGACTTCCTCCTTCGTTGCCATCGATCCCGTGTATGGAATTAACGGACGGTTCGTTACATCTGTCACACACACGCTAGGGGGGGGGGGGTAACTCTTGCAAGGAGTTTGGTATATATTTGTCTACCCTACCAGGTTATGGCTGGTTATGGATTAGCTTAGGACAATTTTGCCTGGATTATGGCCACGATTTGTGAATATATGCCCTGTTAATGGGTCTGCTTCACAAGGATTTGCCCCGATTTGCCGTAGTTATTGGTTCAGATTACCGTGAAAAGGGGTTTATTTCCCCTAGTGGTACGTAATGCATTCTCGTCAAGATAGGAATTAAATGTTTTAGCCGAATTTTGCTCCTGGCCCATGGCCGGAAACCTTCAAAGCCTCATTTTCATCGACCAATCAGGCAGCGAATAAGCGAAGAAGACAGAAGAAACGTGTGAAGACTTTTCTAAATTTTACCTACCTTCATAAAACTCAACCAGTACAAAATATTGCTTGAAATTTATCGAAATTTTTGACGATATCTGCTCGCCAGATGTTTGGGCATCCAGGTTTGGATGCCCGTTAAAATACCTCACGCTTTCGTGGAGATAAAGCGATACCAAACGACGAAACCCGCAGAATCTTTTCGATGCTTGTTTACGCTACTTCAAGTCAGGTAATAAAACCTCTTGATAAAACCTCCATTCAATGTCATAACTCATTACACAATTTCACACCATGAAAACTTGTGCCATGAATAGACTACATTACATAAGTCCCTCTAACTTACGCTCGTTGTTGTTGTTGTTATCGCTTCAGTTGAGGGACTTATGTCCTTATGCTTCAATACAGGGACTAATTAGGCCAAGTCCGCCGCGTTCACGGCGCGACCAATCAGATCGCATCTTTCTTAATATGGTCAACCCACGTGCCTATTTGTAGCGCTTGATTGGTTTTTAGTTCAAAGTTCGACGTCTCGAAGCGAAGCAACGTTCGAAGTGACGTTCGAAGGGACGTTCGAATTTTCTTTCGACGTTCGTAGGATGGAAGATGTTTTAAGTTTTTTCTGATTTTTCGTAAGATTTTAGTCCCTGTTTAGAATCCGTTTGGTCGTGAGTCCTTTGTATGAGTGAAATTAAAACGACAGATTATAAATGTTGAACGAATACAAGGAATCACTTCGTCAGTCTATGCCATGAATACAAAAAGTAGTATAATACAGAAATTTCCCAAGATTTTGGTCATGTGACTTGAAATGTGAGAACTAACCTTGGCAAATCTTTTCAGTTCACATAGAAATCGAAGGGGCATTGTATCTTTTCCTGATCTATATCAACGATTTACCCTTGGCACTCGATTCTTCAAACGTTAATATGTACGCAGATGATACAAGCATCTACTACTCCTCGAAATCTATTTCCTCAATCAACAATGCAGTTAACAATGACCTACAGTCTCTTAAGTCATGGCTGGATGAGAACAAATTATCTCTTAACGTTGCTAAAACACAAAGTATTTTGATAGGTAGTAGGTACAAAATTAGAGCGGTTGAGCAACCTGACAACCAAAAACCATCCCTCCATATTGGAGACGAAGCAATCTCTATCATAACCAGCACAAAATATTTGGGTGTCCAGGTCGACCATTTTCTTAACTGGGATGAACATTTAGTGACTATAACAAAAAAGGTTTCCCGCAGTCTAGGAATGCTGCGTTATGCTAAAAGATACCTCCCTTTAGTAACTGTACAAGCGATGTACAAAAGCCTTATTGAGCCGCACTTCCGATACTGCTGTCCCGTCTGGGGAGCTGCAGGTATTACAGCTCTACAGAAGCTACAGAAATTACAAAACCGGGCAGCGAGGATAGTTTCAAACAGTCCTTATGACGCCCATTCCCAGCCTTTAATACAAAAACTTGGGTGGCCTACTATTAAGGAGCTAATTGAGTCAGAAACTGCAAAGGTTGTTTACAAGGCTCTCCACAGTGAGGCTCCCGATTACTTAAAAGGGCTATTTCATAGACTGTCTGATACTAAAAGTAGGGTGCTACGCAATTCCAATACAGATCTTCATACTCCTCTGTTCAAAACGTCCTCAGGACAGAAAAGCTTCGAATTTAGGGGAGCACGTATTTGGAACAACCTTAGCAATGAGGCAAAACGAGCAAGCACATTTTTGGCTTTCAAGCACAAATTATGAAAAACAGGCCTTATTATGACGCCACTTTGGCAGCATGTAACCGTTTCCTTTCAAATTTTAATTTTCTTTTCATTAACGTATTTCTAGGGTCTATTTATTTATTTATTGCTTATGTAACTGTTGTAATTAGGTTTTTAACAGGGCAGTTTGTAAATCAATTGTTATTGTAGACTTTACCCTGTATAAATAATTTAAAATGAAATGAAATTAAATGAAATCTTGAACCAAAGAAACTGTGGTGGCAGGACAATACCAAGAACAATTGGAAACGTGGATATTAGGTGTTCTGGGATCGTTCTTACAACTATCACTATTGTTATTACCATTGTCTCTCGCCCGGAATTTTTATTGTTTAAGGTTTAGTGCCTCATCGGTTTTGGAAAGGCCATAACTCCAAGAAACCATGAAATATTTAAACCGGCATCCAAACCTGGATACCCAAACATCTGGCGAGCAGATTTCTTCAAAAAAATTTGGGAAATTTCCAGCAGTTGTTTGTCCTGGTTGCATCTTATGAAGGCAGGTAAAATTTAGAAAAATCTTCACACGTTTCTTCTGTCTTCTATGCTTATTCGCGATCTGATTGGTCCATGAAAATGAGGCTTTGAAGGTTTCCGGCCATGGGCCACGAGCAAAATTCTGCTAAAACATTTGATTCCAATCTTTATTCTCGTCAAGATTTATGAAAAATGATAGCCACAGGCACATCCCAGGCACATATATACCGAAACCCCATCAAAGTTACTCTCCCGCCCTGATCAGGGTTTAAAAGCGTTAATATCAATGTTTCTTACCATTTGGCGAGATAAATTTCCAACAACACGAAGTTTCAAGTTGGGTACATCAAACGGTTGCATGTGACAGGTTCGCCAATGAAGCTAAGTAGATAGAATAAATTGTCGCCACAGATGAATAAATAGTTCCTCGACTGTAACTGGTATTCCCCTTACGAGCTGGGCGCAAACAATTTGATAGCATCAACATCCCTTTGAGTGAAACCTTACATCTCACTCCCGTCAGCATATTCTTCTCAAAGCAAAACGATTCACAACAACGGTGGAAAACCAAACTCTGCCTCCAGCACCTGAACAACTGGATCCAAAAAGCCTTTACAATAAACCAAATCAGAGATATTTCAGCTTTGATTTCAAAGGAAAACAGCCTATTATAACATCCCTTTGAGAGTGGTAAGTGTTTGCCTCTAGCATGCGTTACCCATGGGAATGCATGAACTTTTCAACATTCGGCGGCGAAGACTTCATTATCAAATTTCTTGCTAACGTATTGTTTACATCCTCTTTAACAAATGTACCAAAAAATAAAGGGATCATCTCCCAAGTGTGTGGTCACTTAACATGAACTGAATTCGTCTTTCTTTCATCTGTTTTAGGCTGGTTTATAAATTTCGCATTTCATCGTACTTCGTCCTACTTTGTCGGATGTCCAAAGTTGCGAGTGTCAAAAGATATGAAACCCGAGAATGGTAATTTTTCGGAATTCGCCCTTCACTATTTCATCGCAGGAAACAAATGTTTTGATTCGTTGGACCATTTGCGACAAATTCCACGGAGCTACATTTTCCGCTCGAGCGTAAAATCCTCGAGAGTGTTTCTGCGAAGCATGCCCATTGAGACAAAACATCGAACAGCTCAAATCCTTATTGGTTGCTGAAACACGCGGAAATCATCCAATTTCACGGTATTCAGCCAATCAAATAGCCCCTTAACTACGTGATACCAAAATTGGTCGTTCGAAGAGAATTCTTGTGTACCCTCACGAAAGTTGGAATGGCTATTAACTTACAAGAATTGAATGGAATTTTCTTTGATTAATCAGTGGAAGGGATGCCCCTCTAGAGTTCGCAGCGTGCTTGGGGAACGTATCTCATTTTGAGCCGAAATTACATTCATTTTCCGGTCGAAGACCCGGGGGGGGGGTACTTGACTATGGAAGTGACGGGGGTGTGTGGCAAACCGCTCAACACCCTGTACCCTGTCGCATAAAAAATTGCCCAAAAGTATACCCTGCTGCATAAAAATTGTACCAAAATCCATTGTTTCATGATAACTCTAAAGCCGGTTTTCCACTAGGCGGATTTTTCTGCGCGCAGCGGAGCGGCTGTTGTAATTGCATTGTTTATTTCTAACAATGGTCACTTCTGGTCGCTCCGCTACGCGCGTATTTGAAAGTTGGATTGACTTGGGCCACTTTTATTCATCCTTTATGTAAATGATTTTGCTCAGTGTCTGGTTAAATCTTCCCCAAACATGTATGCAGATGATACCAGTGTAACATGGTAACATGTTCGGCAGAAGATATAGACACACTTTGCGATGACTTGAGAACCGAACTAACAAATATTTCAGAGTGGATGAGACAAAACAAGCTTAGTCTTAATGCGAACAAATCTGAATTCTTGATTGTTGGCCACAAAAGACAACTTAACGGTATCCATGAACCCGTGCAGCTACAGGTTGATGAGGAACCGATAAGAAGAGTTCAGACAGTGAAATATCTTGGAATAAGGGTCGATGAAAACTTAAGTTAGAACGAACAATATAAAAGCCTTAAATGCAAAGTAAAATGTGGACTATCCTCTATTCGCAAACTTAAAGATATTTTACCCCAATCTAAGTTAGAGCAAGTCTACAGAGCCCTGGTTGAAAGCCCCCTGCGGTACGGTAATGAACTATGGGGCAGTTTGTCTACCAAATTAAATCATTTGCAGCGTCTCCAAGACAGAGCTCGCACATTGATTGAAAGCTCCAATGTAAAGGACGGCTTGGGGGTGAATGGCGGTCATGTTTTGATCGCTGTTCGCACTGGGCTGGCCTGGCGGGTCGCCTGGGGGCGGCTGGTGCTGGCGTTGCAGGGTCTGCCCCCGTTTGAGAATTCTCGGATTCGTTTTATTTTTCTCTCTTTTATTTTATTTTCAATATGTATGTAAATAATTAATTCTTGTAAATAGGTTTTTGATATTATGGTTTTTATTGTAATTAGCTTAGGGCAGTTTATTTGGTATTTTTGTAATTAACGTTTTTATCGGAGGGCCCCTTGAAAAACGGCTTTTGCCGAAGGGCAACCCTCCTTAAATATATGAAATGAATGAATGAATGAAATGAATGAATGATGGACGTGCAATTGGCTCTCTGTCTCTAACCTTATCAAATACGACAAGGCTGTTATGGCATATAAGATAATGAATAATTTATGTCCGAACAGCCTTCAAGGAAAATTCACCATGAGATCTCAAATATCTGCTTACGCAACGAGAAACTGCCGAGATATTGATATCCCAAAACGCAACTTAGAATTTTCAAAAAAGAGTTTTCTTTACTCTGGTGCTAAACTGTGGAATGATATACCTCTTGATATAAGGAATAGCCCCACAGTTCTCACATTTAAAAAGAAACTGAAGGACTACTTGCTACACTAGCATTTAACCCAAAGCACGATCCCTAGGAAGAGCAGCACTTACCACGGTTACATTCCATATTATTCTTTGTAGATATAATATAGTACGTTGTTCTTTTTTTATTTTTCTTTTTACTATTGTTATTTTTCAAACTATTATCTTGTTGTTGTATAAGCTGATAGGGATTTGTGGATAAATATGATTAAATGAAAAATGAAAAAACTTCAACTTTTCCGCCGCGTCCTACAGCGCCAACCAATCAAATCGCTCGAAGGCTCTGACACATGACTTCAGTATTCCACGAGAGGGGGAAAGCCACGGCGATTGACGAAAAACAGCTCTGAAAATATTTTTAAAAATTCTTGGTCATTGAATTTCTTGGAAATTGAACATCTTTGTTAGTACGCGTGCATTGTTTTAGAAACAACAGCCGCTCCGCTGCGCACGGAAAAATCCGTCTAGTGGAAAACCGACTTAATAGGTGTGCTTCCACATGATATCCTGTCGCATAGTTTTCTTATCAATTGTGATACCCTGTCGCATAATTTTTATCAAAGAGGACACCCTGTCGCATAATTTTTACCGTAAAAAGGACGCCCTGTTGAGCGGCACATCGCGTCAAGTCAAGTATGGGAGTACCCCCCCCCCCGGGGTCGAAGAATATTGACATTCGTTCAAACATCGATAAAAGTCGCTGCAAATGAGATATAAGGATAAAAATAGCAGCGATTATGGATATTGCCCTGAGCAATAACCCAAGCGCTGTCCCTTCAATTACATCTCAAAATCACAGGTGATATTCAGCGATTTCTGCCAGGAGTGTAATCTTGGCCTAAACTTCTCATCGATTAAAACTCATTCATTGCCCCCCAGAAAGGCTTAGTTCGTATTCTTGAGCAAAATGATTCACTTACCAACGACTCATGGATCAATCTGACTTCATTTTCCATTTAAATGTCTGCAAATTTCGTTTAAAACATCCAGTCTTGGGCAACTTCTTGCAAACTTGTCTCGTTCCATACTTTCTCTGCAAGCGCCACTAATCTCCTCAAAAACGACAAGTTAGTTTTGTTGTTTGTGTAAGATCTATTCCTTGGTGAACCAAATAGCCGAAAAATGTTTTACCTGTTTTGTTTCCATTTGAATGAATTGAGCAAAATCAGGCATGCCATATCTATTCACGAGTGCATGAACTGTATCGAATCGCATTATCTGTAGCACAAATTCTATTTTTAAAGGGTTTGCAGTGTTGTCTGTAGGCTGATGCCTTTTCGTCCCTTGTTTCCCTGCGTTCCTTGGTCAAGAGGGACTAACATTACTCTGAAATAGTGGGCCCACTTTAGGCCCGCGTAGGGTGGTTCCGTATTCACCAATCAAATCGCTAGAATTCAGTTTTTAACCAATCAGGGGCCGCTATTCAGGATGTTGTCGTTGTTGCTCTTAAAGAACGGTTGAAGAAGCCTGGAGTTCTCGCAGCTTCGATGGATCTATTTTGCTTCTGCAGAGGAAGATTACTGTCTGAAAGATAGGCATTTTGCGTTTTGTACGTCAAGACAACATCATTCTTTGTACTAAAAGTTTCCTTTTCAATGTTCCAGTTCTTTAAACCAGATTTTGAAGCGATTTTGTTGAGCGTACGAGAACTCCCACCTGTTTAGGCCATTTTGAAAAAGTGGGCCCATTATATAAGCGTAATATTATGAGTCCCTATTGACAAAGTGATATCAGCAAATCGAAGGGAAACAAGGGACGAAAAGGCATAAGTCTATGTTGTCTATTCATAAGCGACCATTTTCTACCGTTTAAGAAATGCTGTGAACGTTTTAATACGTCGCCGGAACCCTTCTTTGAAAACTTACTTCATTTTGATATTGCTGGAGAACAACAGAAGTCCTGTATTTGAAGCAACCACTAATTTTGCCTTTTCTCTGCCATAAATCAGCAACCACGTTCAGATTGACTCAAACAACGTCTCAAACTCCAAGTTGAGGCTTGACCTATGCAAGTTTGTGAAAACCAAGATAATTGAATTTACAGCTCCTCCACGGTTGCCACACAAACGGGGCACAATTTTTTGCGACACCCTGTAGTAGATGTGTTTTGGCGCCGTGTTGTAATCCACTGACTTTGCAGCCAGAACAGTCAGGCGGACGGGGTTCATATCCCACCAGCACCTTTGAGCGTCATGATAAGGGGTCGCGGACTCGATTAGCGCTTAGCTATTTCTGCGATCCCAGCGCTTGGCACTGAAAACTGCAACTTCACCTTCACCTTCACCTTCACCTTCACCTTCACCATTTGATAGCATAGCTATTTTTCGTTTTTTATGCGCACGCACACTCGGTTTCAAGCAGAGACTTTAATTTTCTGCGAGTTTGATATATCGAGGAAAGCGGCAGAGTCAAAGTGTCATACTGGAAAGGCAGTAGTACCAGACTTACTACCCAAGTCCCGCGGTGCTTTTGAGAATAGTTAAGAATTTGGTTGTTTACTTTTGCAATCGAATAGAGAGTCTACCAATTAATCTATACTTCGCTGAAACTCTGTTCAACGCCAGAAGAGAACTAAAAGATACCCTAACTCCCAAAATTGCCCATTGTGATCAAGTCTACTAGAGTTTCTTGATTCCCTAGAAGTGCCTTTAGTTTCATTTGAAATATGACTGCACTCCTTACAAAGTGGTTTCAAAATAAAGACAACTTTGCTCAGTCTGCTTGCTCTATTTGTGATGTGAATGAACTAAGTGGAACCAAAAGCATTAACAGAGACCTGGTGGTGGAAAGATGTTTGATTTTGCAACAGAAATTCTTGCCCTTGAAATTTAAAGTGCATTTTTCTTTTAGGATTAATAATATTATTGTTGAATACAGCTTGTGAAATATGCCCAGTTTGCTCATGTTGGCCAAACACTCTTTCCTGGTGACCCTGCATCATTCTAAAATATCTCTTTTCCATTAACAGAATTAACTTTTAACATATAAAAACAGACAGGTAAATGCACAAATAAAAACAGACAAATTCAGTAACGAAACTTGAAAACACCTTTCAGAATTTAAAAATACTTTAACTAGCATAAGAAAATATCCTGCAATAATACTGGATAGTTCTGCAAATGTTGTGAAAATGTTCCTGAAATGTTCTTTGTTCCCAGCTTCTCAGAAATGTAGGAACCATGGAGTACTGGGGGGGGGGGGGGCACATGCCCCATCTAAGATTTTACAATATTCATGATGGTGCCCTTTTTAAGAAGTGCCCCTTCAGCTTAATGAAAAACTCCCTTGGAGTGTCATCACTGGGACCCTAGGAAGTTGTATAACCCCACCCCCCTTCGCTTTTGATCTCTCTCTTAAAGCATTATGTCATAGCTTCACAATCAGAAGGGAGGCTACAGAGGAAGGCCTCTTTACCATTGGGGGGGGGGGGTGGGGCTATAACAACTTCCTAGGGTCCCTGTGGTGCCATCTCCCCACGTTTAAAATGCTTCCTACAGCTCTGAACCCTTGTATTTGCAATGGTTACATCTGCTGTATTTGCAATGGTTACATCTGCTTTATATTCCAGTATGCTGCTTTTAAGTCTCGTTGGCATCTATGTATAAATCATCAAAGCTAGTGAAGTTGGATGGGCCAAGGATATTTTGAACCAGTGCAAGTGAAATCTCATTCGTATATGTAGTATGCATTGAAGGTGCATATATCTGCAAGACAAAAACAATACACCATTTTGCAAACACTTGTCACTATATTTCAGATTGATACCTTGTCATGGATACCAATGGTTGCACAAGGCAAAACAATAGGAAATAACATGTTCTGGTCATTTTTATGAGGGTAGAAGGGTCAGTCAGCCCCATGCCCCCTCTCCTGCATTTTTGGCTTTCTTCATTTAAAGTGGAATTAAAAACTAACATGACTCATTGTTCTCAGCAATGCAACAAATAACTAGTGCAAGGCCAGACTGCAATCGGAGTAGTTTCCATCATATTTATATGGTGGACAGGACCTCGCATTTTGGTGTATGCCAGTGTACACAAAACTTCAAATCTTTAAGTCTTATAATCTATGTACTATAGATTATCTCTTGGCATACGCAAAATTTACCCAGCGGATGCATAGGCGGTTCTACCTCGATCCTACTGTGGGCACAAAGCTGTAACATCAGAGAGGAATTGGCTAAATTTCTGACCTTTAATTCATTGATTTGTTACTCCTTGCATTCTCTGTCAGACAAAGCTCTGAAGTAAATATTTGCAAATCTTATGACTTTTAAGTGCGAAACTCCCTTAGCTCTCGATATATCTGGGCTGAAGTATTTGCTTCTTGTGACACATGACACGTGGTTCTTGCCCTGTCTGTGATTGTTCAAGGACAAAGCTTTTCCTTCCTCAAATCGTTGTCAATGTAAACAAAACCTTCCCTCAAAAAGACCAATATTGACGTTGAACGCAAAAAACAGTGGACATACCGACACTGCCACACTGTTGTTGAAGCTCTTGTAAGTGCATTAGCAAAGTTTGGTGATGTGGCACGGTGCCGATTTGGAGTAATAAACACCTGAAAATTGGCGATTTCAGCTGACGAGTGTTGAACCATTTTAGACTGCACTTTGATAAATAACAATTTACCTACCTTGTCGACCACTTGCGAACATAAGGTTTTGGATATTCCATGTCAAGAAGCAGTTCTATCAACACAAACAAATGTCAGACTTCCAGCTGGAGTATTTCGATGGAAAAACGATATGGCAGGAATGGCTCCCTCTGCTACTTGGCAAACATGGTCCTAGAGTAGTGTCCACAAAACCTGAAATAACTTTCCAACGCAAAAAACAGTGAAAAACCCACCTGATAGGCGATGTTTCTGACATCCTTGGGAAGAACTCCTGGAAAGATCTTGATGTGGCACGGTGTAGTTTTTGAGAAATTTACTCTTTTGCCAATCGGAAGTTGCATGTGAATTAGGCCATTATTCCATGACCACAAGAAGTCTTCAAATAATGATTTTAATTGAGAAAATTTGGTCGATCGCGATTTCTCCATCTTTTCCAACCTTTCCAGCATCTGAATTCATGTGTCGATTTATGCGCGTGCGCACGTGCTCACGCTGGAATGCAAAAGCCGCTGTCCAATCCATTTAGGCCCGCTGCCTCGCGAAATTTGAAACCAAGCTGTGAGACTGATGAATTTGCGTGGTCAGCGGTTTCTGAAACGAATTTTCACCATGCTCCATTTGATAATATTATGCGAACGCAGTCTGAAACTCGTTGTTATCAAACTTGTTGTCAATTCACTCTCAAGAGCCTCCTCACGTGGCCAACACTAAACAAGATCCAGAGAAGATGCAATCACAAAATTTTAAGCTAAATGTCTTTAATCAGAAATAAGATTCGACAAGTTATTTTCTAGATTTGCAGTGTGAATCAATATATCATCGGTGGTACAAAATCCCAATTATAAGTGACCTCGGGACACGAACAAATGAAAACAAATTTTGCTACGAAAAAGGCCGAGTACCATGTATTGCCTACATATTGCGCAATAATAGATTGATAATAATAATAATGAAAATAAGAATAATGACAATAATAACAATAATGTTATCAATGGAGTATGGGTGTCCTTTTGTAACAAATGAAAGCCTTTTAATATATATAACAACGTTAGTTTGTCTGTCTGTACGATATTCTTCAATAACAAATTTTCAGATTGTATCATACGTAAAGAATGGTGTCCTTAGCAATGTTTTTACTTGCTTCCAGCCGGGTCGCATTGTAACAACTTTACAATTGATGGGTCGCTCTTCGCACCTTCAATGAACTCGCCTACTGATAACTTCCCGTCAACATTTTTGTCCATTTGCCGGAATATTTTATCGACTCTCTTCTCAGGTGTACTTTCATCTTCTGGCATTTTGACGACATTTCCCACCATCTTGTAAATAGCGCGGACGATCTCCAGCATCTCATCTCGGGAAATATACCTGAAAGAAATTGCAAGAAAATAATTGCAGGGTATTTCACTGCAATTTAAATCACTTAACTCTGAGTATTTTACCAGTATTGTAAAACCTTTGAAATCACAGGCTTCAACTGTTCAAATGGGCTAGTGGGTGCACAAGAGCTGCTGATCTTGTAACACAACAGCATCAGTTCCCCTTGAGTGACACCTCTGTTCAAAGTGATTAGCTATCGCACGGGCTGTAGGAAACGCTGAAGTTGCAAGACGCTTCATATATGATACATCAAGTTACTCCTATCCTTATTTATCATTTTGCTCGTGATATATCAACTTGTTTCCCCTTGTGTGTACTTTGCCTGCGAAAGCACCATTTTAATCCTCGCATGTGGCGGCAGATTGACGTGATCTCAGAGGCCCTCATACTACTGAAGAGTGGCATAATTTCTTCAGGGCCCTTGAGGTGACATGGATCTGCCGCCACGCGCAGGAGTTAAAAAGGCGCCTTCACAGGAGAAGTACACACACGGGGAAGACAAATCAATATATCACGAAAGAAATGATGAATCAGGATTGGAATAACTCCATGTATCATGCAAAAACTTTTATCATATTCTTGACTGAGTTGCCTATTCCCAGCCTGAAATAAAACACGCTTTTCATTGTTTTGAGAACTGAAATGGCTGTAAATCGATCCCCTGCTTTTGAGGACTTTTTGAGGATTCCAGATATGCCTTTTCCCTCAAAATCTTTAATTTGCAAAATTTACCGACCCAAAAAATATTGCATAAGATACTCATAATGTAGGCTAGTCCTTTTAGCGACAGAACAACGTTTGAAGCATTCCTATCGGCTTCTTACTTATTTTTCTATACCAGATTGTGTAGGGTCATTTTTTTGAGTCACCCGTTAGGTAAAGTCGACTTTAAGCCCGATTTACACTAGGTCGTTTGGGTCGTTAGGGTAATGCAAAAAGACTCAAAAGACAAAGAATCAGAGTTTGAGTCCTTTGTCTTTTGGGTCTTGCTGCACGATCTTAACGACCCAAACGACCTACGGGGTATCTCAAAAAATTGTTCGAGGTTTGATTAAATGTTGAAAAATAACGACAACGTGAAGCGGTTCATAGGAAGATAACCTTGTCCCTAAGATCATGAAATAAGTTTAGAGACCAGATCTTGCAAATCGGTTGAAAATTCAATGATTTGTAGCTTTCAAAGATAAAAGAATATGCGATAGCTGAAAACCAGAGACCTCCAGATTACATGTAATGCAAAGAGCTCCAAGACCGAAGTAAAAGAAACTTTTCCAATGTCATACCTCTCGCTGATATAAGAGCAAACCAAATTTGACTTTCAAAGTACTTTGACCCTTGTGATCATTGTCAAAATTTGCTTAACATTGCATATCTACCATAAACAATGGTTCAAAACATACTCGACGAGAGACTGAATCTGTTTCCTAAAAGCATCCATATGCTTGACAGTTAGGTTATCGAAAACCTGTTCAAATCCCATTTGGTTCGCTCTGAAACAATTGATAACTAACGGAAACGATGGCTTATGGGATTTTTACCAAAAATGCCATTTCGAGTCCTCTGGGTTTCAGCTTTCGCGCAAACTTGAACTTCAAAGGCTTGTAACCCCATGAATTTTTATCTGATTTGCAAGATTCTGGTGTCAAAAATTAATTTAAAATCTCAGAAAAAGGGATACTTGACCAAATGTCCATTCAACGTATCGTTAGTTTTTAGTATGTAATCAAACGTCGAACAATTTTTTTGAGACACCCTGAAGTGAATTAGGCCTTACAAAAAATTCTGGGTTATGAAATGCCTGAAAACGGTCCTAAAACATTGGATCAAACTGTGAGCAATCTCCTCTCACAGAACAATACACACGCGCATATCATCTCTCTCAGGAGTTACAAGAAGTCGATTTTCAGGCAAATGCTAAAAATTTTCAATCCCTTGGCAATAACTGTGCAGATAATACTTTATTTCCAGTCCTCATAAAAGCACCAGTAAAATTACTAAAGCCTGGTTTCCATATGGTCGCAAGGATCGCTGGTGACGCAAGGATCGCACAATTTGGTGACCAGCGATCGTTGCGTCGAAATGGAAACTGTCTTGTTTCGTTTGCCAGCGATCGTTGCGTTGCCAGCGATCCTTGCGTTTGAGATAGAAAATTTTCTATCTCTGCGATCGCAGCGATCCTTGCGTCAAAGGGAAGCCGACTGAGCATGAATTTCAGCGATCGAGGCCTCTCTTTGAAAAGATATTTCTTTGTTATCTTTTACCACCATTGTGAGTATTGGATCTTGGCGAAAATCTGCTAAGATTTGTGCGATCGTTGTGCTAAATGGAAACTACATGACGCAAGGATCGCTGACAGTTGCTGGTCACAAATTTGTGCGATCCTTGCGTCACCAATGATCCTGGCAATCATATGGGAACCAGGCTTAAAATACTTCAATCTCTTGGCTATAAGCTGAATAAGATTAATTCAAACACATGACGTACTCTTGGTGCAATGAATTTTCAACAGTGGAAACACTATCTGGACCACCCGGCAGTGTCTTACTTGTTTATTTTCTTTTGTCAAAATTACAAAAGGTTTTCAGATTAAGTTAAACCCAAACAGCAGCAAAATTTGTGTTTTACTTGTAGTGTTTGTACCGGAAGCACTCCCATTTACATCACGAAATTTAGCAGATCTGGCATACTACCGGGTGAGTACGCCCGGCGTTTGAAAAAATCCTGATCCCTGAATATCAAAGCAATGATGTTGAAAAATATCTTGTTTTATTCGCGATATGTCAAATTAAGTTCAGTAATTTACCCGGCTTTGATCGGTCATTCCTTCCCGTCGAAATAGGAGACTTTTCTGCAGAAAGCCCCTTTCGAAAACCTGCAAAAACGAGTGAAAACAGCAAGCAAAATTTCCCTTTGTTCTCCTTCCTAGCGATAACGACTCTTGGATGTGTTCATGTAGGTTGTCCTCATGGGAGAATGGATTCCCCTTTGTAAGCTATTCATACTAGGGGGAAAACTTTTCAACCCATCAAAAGGAAAGCGCGTGCTAAAGCGTGCTGAAAGTCATCGCTGTGAGGTGAAAACATCAGGGATTCTTGCTTGTAATTTTAGCACCTTTATTAAGGATTCTCAAAGGGATTCATTTTAGAAATTCGCTTACAGAATCTGAACGGGGTGACTGATTTTAGCCAGAAGAATTTCTAAAAATAATTGAACATGTTAGTTATGCAATCAGGTATTGCGAAATATCATTGCTTATATACTCAGGGAGCAGTAGGCGTTCAAACGCCGGGCGTTTTTTTTACTCACCCGGTATGATTTTCGCGATATTCTTGGGTGTTTCATCTACTTTTGTATGCTCCTTAGAGTCGATCATCTGCTGCAAGGTGGAGGGGGGTTGTGGTTTTTCTCAAATTTATTGTTGCCGCGTAGCGGCAGAATATTTTCAAAGAATCAAAACCTAACCATATCTCTCGATCGATCGCTCTGAGGAAGTGTGGAAATATTGCAGTGTCGTCACATACAATCATGGACTTATCAGAGGCGGTGTCACAAAGCCTTCTTAATATGTCTTTTCTTCTATGGAATACAACTGAATACGTTTTGTCTTTCAAAACATCATGGTCTCATTTGGTTATTGTCTTGAGATGTGGGTGGGGAGGCGACATTAATTATGTGATGCAATGCCAGCAGAAATGAACTGACTGCAAGAATGATCGGTCGTGAGACGGGTGAGGGGAGGGGGGCAAATGCATCTGGTAATGTCAAAAGAACCAGAGATGCCTACTATTTATCTTTATTCCATTCCATGTTGGTGCAGTTTGTGTTCATTTCCCAAAACACGGCACTCACTAATGTTATTGCTAGTATATTTTATCATATCTTAATTTAGTATATTTAATTATATTTTATTATCATTGTTAGTGGCTGTTGTAGGTAAAAGTTGATGACATCATGTCCTTTCCAGATATGGCAGCCAGCCATAGAATATTCATAAGCAGTTGTAGTTTACCGGGTATCCCAGAAAAAACGCAACAGATTTGAATAATTCTAAAGGAAGCTGTTCCATACTTGTTTGCAAAAAATCATTTTATTGAAATCTGCAAATATTAGAATAAATTTTGATATATTTTCCAGTATTTTTTGGTGACTTAGTTGTAAAGTTTAAAAGTTGGCAAAGTTCAAAATTGCTTCCAGGTCAAAACCAGAGCTGCTGCATTAGCAACAGTTGATTAAATTGTCAAATCATAAAAAATGACAGTCTTAGCAATTACCAAAGATTGCTGACAAGCGCCCAAACACAAAAGTTAATTGGACATTGAAGATACTTTTATGAAGAATTTGGTCGTGACGAAGTTGCTTTTTCTAATATGACTAGGCCATTCTTACAGTTATGCTTTCAATTGGAAATGAACACTGAGAGCTCTCTCGAAACTAGATAACTCATAAATCATAACGGGATCTCTTTTGTCACAGTTTCTTGATCAAATTATGTGCTTGTCTGTAATCCTGTAAAGTTGAAGATAATGCCACGCTTGAAAATTTGCATAATGCTTTGCACTAGTTGTGGAAGGTCTGGTTTCCTCATGACAGCAAATTTGGAGTTTGTCAATTCATACCTCTGCAACCTGGTCACCTAAAATTCTGAAAAATGTCTTAAAATTTAATCTAATTATTGTAAATTTCGAGAAAAATAATCATTAAATTGTTAGTTTGAAACAGCTTTTGTTAGAATTTTTAAAATCTGTTGCGTTTTTTTGGGACATCCGGTAGTTGCTTTCATCTGTGATAAAATACTTGTTCATTAGGCCCGAACAGCATGAAAGGATCACAATAGAATTTAGTAATGTCCTGCATGCTATCATGTTTAAAGGGTCTGTTTCATCCAGCATTCCTTGCACGTGTCGTCTCTTAGCTGGCCTTTGTTTGTCGCCATTTTCATGGCCCATGAAAATGGCATACAGGAAAAACCAGACCCTATGACCCTGAGACCCCTATGACCCCTAGGACCCTTAAGTACTGAGATTTGAAAGGACCCTAACATAGAGGGGTCATCCCCTAAGGCGGCCTCAGAGAACATAGCAGTTTTCTTGCGAACATGACACCAACTATCAGTTTTAAAACAGGTAGGCCTAAGTTTCACTTGATGTTTTTGACATGGTTTCAATTATGGCAATTATCATTGAAGTATTCATTGTTGTTTTTATCTGCTCTTTTTCTATTCAAAGGTAGTATAAGCCTACCTAACTGATTGCGCTTTGCAGATATGTGTTACTTTGCTTGGCCTAACGGAAAATAGTTTTAGGTAGCTTATGAATGACCGAAGGCCCATTCCTCCTGTTCCTGTTTCACGAAAGAATGAAAGATGCCTCGATGAATGCCAAAGATAATGACTGGAATGAAAATAATGTGTAAAATAACGGCAAACTGACTTGCCTTCTGTATTTGTAAGAGCCTGAAAAAAGAACAGAAACTCAAAAAGATTATATGATTATGTAATCAACCACAAGACAAAGACATCTAATTATTTGGCAACACAAGTAGAGGGCACTTTCATTGCCGGGGGGATCAAAACCCCTTGTTCTGCAATTCAAAGAATGAAATGTGTTTTCATCTGTACCGTTATCATGTCTTTTCTCACCCTTAGATTGCAATGGACCGTATTGGCACTAAATTTGAACAATTCTAGCAGAAGTAACCTGACTGGCATATAGCCTCTTGAAACGCAGCCTTTCTGCAGAGGGGATGACCCCTGTATGTTAAGGGTCTTTTCAAAACTCAGTACTTAAGGGTCCTAAGGGTCATATGGGTCTCAGGGTCATAGGGTCTGGTTTTTCCAGTATGCCCATGAAAATGGCGACAACAAAGGCAAACCAAGAGACGACACGTGCAAGGCATGCTGGATGAAACAGACCCTTTAATCGGAATCTCTTTTGTTTACATTAATATGCAAATTGGATCATTAATGGGATTATTTATCAATTAATAAGCATAGGTTCCAAATCTTTAAAAAGGTGAGTGTAAAATTCAATGAACAATCTCTTTGAATTGAATGGCTTCAAAGAAAATTTAGCTATTTTGCAATACTTCTGTCGTTGGACTTTTCTGAATCTTCAATGTTTTTAGAGTTGGAGTATTTTTCTTCTTTTTCGAGAACCGAAAAAAAATTTTGAAAAAAGTCTTACAATTGTCGCAATTCTAAACCGTTTGACGCAACATGAAATAATTTACAAGAAAACCATAGTTTATGGATGTCTACAATGTGGTATCAAGCAAAAGTCTGACACTTTTGTAGTTTATGATTTAGAAATTTAATGATGTCACACCTTCAAGTCAGGTAAATTTGAAATACGTTGTAACCACAGGGAGCCCCCTTAAAAAGTAGCGAAAACCAGACAAAATGCGTCCTCTTCCAGTGAAAAACATCAAGCGAGCGCGGCTTCTGCGAAGGAGCAATGAAGAATGAACGGAGAACGGAGAATGGAGCGCGTTAGCGTTTGCAGAGGAGGAGGAGGGAAAGAGCGGAGGAGAAAACGCGGAGGAGAGAGGAGAAGAAAAGGGAGGGAGAAAGAAAATTCTTTCTCTCCCCCTATAACATTCTCAATGAATGTTTTAAAGGTTTTTTGAAGAAGCTTTCATGAGAAAGTCCCTCATCATTTCAGAAAAGAATGGCGGATTTCAGTCGTGTGAAATTTTAAATGGATTTGAAAATGTCTTCCATTGAATGAGTAGACATTTTAATTTGGGGTGAGTGGCCGAGTGGCTTATATAGTCTTCGTGAGGTGACTGAAGTTAAGCGCGGTCGAGCGCGGTCAAATTCCGGATGGGTGAACTCGGAGGCCTGACTCACCTCGTCGTCCTTCGGAAGGGACGTTAAACTAGGGGCCCCATGCCTGGATGTGGCATGCACAGTGTGCCTAAATTAACTTTCAGTAGCTAGAAATCCCGACAAGCCCACTCAACACAAATTGAAAAACAAAATAAAAGATATATTTGCCAATAAATGTAAAACATTGCCTTGATATTCACGGCGCAGTAGACTATCAAAAAGGGAGATTGTACGTGTACTCGCACGGTAGAATGCGGTAAAAACATTTGTGTTCTTTGTCGCTACGAATGCCACGAATGCTTTAAAAATAGTTGCATCAAAAAATAATTCGTGTCAGACTCCCCCTTTGGATTGAGCGTCGGGTTTTACGACTCGTTAAAAATTCAGTGTTTTGGCGGCAGCTTCGATTAATATGAGGGAGTTGAAAGATCTATATTCTTTGACCTTAGCTGTGATAGTCTCAGCTACGGAAAAAGCAAATCTTAATGTCGGGAAAAAGCTCTCAAAGTAGCAGAAAAGGAGGAATATGTAACATGTATCATAAAGCCCCAAGGAAAATTTTGAAAGAGCAGCTGTTGCCTCCTTTATCAGAGGTTGATCGTAGGCTTACTACAGTAAATTCCCGCGTATAAGAACCTACCTTTTTGAAAGCCAGACTGAAATTGGTTCTTATTTCAAAGGTACTAAGACTAATTTCAAGGTATGGAGGTTCTTATTTAAAGGGTGCCTCGTGTAGTCCCGTTCAAGGGTCTCACAAAGATGTTCAGCCCTATCATTTGTTTTGGAAGCGTTCTTATGGACCTAATAAGTAATTAGGGAGGAGAATACAACTTTCAAAGCCAACTGGGACCACAATGACCTTGATAACAGCAATCAAATATCAACTTTGCAACCTCTGCGATAAGAACCTACGTTTCATCAGACTGAAACAGGTTCTTAAGTGCAAGGTACATAATTTAGGAAAAACAGCCTGTAGGTTCTTATTTTGGTAGGTTCTTATATGCGGGGATTTACTGTACCTAAGCCCCCATGTTTTGCTTCGTTTTTGATCACCCGATAGCTTTCTACTAGGGCTAAGCTACAGATTCGTGACATTACGGTCAAATCTCGGACCTAGCTATTTTCGAAAAATCGCCAGGAAATTAAGGACACCAATCAAAGCGCAGCGTTTCAATGCGTTCCTGTGGAATGCGATGAGTAGGCACCCAATTGATGAGCAGAGTCGAATTCAGTTCAATCCAACTTTCTTCATAGAATACAGGACTAAATGCTATGTATGCTATACCGGGTGAGTCAAAAATGGCCTAGCGATTGAAAGGGTACTGCTCCCTGAGTATGTAAGCAATGATACCTTGCAACATCTGACTGAACTGCTAACATGTTCAATTATTTTAGAATTTTCCTTCCTTACATCGGACATTCCGTTTTGATTCTGTAAAGGATATTCTATAAAACATCCCTTGGAGAAACCTTTAAAACGTACGAAATTAAGTTTCCCTCACAGCGATGACTTCAGTATGAATTAGCACGTGCTATCCTCCTGGAGGACTGAAAAGTCTTCTGCCTAGTATGAATAACTTATTCAGGGGGATTCCCTTCTATTAAGAGGACGAAATAAATGGTTGGCCTTAATTAGCTTTTTAGCTATCTTTATCACGCCAATCTTAAATAAGTAAATTATCATTTATTATTTTAAATTCATGAACACATCCAACAGTCATTGTTGCTAGGGAGGAGAACTAAGAGATATCTTGTTTATTGTCTTCACTTTTGAAAGGGGCTTTCTGCAGAAAGTCTCCCATTTCGACGGGAGGCTTTCGGAGAATAAAGCCGGTTAAATTACTAAGCCTAATTGGACATATCGGGAATGAACATGGCAGTCTTGTGTAACGAAATGTGGCTTTCAAGAAACGTTATGTGCTTCTAACAAAAGAAGAAGGGTAAACCCAAAGTTCTGTCGTGCGGATCTCGTTCATTTGATTCAAAGGCTGAGCAGAGGGCGTTATAACTCTCGGGTATTTAGGGTATTTAGAGCTTTAACGAAACAATTACCACGCAGCTCCTGAATCAAATAAACAAATCCACGAGACAGAACTTTATATTTACCCTTCTTCTTTCGTTTTACGCACAGAAACTCTCTTTAAAACTACCTTTCGCTTGCACAAGGTGAGAGTTTGCCCTACTGATTTCGAGTCAGTTTTTGCGGTCGTGTTTATTTTGATTTACCCGTCGACAGAATTTCCTTTGTTTGCAGTCACTAACTGTTTTGAGTAGATGTGTCAATTAAAGCAACTGTTGCCATGGTATTACAAAATCTGTCCTTGTTAGGCCTCGTCCACACGTATCCGGATACTCTGGAAAACGCATCTTTTTCTATCCGTATAAAAATATCCGCGTCCACACAAGGAGCGTTGTCGAAAATATACCCGTCCACACGAAGACGCTGCTGAGCGCTTTCGAAAAGCATCGTCTTTGGTGACCGAAAATGCCGTCTCCGTGCGGACGCTAACCCAAAACGGATAAAAACGATGCGTTTTCAAAAATATCCGCATACGTGTTGGCGGGGCCTTATACACGGTAGATTGTGAAAACTTTCTTGGGTCTATATCCAACTTAAAAAAATTGTAAGAGAAATATCGACTTACCCATTTCCATCGAGATCATACATAGAGAATGCCCATTTAAGTTTCTGTTCGAGTGTTCCCCTGCTCGTAACTGACAATGCACAGATGAATTCTCGGAAATCGATTCTTCCGTCTCCATTTTGATCGAAGGTTCGAAACACGTGTTCCGCAAACTTAGCTGCGTCACCATACGGAAAGAAGTTACCATAGATCTTTTTGAATTCTTCAACGGTTAATGTGCCATCGGGACAATCCTTGAGAAAACCTGGAATAAAGGGACGCGATGGTTAATCTCTGAGTACTGAGATGGAGAAAGAGACATGTCACTTATAGCATAGGGCTCGAATCTTTGGAAAACTTTAAAATCAAATGTGTAAAATGCTTTTGCCTAATTCTTTCAACTTAATTGATTGAAAGGAACTTTACGTCGTTTGCTATAATTCCAGAAAGAGCATTTTTTGATATTATCAATATTCTAAGCGTTTGAGCATTTTTAAGGTTTTTGCTAGTTTGTAAGTTGTGACGTCATCAAATTGTTAAATCGTGAACCATAAAAGCTACAGACTTCTGCTTGCTACCGTTTTGTAGATCTTCAAAATTGAGTATTTCTTGCATTGGTCATTTTGACTTTCCTCGATCAGTTTAGATTTTATGGGGCTTTTACTGTTTGTCATAGGTTCAGACATCTCCTCTGGTGGAAACATTCATAAAACTTAAAAATGATGTGATTTTAAAAATAGCGATCATATCAAAAATGCTCTTTAAGACTGCGTTCACACGATGCCGGCACATTTTGAAAGCGGTGAAAAATTCGACGGATAGGCCTTCCGTTCACACGAAAACGGCACATTTTTGCCGGCAGATTTTGAAAACGGTAGATTTTGAGGACGGAACTCTAACCGGCAAATTTCGGAAACGGCATCGTGTAAACATTTGAAAATGACGAAAACAGAACATCTTTAGCCGCTTTTGGAACGATACTGATCGATTCTTAGGGTGTAGGTACACTTCTTTGGCATCAAAGCCTTGCAACGAGTTTTCGTTGTCTAATTTCCTACCGTTTTCAAATTGTTCCGGCATCGTGTGAACACTAGCTCAAACTTTGCAGCCGTCACATTTTTCACCGTTTTCAATATGTGCCGGCATCGTGTGAACGCTGTCTAAATTAACGAATGGGGTTCAGTCCTCGCTTATGATCGAAATCAACCAATCAGGCCTTACATGACCCTGCGCCAATCATTGAAATAAACCTATCAGCTTACTACTACTGACATGAACCTTTCGCATGGCTTTCCCAATTGTTCAAATAAACCAAACAATCTCAGTATTGTTATCCAAGCTCAGCTATTTCCTGTTTTGGCTAGGGTGTTTGGAAAAATTGTTTCTAACTAACTGTAACAACTATTTTCAAACCAATCTGGCTTCTAAACTCTTCATTTGTTTTCACATGGCCTCTCAACAACGAAAATGACTGATATGTGAACATGGACAATGGCAGAAACACTGCAAACATTTTCAATGACCTCAAAAAGCATTTGACACAGTAGATCGTAACATTTTACTTGCTAATTTGAGGAAGCATAGTGTTGAAAATCTGGAGATTACTTGGTTTACATAATACCTAACCAATAGAAAGAAATTCTGCAAAGTGAATGGGGGTATGCTCCAAAACCGAAGATATTCACTGTGGAGTGCCCCTGGGTTCTTGTCTTTGCCCTCTTTTGTTTCTGATTTACATTACTGATCCTCTATTTTCTCTGAAGAAAGGCAAAGTGACGCCGACGATATCAGTGTTTCTTACTCTTCTTCGAGTTAAGTAGATATAAACCAAACTCTAAATAGTGAACTGAAAGATATGGAGCAATGGTTGGAAGGTAATAAACTTCCTTTGAATGTTCTAAAAACTCACTTTCCGGTTGTAAGTTCCCACCCAAAATTTAAGGAAATTACTGATAAAACTTTCGATCATTCACAACTTTTCATTGGTGACTCTTAGGTCGAAAATGTTAGACCGGACAAAGTATATAAGTGTGATAATACCGGGTGAGCCAGAATAAAGTTCCCACTTTTGAAAATTCAGAGCTCCAAGATTACTCCTCAGATTTGAATCATTCAAATTCTAGTTAAAAGCCGAAAGATCAAAGTATTTTTGTGATTTTTCTTGCTGTCCTACCAGCACTAGAAGTATTGGTAAATTCAACTTTGTAAAAATCTTATGGTTACAAAATGACGGAAAAAGGGCCTAAAACAATGATCAAATTGTAAGGACTCTATTCACACCGAACAATAGGCAATGGGCATTTCACCTCCCTGAAGTGTGATAAAACATCGATTTTCAAACAAATACAAAAGATTTTCAATCCCATAACAATTAATGCAGAGAGGATATCTCTCATCCAAGAGCAGTTGCATTTCCTTCATTATTTTGTGCGAGGAATCAATTATACTTTGATCGATGTTTTAGGCCATTTTTCAGTCATTTTGCAACCATGAAATTTTTGTAAAGTTGAATTTACCTATATTTGTAGCGCTCGTGAGACAATGAGAAAAATCACAAAAATACTTCGATCTTTTGGCTTTTAACGAGAATTGGAATCATTCACATCTGTGAAATACTCTTGCTGTTATGAATTTTCAAAAGTGGGAACTTTTTTCTGGCTCACCCGGTAGATAGGAGATTAAATTGTGGAAAACATGTTAACAATCTCGGTACCAAAGTTTCTCGTGAAAATTGGATTTTGACATATTCCAGGAAATTTTTGCCTCAAAACATGCCGAGTGAAATGCATCGGGGTATCGTCGCGCCCCAATTATCGGTTCAGCGGTTCGGTATGGGGGTGCTGCAGTTCGGTATGGGGTGCTGCAAACCTTTCAAGGGTTACAGAATCGAGCAGCTAGGCTTGTAAAAGAAAATTTGAAATGGTACGGTACTATGGTACTACGGTACTAATTTCAAAACCTGCTATGGTACTAATTCACAGTCTATGATGACAATTCTTATTTCGTTCATTGTTATGTAGTATCTATATTTAATTTGTAAATGTTTTTGCCACAGACCCCTGAAAAGCAGTTCTCATGGACTCATTTCATTTCATTTTAAAATTACTTGTGCACGGTAGCCCCGTCAGTCATAATGACTGATTTTCAGAATACTATTTACATCTAACTCTTTATCTTGTTCTTAAAAGAGGGGGTTTGCTTGGCCTCGCGGCTAAGCTCATTCCAAATTTCGCCCCATGATATGTAAACGCCTCCGATTCGATCTATCACTACTTTTCATGAAAGGTACTGGCATGTCAGTTTCGGCACTTCGCAGGTTGATAGTATTGCGGTATGTACTAACGTGCCTAAATGAATAAAAATGAAATTAAAGTGAATGAAATGTTGAAATCAACCGATCAATCAACCTTGAAGGTGTTGTGGTGCAGTGGTGTAATCCCACGACTTTGCAGCTAGAACGGTCAGGCTGAGTGGGTTCTATATCTGGTAGGGCCCCACTACTTGAGCATCATGACGAGGGGTTGCGGACTCGATTGGCGCTTAGCTACTTCTGCGATCCCAGCGCTTAGCGCTAAAAGTGCAACTTCACCTTCAGGATGACTTTGCTTATTGTCCAATCAACCAATAAAGCCCTTATTACTTATTATTGAAATTAACCAATCAGGTCTTTTATGACGCCGCTTCTGTTGACATCAATCAATAATCCTTTTGCATGACCTCGCGCAACAAACAGCAATCATAAAGCACAGGCGGCTAATACATTGGTTGTTAAACAATAAGAGATCGCTTTTAAACAGGGCTAGCACCTGTCTGCAACTCTCTCACTCTCATTGTTATGCATTAAATTCGTTAAATACGACTCAACAGCTGTCTCCTGTGTACACAAAGCTGTGTAATGCATTACATAGTGCAATCTCTATAGTCTCCTGCAAAGACACAATTATGTCAGTGCATACTCGACAAAACATCCAATAAGGCATCAGCCTTTTTGTTTCTTCTTTTAATTAGCCAGGTTGTGATTGATCAGCTTGGCCCCTGAAAATCTAGTCACTGATTTGATAATGGAACATAACATAATTATCAAATTTGCTGGGTAGACTTCTTTCACAATTCAACTTCATTAAGGGCGCTTGTTTCTGCTCTGGCGGTGTCACGTATTGAAGTCAGCTGGACAACGCATGTTTGGTAGTCCAATAACGCAGACCTGATAATTTCCTTTTGAAAGTAGGTCTGGTTATCAAGCAACGTGTTTAGATTTAGCCCCCATCACCAGTACACAGCCTCACCAGTACACAGCCTCAACAGTACCGAAATTATCCCTCAAAGCTCTGAAACTCTCTCTTCATAACTTCCTCTCCACCATCTTTAGCGTAATCGTCTATTGCGAATCTGTAACGATTCTATAGGAATTCGATGAAGGAGCACAATGTTTCTTAGTAAGAAGTTCCTTGCTGCCATCTTTAGGGTAATCGTCTGTTGAACTGATCGTTATAAAAGCAACAAACATCCTAAATACTAAGACGGCAAAACACGTGTCCATGACGCCATCTTGAAAAACTGTGGACATCTTCAAGATGACGTGATCTGTGAGAACAAATCTTTCTTTCACGCTTATTGTGAACATATTCCACTGTTATTTATTAAATACCGTATTCTTCGCATCAGAAAACCAAAAGAGATCGAAAAGTAGGCCCCGTTTACATTTTGCCGTATATATATCATCGCACCGCAATTTTCGTATCTGAAAGGGCTGCTGTTTACATCACACCGAAGCTATCTGATATAAGACGCTCCACAGATCAGAGATAAATCATTTCACTTCGTGACTGAAACGAAAATCACTCCAGTATGACTGTGACATGATGTAAAAGGCGCTATCTTATAAGTTTCGCTCCGTGGCAATATTTATCTACTTCGAGAACAATGAGAAACAATAAAATTGAAAACAAAGGATTAAGAAAAAATACTGGGTTGCATTCTTATGCTGTAAACAGAAGGGCTCACTGGCATGAAAGTTAAAACGAGACGATAGCTATCTGTTATAATGCAGATAGTTTCCCTATTCGATAGAGGTCACTTGCAACGAGACACGACGATAACGAGCTGGTATAGTGTTAACGGGGCCTTAGTTAAGCATCCGCGTCTGTAAAATTATGAGCCCTGGTTTGACTGGGGGAAATATTCAAGGTAACAGTGGCGACAACATGAACGAAAGTTATCAGTCTAGCGTATTTCCTCAACCCCAGAATAACGGCAGAAGCACCTAAACACCTCCTAATTCAATATAATACCATATTCTATATAATTCACCTTCAACGTAATATCCTAGCGAGCACATTTCCGTGCATTTAAACTTACAAATAACAATCCATAAATGAACGGGGATTACATTGTTAAATCCGCTGTTTACTTGAAAGTGCAACAATATTTCTGGTGACTATTTGTTAACACGGGTGAGCAGCACTACAAACATTTTGGCAAAGCTAACCGCTTTATTCATTGGCTTGCTTAATCTTTTACAGATAGATTCGGGGAGTCCCACAACAGTACATCATTTTCGTAGACTGATGACGACGAGTCCCTTGTATCCCTGCGGTAAACCTTGCTCAAGAGGGACTCATAATGAAACAGTATAAACATGGCCCTATCTTAGGCATTCAGTCGATCGAATCGAATCATGATTGAACGACTGCCGTAACTCTGTTCAACGGTCACTCCTCGAAAAGAAAATGCGACAAAAACCACGTTAAGCAGACGTTTCATGAAAGAAACTTGGTATACATCTGAAGAAGGAAGTTCACTTTACCTGGTAAGTGCAAAATAAGACTTTCAACGCTACATTTTCCATGTTTTTAAAACATAAACAAACCAGAGCAATTTATAATAACCTGCCGCAGCAACTTCGTTCAAAATCTAGCCAACTGCATCATTCAAATTGAAAATTCGGCAGCATTGTTCTTGGCCAAATCTCGCAATCTGATTGGTACTTTAGGAATTGCAAAGATTGGGCCTAAATAGGGCCAGGTTTTTAAGAGTAATGTTATGAGTCTCTGTTGACTGAAGCGCCATCATCAAGTCAAAGAGCACAGGGAAACAAGAAACTCATCGTCATAAGTCTACCATTTTCGCACAAACAAGTAACAAGCATACGGCATAGCTAATCACCAACGATAAAGAATTTGGCATGAGGAAGGGGGTATCGGGAGACCAACAGATCACAATTAAAACGGGCTCCATCTAGACTTATGCTTTTCCGTCCATTGTTTCCCTGTTCTCTTTGAATCACCAGCTTTTTCTACTTTTCAAGGGTTTCACCAGCTGAAGATATTCTGAAAATCCATATTCAGAGGTCTTTACATCAACAAAACAGTCGGAATAAATTTGGATCCACGGTTGGTCCTTAATCAAGAGATAGCCAATGAAAGCGCTCAAAATGAGACAATGGTCCTTTTCTGAAACTGTTCAAACAGGGAACTTTTCTGGGACAGGCCGTCCTATGTGGAAACGCCATTCAAAAACGTCAACAAAAAGTCACTGCTCCGTAACGCTTAACAGCATAGGCATTGAATCTTTAAAGCAACTATAGAGTCCATCGCAGTTACATCTTTATTTGGATTGGCTTGACAGGAACGTTAGGTACTTCACACTTAAGCCTGGTTTCCATATGATCGTAACAGTCGGCGACGCGTCGCCGAGACAGGCTCGGGGACACATCGGGGACGGTTGCGTTAAATGGAAACATTTTCTAAACGACGTCGCCGACGTCGCCGATCAGACGGGGACGGTACGGGGACGCATCGAAAGAGTTGAGATGAGTTTAAAGCGTGGTTTCCATATGATAATAACAGTGATTGTTTCCATATGTCGCCGACTGATCGGGGACACGTCGCCGAAGCGTCGCCGACTGTTACGATCATATGGAAACCAGGCTTTAACCATTTTACCTTTTAAGGCTAATTTCATTTGGAATACTACCAACAAATTACAATTTAAACGGGCTCCATCTAGACTTACGCCTTTCCGTCCTTTGTCCCCCTGTGTTCTTTGAATAACCAGATTTTTCTCCTTTTCAAGGGTTTCATCAGCTGAAGATATTCTGAAAATCCATATTCAGAGGTCTGTACATCACCAAAACAGTCGGAGAAAAATTTGGATCCACGGTTGGTCCTTAAGCAAGAGATAGCCAATGAAAGCGCTCAAAATGAGACAATGGTCGCTATCGCCCTTCACTTAATTCGCGTTTTACGCGATCGCCCTTCACTTAATTCCCAGCAGTCCTCCATTCCGTTAGTTTTATTTTAGGTATTGTCCTTTGGGCTTGCCCTTCTCTTTACTTTTCACGTAGGAACTGTAATCACGCACTTTAGTTAGTTGTTTGTCTCATTATGCATATAAATATAGCCTCGTGCTTTCGTAAATCTGTATTCTGAAGATGAAGCACAGCGTTCTGCTTCGAAACGTCAAATCAAACATTGCTTAGTCAATTAATAATTTATTTTATCACTGGATTTGTCGAATAATGTCAACCTGAATTTGTCTCTGTCTCTGTTTCTTTGGACCTT
Source organism: Aurelia sp. 3 sensu Dawson et al. (2005) (assembly GCA_964020215.1). Lineage (NCBI taxonomy): Eukaryota > Metazoa > Cnidaria > Scyphozoa > Semaeostomeae > Ulmaridae > Aurelia > Aurelia sp. 3 sensu Dawson et al. (2005). Next base: position 7,821,739 of record OZ026591.1, read on the forward strand.
ATTGATTATGATTTGGAAGGACTGAAAATATAACTCAATATGATTATCGTCGCAATCTTGGTTATTCGATTTTTGGTGAGATAATGGTCCTTTTCTGGAACTGTTCAAACAGGGAACTTTTTCTGGTACAGGCCGTCCTATGTGGAAACGCCATTCAAAAACGTCAACAAAAAGTCACTGCTCCGTAAAGTTTAACAACAAAGGCATTGAATCTTTAAAGCAACTATAGCGTACATTGATTGCAGTTACATCTTTATTCGGATTGGCTTGACAGGAAAGTTAGGTACTTCACACGTAAAACCATTTTACCTTTTAAGGCTAATTTCATTTGGAATACTACCAAATTTCAAATGCTCATAGAAGTGACGGTATGACATGCCGACAGAACAGGAACTGCGTAAAATGACGTCGTTGCGCAATCCGGGATAAAGAAGTGTTTGGATAGATAAGCTTTTTGAAATGATAAATCATGAGTTTCAGTCGAAAGGAACAAAATAACAAGTTTTGCCGGATTTTGGGATCTGTTGCAGGGAGCTGGGGGATTCAAGGTTACGACTTTTTGCGCATGCGTGCGCAGTTTCTGCTCTGTCTGCCATATCAGGATATGATCTTTGAAGTCCGAAGTAGCACTACCTTTGTATTTTCAGAAAATTTGAAAATAGTTTTTGAAATTATACTGCCCGACCTTAAAAATCTCCACCAAAGATAGCAGCTAAGATGTTTAATTTGATGTACTTTGGAGTAACAAATGAACGGATGGGGGGTGAGAATAATCCGGGGGATGGGAATGGTTCCATATAACAATAATCGGGGGGGGGGGGTTGGAACAATCGGGGATATTTGGAGAAATTGAAAATAGTCGTTTTCTCAGCTAAACACGTATCTTTTATATATTCATCTGAACAGTGATGTTACTGATACCTTTACCTACGAACTCTGGTTCTGTGGAATGCACTTCTTGAGAATCTTTCTTGCCTTGCGTTTATTCAGATTTTCTGTTTACCATCATTTCATTTTTCCAAAAATTGATAAAAGGGGGATTGGAATAAAAGCGGGGGGGGGGGGGGGTTGGAAAATTTCTCAAAATTAATAAGCGAGGGACGGGGGATCATTATTCGGTACTCGAGAGTATCTACAGAATGTTTTGGGTGTAAGTAGTGATAAAATGCAGTTGATGTTTGAAATCAGCAGCCCTTTTTTGGTTTACCTGCCAACTTTCTATGTTATATCTTATATATGAGAGGTATTGCATGCATTTGACAAGGACCACATCTGAAAGTGCCACACCCTTTTTGTAAAAATTTTTAAGTTACACCCGGAAACGCCCAAAATTTGAAAAGGGTGTAACTTTTAAGCGGATTGAGCCACAGCTGAAATCTGAAAATTCTGATGCATTTTCAACATGATGAAAATGCTGCCAAAAACTGAAGAGAGTCCTAACACTTCTTGGTTGCTCTTTTTACAAAGGCTGGATTTCTTGATTAAAATCAGAATTACAGTGTGTAGGGGCGGGCCATTATTTCTTAACCGGGAGGGTGTGGAAGAACTTTGGGAGAGGATACTGACATTTTGGCTACTGAAAGATAGGGGGACGAAAATAACGCACATTTCAGGGAGGGGGTATGAAGGTGGTTAAAGATAAATCCTGTATTTTCTAAAAAGCTACTTCGTCAGAAAGTAAGTCTTCAACATTTTAAAGTTATTTTTCAATGCAACTGCTTCCTAATTTCTTATCACATCTGGAATGGTAGTTTTCTTTCATGTGAAATCACGAGAGCACAGTGACACTGTTACCATATAAACACGTGATGGGCGGGCGGCTGAAAATATTATCTGCAACGTTGGAATCGTCTACACTCTCCCTTTTTGATAAAATGAGGCCTACGCTTGCATTCAGTGTTTGATATTGCAAATACAAGCAAGATCCTTTTATGCAAATTATGAACAAAAACGTTTGCAATATACTGAACGTATCAAAGTGAACAAAAACTGAACGTCAAATGCTGTGACAGACTGCGACAATTCTTTAGCACATTAAACTCCTGCTCGGAAGTAAACAGATGCAAAAAAGCGATAAGAAAGTGTTTAAATGTGTTCATACCTTTATACCATTCTTGTAATTCATGCTCATTGAATTCTGTATGTTGTTTTAAATCAGCGAGTACCTCGGGCTTTAGTTTACTGTTTTGTTTCCCCATAATCACTAGCTTTTAGTCTTGTCTGCTGCCAGCTCCAAACAAATCTACAACGAAGAAACACACACACACTATTAGACCCGTGGCCGGACAACAACGAGGAGGCTGAATTTGTCCGCTGACAGTTAACAGGCAATCATGTCCGTTAAGCCAGACAGCGTTATACTACTATTGGCTTGATTGATATAACTGTAGATAGGTTTGCAAGTGCAGGCAGTGTTGACGGATCTTTCATACACTCACACATAACGCACACACAACCCGTACCTGCAGACTGCACTGCTAAATAATTCAGGACCTACACGATTCCAAACAATTCATAATATTGTGCGACCTAACTATAAATCAGAGCCTTTATTCGAAAGAAACTTACTACAATACGCGATTACCAATCATATTTTCCTAAACAGAGAGGCCCCATACGTTTCTTTCGTCAAATTACGGACGACGCCCCGTTGATCCTGGTTTGAACTGGGATTTGAGGAGCTGATTTCAAGAGATTTTGCTATGGCCTAAGAGCCTTGCTTTTTACAGTATTCTTGAAAATATCACCTCAAACTTTAGTCACAAATGATGCAACCATCAAGTCCCTTGACGCAAATTTTCCCATTCTTTGTAGATTCTGTCCCAAATTTGATGTCAGGTGTACTATCCAAAATAATGAAAAAGAGCTTTGCTTACAGCAATTTTTTACTTATTACAGCCCCAACCTGGAAATCTAGTGTTAGATGGACTCCGGTACAGCATCTATTGATTTCTTTATTGTGTGTCGCATTTATGTAAAATTGTATTATGTAGTGAAACAATTTTTATGTAATGCCATGGGGGTAGTCAAAGTCTGTTGCTCTTGATTGTATCGTCCTTGCAGAATCAAAGTAGTTTGTCAGAAGAGTAACTCGTGGCATGTATTGTGAAATTCTAGACTGATGTATAAAACAATGTTTAAGTACCGCTTGCTTTAAGAGCTGCAAAACCAGAGACTTGCTTAAACAACCATTGCTGACTATCCTTTTTGCACACCGGGAGAGCCAAAAAAAAAGTTCCCGACTTTTGAAAATTCATAGCATCAAGAGTACTTCACATATTTGAATGATTCAATTTCTGGTTAAAAGCCAAAATATCAAACTATTTATATACTTTCCGGTTTTCTCACAAGTACTATCAACATAGGTAGATTCAACTTTACAAAAATTTCTTGGTTGCAAAATGACTGCAAAATGGCCTAAAACACTGATTAAATCATAAAGGACTCCTCGCAAAGGTCAATACAGAAAAAGCAATTGTTCATGGGTGAGAGATATCCAATGCATACTCATTGCCATGGGACTGAGAAAATCTTTAGTATTTGTTTGATGACCGATGTCGTATAGCTCTTGAGAGAGGTGCAACACCCATTTCGTATTGTTCTGTGCTACGGCAGTCCTTATAATTTGATCGATGTTTTCGGCAATTTTTCAGCCATTTTGTAACTATTAAGTTTTTATTAAGTTAAATTTACTGATACTTCTAGCGCTGGTAGAACAGCGAGGAAAATCACAAAAATACTTCGATCTTTCGGCTTTTAACTGGGATTTGAATCATTCAAATCTGTGCCGTACTCATGGTGCTATGAATTTTCTTAAATCGAAACTTTCTTCTGGCTCGCCCGGTATATTACCACAATAACACGCCCTTCCTTTAAGTTTGTTTGCGCGACAAATTCATGCCTTTTCTTTCTCGGAGAACTAGAATTTGAAAAGCCTTACTGTATCGAGTTAGACTCTTCCTCTGTTTGCCTTGCACTTCGAGAGTAGCAAACAGGCCTTCTGACTCTGTGAGGGCCTAATTTACATCACTATACTAAAAGAAACATTGTATGCATTGTATGAAATGTACAGAATAGATTCCAAATGATTGATTTGGCGAAAAAAGGTGGGTATAAATATGTATGACATATTTCTTAAAACTGAATAGCTTAAAGGAAACTTTAGGATCATATCCAAACTTCTACCGTTGGACTTTTCAGAAATTTTGAATATGTCTTAAATTACAGCGCATTCAAAATTTCAGCTGATTTTAGGATGTGACGTCATCAAATTTCTAAATCATAAACCAAAAGAGCGACGGAGATTTGCTTGATATAATATTGTAGACATCCATAAACTATGGTTTTATTGAAAATTATTTCATGTTGCGTTAAACAGTTTTAAAATCGTCACAGTTTTAAGTTTTTTTGAAAATTTTTCTTGAATTTTAAAAATATAAGAAAAACACTCCAATTGTGAAAATATCGAAGATTTCAAAAAAGTCTAATGGCAGAATTATAGCGAACAAGCTAAAGTTTCTTTGAAGCCATTCAATTGAATGAATTGTTTCGTTGACTTTTACACGCACCTTTTTAAAGATTTGGAACCTATATGCTATCTAACTGGGAAACATGGCAGCAGTAAGCATATTTGCTACGCAACACACTGTACCTATGCGTAACCTGGGTCAAGAGAGCGACAGGACTCACGTGCCACTTAAAAGAGAAGAGAGGGAAAATTCAAAATTTGAAAACAAAATAGTTTCATCAGCTCGCAGAGATTGCTGCTACCCTTGCTCTGTGTATTCATAGTCACAATGACTGTGGTGTATTTGATCAGCATAAACACATTAAAACCACAAGCTCAAAGGACATGTTCAAGAGACGAACAGGGCAAAGCCATACATCGCAAGACGCATACAAACAAATAAGATACGAATTTTGATGCGGATAAAATTGATCTGGCACAGTGCAAACGGGTCTAACTAACGCCTATCGAAAAGGAAAGCCCATGATGACAAAACAATGATATATTGTGAGGTATGCCAAGGAAAGGCTTTATCAAAGGTCCTACGGGGCCTTATTTAATTTCGGACCTTCCATGTGGTTTAATAGAGAGAGGGGTTTAATTAGAGAGGGGGGCTTATTCACAAAATCAAGTTACAAGGATATAGTTGGTAACTTTTCAGTTCTTTTATCCCATATTTTGCGGAATCAACATACAATTTTACGGCTCAAATCATGCTCAAATACATAACTTCGTTTTTATCCCAAACCATACTAAAATTAACATGCAAAGTTGTGTATCTAAATAAATGGAAAATATTTGGTAAATTCTAGAATTTTGTATAAGTGGGGGGCTTAATAGAGAGGGGGGCTTAATAGAGAGGGGGGCTTAATAGGGGGGCTTAATAGGGGGGCTTAATAGAGCAATTACGGTATTCTACAAGGCGTCCGAAAGGAATGTGCCCCAATAGACCTTTTAGCTATTCTACAAAAGAGCCTGGATCGAGCGATATTTTTATACAATTTTATACGCGAGGTTCGATTGAATGGCGTTAGAGGTTCGATCGCAATTGTGCACATTCGAAAATTCTACAAAATGTAATGAAATATCGTTCAATCCACATTCTATTTCAGAATAGCTAAAAGGTCTATTGTGGAGATACTGTAGAGGAGCTATGCGTTCCTTCCTTGACACAGTTGCATAGGATGGCTGTTGCATAGGATGGCTGTTGCATAGGATGGCTGTTGCATAGGATGGCTGTTGCATGGTTGGATAGGCTTCAACTTAAAGTTTGAGACTAGACTACATTACATAAGTCCCTCTAACTTACGCTCGTTGTTGTTGTTGTTATCGCTTCAGTTGAGGGACTTATGTCCTTACGCTTCAATACAGGGACTAATTAGGCCAAGTCCGCCGCGTTCACGGCGCGACCAATCAGATCGCTACTTTCTTAATATGGTCAACCCACGTGCCTATTTATAGCGTTTGATTGGTTATTAGTTCAAAGTTCGACTTCTCGAAGCGAAGCAACGCTCGAAGGGACGTTCGAATTTTCTTTCGACGTTCGTAGGATGGAAGATGTTCTTAGTTTCTTCTGATGACAACAGTATACAGAGATAGTGAAAATATTCAAAATAAAAATATCGAGAAATGCTAAATGATAACTAAAAATATTTAAACTGATGCCCCTGTGATTTCTCGTAAGATTTTAGTCCCTGTTTAGAATCCGTTTGGTCGTGAGTCCTTTGTATGAGTGAAATTAAAACATCAGATTATAAATGTTGAACGAATACAAGGAATCACGTCGTCAGTCTAGTTTGAGACTTCGTTTTGGCTAATCAGATTTTTATCAAAAATTTACGTTATCTTCATCATAGTTCATGGCGAGGGGAAAATCAGTCCTGAAAATGGTGTACGTGATGAACAATCGCTTGTGATTATTTATGATTAAGTTGATTTTTTTGTGATTTATATAAGTGATTAATTTGGGATTATTCTATAATTGGTCACATGTTCGAAAATGTCCTCAACCAAACTCCTGTACTTTGAAAACAGTATAAATATGCGTATACAGTAAAAAGCCGCGTATAAGAACCTAGTGATTAAGAACCTACAGGCTGAAAATTCTGACAGTAGACCCCCAATATATAAGAACCTATTCAGCCTAAAATTTGAAATAGGTTCTTATTCGTAGAGATCATCAAATTAGATCAAAACTCTAGTTGCTTTGTCATAGAGCTTATACATACTGATTCTGTGATGTGTGCAAATTGCAAAGAGCTCTAAAGATGCTTTGAAAGCTTTTCCTTGCATTCTGTAAAATTTCTGATTCTTCCATGAACTGATATTTTGATAAGGCCTCATGAACACAGGTGTCTCTCAACAGACAGTGGATAATGGGCTTGAAGTCTCAATCTGAACAAAATAAATACCTGGAAGCCCTGAATGAAATAAGAACCAATTTAAGAACCTGAACAGCCTTATTTCCTACTAAATACTAAGTACATAAGAACCTAATCAGGCTGACTTGCAAAATTGCAGGTTCTTATACGCGGGTTTTTACTGTATGCCATGACAGAGCAAGATCCATAAACCAAATGATAAAATATGACGGTATCGACTGCCATGGCAAGAGCTTTATCTTAATACCGAACATGCATTGGGTGGAAAATGCAAAATTTGAAATTTCCGAAACAAGTGTGTGGTTTTCCTAGTGATCTTGGAATAAGAACGAGGCTCCATTCTGGCTACATCGCAGGGTCCTAAGAATCATGTAATGTGTGTTGTTCATGTTTTCAAGCGCATGTTCGGATATTCGACAATGTATATTCACATAGATTTGAGGTGTTGGTGGAAGGGGCGTTCTAATTTATTCAGTTTCTTATAAATGTGAACAAATAAACGTGGCCAAATATTCGCAGTTTATGATTAATGTCAGTGTTGATTTTTCGTGATTAATGTGATTTTCGTGCGATTAATGTGACTAATTTATGACTAAAATATGATAATGTTTGAAGTAACCACATTTTTTGCTTTTCCTGTACCATAAATCAGCAGTCCTTAGGGGGGGGGGGGGAGGGTGGTGATAGCCAACCTTCGATCTTAAAGATCATGGTACATGCATTAAATAAAGTCTTAGTCCTGATGAGTCCGGATATGTCTAAACAGTCCAATTCTTGAACGGCAGCGCTTGTTGCAGTGTTCACAAATAAATGCATCATCGTTTTTGCATTTAGGTTTGTTAACGCCTGCTTTCTTCCTTTTCTACTCTCCTTTCTTTGTTTGCAATTATCATGATATCTCAACAACGGACGTCCTTGTTCCCCTGAGCCAAGACGAAATTCACTGAAAAGAACTGTTTTGCATGGGAATACGGCTATCATCCGTCCTTTTGACATGCCCCAGCCATCTCAGCCGTTTCTGCATCCCAATCGCAGACTACCTTCTGAGTAATATGACAGGGGAAACACGTGAAAATGGGGAAACACGCTGAGGATTCCTTTACAAACAAATGGAATTATCCTGTTTTGGCGAACAGAGAGTTGAGCTTTCTTAAAAAAACTAAGTAGACTCCCAAGAATTCTCCTACAGTAGAATTCGTTAGTTGTAACGACGCCGCAATACCAGTTAAAACTATTTGTAAACATATTTCAGAAAATAAGAATTCAGCAAGCGTTTATGTAAACATATTAATTAATTAGGCTAAAAAAGGGATTGTTTTAGCTCACAAACCGTATATCTATTTTTTCATTATACCTTGCAGGTGCTACTTATCCAAAGTTGCCAATAACATATCTACTGCCCATTCACTTCGCCAGACTGTATTCAAATTAAGCTGAATTCAACGTAGACTTAGTCCACTCATCAGAAAGTTTTCATTCTATTACCTTATTCCGAAATAAGCAGCACCAACTACACAACTGCGGAGGAGCACAATAGTAGAAATCGGAGTATTGCCAGGATATCGAAGCTTCACCAAAAAACGGAGTAAAAGACCTGCGACGATAATCATGTTCATATTCAAAAAGACATTCCAAGTTTGACAATTCCAGTTAAGACAAAATCTTTGGAGGAGCACAAAATCTGTGTTCGTTCAAACATCGGGCCTCGTGAGATTCGATATGGCCAAATTTCCATACTTCTGGGCATATTTCCTCGCAAACCCAAATAAAACAATACAGAGCGCATTTAATGAGCTCCTACCAGCACGGGTTCCCATAAAGTAACTGAAGAATCTGTCGCTTTCACTCTTTTGCCCCTATTTTCACCGCTATGAGGTAGAGCCTATAGAAATAGAAGATCACGCTAAAGATGTCGTCAAGGAACTTTTTACCAAGATGCATTGTGTTCGAATGACGAATCCTTAACGATTCTGCAGAAATTCGATCAAAGAACGCAGTCCTTGGTGAAAAATTCCTCGCTGCCGTCTTTACCGTAACCGTCTATTGCCGACAACGGACAACCCAATTTAACACTCCTCGGAAACCAACTTTTCCAACGAGTATAACCACAGACATACTATAGTCACTATGCACTGGTTAACTTTCTTAAAACTAATTGTTTTATGCTTAACAAACTTTCCTACCTTCAAGGAGCATTCTCGTTCTCTTTCTGTATCCTGTGACAAAAAAGGTGCTATGAGTGGCCAATCGGGGCCATGATTTAGGTCAGTAGGTTATGAGTCCCAGCAATAGAAGTTAACTCAATTTATGTTGTCGTTGTTGTTGTGATGACTGGGACTATATAATTAGTGAATTAGTGAATTTAGTGAATTTCTTTCGCTAATTTTCGATGTAACATCTGGTGATTCTGTTTACTGAGATTATTATTGACAGTTTACTGAGATTCGCTGACCAGAAAATTTTATTCTGTTTTGCCTAGAATCGACGAGCAGCGCCAAATCAATGAAATTAATATGCAATACACGAAACACCTTGCCAAAGACTTTTATACGAAGTTTAGCGATATAACGCAATCGGGATGACTGCCTTTCCAAATGCTCGGACGTGGTCAATTAATTTCGAAGATGATTTCATCAAATGACCGTAATTTCATCACTTGACGATTGTACGGAGTGAATAAAAAAATACAAAATACAGATGTTTGCCAGAATCACCCTGGATAACGTCTGTGCAGCAGGCTGCAGGTTATGCAGTAAAGCAGACTAGGTTTTTCAGTGCGATAGAGGGAAGGGTTGGAGGGATAACATGCAGTAGCTTTGAGATTATTCAGTTATTTACAGGGATAATATGCAATAAGTTACAGGGGAACATCATGTCGTTGAAGGGATAGCCCCAGTAAATTTGGGGTTATTCAAAAAGTTAGACGGCTAAGATCGTGTCGTTGGAGGGCTAGCATCAGCACGGGAGGCGTTATTCAGTTACTGGGAGGGATAACAAATGGCGCGATCGATGGATAACATCGTATCGTTAAAGGAAAAAGATCAGTAAAGGAGGGGTTACTCAGCATTTCTCGTGGATCAAATCGTGTTGTTAGAGGGATAACACCACATATTTCAAGGTCAGACATAACGTTGTGTGCGTCGAGGGACAAAAAAAATACGATAGAAGGATTACGAACATCTGAAGACATTCCCCAAGCTAACAAATGTACCTAACAGCAAGTTCTCCCTCTATGTAACTGAATAACCCTGAAATATCTGATTTTATGCCGTAACGCCACGATATCTCGTAGCCGCTATAAATAGGCTAAAGAAACGCCATACCCATTCTTTCTTTAGCTACACAATATGATACCGCAAGTGTCAAATATGTCCGTCGTGCAAGTTATCTTTTTGTCATGGAGCAAGGGATTCTTTTGGCAGTAATATAGCACAATTGCCGCAATAGGCAATAGAAAAACAAAGGAAACACATTCTTTCCAATATTTATGAGGGCTGTTTGGACTCCCGATCGACAAATTACGTTAATAAACAATTATAGGATGGAAGGGTTGATATCAATTGCAATATCACGGTATTGGACCTTGCGTTTTTGATCCAATTATCAGATTAGGAAGTAGGACACTTTTCATTTTGAATTGGTGTTTTATTTCGAACTATGTTATAATGAATGTGTCCATATATCGGCACGCTATTGCTTCTCGAACGCTTTCTCCATGAGTCCCCCTAAGGGTTCTTTGATTTAAGAAGCACACGGCAGGGCGATTGATTGATTCACGAGCAATCATAAGCCAAAGAACAATGAAAATTAGTCACATAAGCTTTGTTTACAAATGAAAGTAAACATATGTTTCCAGAACGCAATGTCCAGCTTGTGAAACTAATCTTCAGACATAACGGGCCAACTAGAATCAGATAGAAGGCCTGCAGAGTTCATTATAAGGCTTTGTTAGGCATTGTTGAATGTGTTCGACTACATTTTATTGATCTTCTATGAATGTAATAATGAACATCGTGTCCTCGAGCATGCTTCGCTCAGTTTTTCATTAACATAACGAAAATAACAAAGACAAAATGCCGTTGTAAGAAAAATATTTTTGATAAGTAATGTGACAGTGTAAACAGTCGCGCTAATTTCAGCCTTGCCACCCTCTGAAATGAATTAAAAATTCAAACGTCAGAATTTTAAAAGTCAGGGTAGGGAGTGGTGCCGCGAATTTCAACTTCCCATAACGGGCAGGAGGAAGTTTGGCAAAATGGTTGAATACCTTAAACCAACTGTTCGAATTAATCAGTTACTTTTCGGCGCTGTGAAATCTTTTAGATATCTGCAAGTTGTGGAAAAGAGCCTATAAAATCGCATAAATGTCAGGACTTGGATGATAAAATATTTTGCTGATCTTGCCAAGCCAAGGGCAGTTCGGACGGAGAATTTTCTCTCCAGTTATCAAGACAAATCAAGCCAAATATTGTTTGTTGATTTGTTCCTATTATCATTATTTATTATTATCAATTTCTTTACAGTTGGATAACAGTAAAAATAGCTAAAAGTAGTTAGCTAATTAATTCCAACTTTAAAAACATTACAAAATACAAATATTAAATAAAAATGGGGGATAAAATATTTACAAATTATCAATATTAAACAGTATAAAAACAGATAGCTAAAAATGTGAATCATAAATAGTCCAAGTTGGGGACAAATGTGCGGCATAACCTGCATGGACAATTTTCTCCGTACCAAGTATTTACCTTTGTTTTAGGCCCCGTTCACACGGGAACGCAATCGTTCCGTTCCATATCGTTCCGTTCCGAAAAGTGGAACGCTCAGGGGTTGCGTTCACACGGGAACGCTGTAAATAACATCGTTCCGTTGCAAAAAGTGGAACGATAAAATAAGTCATACAGAAAGTGGAACGATACGCAATCGTTCCGTTCCGCTCCTGTGTGAACAGGCAATGAGGTGCATGACTGGTCCAAAAAAATGGAACGATAGGATTTTTGCCCTAAACGCATGCGTGGATGTAGTTGTTGCTGGAAAAACTGGCAAGGACCAAAGAGAAAACTGTGGAACGGAACGATTGCGTTCCCGTGTGAACAGAAACAAAAACCGATACGCAATCGTTCCGTTCCCGTGTGAACAGTCTATTTTTGCGTTCCAGAAACTGGAACGAAGATGGAACGGAACGATTGCGTTCCCGTGTGAACGGGGCCTTAAACTGATAAAGGGATTCTGAATTGCGTATTGTTGGTGGCATAGTTTGCCACAGCTGCGGACCTTTAAATCTGACGCTTTCTGAGCCGTTGTTGACTGATCTCATTTTTGGTTGAATAAATTCTTCTAACCAGCAGATGACGGGGCGACAGAAATTCGTTGCTGATTGACATTTTTTGTCACTTTTACAGCTCAAGGGAAATAAAGCCCTCAGTGGAGCGACAACAACAAAGATAATTCAATTCAACGATATGAGCGTAACTTGAGGATCCTTATGAAGTGAGGCTAAGTAAAAGTTTGTTTTCATTTCGCAAAACGCGGCACTCACTAACTATCGTTTTTGATTCATGGAGTCTATGGTATAAGAGGGGTTCCTGTTCGATGTCTGTCGTCTGTTGTCTGTCGTCCGTGGTTTTGTTGTTTTTGTCGTGGCTCAAAGAGTCATTTTGGGAGCAACATACAGACTGATGACATTTAAGAAGCTAAGAACGCTCCCTGCGGCTCTCTCATTCGGCGACTGCTTCTTTTGGAATAATGACGTCAATTGCCGTAATGGGCAATAGAAAAACAAAGGAAACACATTCTTTCTAATATTTACGAGGGCAGTTGGACTCTATAATAATAAATAAATAATAATAATCTATTTATTTAAGGTTGGCTTGCCAACCTTTTAACAAAAGTGAAACTGAATATTTTCCTATTTACATGTTTTTCATAAAAATCCTAAATTATTTACATACATCTTGCACAATCTACAGTTGCAATTGGTGAAATGATGTTTTTTTTATTTTCCTCTTAAATTCTGTCAAGGTATGAGACTCTTTTATTTCTAGTGGCAACGATTGCCAGAGTTTGTGTCCAGTGTACCTGATTGTCTCTATACCATACGCATTTGTTTGTGGAATTGGTACTGACAGGTGGTTATTACATCTCAGGCTATATATGTTCTTCTCGACAAAGATTTCACCCATGAATTCAGGATTAAGATCATGTTTGGTCTTATAAATTTCTGTAGTTAGCAACTGTAGATTTCTTTGGTGAATGGTGACCGAGGTTGCCTTTATCAACAATTCTTCAAAATTTGATGACGTATCCTTGAACGCGATTCTTAATGCTCTTTCGTGAATTTTATTTATTTTGTTGTTCACGTTTCTATCATGAAACATCCAAATTACATGACAATAGCTTAATTGAGACAATATAAAAGCATTCATCACTGTCTGCAATTTCTCCTGTTCCATGAATTTTGCAACTCGTGCAAGCGCATGAAGCTTCTGGCCAGCTTTTTTGCATATATTTTCAACGTGACACTTGAAGTCTAAGTGTTTATCAAGTGTTATACCAAGGAGCTTTTCTTTGTCAGATTGTTCTATACAGGATGTGCCTATGTTCACTGAAGTGACAGGCGACTTACTTCCGAATCACATAAAATGACATTTTGCATCATTTAGCTTCATATGGTTGTCAACAAACCACTTAGAAAGGAGGCTAGCATCCGCCTCTAACTTACATTGAACATTAATCATTGAACCATTGAACATTGAACAATACATTGAACTCTCCATCGACTAATAAGTTAATAAAGAATTTTACGATCAAAAAGGAATCATTTCAATCGCGATATCAGGGTTTCGGACCTTGCGTTTTTGATCCATTTATCAGGCTAGGAAATAGGACACCTTTCATTTTGAGTTTTTATTTTGATTCATGAAACCGACAATTTTCCCCCTCCATATTACTGAGACAGACATCACAAATAATAAGGTACGAGTAAAAGAAAGCTTGACGAGAGTTTCTATTACGATTGAAATTTCATCCTTTGTAGTGCGTCAAGTTTTAAGCGGAAGATGAATGTCATCTTAAAAATATGGCTTGGCTCCATGAGTCCCCCCAAGGGTTCTCTGATTCTTGTTGTATATGACTCAAACAGGAGACCAATCCGATATGAAATGAAAACGGTATCGTGTAAACGCGGGCTGAATGCCCCCCCCCCCCTCCTGGGCGCTAACACTCAGTTTTGACTCACTAGGGGCTAACATATTCTTGCATAAGAATTGACTGGACACACCTTTGAGGCTTTCATCACACGGCCTCATTGTTTAACACCTTCGCCTGCATACTGAAACAGCTTGCTTTAATCTCAAGAATCAAAATATATTCTTAAAAAAACGAAAAACAAAATTTTCATAAACTCAACTCATAATCCTTGAAGAGCCCACAAATAATGCCCTAACAGGATTGCATCGGTTTAGAAAGCACTGGGAAATAAATACCGTAAGAAATTTGCGTTTCTAAGGAACATTTTAACAAGCAGATTTATTGCTCTCTGAGGATTAGTTTTTCTGCTTAAAAAACTGAGCGAACAGTCATAACAAACTAATAAAATAATCTCGTATTTTCACAACCATCTAATATCAAAGGTCACATTCGATGGCAAACAAAACTGCATCAGGAAAGTTCGTTAGGCCATTTCAATTTTACGTGATCTTGCCGTTTACTGATTCCTACCATCTTTAATTTCAAGTTTGCTTCTCGTAGTTTCGTAGTTCAATAAACGTAATTTTGTGTTTCTCCTGTGTTTTATGCTACTTTTTAGCATTATTGTAATTATATTCGCTGTTGTTTTTGTTCTATTTGTTATAAGCGCCCCAGGCACGATAAGCTCCTTCATGAATCAATAATACCATTATTCTCGACTGCTTACTATTCCTGGCATAGAACTGTTACATACAAGCCTCAGCTGGTATCTAAAGCCAACTTCTTTGGGTCTAAGATGCTAGTAGCCTGCAAAACTCAATTCACGAACTCAATTCAACTTCTTGAACGAGACTTGCGCTCGCGACTACATTTTATTGTTGAAACCCTGACGAGACATCTAATGTCAGACGGAATCTAGGACATTATCCATTAGTTCTTAAATCGTAGTGTAGTCTTCTTATTGGCCACGGGGTAGTCATTATCTTTTCGCTCCCCATGGTATGGTATGGTCCCTGTAGTATGGTATAGTAATTAGAATTTGTATGGTAGAAAGTAATATTGTTATCGTAATAATATATATCAATAAAGAAAACTCAATTTCAAAAATAAAGAAACAAAGCGAGGGTGGAGGGAATTGGGTTGCAAGCACAAATCTCATTTTCCGTGCTGCAAATATCAAATCCCCTTACCCTAACCCTACTATTACAAATAGCATTAAGGCTCAATCTTTCAAAGGGTGTGTGCAAAATTCTATTTACGTTTTTCTTTAAATTAAAATAATTAAAGGAATTGTGCGTAATTTGCTGTAAACCTGGCGTGTGGCGTGGCAATTTTTCTATTTCTTGATTAGTCTCAAAATGGTGGCATTTATTAATTTTGAGGCTGTGACGCCATTAAATTTCATCACCTATGCTGGCCTGACGTCCAGTGCGAAACCGGCTCAAGAAATTATCTAAATGCCAGGGGGTAGTCATGATATATTGCTCCTCCTGGTACTGTATTTGTAGTGTCGTATGGTAGTTCGTAAGTAGTGTCTTAGGTAACTTCATTATTGTAAACTTTTATATTGAATATATATATATATATATATGTGTATATACTTAATATATATGTATAATATATATGATAATATTGATATAATATAAGTATATAATATATATATATGTATAATATATATGTATAATATATATATATATATAATATATATGTGTATATATATATATATGTGTATATACTTTGCGACATTAATACTTAAAGACATATATATATATATATATATATATATATATATATATATATATATATATATATATATATATGTATATATATATATATATATATATATATATATAAAATTTCTAAATCCTTAACCAGAAAAGCCAAAGATTTCTGCTTGAGACCATATTGTAGGCCTTCATAGACTATGTTTTTCTTGAACATTGTATCAATTTTCCTCAAGTAATTTAAGATCTACGATGATTTTAAATTTTTCAAAATTATATATATATATAATTGTTTATGATTTGTACATGTAACCAAAGTGCTCAATGCATTTAGCAGAGCATTATAAACAGGTTAACACAGAAAATGAGAACCTTGTATTGCAACTAATAGTTTTACGTTGATACGTTTCACGTTTGCCTGATGATCGTATCAACGTGAAACTATTAGTTGCAATACAAGGTTCTCATTTTCTGTGTTAACCTGTTTATATATATATATATATATATAAACGGAAAAACATTCGAGGTAGAAAGACAAAAAGAAGGCGTTATAAGTACGGAACGCGTTTCATCCTTTCAGTGAGGAATCTTCAGAGGCTGAAGATTCCTCACTGAAAGGATGAAACGCGTTCCGTACTTATAACGCCTTCTTTTTGTCTTTCTACCTCGAATGTTTTTCCGTTTATTACTACTGCTCTTTGCGACATTAATACTTAAAGACATATATATATATATATATATATATATATATATATATATATATATATATATATATATATATATATATATATATATTCTCAAAAGCTCATTCTAAAAGATGCTTTAAAAATAGTATAGACACTCAAAGAAAAACACTTCTGGTAAACGTTTCGGCGTAAGCCTTCATCAGTAATAACTTTTCCAAATCCAACAGAGCATACATATAGATTACGAAATTTAAAACAATAGCCTAGGCGGGATCTTACCTATTACAATACGCATTGAAAAAGTGTTAAAGTAGCGGTAATGACAAAGGTGTTAGGAGAACGATCACAAGAAAGCGCAGAGTTAAGAGCTGCCGAAGTCGGTGTTTGTGTCTGTCTCGCAGGAGCTGGAAAAAATGTCTATTAAAACAAAACAAACGATAGAAAGATCCCAGAGTGGATGGGCAGAAAGAAATCCCTAATAAAACAGCGTGTGTCCCTAACGAAAAGCTGAGTGCAAAAAATCAAAACAACACAACAACCAAAAAGTAAACAAAAATGAAATCTATGTATCTACCTGCCTAGTGTTTAAACCCTTAGGGGCAAAGCAATCTAGCCGATATTGCCAGAAGCTTTCCCGCATCCTATTACCCCCCGTTAGCCTATCAATTATCTTTACGCTAATATCCTTCAGAAACCCCCGGTGGCCTTCTTCAGTGAAATGTCTGAAGAATTCCGCCTGGGGTACTGAGGCCCCCGAATTAAACTTACGACTGCACGCCTTGTAATTGTTAAACCTAAGCCTAAAAGGCGTGCAGGTGCTACCAACATATTGTACACCACAAACAGTACATTCCAACAAATACACGACATTTGACGAGTCACAATTAAACGAATAGTTTATCCTATATTCCCGGCTATCTACGTTAGAATGAAAATGTTCACTATTGCTCATTACATGACACACTTGACAACGAGATTTACCACAACGAGAACATCCCTTCTTATCGGTCCCCCCATTTCCCTCACTACTGAGCCTAGCCCTAACAAGTATATCCTTAAGGTTCTTACATCTCCTAAAAGCTATTAAAGGTGGCTCAGGAAACACCCTCCTATGCTCCTCCGAATTCGTGAGCATAGGATGGAGTCTCCTGGCAACCTTCCCCAAACTATTGAGCGCTGGATGATATGTTGCAACAAGTGGAACCCTTTCCCCCCTCCCTTGGTCATTGGTCCTATTTCCCGAATTTGCTAGAAGAGTTGTCCTATCCAACCTACGTACCCTATCTATTTGCTCGTTAACTAAAGACTCTTCGTAGCCCCTGTCCTTAAGCCATCCAGCTAACTCGCCTACCCTCTCCTGAAATTGGCGATCTTCCGAACATATCCTACGAAACCTAAGAGCCTGACCATAAGGGATCGCCTTTTTCGTGTGCCAGGGGTGACAAGACTTCTT
Organism: Aurelia sp. 3 sensu Dawson et al. (2005); assembly: GCA_964020215.1. Lineage (NCBI taxonomy): Eukaryota > Metazoa > Cnidaria > Scyphozoa > Semaeostomeae > Ulmaridae > Aurelia > Aurelia sp. 3 sensu Dawson et al. (2005). The sequence goes on from OZ026591.1 coordinate 7,839,681, forward strand.
ATGCAAGTACTGATGTGTATCAGTTGGCTTGCAGAACAAGTCTGTCGAAAGGACTCCCCCCTCCCGCACGCTAACCTGAACATCTAAGAAACTAATACTATCCCGTGATTGCTCGCTAGTAAACTTAATCGTTTCGTGGCTACTGTTGAGATGATTGATGAAAGACTTCAGCCTTTCTTCCCCGTGCATCCAGATAAAGAAAACATCATCGATGAATCTCATCCAGACGAGGGGCTTGTCAGGTGAAGCTTCCAACAACCTCTCTTCCAACCGGGTCATGAAGAGATTGGCATAGGCCGGAGCGAACTTCGTGCCTATAGCCGTGCCCAATTTCTGCCTATAAAACCTATCATTAAATTCAAAATAATTATTCTCCAAGACCAAGGACGCCAACCCCACTAGGGTATCAGTAGCCACGCCCGGGTTTTCCCTTCTATCCAGCGCCTCCCTGATGGCCTCTAAACCCTCCCCGTGTGGAATGCTGGGATAGAGTCCCACAACATCAACAGTACACAACATAGCCCCCTCTGGTATCTTTCCTAACTTACTTAGCCTAGACAAAAAGTGGTTAGTGTCCTTAACATACGACCTACTTTGGCTAACCAACGGGTTAAGATGGTGGTCTAAATATTCTGAAATATGCTCCGTTATAGTACCGCTATTGGAAATGACTGGTCGCCCCTTTACACTACTAAGACCCTTGTGGATCTTAGGCAACAGATAAAATCTACCTAGCCTAGAATCTTTCACCTCTAAATACTCAGTCACTTCCTCTAATCCCGGGTCCTCCTCCCTCAGCTCATTCAACCTAGAATTAATGGTCTTACCCAAATTTACCGTGGGATCCACCTCTATTTCTTCATAAACCTGCCTATCCTCTAAACTAAATATTAATACACTATTCTATTCGTTTAATATTCTATTCACTATTCTATTCGGATAAACTATTCGTTTAATTGTGACTCGTCAAATGTCGTGTATTTGTTGGAATGTACTGTTTGTGGTGTACAATATGTTGGTAGCACCTGCACGCCTTTTAGGCTTAGGTTTAACAATTACAAGGCGTGCAGTCGTAAGTTTAATTCGGGGGCCTCAGTACCCCAGGCGGAATTCTTCAGACATTTCACTGAAGAAGGCCACCGGGGGTTTCTGAAGGATATTAGCGTAAAGATAATTGATAGGCTAACGGGGGGTAATAGGATGCGGGAAAGCTTCTGGCAATATCGGCTAGATTGCTTTGCCCCTAAGGGTTTAAACACTAGGCAGGTAGATACATAGATTTCATTTTTGTTTACTTTTTGGTTGTTGTGTTGTTTTGATTTTTTGCACTCAGCTTTTCGTTAGGGACACACGCTGTTTTATTAGGGATTTCTTTCTGCCCATCCACTCTGGGATCTTTCTATCGTTTGTTTTGTTTTAATAGACATTTTTTCCAGCTCCTGCGAGACAGACACAAACACCGACTTCGGCAGCTCTTAACTCTGCGCTTTCTTGTGATCGTTCTCCTAACACCTTTGTCATTACCGCTACTTTAACACTTTTTCAATGCGTATTGTAATAGGTAAGATCCCGCCTAGGCTATTGTTTTAAATTTCGTAATCTATATGTATGCTCTGTTGGATTTGGAAAAGTTATTACTGATGAAGGCTTACGCCGAAACGTTTACCAGAAGTGTTTTTCTTTGAGTGTCTATACTATTTTTAAAGCATCTTTTAGAATGAGCTTTTGAGAATATATGATAATATTTGCTAGGAATAGGAATCGAAAGGTAATTCAATGGAGCGTACTATATCAATCATTAATACATTTATAAATTTAAGTAAATTAGAGCACCATCACAATTTTCTGGAATTTTGCAAGAACACGAACATCGTTCCACTTGGGTTGCAGCTGAAGAAATCTCCGTCACTTTTTGGATTGGCATCGGAAGACTTTGGTGAATGTTGGAGACAGATCTTGGATACTGCCCAGTCACAGCTATTGACCTTGCTTCTACTCCAGTATCGCGAACGACTGCCAGGAGCACAGAAGACAGCCTATGACATTTTGCAGCAGTTTAGACAGGGTCTTACAAGGGATGAATTGGAACACATCAGGGACAGGGTACAGGAGACGAACGAGACCCTTTATAGGACACGTGTGAAGAAGGCTTCTAATTTATGCAGAAGAGCAGGACTTGAATGGACACGAAATAGAGCAGCCCAGCTAAACACCACCAGTCATCACAGAAACTGTTTATTTGATGGAACGGACCTGCCGAACAGAATCATCACCCGTGAAATAGGCCAGGACAATTTGGATGTGGAAAGGAGACCAGAGACAAGGGAAGACGTCAACGTTGTAGAGGAAGTACCAGAGGCAGTACAAGGAGTATCAGAAGATGAGAATGGCCGATTGGTTGGACGATTTGTCAGTGGGAGTGTGGTAAATCTATCACGGAGGGAACTTTCGGAGGAAGACGTAAGTCTTCTTTCGAAAGGCCTGAAGTTTTCACCCACTCCCACTGACATCGACAAAGCAAAGTTAAAAGAGGATTTGGAGGCCTACAAGCGAAGAATGCGATTGAGGTGGCACTTCAGAAACAATGAAGAGGACTATGTACCAGATGAGAACGCTAATTTCAGACCTAAATCCACGTGGCAGCCCCCCAAAGATGATCCTGTTCTTGAAAACTACCTTTCGCTGCTGGAGAAGGAGGTAATGTCTGTCTCGCCGGAGGGTAAGAATTTTAGTAATCTTTCTTCTTCTGAACAACTTTCTTTACAGCAACTTAAATCTGATAGGAACATAGTTATCAAGGAAGCGGACAAGGGATCAGCGGTTGTAGTATGGGATAGGGGGGATTACATAAGTGAGGCTAACCGACAATTAGAGGATAGGCAGGTTTATGAAGAAATAGAGGTGGATCCCACGGTAAATTTGGGTAAGACCATTAATTCTAGGTTGAATGAGCTGAGGGAGGAGGACCCGGGATTAGAGGAAGTTACTGAGTATTTAGAGGTGAAAGATTCTAGGCTAGGTAGATTTTATCTGTTGCCTAAGATCCACAAGGGTCTTAGTAGTGTAAAGGGGCGACCAGTCATTTCCAATAGCGGTACTATAACGGAGCATATTTCAGAATATTTAGACCACCATCTTAACCCGTTGGTTAGCCAAAGTAGGTCGTATGTTAAGGACACTAACCACTTTTTGTCTAGGCTAAGTAAGTTAGGAAAGATACCAGAGGGGGCTATGTTGTGTACTGTTGATGTTGTGGGACTCTATCCCAGCATTCCACACGGGGAGGGTTTAGAGGCCATCAGGGAGGCGCTGGATAGAAGGGAAAACCCGGGCGTGGCTACTGATACCCTAGTGGGGTTGGCGTCCTTGGTCTTGGAGAATAATTATTTTGAATTTAATGATAGGTTTTATAGGCAGAAATTGGGCACGGCTATAGGCACGAAGTTCGCTCCGGCCTATGCCAATCTCTTCATGACCCGGTTGGAAGAGAGGTTGTTGGAAGCTTCACCTGACAAGCCCCTCGTCTGGATGAGATTCATCGATGATGTTTTCTTTATCTGGATGCACGGGGAAGAAAGGCTGAAGTCTTTCATCAATCATCTCAACAGTAGCCACGAAACGATTAAGTTTACTAGCGAGCAATCACGGGATAGTATTAGTTTCTTAGATGTTCAGGTTAGCGTGCGGGAGGGGGGAGTCCTTTCGACAGACTTGTTCTGCAAGCCAACTGATACACATCAGTACTTGCATAAGAAGTCTTGTCACCCCTGGCACACGAAAAAGGCGATCCCTTATGGTCAGGCTCTTAGGTTTCGTAGGATATGTTCGGAAGATCGCCAATTTCAGGAGAGGGTAGGCGAGTTAGCTGGATGGCTTAAGGACAGGGGCTACGAAGAGTCTTTAGTTAACGAGCAAATAGATAGGGTACGTAGGTTGGATAGGACAACTCTTCTAGCAAATTCGGGAAATAGGACCAATGACCAAGGGAGGGGGGAAAGGGTTCCACTTGTTGCAACATATCATCCAGCGCTCAATAGTTTGGGGAAGGTTGCCAGGAGACTCCATCCTATGCTCACGAATTCGGAGGAGCATAGGAGGGTGTTTCCTGAGCCACCTTTAATAGCTTTTAGGAGATGTAAGAACCTTAAGGATATACTTGTTAGGGCTAGGCTCAGTAGTGAGGGAAATGGGGGGACCGATAAGAAGGGATGTTCTCGTTGTGGTAAATCTCGTTGTCAAGTGTGTCATGTAATGAGCAATAGTGAACATTTTCATTCTAACGTAGATAGCCGGGAATATAGGATAAACTATTCGTTTAATTGTGACTCGTCAAATGTCGTGTATTTGTTGGAATGTACTGTTTGTGGTGTACAATATGTTGGTAGCACCTGCACGCCTTTTAGGCTTAGGTTTAACAATTACAAGGCGTGCAGTCGTAAGTTTAATTCGGGGGCCTCAGTACCCCAGGCGGAATTCTTCAGACATTTCACTGAAGAAGGCCACCGGGGGTTTCTGAAGGATATTAGCGTAAAGATAATTGATAGGCTAACGGGGGGTAATAGGATGCGGGAAAGCTTCTGGCAATATCGGCTAGATTGCTTTGCCCCTAAGGGTTTAAACACTAGGCAGGTAGATACATAGATTTCATTTTTGTTTACTTTTTGGTTGTTGTGTTGTTTTGATTTTTTGCACTCAGCTTTTCATTAGGGACACACGCTGTTTTATTAGGGATTTCTTTCTGCCCATCCACTCTGGGATCTTTCTATCGTTTGTTTTGTTTTAATAGACATTTTTTCCAGCTCCTGCGAGACAGACACAAACACCGACTTCGGCAGCTCTTAACTCTGCGCTTTCTTGTGATCGTTCTCCTAACACCTTTGTCATTACCGCTACTTTAACACTTTTTCAATGCGTATTGTAATAGGTAAGATCCCGCCTAGGCTATTGTTTTAAATTTCGTAATCTATATGTATGCTCTGTTGGATTTGGAAAAGTTATTACTGATGAAGGCTTACGCCGAAACGTTTACCAGAAGTGTTTTTCTTTGAGTGTCTATATATATATATATATATATATATATAAAATTTCTAAATCCTTAACCAGAAAAGCCAAAGATTTCTGCTTGAGACCATATTGTAGGCCTTCATAGACTATGTTTTTCTTGAACATTGTATCAATTTTCCTCAAGTAATTTAAGATCTACGATGATTTTAAATTTTTCAAAATTTTGATGAATTGAATTATTACTTATGAAATAAAGAAAATGCCGCCATTTTGAAAATAATCAAGATTTTTAAAATTGCCACAGCAGATTCACAACATATTACCCAAAGTCCCTCCCAAGTGATTCACTTCATAGTAAAATCTGATACAATTTTACACCCAAGTTTTTAAAGATTTGAAAGTTTTGAGCTCTTATGCTTTGCAAACTGCAACTGAATTAAATGTGACTGTTTGTTCTGCAATTTATTCTGGGTGTGCAAACAAACTTCTTTAGCAAATAGCCGAACTACTTGAACTGATTTGCATTTTGATTCTACAAAAACATCTTAATGAAAATTTCAATATCTGACTTATCAAGCTGAGTACATGCATACATTTTCACTTGATTTATGTAAACGAGAACTATTATTTTTATAGATCTAAAACAAAACACTCTGTCCAGTGGAAAGTTTCAAATTTTTGTAAATGTGAACTGAGTTTATCAAGCATTTCCAACTGTGACGATAGAATTTGTCAGTTGAACTTTCCATGTGGGCCGGACTTCCCACTGTTAGGGTAGGACTTCTCAATTTTGGATAGTCAAATCCCTTGTAAATTCTCAAATTTATTAACATCATAAAATTGAAATTGCAAATTCTAAGAATATGAAAATTTGCAATTAGACTAAACCTGGGGTGCTGAATCCAAATCTGTGGTTAGAGATTTCATATAAAAAAATTTCAAAAGATTTCCAAAATGAGGCGTTAATTGAAAAGGTGTATTGTCTGCCTTAGATCAATGACTTTACTAACTTTAGCCAGTTTAAGACACTTCGCCCAATATTGGGTGCCAAGCTATTTTTAAGCTTCAAAGCTCTGTTTATTTATATCATTTTCCAAAGAGGTCTTGGAACTGAGGGACAATGAAGGGAATCATGCCCCCTGCCCCAGAGTGTCTGCCAATGGCTTTAGCTATAGCCTTGGAAGGATAAAAGTATATCCAACGAGCATAACAAAATCATTGTGGGAATTTAATCCTCCCAAGAGGATAACACATGCTAAAACGAGTTGAAGTCATAGATGTAAGGTAGAAATATTAGTAAATTTTTTGTGATTCTAGGTACATTTTGCAGGTTTCTTGTGGGGCTTTCTTGAGACGTTCCCTAATAATATCACAAAGAAGCCGCTGATTTCAGTTGGGTAAATTTCAAAATGGATCTGGATATAGCCGAGGATGAGCCAAGTGATGACAATCATTGTAAACTTCATATTATCAACATTCCATGTTGTTAGAATACAACTGACGATTCCAGGAACTTAAACGGTAGTTGAGCAGTTATGACAACTAACGTTTAAGTCCCCTGGGATTGTCAACTACTGTTTAAGTCTCCTGGAACTGTCAATTATATTTTAACAACATGGAATGTTGATAAAATGAAGTCTACAATGATTATCGTCGCTTGCGTCATCCTCAACTTTATCATAAAAACTGCGCTTTCCAACAAATTGTCCAATTTGGATATGTCTATAATCAAAGAATAACCTTGACAATATACCGGGTGAGTCAAAAAAAGTTTAGGCGTTTGGAGGGCTGTGGAATAAAGACTATGTGACCGATGTTCAAAACTGAAATGTTCATCTATCAGTCAAAGGTCAACTTAGATGAGAAAATTTTGTTTGGTAGTATCCCTCATCTTACGGACCCAGAAAGTCGGATAATGCTGGTAAAGGACATGTTTGGGAACAAAAATTCCACATTCCATTCTGGTCCATGATTTACATTCTATTGAAATTGGAATTCAGCATCTCAAACTGGCAATCTAAACTTCAATGCCACATAAATCATGGACCAGAATGGAATGTGGAATTCTCGATTCCCATACAAACCCCTTATATGCATTTTGATTGTTGTTGGGCCTTAAAGATCTTTGATATTACCAAACAAAGTTTTCTCATCTAAGTTAGCCTTTGAGTGATAGATTAACACTTTAGTTTTGAATATCAAACATATACTTTTTATTCCACAGCCCTGCAAACGCCGAAACTTTTTTTGACTCACCCAGTAATTATTTTCACATCCAGGGATCATCTTTCACAGTGGGGCTGCTTTTCTTGACTCACTCCGTAGTATCTCGAATAAATGGCTTAACTATTCCCTTCTTTGGATAGAGTAGCCTTGAGGGAACTTATTGTAAGCTACTGTACTATAATGCTGCCAATGGAGGCCAGGTGAATGCCGCGGAAACCGCGGAAACCATTGTTCTCCTTTGAACAATAGCTTCCGCGGAATCAACTTTCCGCGGAGTTCACTTTCGATGTAGGGCCAAAGTGAATTCCGCGGAAAGTTGATTCCGCGGAAATTTTTTGCCATTCACTTGAGCGAAATAGAAGAAACTGAAATACACTGACCATTTCTTGCGACCTGCCACCGAAATTGCGTGAAACATTGCTTTAGCTTCCTCCCCTATGGGTTTCTTCATGAACGTTCGAAGTTTAAACTCATTTCATCAATGAACGATCATTTATTTTCATGCTACAGAAAAGCTAAATATTTTCCGCGGAATTCACTTTAGCTGTAGGATCAAAGTGAATTCCGCGGAAGATCGATATCGCGGAAAGCTTTATAAAACAAATTGCGGAATCATGGTTCTCGATGGCTCATTTGATTGGCCAAAGTTCATGTGATATGAAACTGATCACATGAAATGTATTGTGCTATAACGGGTCATTTTGTTTGTTTGGAGTGGCACTTGAACTGTATCACATGGTTCACATGGAGCATGCCGATTAATCATGTTCCAATGAAATTTTCACTTTAAGTGACAACTGCAAGATACTTTAACACTTAAAGCCCTCCCTCAGGATCAGGTCTGTCATTTACCTAATTGGCTGCAACAAAGGCAAAGGTTAAGACAATGGATGCCATCGTTAATCTTTGCTTTTGGAATAAAAGGAGATCTATCCTTATCACTTTCTGAGGTCCTAGAAAGTAATTAGGATCAGTAGCCATTCAATTCTATGCATTGTCCTTATTGCTCAACTTCATAAGTCTTGCAGAATTAGTTGTTGTTGTATTTTCGTTCTGCTTGGTCTCTAATTGCTCTTGGTCACCTCGCAGTATTTTTGTATGCTCGAGGCAATCATAGAAGACATATGGTGAACATGTCAAAACAAGGTGTTTTTATAATACTGGAAACAAGTGAAATGAGGTAAAAATATGCGTAGGACTTCCTTTATCAAAATAAATGGTTTCTTATTTCATATTTTCGCAGTACTAGGATTTATTAATTTTTTGGCTATCTGAGAATTGAGTTTCTTATGAGCAATTTCTTATGAAAATATGTGTATTTTACTTTATTTTCACTTGCTTCCCGATTCACATCACTCTGTTTGGACGGCACATGAATAATATCTATGGAAAGGCTCCATGAACATTGTTTTGAAATGTTCACAGGGACAAGGTAGTGAACATTTAGATTCTTATAAAACCCCTATGAAATTCGTAAGATACCCTGAATACTGATAATTTTAAGAAGCTTTCAAACTGGTCTTCATTCCTAGTTCAGCTGATTGTTGCAATTTTGCAGAAACATATGCATATTTGCATATTTGTTTGACTTCAACTTGCTGGCTTTGTCAAGGAAACTTTCCGCGGAATTCACTTTGGCCCTACAGCTAAAGTGAATTCTGCGGAAAATATTTAGCTTTTCTGTTGCATGAAAATAAATTATCGTTCATTGATGAAATGATCGAACGTTCATGAAGAAACCCATGGGGAGGAAGCTAAAGCAATGTTTCACGCAATTTCGGTGGCAGGTCGCAAGAAATGGTCAGTGTATTTCAGTTTCTTCTATTTCGCTCAAGTGAATGGCAAAAAATTTCCGCGGAATCAACTTTCCGCGGAATTCACTTTGGCCCTACATCGAAAGTGAACTCCGCGGAAAGTTGATTCCGCGGAAGCTATTGTTAACATGAGAACAATGGTTTCCGCGTTTTCCGCGGTTTCCGCGGCTTCCGCGGAATTCACCTGGCCGCCAATGGATGTTCCTAAGTCATTGAATATTTTCAGAACTAGAGGGTTTTGGTTATTTGTTAAGATTAAGGAAAAATTTTGGGAAAAATTACAACCATATCATAATTTCTAAAATTTTTGGGAAAACACTCCATTATTTTCAAAAAGACTATAGTTTATGAATGTTTCAGAAGGGCATCAAGTCTTTCACTCTTCTGAAATACAATTTAAAAATTTTAAAACATTACATCCTCAAACCACTTGGAATACAAAATAAACTGTAATTCTGAAAATGCTCAAGAGTTTAGAAAATGCTAAGGCAGAATTGTGGCAAAGTACAGTAGCTAAGGTTTCATCAACGTCATATGATCAAGAGGAAGATGTAATAGGCACCTTGTGAAGTTATGAAGTCCAGAAAACTTGAGCTTGGTGGCTTGAAACAATTGCACTCCTGAAAGAAAAATTGATGTCAATTTCCTTTGATTCAACACGGCAAAGCAGTCAACTGGACATCTCAACATATTGCCCACAGAGATATTTCAACTAATCGGGAATGACCCTCTAGGAATTGGCTATACCCTAACCTGGGGATAGCTATAATAACAGCTCTCAGAAAGTTTAGTTCACAAACCATATAGTTCAAAGACCATATACACCCTTGCTAATGTCTGTTGTATCACAAGTAACCTGGTAACGTTTTGGTAGGACAGCTGTGTTTAACTGCTAGGCCTACTTTTCCACTTACAGTTGCTACATGGCTCTATTTTCATGTAGATTCCGAATTATCATGTTGTCTTTTTTGAAATCTGCATCATTTTCTTGTCATGTCACAAAGAAGTTTATGAGAATCGCTTGACTTAATTTATAGTAGTTTAGAACAACTAATACTGTAAACTATCCCAGAAGAAGACAGTGCACAGCTTTAAGTAATTTTTGGATATGGCACAGCAGAAGAAATCTGAATCAACAGCTTCACACCATTTCTCCAGCATAATTCATTTGCTGACAAGACTACTATTATTTAAAAGGGTTCCTTTAATTTCTTTGCAACATCACAAAGGCACTGATACAGAGTTCAGAAAATATATAACTTCAAAATTCAAATCTATATATGCATGAAAAATGGATCCAAAACAACTAAATAAGACAAAATATACCATAGGCAGCGCGTGTCCTATTGCATTGTCAAAAACGTTCCCAAAGCGTCTTTCATTCAATTTACATACAAACAAGAAAATTATCAAATTTGGGAAAATCCTGAGATTGAGACAGTTCAACATAGACAATTGACTATAGGTAAAACGCTATTCTTCAATGGTTAAAATTTGAGTACAAATGTGTTAGATTTGGGGTAACTCAATTTTCTAAAATAACTTGAAGCCGTTTTTAATGAGTTATTGCTTCCAAATGGAGTTATTTCTTTGAACCAAACTTTGATGGAGAATTTTTTGTACATTTTTGATATCCACTTAAATCCATTTACACACCAGAAGAAGCAAGGCTTGTAAAAACCCCATCTTCATAAGGTTTGCTTTTTTCTGGGGTGTATGGAATTTGTATAATATGATTTTCACAAATCATGATCAACATCATGACAATTCTTATGAATTACCCTAATTTCCAAATGTTCTTCATCAAACAGATGGATTAAGAATTTTGCAGGGCACCACAATAAATGGATTTGAAGTTATCCTTGCAACATCATATCACCAAAAATATGGTCTTAAACCAATTGTTGAGAATAAGTAGGGCAAAACAAGATTTGCGGATAAGGATGCCTGGAAAACTAAATCCTTATGATTAATTAATGTACCAGTCAAAATCTTTCACATCCTTGTCTGAAATGCAAAACAAACTCACTGTTTTAGCCTTTATCACAATTATCAATACAAGCTACAGACATGAAGGACAAATTTAACAGCACAGGCAAGGTGGTGGACACTTTGCCAAATGTTGGGGGGAAAAGCTATTATTTCAGGAAAGAAGCATTGTATATGTCTTTTGTTTTCAAACAAAAGATCTTTGTTCTAACCAACATTGGAGCTTGGTCAGACTCCCTCAACCCCCACCTCCCCCCAAGTGTCTGCCACTGCACAGGCCTCCAGTCTGTAGCAACCCTTAGCAAAATATTGACTATGCTTGCATCATGCTTCAAGTCTGACACTTGCTTGTTTCAAGTGTAATTTAAGTGTATTAGAGGGATTGATATTGATTCAAGTAAGAATTTTGCACCACTAGTGCCAGCTTGCAGCATGCATCTCCTGAACTGAAGGCAAATTAAATTAACCTTATAGTGGTTGGGTTATCTGATACATTCTATTTTGGTTGGGGGCAGCAAAATACCCCCCCCCCTATCTAATTCTGGACGTGTGATAGGTAGAGCAACCAAATTTGGTGTGCTATAGCCTCAGGCATGTATACTTTCTGTAAATGTAAAAATTAATCTAAGGTTAGCCATCATTTTTGCTTACATCAGAATTTTCCTTTCTGTGGTCAAATGGCAAAATGAGCCAAATCAGGAAAATTGCGACAAAATTAAGTGAGGAACACAATTTCCAACCAAACATTAAAATTAAGATAGAATACATCATATAACACTGCACTACAAAAGAAATTTGCAAAACATAGAAATTTTGCTAATTTTTTCGAAATAATTGTGATTTGAGACTTCGCGATTTTTCCAGGGTCAGTTCTGGAAAATTCTCCCCCTCTCCCTCATTTGTTAAAATATTTCAATAACTTTCTGAGAAGTTGCACAATAAGTAGCTGTAAAAAGTCAAGAAGTTCCATGGCCATAAAATCCACTATCTAAAAAATCTACTGGGGGAGCAAATTTTCCCCCAAACCAAAATAGGGTTAAGGTTATTTGTAAAATGCTTGAGAATAATTCTAGCATTGGAATTATTGACAAGCTTGACCAGGGTCTATGAAAATATGTACAAACTGGCCGAAATTGTGTCAACATATTCTATTCAAGCTCTTTCAAGCCAAAATCATGCTTCTGTCAAGTTTGTGCAAGCTTGTTGCAAGATGAACTATTCTTATGAGAAGAAAGGAAAATGTGTAACATATCATTGCTTGTTTCTTCCAAATGAACTTGCTTGCAGAAACCTTTAACAAAGGCTCTCTTTAATAATTAAGGCAAATTAGCTTAGCTCCATTAAAATTCATTTGAAAGAATAGCACAAAAATTTTCCTTGCGCTGAAAGTGGGCTCAGTTTTTCAGAGTAATATTATGAGTCACTTTTAACCAAATGATATCAGCAAATCAAAGAACGCAGGAAAACAAGGGGCAAAAAGGCACAAACCTACTTGTCACGTTATAGATCACATTCAACAGGCCTGGCCGTGAGCATTTTAGCAGGCGAGCGGTACATCGCTCTCCTTGGTAAAGTCAGGCGGGCGATTTTTAGTCTTTTGTAAATCGTCAATAAAAGTATATGAATAAACGACAAATGCAACATTGGTCTTTTAACGTTCACAAAATAGGATGGCGATTCTCCAAAAGAAACAAAACAATATCTTTGTAAGGTCACAAATCAACTACACTCTCACTGTTCAACGAGCTTTGAACAGAACGGAAATTAAATCACATAATTGTTTTGTACCAAGAAAGATTTTGAGAGCTGACAATGGATGTTTGATTTCTTCATGAAATTCGTTCCATAACGGCAGCCTTCGCACTGCCTTTACAAAAGCGAGTTCAAGAGAATCAAAGCGGTGGGCATTTCAATTTTTTCTGAAGTTCTTGCGGATTTTTGGGAGTGAAATGCCCCTTGATCGAAGCTTTAGTCACCATCTTCTTTCCATCTATCTCTGCAATTCTTCTTCCAAGAACGGCCCCGTTGTCTTATTTTTCAAAGGTTCTCAGCTCAACAGTCGATCCTTTCTGGTTACTCGCCATGTTGAAATGATTCGGTTTTGACGTTTTCAGATTTCAATTGGCCTTCGAAATAGCAGTCTGGTGGAAATGAAACCATTCAAAGAATTTCCTTCACTATTGCATTCAAAAATGTTTGGTTTGTTTTTCGCGTGACTTGTCAAGTAGTTAAGCCTGGTTTCCATATAGCCGTAAGGTGCCGTAATGTTGCCGGCGGCAGTCTTCTGCCATCTTCCATCTGCCATGCCCCGGGTACCGCAGTCAAAAGCTTTAAATGGAAACGTCTGCCGCAACCATGGTGGCTGAAGTGCCGTAAGATACCGGTAACTATGCGGGTAACTAAGGGATAGAGTGAAGACAATCAGAGATGAACAAAGGAAGACAATGATTTGCCGGCGGCTGCTATGGTTGAAGATGCCGTAAGGATTGAGAAAAGTTGAAATGATTCAACTTTTTTTTGGTCATTACGGTACCGTAACTATGATGGTTGCCGCTGCCGGCAGTACCTGGAGAAGTGGTTTCCAAATAAATTGAAATGGTTGCGGCATGCCGGCGGCAATGGTTCAGGCAATGCCTGCGGCAGCCTTACGGCACCTTACCGCTATATGGAAACCAGGCTTTAAAGAGTTTACGGAAGCAGATTACTTCCTAAGAGATTAAAGGGTGATTAATGTTATTTTGAAGTCAAAACAAGTTCCTATCAATATTTTAGTTTTATTCCAAGGGGTGTCGAGAAATGAAAGGAAAACCAAGGCGGGCGGTTAACGTGCAACTTGACATTGAGGCGAGCAATGAATGGCTCGCCTCGCTAACCTGAGGCGAGCGTTGAGGCGCGCGCGGGCGATCGCCCGCCTCAAACAGCCAGGACTGATTCAATATGCATCATTTTTTACTTGCAAGGTTTGAAAAATGGCAGAATTTGAAAACAGAACTATAACAACCATGTGGATGTACCAGACTGGAAAGTTAGGCAATATCTTGCGCGCACAATAACGTAATGCGGTTTCCAACCTAGTCGCTCAGTAGGCAATAAACAAAGGATCTATTGTTTTAATCTATTGTTCTCGACAGCAAACTTTCCAAGCAGTCTTACTTAGGCAATCTCAACTTGCTTATGCAAGATACATAGTTTCCAGCCTGGGATATATGTAAACCATGCAAATGAAGCTTTCTTACAGCTTTTATTGCAAGGTGATAAAGATTTTCCCAGTTCACTGGACATACATATTCTTGAGCTTATGATACATTTTATCAATGAAATTGGTCAATTAGAGAGAAGTTCTGTACTTTCAGTCATTTACAGGCTGCGGGGTCAGCCTCTTGCTCCATCGCCCTGTATTTATTACAGTATTACAGAGTAATTTTGTAAGTAGTGTAGTTCATAACGTGCATTGTAAAACAGGACCGATACCAGCCATGACTGCCTAGGGGGCAAAAACCAAAATTTTCCAATGATAAAGCCATCAACAGCAACAGCAACAACAACAGTTGTAGGAACAAACGTTAGATTTATGAATTATATAACTCCTCAGTAACTAAAATTTTGCCACATTTCGCAATCCAATCTTGAATTCAACACAATTAGTGAATATCAATCAAAAGTATGCCTTAAATTCAATTTCTGTTGGAATTTATGTTTTAATACTGTTAAATTCATGTCTTAATTCATTATTTCTCCTCAAAATCCTCAAAAACTAGTCATTCAAATCACAAAAATTCCGACAAGAGAGGAATCTTTTCCGATAAATAGCCTCCTGGGGGGGCGCCCCGCCCCCAGCCCCCATTTGCTTTGCCCTGTTGTAAAATCTTATAGTTGAATATACTTATATAAAGCAAAAAGAAGATACTACATCTACATACAAGGAAACCACCTTTTATGCATATAGTCACAAGATTATGATTTAGGCCTAATAGCAGCATGGCTGGGCTGACAGGATTACATCTAGTTTGTTGAGCACGCGTAAGCATCTTGTCTGAAGACCTCAAAAAAGATGAATGTTGGCATCTCTTCATGGAAGAACTGAAGAGGGAGTGTTGAATGAAAATATGCAGCATTGTCCAAAGTAGACATAGGAGTGTTTGCAGCATACTTTCTTTGAAATCACGGAAATAATAGGCGAAGTGGAAGGAAGTGTGATCATAAAACTTGAAGTGTACTACTTTTCCTTGCACAAAATGACTGACCTATCAGTTTATTTCAATCGTAAATCAACAAGGATTCGACACTTCTATTAACAAACAAATAAGCCCAACCCTTGCGAAGTTCAAGAGAGAACACCACCACACCAGCAAGTCAATGGCAGTCCAGGGTCATACAATGCTCCTACTGACATGTTTCCAACAAACTTTCTGCGACAGAATCCGCTCGTCTTCCCGAAAGCCCTCCTGCACAAATTAGAAAACCTGGCGAGGCAAATTTTGTTCACAGAGTGATACACCCCTTACCTACAAGAATGGGTTGGGTGGGTACGAAACTTCACCATCTTGAAACACTCTCTTAAAATGAGTCCAAGTGCGGGCGCAAGTCCAACAAAAAGACACACATTGGGCAGAAACTGACATGCAGACTATACCAAACACCAAGTAATTGTTAAAAACAATAGCAGACATTGATAAATAGTTATCAGACCAAGAGGCCACCAAACGTTGATGTTCGTTTGCATTTGATCATTCAACGTTCACTCGCATGACTGCCCGTGAAAGGGGGGAGCAACGGAAACAGTCCCCGTGGGAGCAAAGCAATACGATAGCATGATTAATAAGAAACGTAATTGATAGGATAATGATCCAAGAAAGTAAGGATGTAATTAATCAAGGTATTCTACTCACCAGTAACTTGTTTGATGCAAAAGAAGTCAGCCAACTGCCAGCTTCTTAGCCCTTGCCTTGACAACCCGCAACTCGACAGATCGTTTTCAGCATTCGAATCATATCGAAACATAAATTTGCATTAATTAGCGCGAAAACGAGGATGGTCATGGCCAGCTGTGACGTCACTAGCAACTTTCGCAGACTGGATGCCACCCGAAGCGATTTCGAAACTGGAAAAAAGCCGCGCGGCAAGGACTGCAAATGATGCCAAATCCTGTGAGCCGTATTTCAGATTCATTTGGTTCATTTCACACTGTTGCTCAATTTCAAAAACGAGAACAAGTAAAACGTCACCTGAATTCCTATTTTCTTCCGATTTGAAAGGTAGCTTGCTCGTCCGAAGAGGAAGCACAAGTTTATAGAACTTGAGATACTTGAATTTACCATCAATAGATTCAGTTATTCTGCAAAAAGGAGTACCTGGCTCGAATGGCAGTGCACATTTTGTAGAAATTGGCAGCATGACGTACTGCTAACGGGTAACGGAAATAGAAAATGTAATGCCACTCAACTCAATTGAACCACAGGAAGCCCCTTGAACAAAAGGAAAAACCAGACGAAATGCGACTCCCTCCTGCGAGTGAGACAAGGCGAAACATTGGAAATATTGCTACTCTACCAGCACCCGATCAATACCCAACCACTTTCTTTAAAATGTTTTAGATAAAAACTCTGTTGCATGTGAGAGAAAGTTATTTCTGTTACTACTGCTGTTGAATTTAGAATTTAGGGGTCATCGACAAACGATTTTCGTCACAGTTAACGGAATTGGGCCGTTAGGGGGGGAGGGGGTCCAGCTCAAATCCGTTAAAATTCTGACTTTTGTGACGAAAATTGAAATAAGGAATATTTTATTATCAATCCTGAAAGAATAACTCGTAGCAGTAAAGTTTTCGGCCTCGCGCTACTTAAATTTGATGTTGCGATCTGCACGAAGAAGTTGCAGTCGGCTTAGGCCCCAACCAAGGACACAAAATAGGCCTATAACAAGAGTCTGTGGGACGCTTGCGACAAGAGAAATGTAGCCATGAACTTAGTGGTCCGTTAAGAAGGGGGGAGGGGGGTCAAGCAGATAACGGCCCAATTCCGTTAACTGTGACGAAAATTGTTTGTCGATGACCCCTTATCAGCTTTAAATAAATCAGCTTGCTCGAATGAACCGTGTGACCACGCCAATGCAACCAGAATTTCATAAATAAACCATCCCCTCTCGAGTTTGTTTAAACTGCTGATTGATAAGGCTCCAAAAGTCTACAAAACTGTTGTGAGAAATTTGTTGAACCTTCAACCTCCAACTTTCATTCGCTGCAGTTTACATATATCTGCATTTCGTCATGTACCGAAAAAAACCTGAAAACTTTACCAAACACCACTAACCGTAAGAGGCAGCTGCTGATTGAGGGGGAGGGGGCAATTGTTCTTAAAACGATAGATAGAGAACAATAGATCCAATTAATGCTTGTGACGTAGCACAATTTTTTTCAAAAATATTGGGGGGCTTGAGACCTACCTGCCCCTCCCACTTCTTATGGGCCTGTTAGAAATCCTGAGGGCTCTACTGTATGTTGCTTTGTATCAATATCAATTAGGGCTCATAATCTTTCTTTCCTTATCAGTTTGTTCATCTTTTTCATTTCTTCATTTTAAATCTTTTAATCACGGTGGCCCCATCAACCACGAGTGGCTGCTTTTCAGGGGGCCGTGGAAAAACCTAATTACAATGCTACTGAAAAAAATAAATAAAGAATATTTACAATGTTCGATTAGAATAAATGAAAAATTAAAGGCTATTTACATTTCAGTCTACATTTAAGAGTAGACAGAGAGGAGGCTAGCTTGACCTTATGTCCTAATTCATTCCAAACGTTTGATCCACGGAACGCAAATGCTCTTTGGCCATTACTTGTTTTCATTCGTGGGAAATTCACATTATCACAGCTGCTGCACTGGTTCAAAATTCATGCACCAATGGATAACGATGCAGGCACCAGGTGTCCAAGAAAAGTACAACGGGTGCGCCAAAATAGACTATGCAATCTATTCACCAAGATATCCCACCTAATCTCAAGGAATCTTTGGAATGGCCTCTCAGCTGAGCATAAGAATGCTTCCACAATTTACCAATTCAAACGTGTTGACAATCAGTAGGTGTATATATGTATTTGGATTTCTTTTTATTGTAAATATTCATTTTAGATCTTAGGCTATGTTATTAGTATTTTATGAAATTGTAATTAGGTTAATTTAGTTTTTTTCCAATATATTTTAATTTTTATGTATTTGAGTGGAGGGCCCCTTGTAAATCATCATAATTTATGAAGGGCTACCCTCCTTAAAATTTGAAAATGAAATAAAAATGAAACTTTTGAGTAGCCTGAGTGCAGATTCTACAGTCTGTGTGGAGGAGCCAAGCAGAGGGCATTACAATTTTTGCATATTTATTGCTCAGACATACGCAGTCACTCCTCAGCTCCTGAATCAAATAAACAAAATCCGCGAGACAGAACTTTAGATTTACCCATTACATCTTCTATCGTTATAAGTGCATACCTTCTCTTAAAAATCTCCCTTCGCCAGCACTAAACAAGAGTTGGCGTACTGGTTTCAGGGCATCTTTGCGGCTTCATTTGTTTCAATTTCTGCTTGAGAGAAATTCTTTTGTCTGCATTTGCTAATCGCTTTGAATTGTGGTGGGAACCAAAGCGAATTATGCCCATGTATCACAAAATCTGCCCTTGTTGAGGGAGGGCACAAGGAAACACTTGTTTGGAGAATAATTTCATATTTGGTTTAATCAGTTTTGTACGTTATCATGATGAATAAAAATGCAAATTTTGGAAATTATTGGGGGCCCAGGCCCAAACGTCTCCAATAGCTGCTATGGGCCTGCAGCACTGATGGTATCACATAACTGCTCCTCAGTCACCTCGAGTTCAGTTCAGTTTAATCATATAATTCCAATGCATACAGAAATCTTCCCAAATGACATACAAATGACGAACAATAATGCATTACAAGAATTGACAAAGCTCTGAAAAATTCTCCCCTACAATTACATAGGATTCTGTATCCAGATGAAAGCTTTAAAGAGGACCTCTTGCAGTAGATAGGGCAACTGACAGGACAGCGCCCCCTGTGGTAAAAAACTGTTGTTTAAACTTTACCATCCATGACGTTTGGATTGATTAACCAAAATTTTAATGGTGTTAGCATGTCCTCTGGGAAACAGCAAGCTACCAGCTTCATAAGATGCAGCAACCTGTAATGTGCAACATTACCTTATGCAAGAGCAACACAGACTTGTTTAAGCTTGTTGAGAATATGGAGTGCCTTGAGAAGCATCACATGTATCCAAGGTATCTTGTGGCACTTTACCTGAAACTCAAGTTTCAACTGCACATTTGGGGCTCAATGACCAGTGATGACTTTACCATCAGCATAAGGCATTCATAAGTTGCCTTGGAAAGATCTACAGCCAGCCAATTTCATGTTGTAACTGTGTTTAGCTGGTGTGTACCTTAGAAAGCACTTGCAGGTCATCCCCAGCATTCAGTAGCTTCTTCAGGAGGCTGCTTTTCCATGGTCTGCAGAAAGTGAAAAATTCCACCCCCAGGACACATAACTTCATACATTTCACCTATCTCACTGTATCCATTTTTCTTGAAAAAGCCCACTGACTTTCTTGCTGAATTTGTTCTGATGGGCCTTGCTAAAAAGTTCCAAGCATAATTATGAACATAGTTTAACATCTTTGAGCCAAGTCCCATACACTGAAAATCTTTCTTGACAAATAGAAATGTTACCCAATGAAACCGTTCTTTGTTCTTCTCAGAGGCTGTTGGGTTTGCCAACTGGATACTTGCAACAACCTGGACATCTAAGATAAAGGAAGGACACAAGGTATTAAAGAGACTCAGAATTGAAAAATTGAGGATTTAATGCTGTTAAGTGTCTGCTTTGGTCCCAAGGGGAATCCCTATTAGTGGCTGATAGGGGAGGTCAGATGCTCCTTAGACTTGCAAAACATTGTCTGGTGTACATTGGGTATACTATTTGGTTCATAATTGGTATGGTTTTGGGGTTGCTGACAGTGGCGGCTATTTGATCAGGCAACTATGGAAAAATGAGGGGGTATGGTGGCAAAGCCCAAAAGAAAATAGTTAGTGACCACATCCTCCAATTGTGCCACTAAAAATATTTACAATGGCTACATAGAAAGGGAAAAATAAATGAAAAAATGAATAAAATAGTTACAATACATTTTACGGAGCAAATTGATATATACAAGTTAAAAACACCCCTAATAGCGGATTGCGCTAAAGATGGCGGCAAGCAATTTTTTACCAAGATGCATTGCATTCAAATTACAAATCTTTAACGATTCTATAGGAATTCGATTGAAGAATGCAGTGCTCTCGGTAAAAATTCCTAGCCACCATCTTTAGTGCAATCCTCTATTATAGTGGCAGGGATACCATTAAAAAATTGAGTTGACCTTGTTTCAAGGGTGCATTTCATGCACTTCGGCCCAAAGATCTTCAGCATAGAGCTCACATTTTCAACGGCATAGCGGTGTCATTACTTCAATAAAATATTCAGTTCTTGGCATGATGGTGTTTGAAAACCTGCCTACCTTGGTGTGAATGTGAAGTTGTCCTTGATCTTTTAGCAGTTTCTTTTGATAATGCAAATATCTCTTTTATAAGAAACTAAGAATTTGGGCCAGGACTGAAAGTTTCTTAAAACCATCAGATTTTGAGCAAACAGATTTTTTGCAGCTTTTCTCCCTGAAAATACCTGGCGTACAAAAGCTTAGTGCTTGGCGTACCTTTGGCGTAGGTTTTACATGGAATGCACCCTGGCCTTTTTCCATAATGGTCCCCTTAGAGGTGATTGCAAAAAATCATAAACAAACATTATGCATGTGCTTTTGTATAAATCATAAATATGGTAAGGCCGAAACATGAATGTGAGAGACATGTGCAGTTTTTATGTCTTTTTCCTCTCTCTGTATATTTTGGAAAAACTTTAGAAACTGTAGAACTTTTGGCATAGCTAGTTTTCCTTCTGAAGGCAGCAAGAGGTCACTTCTGGTAGAATGCTTTGAACAATGTTTTCTGATGGTCTGGATTGAGTTAAACGGGGGGGTCACCGGGGTTTTGCGGATAGCGGATATCGGCCTATTTTCGGTGCAGAAATGCGGAAATTAAACATCATTTCTGCGGATTGCGGATATTTGTTGCATTTTTGCGGAATGCGGATATTTCTGCAAGGTTAATATTAGTTGCTAAAAAATCGCAAATTTGATGCTCATTCCGTCAAAATATTGCGTAACACTTACTTAAAGGCATTAAAACAAACGAAAACAATACATATCACAAAGACCTGAAGACAAACAGCCACAACAGCAACTGCAACAACAAAATTTTTCGCGTGAAATAATCACCCACAAAGACTGCAACTGAGTCGGTAACGTGCAAAATGGAAAGAAAATGGTTTATGTTGTGTTTTATATGAAGTAGGAAGACTTTGCTCATAACCCTAAAGAATAGCGGAAATAGCCAATTTCTGTCTTCGGATTTGCGGAAACCGGGCAAAAAAATTGCGGAAATGCGGAATTGCATACCCCCCAGTGACCCCCCCTTAAACCTTAGCCTGCGTGCAGACTTTACTTGTCATTTACTTGCCATTGTGAATGAGAGCCAAGGCGGAACTTCTAAAGTCTGCGAATTAGCGTCCATAATTGAGTTCTGATACCTTGCGTAATACTTCTTGCCTTTTGTCCAGGTATTGTCTTTTAGCCAATCAGCATCTGGTTTGAGATTCTAAGGATCCAATCAAAAGTTGACAAAATCGTCTTGGGTTTCGCGAACCTTTGTGATCATTGTTTGAGAGACAAAAACAACAAACCGTCATCGTGACGTGAAGATTGATGAACATGCCGCAGTAAACAAGTTCGCCGACAAAGTTTGCCCAGTTTGTCTGTCTTCGGGACTTGATAACTTGGAATGAAACTATGTTTTGAAAGGAATTATTATAAACAGATAAGCATGTTCTCATGGTTACGGAAGTCTACAATGATCAAGAGGCAATTCTTCGAAAGTTTCTCCGGGGATAGAAAGTAGACTCGACTCGTTTACTTCAGGCTTAGGCCTGTGTTCGTCCGCGTCAGATGTGCAATGATGTGTCACTAGTACCCTTAGCTTCTTAGATATTTGTTAGCAAGTGGGGTTTTTGAATTACTGGTGAGTTTCATATCCTTATTGCCTCTGCAGTTTGTAAATTGTACGCACTGAAGTTGTGTTGGTGGAAATCTCTTCACATGACGGGATTATTTCTTCCTGTTTGCGGAGTCAATTTATCGCGCAAGATTGAGCTCCTCTTTGTAGGAGGGACCTGTCATTCAGAACTCAATTATGGACGCTAATTCGCAGACTTTACAAGTTCCGCCTTGGCTCTCATTCACGATGGCAAGTAAAGTCTGCACGCAGAGGCTACTTAAACCTTTGCTGCCATTTCTCTTTCAAGAATGGAAAATTTTACAGCACAACAAAATAGACAGCATACATAAAGGAAATAATTTTAAGAGGTCATATTGATCACTCATGTCTTTGAGATGAGCAAACATTTCAATAATACCCGTTGATGGAGCTATCCTACGATTCCTAGAACCGCACACCTTCCTGATCCTCCATCAACTTTCAAAACCCCCTATAAGGTGTGCGATTCTAGGCTAGTTCCACTTTTCATTATCATGCATCAGTCATGTCAAAATCATTAATTAGTAGGTGTAGGGTAGGCCTAGGCCTATATCTACATATTCAACACACCTTTTCCCATTCTTCCATCACGATATCCAAAAAACATCTTTTCGCCATCTGCCGGCTCCATACTTTCCCCACTGTTATCTCTTGATATCGTTCTAAATATTCTGCGATTTGTAGGCGTCTTCATAACTTCTTTTATCGACAGCATTTCGACTTCAAAAAAGGTTTGTACTCACCACTACTTCACTGTCTTTCTAAATTCACGGCTGGGTAGGCCGTTTTACCTCGTTTTCGACGTTGGCCTCTTTGCGAAATGACGGATGAGGTGGTGGTGAGCTGAGCCAGAAAAAAGTCCCCAAATTTGAAAATTCATAACGTCAAGAGTACTTCACAGATTTTAATGATTCAAGTTTTAGTTAAAGCCAAAAGATCATAGTATTTTGTGAGTTTTTCCGTGTCTCAAGAGCTCTAGAAAAATAACTTAACCCTATTTGGACCGGGTTGAAATTTGTGCATTTCTGACCGCGAGGGGGCGTTTTTCGCCCCCCTCTTTATTTCTTAATCTACAAGAGATATAACATTGAAACTTGGCTCAGTTGTTCTTTGGACAATAAGCTTTGCGGATATAACAATAGGGCTCAATTAGTCACGTGGTTCGTTGCTAGGCAACTGAAAACAATTGAAAAATAGTCAAAATCTGGCAATTGGCTTAAAACACAAAATTTGTCAAGATTAACATAAGGTAACAGGCAGAATTGTAGCCAAAGGTAGCAAATAAGAGTTGGGGAAGATATTTACAAAGGAATTTTTTCATTCAAATTGCAACTCTTGCTAATCAAGAGCAATTAGCGCTTGAAGAGACTAATTGAGATTTCTATTTCCGATTATTTTCAATTTCTAGACTCCTATTTAGTAAAAATAGTAAGTTACAAGGAACCCAAGACAATTTTCTGTAAGTTTTGAGATATTATACACTAATTCATTCAAACTATGACGTCATAAAGATCAATGACGTCATGAATATTAAAATTTGCTGATGTAAGCAAATTTAAACAAACTATATATCAAATGAAAGTACTTTTCAAGACAAATCGAATGGTGTATATAACTTTACAATTTGAGTTAGTTGTGCAAAATTAGCAAGCATTTAGTGATTTTCTTTGTGACCTGTCTCCAAATAAGGTCATCTGGTGGTCACGTGGCACAACAATAGGCTATGAAATTCTTATAATTTTGTAGCCAATTAATTATTACTAAAAGTCAGTAAGTTGCAGGGTCATATCTAAACTAGCGTGGGAGATAGCTGAGAATGTTTGGTAGGGGGGCGAAAAACGCCCCCCGGTCCAAATAGGGTTAACAAAAATTTCATGGTTGCAAAAAAACAGTGAAAGGGGCCCTAGAACGTCAATTAAATCATAAAGGACTCCTCGCATAGATCAATAAAGAAAATGCAATTGTTCATGGGTGAAAGATATCCATGGGACTGAAAATCTTTTGTATTTGTTTGAAAATTGGTGTCGTATAGCTTTTGAGACAGGTGAAACGCACATTGCGCATTGTTCTGTGCAAGTACTCTCGAGTACTGAATAATCGTCCCCCCCTCGCTTATTAACTTTTCAAAAATTTTCCAACCTCCCCCGCTCTTATTCCAACCCCCCTTTTATTAATTTTTGGAAAAATGAAATGGTAGTTAACAAATTTTCTGAATAAACGCAAGAAAAAGTCGCAATAAGTTTCCACAGAACCAGAGTTCATAAGTAACTGTATCAGTAACATCACTGTTCACATGAATATATAAAAGATACGTGTTTACCTAAGAAAACGACTATTTTCTATTTCTCCAAGCACCCCCCCCCCGATTATTCCAACCCCCCGATTATTGTTATATCGAACTATTTCCAACCCCCCCCCCCCGATTATTTCCACCCCCCTTCGTTTATTCGGTACTCAAGAGTCATTTTTTTCAGTCATTTTGCGACCATAAACTTTTTGTCAAGTAAAATTTAACAATAGTGCCGGTAAGACAGCGAGAGAAATCACAAAAATACTTCGATCTTTCGGCTTCTGAAATTTAAATCACTTAGATTTGTAAAGTACTCTTGGTGCTATGAATTTTCAAAAGTGGAAACTTTTTTCTGGCTCACCCGGTATGTAGAACGGTATTTAGAAAATAAGAAGAATTCTGAGAAGAACTCTACATCAGTTCCTTGTGAGCATGACCAATGAGCAAGAGCAAGCCTCACTTAACAAAACTCATGGCTGAACTGGTATTACTTTCTGCGCTGTTAAAGCTAAAAATTTGTTTAAATTGATAAAATCATTATTCCTCGGTACCAACTTGTAAAGGTTTGATACCGGTACCCCTACTTTTGATACCTAGTTCCGCCACCTTTTGCAAAGCGCATTTTGCCACCAGGCGCCATGCTACCACAACCCTGTCGCCCACTATTTTACCCTGGGTACTACCCAGGGTACCACTATTTTTATTTTTTTCCAAACTTGCGACCTACAAACGTATTTCGAGAGAAACAAGGGGAAACAGGGGTGGCGCCAGAAATTTTCCGACAGAGGGGCTGGAGCTTCCGACAGGGGGGCTAAAATTACTAAAAAATTGTGTCTTCGTGCGTTATTTTGCCAAATTTCCTCCGACAAAGTCCCAAAATTTCCTCCGACGGGGGGCTAGATGCCTCCGATGGGGAGGGGGGGTGTGGCCCTTAGCCCTCCCCTGACGCCATCACTGGAGAGAAAATTTCCTGGCATGTGCAATTTGTTCTTGATGCAGAGGTAACAGCCTCAACTCTAGATATTTATCCTTTCAATAAATGATTTGCGCTCATAGAGATAACAGGTTTGTTTACGGTTACGTGGACTCAGCCCCTTTAACCAATCGTGGTAAGTCAAGGAAAACTAATCAAATTTTTAACGATCAAATAACAGATCCAACTTTTTGTGCAAGCAACATCTATTCGATTAAAAAACGAATCGTAATTTTGCACCTGCAGTCTTATTTATGTCAACAAATAAAAAGCAGGTGATGAAGAATAGAGCAACCCGTCCCTTGCAATATTCTTGGATTATTTTTGAATGTTTCGACTTCGGGTTTAACAAGCACAGGGATTTACTTTGTGAATGGTAAGTGAATAAGTTTGTAAAACGTCTGCTGTGTTTTCATCTGTAACATATGTTACGCTGCGTTAGATAGAAGATACATAGTCCAGCAGATGCTGGAAGAAATCTGTTATTTTGGAATATATTTATATATATATATATATATCAAGGTGATCGTTTTCAAAGATTTCAAAATCACTTGAGACCTTTTTGGTCTTTTCTTCATCAACGAAGAACATAAAAATTGAATCTGCGTAATAAAACAAGGACATCCTCTACTGTTTATTGAGACCTAGACTAGACACAAATTGGTTGATACCTAGATAAATGGAATTCCAAGCTCGGTTGTCCAAGTCATAAACAAAGTTGCCCTGCTACCCAGGTACCGAGGTCGGCCTATGTCGCTCGTGGTGCATTCAAGAAACTGTATTTAAAAGCAAACAGAAGCACTAATCAAAAGACAAAGAATTTATCTAAACTTCAGCCTTGTGTATTTCATTTTTTTTGGGCTCAGAAGCTGATTAGTGGGTGATTCAATTCTCGCACTATTTTGTGTGTGTAATTAAGACACTCACTGCTCATAGCTTCTGAATCCAACAAGTGAAATGCCCGAGGTAGATGCGGGGTGAGTGGCCGAGTGGCTTATACAGATTTCGTCAGGTGATTGAAGTAAAGCTTGGTCGAGTGAGGTCAAAATCCTGATGGGTGACCTGGGAGGCCTTACCTCACAACTCACCTCGTCGTCCTTCGGGACAATAAATCAGGGGTCCCATGTCTGGATGCGGCATGCACAGTGGGCCTAGATTAGCTTTCAGTAATCCTGACAAGCCCACTCAAAAAAAATTGAAAACAAAAATCCTTCTTCTTTAGATACATGCTCAACCAAATCTGGGATGCACAACGAGTGAGCTAGCTACCTCGGTTTCAGGGCAACTTCATTGTCAATAAAGAGTAGCGGTTCCAGTTGTAATATCATCTGTCCTTGACATGCGCTTGTTTTTTCGTAGCTTAAATTGCAAATAGGCTGATTCAGCTGCTTTCTTCAAATGCTTTTTGTACACAAAATGGTCTTCCTGCCTAAAAGTTCTCCTTAGCTTGCTGAGAACTCTTGTTTAAAAAATTACTGTATTTCATACGACTCAAGAGCTTTTGTCATATAGCTTGCAGAATTCTTGAAAATTCTCAAGAATTCTCGTCATGTTGATATGATGTCTGCAAGCGTCATCTTAACATTACAGTCAAAATCTTCTGCCGACGAGGCAGCATACGCTCTAAATCAGTGGCGTTACCACGGTGTGGACTGGGGGGTGGGCACCAGAGGTCGATTTTTTAATTTCTAGAAATCCTTTAAAGACATTTTGGGTAGTAGGGGTAGATTTTCAGATACCCAGAAAGTACATGTACGTACTTACATTCATGTATTTCTGAGCACTGCATCTCTCCTGAAGAGATCTTTACAATGATTTGCCACAAAGTGGATCCTGCCATTTCAGACTCCATCACTTCCCATTCCCCATTCCTCGTGCCATGTTTTACCGTCACCAACGTAATCAATGAATGCCTTGGTTAGATAAAGAACATGGCAGATAACTATGGAGTGTCATGTGCGTCTTTATTACCATGTAATCATTTCGTTGTCAATTGTCTTTTTGATGTCTTAAAACATTTCATTTTGATGATGAATGAGAAGTTTTCTAATAACAATTGACTTTTTTCGTTATTTATATTCTTTTCAATACTGTTTAATTTAATAGTTTTTACAATTTGAAATTTCAGTCACAATTTATATTCTGGTGGTCTTTCATTCTAATTTTGTTGTCCTGTTGATTTTAATTCTGATGCCATTTGATTATTATTATTATTATGTCATTTGATTTTAATTCCGTTGTCCTTTCATTTCAATTCTGATGTCTTCTTATTTCAATTTTGTTGTCCTTTGGTTTCAATTCTGATGTCTTTTGATTTTAATTTTGTTGTCAATTGATTTCAATTTTGATGTGATTTGTTTTCTATTATGATGACCTTCGGTTTCAATTTTCATGACATGATGCATTTCTGCATGGTGTGATGCATTGCGGTTCACAAGTTTTGGCGGGAAAACTTATGAAATTAATTTCAAATTGTAAAAACTATTGAATTAAACAGTATTGAAAAGAATATAAATAACGAAAAAAGTCAATTGTTATTAGAAAACTTCTCATTCATCATCAAAATGAAATGTTTTAAGACATCAAAAAGACAATTGACAACGAAATGATTACATGGTAATAAAGACGCACATGACACTCCATAGATAACTGCTTTTCAAATACATTTCAGAATA
This sequence comes from Aurelia sp. 3 sensu Dawson et al. (2005), assembly GCA_964020215.1. NCBI lineage: Eukaryota > Metazoa > Cnidaria > Scyphozoa > Semaeostomeae > Ulmaridae > Aurelia > Aurelia sp. 3 sensu Dawson et al. (2005). The sequence continues at coordinate 7,867,843 of OZ026591.1, forward strand.
CACTGTGGACGCATCACGCAAGGCTACTCGATTCACGCAAGGTGACGGAGACACTTTTTCAACAAAACTATGTTTTTCAAGGATGCGAGTGGAAGAAAAATTCGTTACTGAGCTTCTGGAGCAAGTCATTAGAATGGTAGAAATGTAAAATACATAATAAAGCCGGAAGTTCACGGCAAGTTTAAAATTCATAAAGAGTAGTGCATGAAGGAGGGCCTGCGAAGGCAGGGACACAAAGTTTCAAAGTTATGTGCCTATACTGTAAAGAATCTGAGGAGCAAACCACTCCCAAAGAGTGTACGACACCATCAGTCACAAGAGATTGGTTGATGATTGCTTTGATTATAATGATTATTTGATTATAATATGATCATTCGTTATTATTTTACGATTAATCACTCTTTGATCACTTGGTAAGAATTCTATCATTGTTTGATCTATTTGGGATTAGTGTGATTATTTTGCGATTAAAGTACGATCATTTTATCACTCTATGGTTACTTGATTAATTTGTAACTATTATTTTGTGATTATTTGAATACTTCAAGTTTATTTGATTTTCGAGACTATTTTGTGATCGTTTTGACAGAGTACAAGCTGGTAATAAGAAATGATGAAGGTACAGACTAATGTAGATGACAAACGAACGTGAATTTACAAGAAACAAACGGAACACAGTCTGTTCTGAACACCTGGCATGTGAAGTGGTAAAGCCAAAGTTCAAAATTCGTTAATTTCAAAGTTCAAAGTTCGAGTTGATACACCAAAGAGGCAGACAACTGACGAATATGACAGAAGAACATGAAATTACAAGGAACAAATGGACAGCAGTCTGTACTCAATCGGTAGCAAGTATAGCGTAAATTAGCAACGCCCAAAGCAGGCACGTCTACACCAGGTATAACATTGGCTCAAAGTTGCTGTTTGTTGATGTCGCCGGACAGAGTCGGGTGTAATAAGCATTTTCAGTCACTGAATTCATGAAGGTAAAAGCTGACGATTCATTGGCCAGAGAAACATTGTCTGTTACAGAGCAAAGCGAGATTCAATACAGAGGATTGTGTTACCATACTAGCAAATGAAGGGCCCAGTTAGAAGATGAATGATCCGACAGAGTTGCACGAGGCTGCCTCTCTTGGAAACAAGAAACTCCTCAAGACATTGTTGGTTGAAGGTCACTATGATGTTGATAGCGAAGATTGGACATATGAAAGAAAAACTCCACTTCATGTTGCGGTTGAGAGAGGTAAGTTCCTTCCGTTTTATATGTGTGCCCGGCCTAAACCTACAGAAATGTCTTTGCTGACCAAACACTTCATTAGAAACTGCGCTCCCCCATTGTCATTGAAGGTGTAATCAAGTTCAATGAAGCTTTCAAGGAAGCGTTTCCTATGGATCTCCCAAGTTTAGCAGGAATCCTGGAAGAGTTTGAAGTTTGCCAAGAATTGATGAGATTCTACTGGACTTTTCAGCCCCATATCAGCCGGTGAGATAGAACGTCAATGGCTCCAGAACTAAACGATCTTCAAAGGGAGAGTCCAGTCTACTGAAAAGGGCTCTTAAACGATTACTGACCCAGAGACCACTTTGAAGCTTTTAAATGTATTACAATTTTCCCAATAACCAGGTGTCTATGGCACCATTGCAATTAGCCATTGCAAGTTTAGCTACCCCGCAAAACATGCCGTTTGATGAAAAATTGAAATCCTAACTGAATCAGCAAGGTCTTTAAGTTTCTCCGTGCAGATGATTCAAGCCACACTAGTTATTGCTTAACCCTATAGTGGTTGGGCTATTTGATAGTACTATTTTGGTTGGGGGGGGGCAAAAAAGCCCCCCTGCCTAAATCTTGACTGGTAATAGGTAGAACGATCAAATTTGGTGTGCTAAAAGCCTCATACATGTACTTTCTGTAAATATAAAAATTAACCTAAAAATAGCCACCATTTTTGCTAACGTCAGCATTTTCCTTTGTGTGGTCAAGAAAAGCGGCAAAATTGGCCAAAATCAGGAAAATCGAGATAAAATTAAATTTGGAGGATATTTTCCATCCAAACATGATAATGGTAGAATGATAAGAATGTATCAAATAACACAACGTTACAAAAGAAATTTGCAAAATATTCCACTTCTGCTCCTTTTTTCGCGATAATTGATATTTGAGAATTTGCGATTTTTCCTGGGTCAGTCCCAGGAAATTGTCTCCCGCCCCCTCATTTTTCAAAATATTTCAATGAAACTTTTTGAGAAGCTGCACAATAAGTAGTTGCAAAAAGTCACGAAGTTTCATGGCTATAAAATTCTTGCTCGCATTCAAAAAATCTGGTAAGAACTTGCAAATCACTTTGGTACACAACATGGCAATGACAAAGTTTGCCTTTTCTGGTTCGCCTTTGAACAGGAATTTCTATGGCTTGGTAACGAACACAAATAAGTCACAATTTCTATGGCTTATGGTAGAAAAACTTCAAGGAAGGCTAAAAATTCAATACAATCAACTTCTGTGCTCGAAGGTGTTGTGACGCAGTGGTGTAATTCTCTCAGTGGTGTAGTGAGAACAGTCAGGCCGGTTTGGTTCGATGGGTTCGATACCCGATAGGGCCCCACCACTTGAGCGTCTACTTCTGCAATCCCAGCGCTTGGCACTAAAAAACCGCAACTTCACATTCACCTTCACAAGCGGGCAATGTTTTACCAGGTGAATTCAATGGACAGCGTGGCAAAGATGGGCCTTTCTTCTCGCACTGCAATTTTGTCTTGAGCTAAACTAAAAATGGTTTCATGCCAACCAATGTTTTATGTCAAGAGATGTAGCTGTAGTAGACACAGAGCAACAGGAAGAAATAAAAAAGAAATTCGTGGAAGTTGCATGTAAAATCAAACGATTCAAATTGATCGGTTATTTCTTGGCTGAATTCCACCGAAAGTAAATTCCATCTGCAGTTCAGTTTTATCTTAAAAATTCATCAACATACAAAAAATCATTCTAACAAAATTTACAAATATTACAAATATTACAGTTAAGAAATTCAGATGATGCAGTTTTGGAAATCAGCTTTTTTAACCAGCTTTTTTAGCTGGTGAATTTCGGCAGTTAATCGAGGAACAGCAGAATAAAGCTCTGATTTTCTGGATATTTAGTCAAAACATTCGGCCCTTCGTATATCTGGAATAAAGTCGACGAACTATTACGTTTTTTTATGTAAAAAAGACTTAAATAACATGTTTAACGTGTTTAAAAAGACTTAACTAATCCATCAGCCTAAATTTAATTCAACTGAGAGTTGGTCTCAGCAAGCCAAATGATCACAAATTTAAACATACTTTTAGAGATACCTCAGATCCAATGTGTTGGACGAATGATGGCATTGAAGATACGGAACAATTCTTGTTGTTCTGCCTTGCTTTGATGTACATAGACCCATAGACGGGACCTCTTCGCTGGAATCTACGCATTATTACGATCAATTGGATATATAGATCTTGCAAATGAATGTTTGTTACCACTGTTATTGTACGGTGATAAAGATTTTCCTGACTCAGTGAATAGGTATATCCTTGAGCTTACATAAAAGTTTACTAACTAGCAATAGTAAATACTATAGTGCCCCTTGCCTTCCCCAGTATTCGACTTGATCAGAGTAAAGTCATGAATGAGTTAAGAGAGATAAAACTTCTCAGCTTCCACTTTTCCACTTTTCTTTTTCAAGAGAAAACTATCCGAAAAGTTCCCCGGGCCTTGATTCCCCGATCCGATTTCAATCAGCAGAGAACACTCCTCCTTCGAAAGGTATCTGATGTTTTGTCCGAAATAGGAGTCAATGTTAACGATTTATCTTAGTGTGCACTTTTACATATCTTGTTGTATGGCGACTCTAGGCTTAATTGCACCCTAAATAGACGCATCATTTCGGCAACCTTAGAATACATTTTAGAAACTGGTCGTATGAACTGAGCTGTATCCCTCTTTCCTCCCTCCCTCCCTGTCTCTCTCTCTCCCTTCCCTCCCTCTCACCCTTTTTCTTGTTTTCATTTTGATTTTCCTTGTTAGTGATTTGTGTAGTCCTTGTTATGTTCTATGTCTAAATGTTGGCTGCCGGGGAGATGTGCTAGTCCACACCCCATGCAGCTTCGTTTCATGTAAGTCTTGTAGTTTCCTTGTGTAAGTGTAAGTTGCCTGTTTGTAGTTGTAGTAGTTATATTCTTGTAGTTTTGTAGTTTTTGATAAATTGATATATGTAAAAAAAAAATGGCTACCGTTTCCAGCTTTAATTTTTTGTCTTTGTCTGAGGTACTTATATTAATTTGTAAGTAGCACAATGAGCAAACTGTATCGTACTTGTTAGTCTAGTTCCATGTCTTTATGGCCGTGGTGTTTCCATTAATTTTTGCTCCCATGGCATCGTCCTGTTGTGTTGCATGATTATTTAAAGTATAGTAGAAAGTAGTCTATTTAGTAATATTTCATATGGAAATAAAAAAGTTGTAAAGCACAGAAACAGACTTGTTGCAAATTCATCCAGACGTTTTCTTTTTCAGGACATCTGAACTGTGTCAAATTGCTTCTCTACCATGGAGCAGATCCCGCTGCAAGAACGAGATCTGGGTTGACGCCTGCACACTTTGCTGCTGAGTTAGGCGACATCAAATGCCTGCAAGCGCTCATGGGATATGATGCACCGATAGACCTGCAGGACGATTCTGGAACAACACCACTGGATTTAGCAAGGACGTATTCCCAGGAACGATGTTCTCGATTCTTGGAAAAAGCAATTGAAATTTTACAACAGAAGGAAAGTTATGAATATGCGCTGAATATTTTGAATCAAGAATTTTCAGATAGAAAAGCATCAGAATCCTGGTAGGTACATTGCGCATTTAGAACTGCACCGACATGTTATGTTGGAAGGTGTGTCAGCAGGCATAGGTTTCAAATCTAAAAAAAAGCTACCGGGTGAGTCAATAAAAACGCCCGGCGTTTGAAAAAGTCCTGATCCCTGAATATCAAAGCAATGATGTTGAAAACTGTCCCGTTTTATCCCCAATATGTCAAATTAGGTTCAGTAATTTACCCGGCTTTAATCGGTCATTCCTTCCCGTCCAAATAGGAGATTTTCTGCAGAAAGTCCTTTTCGAAAATCTGTAAAAACGAGTGAAAACACGAAGCAAGATTTCCCTTTGTTCTCCTTCCCAGCAATAATGACTCTTGGATGTGCGCATGAATTTAGTTCTCTTGGGAGAATGGAATCCCCCTGAATAAGTTATTCACACTAGGGGGAGACTTTTCAAGCGGCCAAAATGTAAGCACGTGCTAAAGCGTGCTGAAAGTCATCTTTGTGAAGAAAACACATTGGGAATCTTTTCTTGTAATTTTAGCAAGTTTTTTAAGGTTTCTCAAAGGGATTCATTTTAGAAAATCGCCTACAGAATTTGTACAAAGTAACCGACTTTAGCCAGGAAAATTTCTAAAAATAATTGAACATGTTAGCTATTTAATCAGATATTGCAAAATATCATTGCTTATATATTCAGGGAGCAGCAGCCGTTCAAATGCCGGGCGTTTTCTTTACTCACCCGGTAGAGTGGGTAGCTATCACATCTTCCTTCGGATTGAATGGCTTGAAAGGTGCTTTCCGCATACGGCTCGAATCTTTCAAATCTGCAAAAAAGGTGAGTGTAAAATTCTGTCGTGTTTATCTTTGAATCGAATTACTTACGTGGAACAGAGGGTACTTTGCAGTAAATCTGCCGTGGAAACTCCTTTTATGACTTGATTTTCTATCTCAAAATAGTGGCGTTCCTTTTTGCTTGAAGGAATTCAAGGAAATTTTGAATAAAATGAATTCATTGTAAATCCTGAATCAAAAGAGGAAAAATTATACAATCTTCAAAAAAACCATAGTTTATGAAGGTCTAAAATATGATGCCAAGTAGAAATTTTAACTCCAACCCTAACCCTGACCCAAGGTTTTGAGCCAAATGCTATAGACCGACGACGTGATTCCTTGTATTCGTTCAACATTTATAATCTCATGATTTAATTTCACTCTTACAAAGGACTCACGACCAAACGGATTCTAAACAGGGACTAAAATCTTACGAATAATCAGAAGAAACGTAGAACATCTTCCATCCTACGAACGTCGAAAGAAAAGTCGAAAGTCCCTTCGAAGGTCATTTCGAGCGTTGCTTCGTTTCGAGAAGTCGAACTTTGATCTAATGAGCCAATGAAACGCTAAAAATAGGCACGTGGGTTGACCATATTAAGAAAGTAGTCACCTGATTGGTCGTGCCGTGAACGCGGCGGACTTGGCCTAATAAGTCCTTGTATTGAAGCGTAAGGACATAAGTCCCTCAACTGAAGCGATGACAACAACAACAACAACGACAACAAGCGTAAGTTAGAGGGACTTATGTAATGTAGTCTACAAATGCTATACACGACGCCTGTCCTTTTCAGTATATCGACGGCTCGAAGCGTCCACAAAAGACCATTGCTGAAGTTAACAGATTACTCTAAAGGCACCTCATCCCAAGCAATTTCTGCTGTTCTCCCAGGAGCCATACATAACTTTCAGGATGAATTGTGGTGCTTCCCCGGGCGCCTTCCTCGACCTCAAACCTAAAGCCTTCTGCAAAGGAATTACGAACATTAAGAATTTGGCCAACCTATCGTCTTCGGCCAATGGTAAGATCTTTCAAAGGCTTTTAAGCTCCAAAAAATCAAATGGTTCTGAGAAATTTATCTTCTTATGAACAAGAATACAAGGTGCGTTACTATGGAAACTTACTGCATCCATATAAAATACATGAAATTTCACTTTGTAAGTATATACCCATTTTAAGGGCTGGTAACCGATTAAGCGAATAGAAAGACAAATTACATTTTACGGGACGAGAGCAGACCTTGATGAAACAACTTTCTGCAGGGTGCAAATACTGAAAGTGGAAAAGGAATACTGAAATGCACTCTAAAATGTGTGATCCTCTCGAAAGAAAAATGGTGGTGCGGTCGCCCACAGTGCAAGGGCACCTACCTTGTGTGAATAATGTTTTTTCGCAGTCCTGTTTTAGTGACATGGTACACAGAGCAATAGCTGTCCTATCAAAATCACGTATGAGTAACATAGCGTGATTTTTAATTGGCCAGCACTAACAGACGATAGTATTTGAAAACAACAGTAAATATACACAGGGTAACAGGACAGCAATTACCCTGTGTACTATATGATGAAAACAGGACTGGGAATAAACACTTGCCCAGTTTAGCAAGAAGTGTTCTATTATTTGATAGCAATGGGATAAAGGGTTTCGTGAAGTATCCACCGGGTGTTTTCTTGTTAGGGAAACTTCTACAAACCAGGGAGGTTTTGTTAAAAAATCGATCTTGAAATAACTGGAAATCATAAGGCCTATTGGTCATCGGAAATTTAGAGTATAACCCTGTCAAAACTCAACAGTGGGCCAAGCCCCTGATCCGGTGTAAGCCATCCCAATTTCAGAAATCATGTTTTTGGATATTAGCTGCGTCCCACGTTCTTTTCATTGATTTTCTTCAAGTAGGCAGGACAGATTTTTAGCCATTCAAAGCTGATTTATGTTTCTTATGCATGGCGCAGTTGGGCATGGGACCCCTAGTTTAATGTCCCTTCCGAAGGTCGCAAGGTTGATACTGTTCTGTGTTACGTTACATCAAGGAGCTATGAAATGACATACAAGCACAGGGGTTGAGGAGCCTCAGTAGAGACCGTTGTTTTGGTTTCTCCGGTCCCCTGTGATCCAAATTATGAAAACAACAACTGTGTAATTTGATACAGATTAAATCATTGTTGCGGTTGGCCTATTTTTGTTACAGCAGAAAAGTACTTTATTATGCGAGAGCTCTGATGTCATTGGCTGCGGTTGGAACTCGCAGTTTTTTAAAATCCTGCGCCATGTAACGGTAAGAAAGGAGAAGGCATACCGGAATTTGTTGACCCGGGACGCAGGTGGGACCTGAGACCCGGAACGCATGTGGGACCCGGGACCCGAAACGTCTACTGTTTATACTTCTACTGTAACAAAAGCAAGCTGACCGTAACCATGATGTTACCGGTATCAAATTACACGGCTGTGGTTATCAAATCCAGATCACAGGGAACCAAAGAAACGAAAACTGCCCAAATTATGGTCTTTACTAAGGCTCTTGGACCCCCTGTGATACAAGTAGTTCGTTAAATTGCGAAACGAACTCTGATGATACTGTGTAATATTGGGGGCAACAGGTGTAGTTTGTTAGGACGTCTAGTATGTGCTCTTAAAACAATGACAAGACAACAACACATAAACATGCAGTAACTCATAAGCGTGCAAACTAAATTCTTCAAAATTTGGTGAATCTAAACAATGAACTTAACTTTACGAGGACAGGAACCTGCCCCTTACGCCCCTCCTGAAAAGCGTAGTTGTTGGGGAGATGATATTTACGCCCCTCCTGAAAAGCGTAGTTGTTGGGGAGATGAGATAGGCTTTGTCCGATGAAGCTTACGTGTCCCCCCGTGCAGTGGGTTAAAGCTAATGCGCAGTTGCATCTTGGGGCTGCAGTGCTCAGAGCTCCAACCCCAAAACGCTACTGCGTATGAGCGTTAACCCACTGCACGGGGAGACACATAAGTTTCTTCGAACCTTTCTCGTCTCGCCAACAAGTAGATGAAATATATACGATTAGACTGAATGCCCACGAGCCCCGTGGTATCGTCCTTTTAGTATTGGCAGAAAGCTTAAAGGAAGCGTCATCAATACTTTGACTTATTAATTTTTAATATATATATATGAAAAAAGAAAAATATGAGCTGTTGGTTTCTATCCTGCGACTTTGTGAGTCTGAGCATGCTCGAGAAAATGAGTTCAAGAAAGCTCTATCAAGAGCAAAGGCCTTTGAAATAGTCCAACAAAGACTTCTCATTGAATACTCTACATTATTCTGAGCGTTTTAAACGTTCCTTGAGGGCAAAGAGGCCGGAATCCTCGGAATCCTCAGTGACGCAAAGCTAATAACGGCTGAAGCCTGACTTATTACACTAGTCTTGCACCTACGCTCCTTACCGCAAAGTTGCTACTGCTTTTCCCTTTATTTAAAAAGTATCCCAAGTGCAAGCTAAGGAGCCGCAGTACGACTGGTGTAATAACTCTAAGATGCAGCTAAATTTCTTTACTGAATTAATCTATTATATGATCTTGGACATGTGACTTTAGCTGTAATTATACATGTGATAGAAAAGAATGAGATATAATACAAAATTCCCATATAAAGATATACATTACGTCACTTTTGCTCTTCTTCTTGTGTCAATCGAATATTCTAGAAAAATAAGTCCATGACTGGAGCCAGTCCCGATTAAGTGGCTTGGTGTCAACAGTCATCGTTTGCATGATTATGAAGTAGACAATCAACTGATTACGCCTATTCCCAACTGTCAGCTAAATTTGTCTGAAATATAAAAATGGGCGGCATTTTAGTGAATGTAAAAGCGAGACAACGATATCAACGTCGATCACTAGATCCGAAGATGCTTGCAATGAGGTCTAAATGAAGAAATTTGTCGGTAGAAAGACCAAGCAACATCAAAAAGGAACAGCAACAAGAAACTGCCAAGATCTTCAGATCCCAAGACTAAACACCGAGTATGCGAGAAAGGCCTTAAGATATTCGGCTCCAAAATCATGCAACGATACGGCTGTTGGTATACCAGAGGCTTTAAGTCTTGCTTGCTTTTAAAGAAATAAACTGAAAGCTCACCTTATGGTTGATCAAAAATGTTAACTGCAAAACATGACGCCCGTAAATAGCCCTGAAAGAGTTCTGTAAGGCAGAACAAAGAAATCGGCAATACAAATATTCTTTAAAATCACCTATATTTACCGTCGTGTTTTCGTCATACTGCGGTCTTTCTACTTACAAATATAGCTGTTTACTAACAGTGGCAGGTAGGAATGAAGCGGAAATCAAGTCAGGAGGAACTTGAAGCTAAAAATCTTTATCTTAAGCTCCTTGACAACTACAAAGCGACGGAAAAGATCTGGCGATGGGCAAAATCCTGGCAGTTGAGACATGATAACTGTAGAGAAATTTGAAATACTTGAAATGTCAATTAGTCATATTTAGACACGGCAAATTCATTCAGCTAACAAAGTACTAGCAAAAGTAATAGACCTATTTACAGGAATTGGTAACATTGCAACAATAAACTCTAATTTACTAAACCTAGATACTGCTCTTCCGTGTGTTTGAAATTTTTCTTTTCAGCTCAAAAATGTCGACTATTGACCTAACATCTTTGATGGATTGTGGAATGCTGTTCCATGCTCGTGCCCCGGTATAAAAGAAGCTCTTAGTTATGCATTCTAAACGAAGCCTTTAAGAATGCTAGTCTCTTATGACTCTTGTGTCGTGTCATGTATATTTGGAAACAGAAGGCCTTTCCTGAAATTTGTTCTGCAGGATTCCGACACAAAGGTTGTTGCCAGCAGTCCCACTGCATTGTGAGATGGCTGTAAGCTGTTCTTCTCGTTATTAGCCTGACGAACGTTTATATTTCAACTCTTCCTGTAAATGTTAAGTGCCAGGATGAAATATAAATATCACCAGAAAAAAATTCCACAAACAAACACACCAATCTTGACACTTACATAGATTATTCTCTTTTAGAAAGATGTGCAGTATGAACGGATTGCGATCGTTGTGGTATCCGCTCGGAGTTACGACTGTAATTATTCATCGCCGATTCACTTCTCGTCACATTTGATCCCGGAGACGGCATATGTGCTCTGCAAGAAAACAAAGGCAACTATCAAAATAATGATGGAACTTCTAAGACATTATTTATATGAAAATAAGATTGAAGACACTGATGGACTTGGCACAAGTCTCTCTCTTGTCAGCACAAGAAGCAAAAGATAAACCAAGAATAGAAAGGGAAACGAGAATCTTTTGTCCACAAACAGACAGTTTACTAAATCCTGTTCATCGGCACGTCCTTTAAAGGACAAGTCCGGGGTTGGTATAATTTTTGATTATTCAAGAGATTACAATGTCGTGAATGGTGTGTAGTACTTTTTTCAATTGTTTTCTCTTTTAATCTGCGAAACTACATATTTCAATCTGCTAAGAAGTGCGAGATGACGTCATTTTATATGACGTCACTTCACGTTGACCTGAACGAGGCTGCCAAATGTGTTGATATCATACCACCCATATGCTAGCCTCCTTCTCGTTGCTTCGCACACTCGCACAGAATACAAAATGGTGACGATATTTGGCCTAAGTTACGAAAATTAGTCGTCAAATTTATGAATGTTCAAGGCACGAAAACTTGGAAAGAACTCACGACTGGTGTTCAGCAGTTGGTAAGGTTGCTTTTTCACAATAATTCTATTATCAACCCCAAACTTGTCCTTTAATGTAGGCAGAAAGCCAATCAAATGAGCGGAACACATTGCTGCATAATGATGATTACATCTAACTATCCGCTTCTTTGTGTTAGCCTCTCGATTTCGAATTCTTAATCTTACAAGTCTCTCTCCCTCCTTCCATCTTCCTCACCAAGTGAGCTCACTGAGGTCCCGTCTGCACTATATCGGATAGCTATCGGCGAGTCTCGTTGCGAGTGACCTCTATGGGATAGGGCAACTGTTTACACCATACCGGATAGCTATCGTCGCGTCTGAAATCTCCGCTGATTTCTCCGCTGATTTCTCCTCCACTCAATCAATACGAAAAGTGATCTGGTATCGTGAAACCCAACCGTAAACGGGGTCTTAAGACCATCACAATGCTGTCTTTCTAGCTACGTTATAACATAATAATGCCGCTTATATGGCAGGTGACTGCCACAGGAAAATATCAAAATCTCAGATGAAAGTTAGTTTGCAATAGTTTTTGCTTCTAACGAAAGAAAGTTAAAAGTTTTCTACATTCCTGTCGAAAACAAGTTCTAAATTCTTTGGGATATTTTTACAACGATGAACAAGCCGCAATGTGCATTACGCTTCTAATTGGGTTTGATATCTGTAACTTGACTGAGTTTTGTTGAAGGTGTTGTGGCGCCCTGTTGTAATCCACTGACTTTGCAGCCAGAACAGTCAGGCGAACGGGGATCAAATCCCACCAGCACCTTTGAGTGTCATGACAAGGGGTCGCGGACTCGATTAGAGCTTAGCTATTCCTGCGATCCCAACGCTTGACGCTGAAAACCGCAACTTCACCTTCAACTTCACCTTTGCTGTTTGCCCACATTAGCAGCTTTTGGACCATCTACTTACTTGGGCGAGTTTTTCTTTTGCTGTGGATTTTTGCGAACGATTTTGCTACTGAGTCCTGTTACCCATTCCTTCTGTTCTTCAGGACTATTCGCTAATACTAGCAATTCTTTTGCAGTAGTTAAATCCACTGTCACTAAAAGAAAATAAGAAAACTTTGTCAATTGATAAAAACAATGATTTTAGCTTATCCATTTCCGTAAAAGTCCCACCCAAACATAAAACCGGAGAGTGCTTCGTTGTATAGTCGTAAGGGCGCGGTCAACATGCAGACAACTGATATGTTTTTCGGCAGTTCGCTTATCAGCTTGTGTTCTTTACGACTCTTAACCAAGCCAAAGAAAGTTATTGATTTGATACCCTCAGCAACTGTTCTCTAATGCCAATTTGATACACACATTTTTGTTTTTGTCTTGTGAGAATCACTTTTAGCTCTCCAAAGCAAAATAGAAAACATATAGAAGAATATTTACCCCTGAATTTGAGAGAAAGTACAGAAACGTACTCACCCATAAACTGTAATGACATAGGTTTTGAGATGATTTCAAATCAGTTCAACACAAATCAATCATACAGTTTTACACATGTAAGTCCCGTCAGCACAAACCGATTCTCTTCAGGGGGACGTGAAATATTTACAACATACCTTTACACTGAGTAATACAGTCTTCTTCTCTGTCAACATGATCCTTATGACATTTTATATGACACCCTGGTACACAAAAATATACATACATAAAGCTTACGATAAACAATTTAAGATTACGCTCACACGATGCCGGCACATTTTGAAAACGGTGAAAAATGTGACGGATAGGTCTCCCGTTCACAAGAAAACAGCACATTTTCTTTACCGGCAGATTTTGAAAACGGTAGATTTCGAAACGGAATTTTTCAAACCGGCACATCTTGGGAACGGCATCGCGTGGACACTCGAAAATGATGAAGAAAGAACATTTTTCGACGCTTTTGGAACGAGACTGATCGATTCCTAGGGTGTAGGTACATTTCTTTGGCGTCAAAGTCTCGCAACGAGGTTTTTACCGTCAAAATTCCTACCGTTTTCAAATTGTTCCGGAATCGAGTGAAAGCTACCTAAAAATTTTGCTACCGTCAAATTTTTCACCGTTTTCAAAATGTGGCGGCATCGTGTGAACATAGTCAAGTATCGCAACAATAATAGGATTTAACTCTTGCTGCGGGGTTTTTAAAGGGGCATTCCGCGAAAATCAAATGCATGCAAAGGTTTATATCGTTATCCCGATCTAAAAGCAGATTTTGTCAGCCCTCAGAAATCGTTTTCCTTTCCTCGATCGCACTTCTCAAAGGCAAGATATGGAGAAAAACATTCGGACCGAAATCAATTTTAATACCCTTATTTTTGTGTTTCGTTGTTGGCGAACAAAGGTTGCAAATGTTCGTTATTGTCCGCCGCTTAGTCGTCGGTGAGCATTGAAGGTTTGTTGCGTGTCGCTCTTAGAATTGAGTTTGAAAATCCTGTTGTATTGGTTCATTCATGTGTCCACAATCGACTACGACCAAGAGAAATGATCGGCTTTAACGACAATTCTCGGTATCTGTCTCGGATTCAAATGCGAGGTTATGGCTGAGTTCTCGGTCTGTCGTCTGTGGCCGGTTTGAGCTTTATTTAAGGTGGAGAAATATCGGGAAATGTAGATAATGATATGAATGTTCGTTTTATATGCAAACGACGCAGTTCGCCGATATCCAGTTTTTTCCTGTGGAATGCCCCTTTAAGGGGCCATAAAACTAGACGTGGGAGACTTGCGGCCCTTCTTTGGTGGAAACTAAGCTTCTACAAACTACGAACTAATACAATTTGCGCGATTTTAGTCAGCATAAGTCTAGAAGCAAACAGATACTTATGCAACTGCAGAAAGCTCTAACTTTGCCGCATATAACGAGAAACCCTAACCAAAAAGAAAGAATGCGCTTGGTTATAAGGGTGAAACTGTTTAAGGTTGTTGGATGTTGTTGGATCTTTCGAAAGAAGTTTGTTTACATTACATGACCCTGCCCCTTTAATAATGGCAATCGTGTCACTATCACAAGTTTCTCCTTCAGCCCTTCGGGCAATCAGCTTTTAATCCAGTAAACCATCAACAAAATAATCCGGCCAATTTTGACTCGGCCGGTATATCATGTCACAGCAGGATCTAAGCAGCAGTCCCCATCCCTTTACCTGTTTATTTTTTTGTTTGTTGACTCATGGAGTCTATAGGATGGGAGCGAATCCTGTCTCATGTCTCATGTCTCATGTCCGTCGTCCGCAGCTATGACTTCAACAAATTCTTTCCAATATTTTACGAGAAAAGTCGGACTCTGCATCGACTTATTAGTTTAAATAAACAATCAGACGATAAAAGGATTAATTTCAATTGCGATATCAGGGTTTTGGACCTTTGGATTTGTAATCCATTTATCAGGCTTGGAAATAGGACACCTTTCATTTTGAGTTTGTATTTTGATTTGTGAAACCGACAATTTTCCCCTCCATTTTACTGAGAAAGATATCACAATTAATAAGGCACGAGTAAAAGAAAGCTTGGCGAGAGTTTCTATTACGATTGAAATTTCATTCTTTGCGGTTTGTCAATTTCTAAGTTTTGTTTTGTTTTTATATCTAGCACAGTTGAATTGTAAGTTCCAGCCACAATGGAGACCAGATAACCAAGTGTCCTTCTCCGCTGTGGCTGGTACATAGAAATGAATCTATTTTGTATTTTTAACGTTTTTTTAGATCTATAAAAAACAACAATCCACGTACTCCAATCCTAACTCAAAACGAAAATATGGTGAAAAGTTGTTGCTGGCCATCTACTGAGTTCGAGAGATGAGGGCCTAAGGAC
This sequence comes from Aurelia sp. 3 sensu Dawson et al. (2005), assembly GCA_964020215.1. NCBI lineage: Eukaryota > Metazoa > Cnidaria > Scyphozoa > Semaeostomeae > Ulmaridae > Aurelia > Aurelia sp. 3 sensu Dawson et al. (2005). Next base: position 7,883,010 of record OZ026591.1, read on the forward strand.
TGAAAGAGAAAAACGTAATATTGTTTGGTGAATAGAAATAATACTCTTAAGCAATCCAGAGTCCGCAGTACCCATGATTTAGTGGAGTAAACAATAAACAATTACTCACGTCTACATTCGAGGGCTGTGGGTGGTTTGAACATATTCCATAAAGGTTTCGGGCAAACATCGCAATTAGTAGGCATATGATAATGCATGACGTAATATTTATGACCAAAGTAGTCGATAGCGATGCCTCTTTCCTGAAAGGAAGATGGAAAAAGTTACCATATATATAGTCTTCGCCAGTCTTCATCAGTCTTCGTCAGGTGACTGAAGTTAAGCTCGGTCGAGTGAGGTCAAATTTCGGATGGGTGACCTCGGAGGCCTGACCTTACAACTCACCTCGTCGTCCTTCGGAAGGGACGTTAAACTAGGGGTCCCGTGCCTGGATGCGGCATGCACAGTGGGCCTAAATTAGCTTTCAGTAGCTAGAAATCCTGACAAGCCCACTCAAAACAAATTGAAAAACAAAAAACAAAAAAACAAGTCTCATACGAAACTTTTTAGAAACTTTTCATCGGTCCACCCGCTCTTTAAAGGTGATTCTAAACACCATTCTTTTAGCTGATGGACGGGCTGTCATAGACAGAAGCAACTGTACTTGCTCTAATGCTACAGCTAAAAAAGTACAAATAATGGTCCTAAAAAAGAAAACATGAAAAAAACATAGAAGCTACATCACGTACATCATTCTGCTGTTGGTCCTCCTTCTCTTCGGGATTTCTTGCTTCGCCCTCATTTGCATATAATATCTGATAAAGAACAACAAAGGGATATGATAAAATACGGTATACGACACGGAACTAACTCTACACACCTAGAACAGCTTACGAGAAAAGTCATATTTCAAGAAGATAACAATGTTCGACAGCTATATGTAACCAAAAAATAAAATGTTGACTTTCAAGTCCTGGTGAATTCGCAAACACACTTTAACACTGCAAACTGTTCTCATTATTTTTCCATAAAATCTTGTATTTTACTTCGAAGAAGTTGACCAGGCACTGCGGCGAGCGATAAGTCACTCAACTTTGAATTCAGTTACCCATGACAGCGGATTGTTGACAGTCGTTATCATGAACAAACAATTTCTAAAAATTCAAACAAAGAAGTATCTATTAGGAGCTAAAAAGTCCATTCATGTTACCTGGAATATTTTAGGAATATCTTTGGCATCAGCTCTAATGACGTCACCCTGGGTTACTGATCTTACGTGAAATAATTTGCTGCAAAGAAATACGGCAATATTAATACACTAAGCGCATGAGAGTCACTGTTGAGTTGAACTGATGGGCATTCAAGAGTAAGTCTCTATTCACACGATGCCGCCACATTTTGAAAACGGTGAAAAATGTGACGGACAGGCCTCCCGTTCACACGAAAACGGCACTTTTTGCCGGCATATTTTGAAAATGGTAGATTTTGATAACGGAACTGTAACCGGCACATTTTGAAAATGGTATCATGTGAATGCTAGCTCAAATTTACCTACCGTCACAATTTTCACTGTTTTCAATATGTGCCAGCGTTGTGTGAACGTGGTCTAAGACTCACAATCAAATGCAATAGAAAATGGGCGAAAATTGATTTATAAAAGAATAGAATTGATTCATTAAGTTACACAGAAACCCAAAGCGCCCTACGTTGTAGAAGTAAATAGTGTGCCAGATGGTTCTATCGAGCTATATATTCCACTAATTTCACTAAAAGTTAACCCAGTTGTTAGACCATCTTTCAATATCCAATCTAGTATACCGAGTGAGCCATAAAAAAGTTCCTTTTTTGAAAATTCATAGCATCAATAGTACTCCACTGATTTGAAGGATTCAATTTCTAATAAAAAGTGAAAAAATCAAAGCATTCTTGTAATTTTTCTCGCTGTCTCACGAGCACTAGTAGTATAGGTAAATTGAACTTTACAAAATTTCATGGTTGCAAAATGATTGAAAAAAGGCCTAAAACAATGTCCAAATCATAAAGGAGTCCTCGCACTGATCAATAAAGGAAACGCAATTGTTCATGGGTGAGAGATTTCCACTGCACAGTAATTGCCATGGACTGAAAATCTTTCGTATTTGTTTGAAAATTGATGTCTTATGACTCCTGAGACGGGGTGAAACCGCCATTTGCGCATTGCTTTGTGTAGGGAGAGTCCTTACAATTTGATAGATGTTTTAGGTCCATCTTCATTAATTCTGCAACCATTAAATTTTCATAAAGTTTAATTTGCCGATAGTTCTAGTGCAGGTGAAACAGTAAGAAAAATTACAAAAGTACTCCGATCTTTTGGCTTTTAACTTGAATTCGAATCATTCAGAACTGTAATGTACTCTTTGCTCTATGAATTTTCAAAATTGGGAAGTTTTTTCTGGCTCATCCGGCAGTATCCACTAGTTTTTAATCGTTAGTAGTGTAATTGCATGTAGTTCAACGTTTCGTGTCTCTATTCACTGGCCATGGGGTAGTCATTGTCTTTCGCTCTCCATGGTATAGCTAGACTTATGCCTTTTCGTCCCTTGTTTCCCTGCGTTCTTTGATTTGCTGATATCACTTGGTCAATAGGGACTCATAATATTACGCTTATATAATGGGCCCACTTTGTCAAAATGGCCTAAACAGGTGGGAGTTCTCGTACACTCAACAAAATCGCTTCAAAATCTGGTCTAAAGAGCTCGAACATTGAAAAAGAAACTTTTAGTACAAAGAATGATGTTGTGTTGACCTACAAAGCGCAAAATGCATACGTTTCAGGCAGTAATCTTCCTCTGTAGAAGCAAAATAGATCCATCGAAGCTGCGAGAACTCCAGGCTTCTTCAACCGTTCTTTAAGAGCAACAACAACAACAACATTCTGAATAGCGGCCCCTGATTGGTTAAAAACTGAATTCTAGCGATTTGATTGGTGAATACGGAACCACCCTACGCGGGCCTAAAGTGGGCCCACTATTTCAGAGTAATGTTATTAGTCCCTCTAGACCAAGGAACGCTGGGAAACAAGGGACGAAAAGGCTTCAGTCTATGGTATAGCCCCAGTGGTGTAGTATGGTAATTAGAATAAGTATGGCAGAAAGTAACATTTGAATGTTATATTGTATATGAATAAAAATGTTCAATCAAGGTGTCTCAAAATCTGGCAATGTAGAGAAGGGCCAAGGTCGTAAACAGTTTACTGCAGTACAGTACAAAAACATGAAATTTAACACAAACTGTAAAGGTTCTTCATATATGCAATGAAATTTGAAACAAACCTCAAATCCAAGATCATGGATGGAGTTGATGCTTGCTTGTCATTCTCTGAATTATAGAAGAAGACTTTTCGACTGCTAACGACCACGTACTAATGACGAAAAAAAGAAACGGACGTCAGACACCATGCACTGTAGCTATATCTATGTTTCAGCAAAATATGGCCTATGGAATATGATATAATCACATTTTCGAAAGATAGCACACGGTATATGATACAGGTATTTTTTATAAGGAACTACTTATAAGAAACTCAACGTAAACACACTTTGTAAAAAAGCTGGACAGAAGCTGCAGGCACTTGCACGTATTTCAAACTATGTGGATGTTGAGAAACTGAGGGTTATGATGAACGCTTTCGTTGTTTCTCAGTTTAGCTACTGTCCAATTGTCTGGATGTTTCATGATAGGTCGGTTAATAAGAAAATAAACAAAATCCACGAGAGAGCTTTGAGAATCGCATACAAGGATAGTTGTTCAAATTTCGAGGAATTATTGACGAAAGCAAATACAGTGTCCATTCACCACAAAAATTTACAGTTGCTTGCTACTGAAATTTTTAAAACTCAAAGGAATCTTAATCCAAGATTCATGAATCAAATTTTTGTAGAGAAAGATACTCCATATACCCTTCGTGGTGGCAGAAATATTTTGGCACCAAAACCAAACACGACAGGGTATGGTCTTGAAAATTCACGTTTTCTTGGAGCGAAGATATGGCATACAATGCCATCTTCCTTACAAGAGTCCCAGACACTGAACAGCTTCAAAAAAGGCATTAAAAACCATCAGTTTGATTGCAACTGTAGATTATGCAAACGATTTGTTGTGAATTTAGGGTTTTTATGATGTAACTGATATCCTCTTTGTAGATAGATTTATCAACAACGTGTATTTAAGTTTGGTTGGCATTAATTAGCTATGTAATTAGCTAGACGAGAAGCCAACGTTAAATAAAGCAATTATTATTATTATTATTATTATTATTATTATTATTATTATTATTATTATTATTATTATTATTATTATTATTAATTCACATTATTATTATTATGTGATCACATTATCATCATTATTATTATTATTATGTGATCACATTATTATTATTATTATTATTATTATTATTATTATTATTATTATTATTATCATCATTATTATTATTATTATTATCATTATTATTATTATTATTATTATTATTATTATTATCAACTCTCAAAATACCAAAGAATTAAAAAATATATAGTACTGAGAAAGGGAGAATATAACTTAAGCAACATAATTTGATAAACGAAATTCTTAACATATTTCTACTTTACTTCACTTGTTTCCTGTACCATATCTCTCAGAAAGCGCTTGAGTAATGTCACAATATTAGAAAGACTTCAAACTTAGTTTTGAAATGTTCACGAAGGCATTATGGAACCTCTCAGGAACTCGCAAGAAACTCGGAGTACTTAAAATCTGATAATTCTAAGAAACTTTTAGTGCTTGACACAAATTCTTAGTTCCTTATAACAAAAAATAGTAGCATATTTACATCGGGAAACGCCTGTTCTTTTCTTAGATTTAAAGTATATTTTCATTGGTTTAAAGTGGCTGTCGCAGTTGGAATTCGATGACATCATGTCCTTTCCGGCTATGGCAGCAAAAGAGTATTTAAATGTTGTTGTACTTTAGTTGTTTTCAATGATGAAAAGTAAACGCCGCTAGCAGAAGTCAATTGTTCAAAGGAGGTTTTTACCATAGAGTAAGAAACAATAGGACGGCCAATAGGGGAAATTTTTTCCGATTACTCTGAACTGCTAAATACAAAGAACAACTAAAAGGATCACGACTTAGAGAAAACTGGGCAACGTACCTGCTTCCTCCATCCGTATTTCTTGATATTTTGACGATTAGGAATTGCTAACCAGCCCTCTACTTTGAAATCACCTGAAATGTTAAAGAAGGCTTCTACTCAAATTGAGATTGCCTTCACTATCGCATAGGCAGGGACAAGGGGCCACTGGTGGAAAGAGTCATTTGGCGCTAAAACTATGACAAAATAATACCGGAAATATTCATTTCATTTAATCTTTTTTATGCATAACACTCCATCAGCTTACTATTACTCAAATAACAAAAATAAAGATAAAGATTAATATGTACTGTTCTTCCAGGAGGTCATGTTTCAAGGGGTTTCAATGACTTATTGGCCCAAAAAATAGTTTCTAACCTGCTTTTTGAAAAGTGCAACAGATTCCACATTTCTAATATTATTTCGGATATCATTCCACACCTTGGCACCTTTGTACGAAAAGCTCTCTCTAGTTATCTCTAGCCTAGGTCTTGGCACCTGCAGGTCATTCGCTCTCCTTTTTTCATATTTTGAAAAAACTTTGGGCCGGGCAAAAGCAGGACACAACACTGTAAAATGGACTTCACAGTCTGAGAAATAACAGATAATTTTACGAGCAAGAACCAACTACAATGGAAGTTTGCACAACTTTACGAAAGGAAATGGATATTAATGGACCAGAAGGAATAGATTCTACATCAAGAGAGCACTTACTATCCCTTTGAAATGTAGGAAACCTATAATTGTACAGATACTGAAGCTGGAGCTCAGTTTGCATTTAAAAATGGGAAAAAACAATTAAAACGTTAGGAAACATTGCTTTTATCCTTATAATTTTCAATAGCAGATTACCAGAGTTCTAACAATACGCTAGGGAAAGTGTCCCCAAGACAGGGAATGCATTCGCTAAAGCCAATAGACCTTTATCACTATTAAATTCAGTTCGAGGCAAAAGAAGTGATTCCCCGTACAGCAAGAATTCTACACTATATCACTAAGTTGCAAATACACATAGAAAGCTATTTCAAGCGTTGCTGAGAACAATGCACACTTTTGAGATTTAGATACACATCATATCGAGGCACATGATGTTCCTGGAAATATTTCAAAAGAACTGACGCTCCTCTGAAAAATGGTCTATCAAATCAGGAACAGAACAAGGTATTGAATTGAAGAAGACGTTTTGAGATACTGACAAACTTTTCAGGAAAATTGTCATTTCCTTGAACTTGAAATTCAGTTAATATTTGGAGATGGAAACAAAATCTTGGAAAAAAATCTTCCCTTCTGCTGCAAAAGCAAGATCACTCTTAAATCAAAACTGTTAACTTACTTTGACCTTGTGATGAGAAACTTGTCTCTCCATCCAGGGGGTGCATACTCCTCAGATGTTGCACCTCGTTTGTCAAATTTTCAATCTGTGTACGAAGTTGTTCAATTTCACACTGCTTCGACTCAGTTTCCATCTAAAAGATAAAAATTGCAAATTCAAAGGATCGGCAAATGGACCAATTAAAGTCTGTCTCAAATTAGATATCATGTGAGATACGCAATGACGCAAAATTAGCATTAAGCCTCAAATCTTATAGCCTGCACTCAGATACCCAAGAAAAAGGGCATAGTCGGCGCAACGCCGCTCGCTGTTGTGTAGTGTGTGCTTCAGCATTTATATGAAAACGAGGAACATGCATTGTTGTAACACCCAATAATATCGCCTTCCTGTGAAACAAGGAAGTAATCAGATTTGAGAACGGCTATAATGTGATTAAATCTCAGGTTTCGCTTTGTTTTTTATGCAGACTTTGTTAACAACACAATACTCTGAAATTTTAAGTACCCTATGGCAGACAATACACAGACGTTGAGTAGAAAGGACCATCTAAACTGCAATTGAAATAAAATGCTGACTTATACAATACGTGATATCAAGCGGCGTTGCGCAGACTGGGTATTGTCTGCACACAGGCTAAAAATCTGTAAGGTGGGTGTAAAATTCTACATTTTTCTTTGAATTAAAGTGCATGAGAGGAACTTTGAATAATTTGCTGTAATCTGCCAAAGAAATGTTTTGATATCTTGATTAGTTTCAAAATGGCAGCATTTATTAATTTTGAGGCTATGACGTCATCAAATGTCTAATTCCCTAACCAGAAGAGCAACAGATTTCTGCTTCCCATCACATTGCAATCCTTCACAGACTATGGTTCTCTTGAAGTCAATGTTTCTATGGTTCTATGGCTCTATGTTTCTATGTTTCTATGGTTCTCTTGAAGTGAATGTCACTGTTTCTTGAGTAATTTTAGATTTACGGTGATTTAAATTTTTCAACATTTTTGATGAATTTTTACATGAATTATCAATATGCTGCCATTTTGACAATAATCAAGATGTCAAAAAATTGCCACGGCAGACTTACAGCAAATTACCCAACGTTCCTTTTCAGTCGTTCAATTCATGGAAAAATGTGATAGTATGTCACACCCACCCTTTTAAAGATTTGCAAGATTTGAGCCCTACGCTCGCCAAATTAATCATACAAAACACTTCGGTCGTTGTTATTCACGGGCATTTTCACATGACATCTTATCTGAGTCTATTTGAAGGCAATATACAAAGAGTTACAATTAAAGGACAAGTCCGGGGTTGCTATAATTGTTGATTGTTCAAGAGATTACACTGTTGTGAATAGTGTGTAGTACTTTTTTCAATTGTTTTCTCTTTTAATCTGCGAAACTACATATTTCAATCTGCTAAGAAGTGCGAGATGACGTCATTTTATATAACGTCACTCCACGTTGACCTGAACGAGGCTGCCAAATGTGTTGATATTATACCACCCATATGCTAGCCTCCTCCTCGTTGCTTTGCACACTCGCACAGAATACAAAATGGCGACGATATTTGGCCTAACTTACGAAGATTAGTCGTCAAATCTATGAATGTTCAAGGCACGAAAACTTGGAAAGAACTCACAACTGGTGTTCAGCAGTTGGCAAGGTTGCTTTTTAACAACAATTTTATCAACCCCGGACTTGTCCTTTAACGATTACGCTAAAAATTGTTTCAGTTTCATTCATCATGGCGGCAAGGAGTCACTTACCAAGATGCACTGCATTCTTATTACAAATCTTAACGATTCTAAAGGGATTCGACCAAAGAACGCAACGCATCTTGGTAAAAACGTCCTCGCCATCAACCCAAGCGTAACGGTGTCTCTTCATTCATTTGCATAACTGACAAAGTGATAAATCTTTCCTTTGCCCTGTTCTCTCTAATAGACACCCGGATTGCTCATTCAATGATCATCTCATCAGAGGGGGGTGGGTGTTCATCAGAGAAGAGTATAAGGAGGGGGGGGGGATTGGGTACAAACGCGTGTTACCATAGACACTTCTGTAATGGCTTATTTGGGATGGGCACACTGAGAGGAGAACCCATTTACGTTAGGACTTCAAAAGAGGCGTTTATTGAAGATGGGCGCTCATTAGAAAGGAGAATGAAAGTCAGGTTTACAAGTTGAAACTTACTGGTAATTTTTTGCAATTACTTGGTTGTTTCTTGTATCAGACTAAACGAGCTCAAATTCTGATAAAAACCAACAATGTAGGGAAATGTGTTACCAGTTATTTGTACAGAATTTCAAAAAGAAATCCTTAAATTTGTATAACCTGAAATAGTGATAAACTATTGGTTTCAATAAAGGCTTCTCCATTAATTTTCTTCCAAACTTTCACAAGAAAACATGCAAAATATTAAATTCTATCATAACACGGCTTAGTATCTGAAAAAGGTTTTTGAACTAATATTCTTAAAAATAAGAAAGCCTTTTTCTAACTTGTCGGCCATCAACTTCATTTAACAAAATCCCATTCAAGGCGCTTAAACAAAATTGACATTGATAATTTATACGCACGCAAGAAATCAAAAACAAGATCTCGTTAAGTTCACCGCTAATCTTAAGCTAGCTTTGATAAAGTTATAACTGTTTTTACTAAATCAACACAACCCATGAGTTAAGATTTTGCAATCTGGTTATCTAATCGAATTAAGCAAAGACGTAATCGCCTAAACAAACCATGTTAAATGGAGCTAATGATCTTAGCATAAATATGCAAGCGTGAAATTCAAGTGATCAGGTCAATGTTAACACAAAGCACACGCAAGCCGCATCGCAGCACAAGATTGCCTGAAATTTAAGCACAATTTAAGCACAAATTTAAGCACAATTTTCGGGATACCATAAATCCAATGTGCCCTTCTAACGATGGTATTGAGAGTACGGAGCACTTTTTGTTCCTTTGCCCTTAGTTTGAGGTTCAACGTCGAAACCTTCTCGCTGGACTTTTTGCACTACTACGAACATTTGGATATATTGATCTTTCAAATGAAGTTTTGACGCAACTTTTATCATTTGGTGATAAAGGCCTCCCAAACGACGTCAACAGAAATATACTCAAGTTGACTCTACTATACAATCACACAACCGGTCGATTAAATCCAACCAAATGTAACTCAGCCACCATCCCATGTTCATTTTTGTAAAGTTCCCCGTCCCCATAGAGTCTCGTTTCTCTGTTCCATTGTTCGTATATAGATTCTCGTAATTGAATATTAAGTTTTTTTAGATTGATATTCTTTAAGTGAATGGCCCTGGTGTAGTCAGGATCTTTTGCTCCCCTTGGTATCGTTTTGTAGTATTGTATGGCAGATCATTCGTAGTCGCAGGTAATTCGTAGATTGTAATTTTCTATATTGAATTTATAAAAAAAAGATTGTCTGGAGTGGGAATTCACCTTCGAGAGTTCACCTTCGATGCCTTAGCCATCGTTTGGTTTTGCTTTTGTGAATTTCGTACAGTCACTTATTTTGGAAGCTGTGCGGAGCAAGTCGCTGAATCCGCGCAAAGCATGCTGGTGTTTGTACTCCCTTCCTGTGAGACTGAACGTTGTGAATAAGATACACAGACAGCTAGTGAATAAAGTAGCAAGGTTTTCCCTATTTCTTCATCAAAATGTGAAATGACGCCATATTGTCCCAAGAAGGGAGGGGTGTAAGGTAACTTCAATACGGACATAACGAGGAGGCGTGCCATTCTGTCTAGTGAAATCACACCATAAATCTGTAGATTTTCCATAAAACCATACCCCAAAATTTACGGTCAATTCAAAATACAAACCCTAAAATTCCGAGAAAAATCCAAATTTAGCCATGAATCTGTATAAAATTAGATCAAATTCAATACCCTAAAGAGTTATTTTTTAAATAACACCCCAAAATTTATGGCTATTTGTGATCTTACCAAAACTGACACCCTAAGATTTATCGTCTGCCTGGAAAAAGGCCTCGTAAGGAATGGCACATCCCGTATTGGTATACATGATACTTACCCCCCCCCCGTACTGTACAGATAATCATTGAAGCATACAATTAGATTGAAGGAAATAAATTTCAGATTCATTTCTCGTAAAATAATCAAACGGTAAGATGGTTGCAGATGTTGTCGAGAACGTGACCTCCTTGAATTGCGACGACTAAAAGCAATGACCCAGGGTCAGCTCTTCACATTCACGCAGCAATTTCGGAATCATTCACTTCTGAAATCACTTCGGCTTTAAATTGAAGTTTGATAAACGCTCGATCAAAATCCACTGGCATCTAATCGAATCATGATCTATAAAAGATTGAACTTGGCGGATAATAACTGAAACTAGTGACCTGCCATTTTTGCTATTTTTGACATGGCGAACATTTCACGGATCATACGGGCACTTACGTAAGATACCGGCTGTGTCAAAAAGTATTCCCGTTTCAAAAACCACCAAAATTCCATCATGAAACCTACCATAAATTTTCTCCCTGATCTCTATCCAAATACCGGGTGAGCCAGTAGAAAAGTTCCCACTTTTGAAAATTCATAGCACCAAAAGTACTGCTGCCTAGATTTGAATGTTTTAAATTTCACTTAAAAGCCAGAAGATCAAAGTATTCTTGTGATTTTTCTCGCTGCTCACAAGCACTAGAAACATAGGTAAATTCAACTTTATAAACATTTCATGGTCGCAAAATAAGTGAAAAAGGACCTAAATCATTGATCCAACCATACAGGACTCCTCGCACCGACCAATGAAGAAAATACCATTGTTCACTGGTGAGAGATATCCACTGTACACTTATTACCATGGGACTGAAAATCTTAGGTATTTGTTTGAAAACCGATGTCTAGAGCAAGATGAAAGGCTCATTGCTTAGTGTTCTGTGCAACGAGAGTCCTTACAATTTGATCAATCTTTTAGGCCCTTTTCAGACATTCTGCAACCATGAAATGTTTATAAAGTTGAATTTACCGATACTTAAAATGTCGGTAAGACAGCGAGAAAAACACAAAATACTTCCATTTTTCGACTTCTAACTATAATTTGAATCATTCAGATCTGTGAAGTACTCTTGACACTATGGATTTTCAAAAATGGGAACTTTTTCTGGCTCACCCGTTATACTCTTTAAGCAACTTAGTAGATCAAGACAAAGAGCCTGTTATTGAGATTTTTATATTATCCTTCAAGTCTATAATGATGGTTTGAGTTTTTCTCTGAGATTTTAAACCAAGCTAGAAACTTAAGTCACACCGAAAAATTAACACAATAACCATCAGTGCCATTTTTGCAGCATGTTTCAACGCCAGGTAGCCATAAAAAGAAGTAAATTTGCTAATTTTAAAATCAATTGCAAGATCAGCTATGTCTGGGAAAATAGTTTGATCTCGATCTTCCTGCCAATAAAAAATTAGAAGGTTGTTAATTTTGAAGATCGTTAAGGGTAAGGGTATATTTGAAGATCATTAATTGAAGGGTATAAAACGACACGTTGAAAACCTTATTCTGAGCTATACTCTTTAAGCAACATCGTAAATCTAGTCTAAGAGCCATGCTATTGAAGTCGTTTTAGTAACCTTCAAGTCTACAAAGATTGTCCGCGTTTCTTTCTGACATTTGTGACCAAAATAGACGAAGAGAAATTGATCTGGGCATCATCAGTGCTTTTTTGCAATAGGCTTTAAAGCCAGGCCATCCTAAAAAGAGCTAAATTTGCTGATTTTGAAACCATTCACAATATTGGCTGTACCTAGGAAAATCAAAGGAACCTTAGAGGTACGTCACTACGTGTATCGATTGATATCTGACAAAAACAAAAACCTTTTAACATTCCCTTTACTAATGCCAGCCGAGGGGCACTTTACTACCAGTCGACACTTTTCAGAATAAAGGACTTTTACTGTCTTCTTGCTTGATTTTTATTAAAAACAAAGGTCTAGGCCAAAAGTGCACGAGATTTTTGAGGGTGAAATGCCCCTCGATTCCACAGGCCTGTCGCACACAAAGCACTCCTTATTCCTTGGACTTTATTCTTTGACGTCAAACTTTGCTCAAACAATATGTCGATTGTTTGGAAGCAGTTTCTCTTTTCATTAAGCTATCAACAGGCAATCAACATGTTTATTCATCCTTGCAAGGAAAGAAAACGTAAAAAAACAACGCTTTATTCTGCACCATTCCACAATGATGTGTGTTGCAATGCTTGAACTTTGCATCACAAAGAACTTATTAAAACTTTCATTTCCTGTTTGTGAGGTGCCCCCGTCCATCCCCGCTTGTCCAATCATAAATCATGATGTCTTTTCTGTTTGTTCATTGATCCAATCAAATTCAATTCCTTTGATCGTCTCGCAAAGCAGGATGGGAGGAGATATAAAAGCATGACGGGGGCTCGCCGGAAACACTCTTTTCCACGATACCCATAACAATGGTACACTCCGTGACCAATAACTTGGTCTTCGTTCTTCTTGCCAAATGAAGAAAATTGAAGATCGGCAATGCAATCGAATTTCGGTGATTTTTTAAAGAGGAGTACCTTTTAGGGACGCCCAGTATGAACTATGGGAATTATTCTCCGTTCACCCAGAAAACATTTCTATAAATAATTAGACACGCAGAAGGACCATAGGTTTAGGTTGTTATTGTTGAACTTCATAGAGAGGATCCAAAATTTCAACTGAACAGCTGAAAGGCAAATTATTCAAGAACAGGAAAGTTTTGCCGACACTGTTATGCAATTGTCAGAAAAACCGGACACAAATATTGCGGGATGCAATGTAAACCTGCTTTCCTTGTCAACAACCTATAACTACTGATTCTAATAACAGTTTTTGCCATCATCCCGACACTAGTGAATTTCAAGATGTCTACAGACGAACAAAGTACACACGTCACCAGAAAGAGGAGAAGGAAATTACCTCGATCTTAGCTTTCTGCTCTCTAGTTTCATTTAGTTGCTAAAGGAAAGAAAAAGATTTAACGTCAAGATTTATGCATGGTGTATGGTGCATTGAAATCTAGGTGCAAAGATAGAAGTGGATGCAAAAGAGATCTGCAAACGAGCTTTTTCAGACTGAGCAGCAACAATGAGGAAACGCATTTCAGCCAAGACATACCAGATATCTCTCTCAATAGTTTCAAACGATCTTTTTGGTCAGTGATATATTATAAGAGCACCCCGAGTGAATTGATTCAAAGTTCGGTTAAATACATACCGTACTTAGTTCAAAGAGCTGAGTCTGATTTCTCGCCACTACCTTGTTGTACTTTTCTTTTTCCTACAAATTAAACCAAAATTTGTCACAGGTTGTCATGAAGGGCCTTCTAAAGCTCAAAACTAACATACTGCAAGGAGTTCAAAATGCTACGGTAAAGATTGTAAGTGGTGCACGAAAGTACGACCACGCCACTCCATCACTACGAGAACTACACTGGTTGCCAGTTAAGGAAAGAATTGAATTAAAAATTTTATTATTGACTTTTAAAGCACCCAATGACATGGCACCAGCATACTTAAAAAACATGCTAGATATTCAAAGAGGAAGATACACTTTGAGGTCAACAGATTCTATAGTGTTGGTGATTCCAAGAACAAAATTCAAAACACGTGGAGATAGATCTTTCGCTGCTGCAGCTCCAAAACTATGGAATAGATTGCCAGTTCAAGTAAGAACAATCTCAAGACATTGAAACTTTTAAATCAATATAAAAACAAATTTATTTACTACTGCTTTTAACCAATAAGTGATATTTTATTCTTTAATATTTCCTTTTAGCATTTGACCTGTATATCATGTAATTAGAATGAATATGATCTTACTTTGTAATTTGGAAGAAAGTTGTACAGCCCCTCAGAATATGTATACCTAGATTGCCACGCTTTATAAATGTATCATTATTATCATTGTTAACATGCCAATTTTTTAGCTGAATAAATGGGAAATCTTTAGTAACCTTTGGCATTTGACATGAAAGGGAGGCTAAAGAGAGAGGAGCTCGAGTCACTACAAAGGTATGTGTACAATTATATTTCATTTTTGTTTGAATTAAATGGCGCCAAAGAAAGTTAGGTTAGTTTGCGGTAGGTTTGATAAATCTATAAATCTGAGGCAGGTTCGATATCATGATTAACTTCAAAATGGCAGCATTTCTTATTCTTGAGGCTGTGACATCATCAAATTATGAAATCTTAAAACAGACGAGTTACATGTTTCTGCTTGCTACTATATTGTAAACGTTTATAAACTATGGTTACCTTGGAGATTTCATCATGTTCCTCTAAGAATTCTGAATTTGCAAAGATTCTAACTCTTCCAAATGTTTCTTGAATTCTTTACAAAAACTTAGAATGCTGCCATTTTGAAAAAAATAAAGATTTCAAACAATTTCCGCGGCAGATTTACAGCAAAGGAGGCAGACTTAAACAAAAGCTTTGACATTAAATATTCTTCATGGTATTGTGATATTCCATTGGGGGAAAGAAGCTAGAGTTGGCTGAGCTTGTAGAGACATCAACTAAATAAAGAGGTCTGGAAGAAAGGTGACGGAGATAAGAGAATAATGGATCGTCGTGGGCAATATTTACCAAGGCATAAGTACCCCGGGGGGGGGGTACCATATATGCTGGTACGGGATGTGTCATTTTTGGGGGTGAATAAACTTTAGAGTATCATTTTTGGTTAAATTACAGGTGGTCATAAAGTTTGGGGTGTCATTTTAGAAGGATAACTCTTTAGGGTATTGATTTTGATCGGATTTCACTTACTTGGTCAAAATTTTGGATAGTGGTCACAATCTTAGGGTATACATTTTCAATGGCCTGTAAATTTTGGGGTATCATTTTCGCGAAAATTTATAAATTCTAGGGTGTGATTTCAGACATCAAATGGCACACCCCCGTCACCCGCCTATTGAAGTTACCCCCTTCGGGCATAAATATTTCATTTCATTTTAAAATACTTATCCACGGTTACCCCGTCAATCTAAGAATACTGCTTTTCAGGGGGCCACGCTTAAAATCTAAAGAAAGATTTCTATAATAAATGAATGAAAAGAAACAGCAAAATAAATCATTTTTTTTACAGCGTCTTTAAATGCTTTGAAAGGGGATGCCTGCTTGACTTCTAAATCTAAGTGAATCCAGACACCAGCACCACGATATGAGAAAGCTCGTTGACCATTGCACGTTTTCATTAGAGGGACCTGGAGATCAGTTGCCACGCTTCTCAAATTTTCCTACTGCAGGCCTAGTTTTTCGTAAAAATCAAAAAATTTCTGACAGATAATCTGGAGCAAGGTCATTCAATGATTTATAAACCATGCAAGCTGTCTCGACTTCTATTATATCCGTAACCATAGGCCAATTTAGAGTTTTTATCAAGGTACTAGCAGCATTTACAGTTTTTATCAACACAAACCTGATTCAGTTCTAGCTGAAGTTTTCTATTTTCTTTTTCCTTTTTCCTGAGCTCTGATGCGCTAACTTTGTTTGATTTCTTTCCAGGAGACATGTCTTTTCGATTCATGATTTCTGCAAGTTTGTTGATGGCTTGCTTCTTCAAAGTCTTTTCATTTTCTAATTGTTTCTTTAAAGTATCAACTTCACCACCAACATTTGCGCTGCCCTTTTTCGTATTTTCAAGATCTAAAATTCAACGATATTAAAAATTCAACATTTCTAACAATGAATATTTATCTTCAGGAAACAAATCTGTAAAAAATGGAGGCAAAGAAACAAGACTTTGAATCAGCACACTATGGCCTTTCAAACTTATGTTCTCTTCACGGTGTGACTAACATTTTCACAAGAAATTGCTTCGGCCCAAACACCAAACCTCTTGTTACGAGGTTGACGCAAATTTGAGCTTTTGAACATTAACATATTACAACATTCCAAGCAACAATGTCAACAAACGAGGTATCTATCTTCAAGTTAACCATCGGGAAACATTGTAAAATTGACAAGTCATTGATTAAAAACAAATTCTCATGACTGGAGCAAACCAAGTCTGAATACAGTAACCACCCGGGTATAGGAGCCTAGCAATTAAGAACCTACAGGCTGAAATTCTGAATGAGACCCCCATTATATAAGAACCCATTCAGCTTGAAGTTTGAAATAGGTTCTTATTTCTAGAGATCAACCAACAGAATTAAAACTCCAGTTGCCTAGTCATTGAACCAATACCAACTAATACCAGTCAATACAATATCTGTCGAATCACAATCGAATTTTCCATTATCCAATCAGATTATAAGATTCTTATTGCTATTGTTTAATAGCAAATCAGCGATCAGTTCTAATAATACAATTCAGTTCGAACGTTGTTTTCCTTGAAAGGTGTGTCCGCTTGCATTTGGCCCTTAGAATATTGCATACTCATCCACCACTGAAAGATCTTCCCAATACAATGCTCCGCTGATGAGAAATATAAGTTTCATACTTACCATCCATCAATTGTTTAACTTTCTCTTCTAAACTTTCTTTCTCTTTGCTCTTGTCTTTTGCACCGTCTTCCAGTTGTTTTAACTTTTCTTCCAGCTGTAAAGGAAAAAATAGTTAAATAAATTTAAAGAAAATAAGAGCAGTGAACAGAAGTTTTTATCAAAGCAAAATCAAGATCGCATAATTTACAGAGTTATTTGGGTCATAAGCGTTAACTATGTTTGGCAAAGGAACCTGAATCTGCTTAAATTTCGACTATCAACGGGCTTAACTAATTCCTCCATTAGTGAAAATTTGAAAAAAATCAAAATGACAGCAACAGCCAAAATACGGTGAAAGCTCTACTAAGCCCTCTCTCTATTAAGCCCTCTCCCTAATAAACCCCCTCCCTCTAAGCCAAAATTCTAAATAATCCCCCCTCTCTATTACGCCCCCTCACTTATATAAAATTCTGGAGGCCACCAAACACAATACATTTGTCTAGCTAAACAAGTTTGCACATTGATTTGGTTTGCTTTGAGATAAAACTGTGGCGAATTTTTGAACTTGACTCTTCAGCCCTTAACATATAGGGTAAAAGAACTGAAAGGCTATCATATATGCCCCTTTGATTTCATTTTCTGATTATCTGTTAAGCTTCCCCCTCTGGAGTGTCGGTAATCAAATAAGCCCCAGGAGGCTTGACAGAGCTTTCGTGGTAAATAACATAAAAAGTAAATAATATGAAACAAATTGAACCATATATATATTTGATATTCAGAAGAAATGCACCAATTTTATCTTTTGCTATGCAAAAATTTGCGTAAAAAAACTTTTGAGGAAAAGTACCAACTGACCAAATACTGAGCTACTATCCTGAAATGTCACCAAGAATCTGACAAAGTTTGATATATTCTCTATGCGCAATTGCATAACGGACCAAAAAAGTCCCTGAGTAATAAATGATTGACTCATTTTCGCGGGGAAAACGACAACGTGCGAAAGATCTTAGTTTGAGAAATTTCTGATAAATATCTCATTTTCGACTAAAGAGTTCTATTCAATGATTTTGTAACAACAACCGACTCTCGTTTTGTTTCAGAGCTTTGTCAGAGAAGTAAGCAAATAATTAAACTGATGATAATCCTTGTAATTTCTTATTGCGCTTTGAATAAGGCATTCACACAAACTGAAACTAACTTATTGCCATTTCTGGTATAAAATGTTTCAGCTTCGAAATGTTCAATATTATCAAAAAATTTGAAGATCAGTGGCATAACATAATAGGACTCCTGTGATTCCCAACACGTCGTCTTCATTGGGGTAACTGGATACGGATATAAACAAACCTGAGTTGCTTTGCTACTTCTATCTTGTATCTCTGTTTTATGCCTTGCGATAAGCTCTTTAACTTCTAATTCCAGCATTGTCTTTTCTTTCTCCAGATCAGAAATCTGAAACAAACCACAGGGAAATTGACGTGACACAACTGAAAAATGTCAGAGGCCATATACTTACAACATGTGTGACAATATTATATACACGGATCTGCTGATCACTACACAGGCAAAATGATGTGCTGTTTTTTGGATAAGAGCCATATCATTCGCTGGCTAGACGACCTTATATCTTCCACTAAAATTTTTAGGGTAACGCAACGAGAAATTTGTGTTGATCAGTTTGTTTGCAACGTCCGACACAACCAGCTATCGATTTTGCCTGAAAACTGTTTGAAAGCCCTACAACAAGACAACCATTTTAGTTAAACGTCATGCAGATTTCAGAAGTACCAGATGAGTGACGGCTGTAAGACAGAAATCGTTGGGGATTCGGTTGCGATTTTAGGCCACGTTTGGAAGCTTCTCGACTGGCCTTTTCGGAATAATCCCTCCTAGTTTCGGACAAAGGATGGCGTTTGAAAAAAAACAGCTCCCAGAATATCAAAGTAATGGTATGAACAACGTCTTGTTTCATCGCCAGTATGCTCGATCACATATAAAAATTTACCCAAGGGAGAAGACTTGTACATCCTCAAGAGGAGTACACGTGCTAAAGCATAGGCAAGTCACTGCTGTGAAACAAAAATCGTTGGGGATTCGGTTGAGATTTTAGGCCATGTTTGTAAGCTTCTCGTGGGGCCTTTTCGGGATAATCCCTCCTAGTTTCGAAAGTGGTCAACATCAGATGATCAAAAAACCTTCTTGTTGTGTGTAGCGCAATTGTACAAAGATGAACAAGTAAATAACGCAAAATATAAGCAGTTTGATGTGAAAGGAAATAAGCACGACGTTTCGAGCATAGCCCCTTATCAAGATATCGTTATCGTTTCGAGCATAGCCCGTTATTGGCTTGATACAAGGTATGCTCGAAACGTCGTGCTTATTTCAATTCGCATCAAAGTGCTTATCTTTTACTTTATTTACTTGCTTGTTTTGGCGACATCAGCCCGGGAACTTCCTACAATAACTCTAAAAAGCTTGGCTTAAAATATAATTAACATTGGCTCCTGGTACTTTTACTGTACTCAGGGAGCTTTGACTGCAGGCCTGGCTTTCCCAGCCATTTGCTCGCAGGTAATGAGTACTTTTGACGAGGCCAGGCCATTTAAACCAACCTTGTATAATATAATAAATACTCACCTGCTCTTCTGCTATCTGTCTTGCTAATTCTTCAGACTCAGCTTTTGCCAACGCAAGTTCAAGCTGTGCTGATAATGAGTCACTAGGAAAAAGGATACACAGCACTGGATTACAGTTATGAAGAAGACAATGCCTTGTTTGTTTTGTTTTTGTTTTCGATTTGTTTTGAGTGGGCTTGTCAGGATTTCTAGCTACTGAAAGCTAATTTAGGTCCGCTGTATATGCCGCATCCAGGCATGGGACCCCTAGTTTAACGTCCCTTCCGAAGGACGACGAGGTGAGTTGTGAGGTCAGGCCTCCAAGGTCACCCATCTGGAGTTTGACCTCACTCGACCAAACTTAACTTCAGTCACCTGACGAAGACTGTATAAGCCACTCGGCCACTCACCCCGTATTGTCTTATTGTACAAAATACAGTTTAGAAGCTCCAAACTAAGTCTCGCTACTACAAATATTGGCAGCACAGACGTTACCTTTAATCAATTCCTTTGCACGCTACCTAAACAAAATTGTAAAGAGACTTTTGCCTCCTTTTGGCCGTGGGGCTGCCGATGATTTTCGGAGATAAAATGAACATGAAATGAAGAACGAATGGTGCTCTATGGGTTGCTGGTGGCTCTATGGCTCGAGGCGGCTTCGCTCCTCATGGTTTTTCGTCTCTCCTTAATGTAGCGTAGTGTTATTGGTAAAGAGTGGTGTAGTGTTACGTTGTGTTCTCTTGTTGGTTTATTTTTAGATAATTGTACGAATTCATTGTGAGAGCCATTCATAGTGGGCACAAGATGACCATGTGTCTTTCCCCGCTATGATTGGCTCAGATTATTGTGTTGTAGTTTTTTTTAATGTTATATTTATAAAAAAAAATGAACGGAGCAGTCTCTCAGAGGAACAATTTGACGATATCAAATACAACGAAATGAAAATGAATTCAACAAAAACGTAATATAGTTTTGACAATGCTGAAGACTCTCTTGATGCTCAAAACAAGAAAATAAATGCTAGATAGAACATTCACACTTACTTTTATGAGATCTCTATAAATATCTGAGTCCTCAGATTGCACTGTGCACGGCATACTTCCGCCTTTTTATTGTACTTTACTACTCGGTACTACTTGACTAATGACCCATGCACACAGTATCAATGATACAGTTTTTTCCTCAAACCAGAACAGATTCTGCTACACTCGATCAGATTTCCATAAATCAAATGAATTCTGTTTACTGGATTGACCGATCAGAACACAACATTTGATAACCTGGTTCAGTATGCGAATAGCACATAAACATGTCTTGTATACACAAGAAATAACACTACTTAATGAGTGCGGCATTTTGGGGAATGGAAACAAACTGAAACAGCAAGTGCAATGGAAGAAAAGTAAGAACAGGCTTTTCTGGTTCTGATGACAATAAAAGATGTCTTTGCCCCCCCCCTCTCCATCTCGTAACCGGTCATTCTTGCAGTGAGCTTTGTTTGCATCACATCACAAAATCAATGCAGGTCTCACATCCCCTGCCTCAAGACCATAACGAAATCGGACAAATATGCATTCCATAGAATAAGAGACCGATGAAGAAGGCTTGTCATCACCGCCTCTGATGTTTTCATTATTGTGTGTGTAATCACAATAGGTTCTTTGGAGCGAACTGACAAATTGCCACATTTCTGCACGTCGACAGATCCGCAGATAGATAAAGAGATATCGCAGCTTTTGAAAGATTAATTCAACTTGAAAGTTTTGTGGCAAAGCCGCAATAAATAAAGTCATAACTTAATAAAACTGGCAATGAAACGTTCAACAAGGAATATCAGATCCCTTCCCTTACTGATAAATATAATATCAAATCGAAGAACCTTCTAATAAATAACCAATGAGTAGACATATTTTCAAAAGAAGAAACGGCCTACGAAACAAAGATCAAAGGCTTGCTACAGTCACCCAATCAATCATTTTAATCTCCTTTTTTCGACAAAGGCTGCATAAACTATGTTTCCAGATATCTTGAAGCCGCCTTTGCCTTCATTTAGACAAGGGGTCAACTCGTAGGCTACCAAGAAACTGTTAAGAAACATTTTGCGATCCAAATCTGACAATTTCAAGAGACCATCAATATAAAAAACAATCTCTTTATTTCTTATGAAAATGTGGGTATTTCTTATGAAAATGTGAGTAGTATTGTAGAGTCACTGCTGTAAGTAGTGTAGTGTAGCTTATATTGTAGAGTATCTCTGTAAGTAGTGTAGTGTAGCTTGTAACATATATTGTAACTTTTTATTGGAACATAGAAAAAAAATGTGGGTACTTTTTGAAAGTCTAAGAGAAACAAAGTTCCTAGGGAAAAGAGCGGTATCTTAATTCTGAAAAACTCACCGATCTTCTTGCAGCATTTGAAAATCACCATGGATCGATTGCGTTGCTTTGTTTGATTCTTCTACTTCTTCTTTTAATTCCCGCACTTGCGTTTTGTACAAAGTCTAAAACATGAATAACGTCATTGAACAATATATACTTTATAATGGAAAAAGGCATATTCCAAGATGCACCTCCCTCAGATCGGCTTGGCAATGATTTGGTAAAATTTAGACGTCGGCTTGGCAATAATTTGTGACAATTCTTTACTGGGATTTGCATCTTCTAATCAACTCTTCAAAGGGTCTGTTTCATCCAGCATTCCTTGCACGTGTCGTCTCTTGGCTGGCCTTTGTTTGTCGCCATCTTCATTGCCCATGAAGGCAACTAAGAGATGACACGTACAAGACATGCTGGATGAAACAGACCCTTTAAATTCAGTGAACAGAGCTAAGTGGAGTGAGTTACAAAAACGACAAAAACGCATACAAAAGTTATTGTTTCTTTAGCCGCGCAATGTCCACACACGTATTGAGATCCTCAAATACAACTGGCTGACAATGGCCTACCCAGACCCCTTCTGCGTGGGACTTTTTTCTCTTGATTTGTTTTGATTTGGCAAGACTGATTCAAAGAAACATTCAAAGTACTCCAGTAAACCAGATTATTCTTTCTATGTTAATGTTGTACTTCAAAATAGTGGGCGTTCTGTCTGGAGCAACACCTTTTTGCAACTTCTTTTGTACGGTGATGAAAGTCTGTCTTATGAGGTAAATAGATCAGTCCTAACTTTGATTATTACGTATATCCTCAAGACAGAACATCTTGATTAAAGGTTTTTCATATTATCCCAAGAAACTGTCCCGTTTCTTACAATTTCCTTCAATTCCTGCTTCACGTCCTTACGTGTAGTGCTATGTTCGTGTTTTCCCGCTTCATGTTGCCATTAGGTAGTCATAGTTTCTTGCTCAAAATAGTATTGTACTATAGTATTTTGTAAGTAGTGTAATTAAGTAATATGTATTGTAACTGTTTAGATTGAATGTAAAAAAAACTTCTTTCTATGGCACCTAAAGCACAACTAACATTACATTCTTCTCAGCATGCCTCGAAATAAAGTAGCCACAAAAATTCTCTCTAAGTAACAGCAATTTCTGATATACGGGTTGAGCCAGAAAAAAGTTCCAACTTTTAAAATTCGAAGCACCAAGAGTACTTCACAGATTTGAATGATTCCGATTCCCGTTAAGAGTCGAAAGATCGAAGTATTTTTGTGATTTTTCTCGCAGTCATACCAGCACTAAAAGGTAAAAATCAACTTTACAAAATTTTCATGGTTGCAAAATGACTGAAAAAGGGCCTAAAACATTGATCAAATTGTAAGGACTCTCCTTACACAGAACAATACGCAATGGGTAGGAAAGACTTGCAGTCCCATGGCAATAAATGTGCAGTGGATATCTCTCATCCAGGAACAGCTGCATTTTCTTTATTGATCTGTGCGAGGACTCCTTTATGACTTGATTAATGTTTTAGGCCATTTTTCAGTCATTCCGCAACCATGAAATTTTGGTAAAGCTGAATTTACCTATATTTCTAGTGCTCGTTGGACAGCGAGAAAAATCACAAAAATACTTCGACCTTTCGGTTTTTAACTAGAATTTGAAATCATTCCAATCTGTGAAGTACTCTTGGTGCTATGAAAGTTCAAAAGTGGAAACTATTTTCTGGCTCATCCGGTATGTATATATTTAAGTAACATTACAATGAAGATTGTTTGATTTAACTCACAGAGAAATACTGCTCTGCTTCTAATTGATCTTGTAGCTCCTTCATCTGAAGATCATCCACCGCACAAACACTGACAAGAAAAAAGCTCATTTATGGAGGAAAAGCACTTCAACTGATATCTTTGCAGTTTATATCCTCCAAAGACTGTATTCCTATATCAATGATCCTAACAACGGCCAATGAGCAAGTTATGCTTGAAAATCCCATAAAAATTCAGCTATTTCAGTGGAGAGTATGGTATCTGTGAAAAGTGGCCTGAAAAGCAGCTAGCAGGGCAGGACTGTTAATCTTTCTAATGATCTTCATCACGTTATTGCAAAAGCAAAGGAGTTAATCATGGCATTTCATAGTACTCTTTAGTGGATGTTAAGCCCCGTTAAAACGCTCTCAACATTGCACTGAACATCACTAAACATTTGTAGAGCGATGTTTAGTGATGTTGAGTGGTGTTGAGTGGGGGTGTTAAAACGCTCTCAACAATTAGACTCAACATTTGTTCATTGATGGTTTTTGTTGACAATTCTTGTTGGTTTTTTAGCTTTCTTCCCCCTCCACATTAGCTGCCTGATAATTCTTTTACTACAGGATTTCAGGCGCAACGATTCAATCCCAAGATCGACCTGCTCTCGTTCAGAAGCCTGCTCTCTGTCTTGCTGCTTATTTGCTTTTCACTGCCAACTGCATCCATGATTTCGTAGCGATTTGCCATTGCGATTCATGAACTTCGACTTCTCTCTCA
Source organism: Aurelia sp. 3 sensu Dawson et al. (2005) (assembly GCA_964020215.1). Classification (NCBI taxonomy): domain Eukaryota; kingdom Metazoa; phylum Cnidaria; class Scyphozoa; order Semaeostomeae; family Ulmaridae; genus Aurelia; species Aurelia sp. 3 sensu Dawson et al. (2005). Next base: position 7,907,453 of record OZ026591.1, read on the forward strand.
CCTACTTACACTAAGCTCTCGATATGTTTCGAACTTTCTTTCGTTTTCTCTTTTTGGCGCGAGGAGAATGAGTCTGGTGCGCTTGCGCCGACTGAACATTGTTGGATAGGGTGTTAAAACCCTCTCAACATAGCTCAACAACACCTAGAACAATAGAAATGTTGCGTTGATCCACTGAACATTTTTGACTTCTTTCAAACTCCACTCAACATCGCTGAACACCGCTCAACATCACTGAACATCACTCAACAAGGTGTTAAAACGCTCTCAACATCTGCCCTCTACAAATGTTGAGCGATGTTCAGTGAATTGTTGAGAGCGTTTTAACGGGGCTTTATGTTGCTCTGAAGATGTCCTAGCGGGTGAAACTAACAAGTACTGAAAAAAGTAATACAGCGCAAACAAACAACATAGTTTCCGTCAGGGTTGCCAGATTTGAATTCTAAACATAAGCCAAAATGTGCTAAAAAACAAGCCAGATGGCTGGAAAATAAGCCAAAACGGAAAAGTTTGCGCATGATGTCATTGTTTCCTTCACTGCGCATGCTCAATAGTTTCTACTGTGCATTACATCATTGGCTTTCCTCGCCACGCATGCCCAAACAAGCCAATCTTTTTAGTCTTCCTGTGTCGTTGAACTAAATATGGCATCCAGGAATGGCCTAATTTGCTAAAATGGTGCATTATTTCTACCATAAACACCTAGACAATGAAACTTTTGAAAAGAAAATACGAATTTCAAAAAAGCCAAAAATAAGCCAAATTTAAGAAAAAAGCCAAAGTCGAATTTTCAAAGCCATAAAGAATTGAAAAAAGCCAAAATCGCGAAATTTGGCTTTAAAAAAGCCAATATGGCAACCCTGGTTTCCGTTTTCTTTTAGCAGTTAGGCCTCCTTCAACTGTAATGTTCTTTCAGTTAATCAAAGACTTTAAGCTAGACTAAAGGCTTGCATTTTCAAGGTGGAACCAAAAATATCCTATTCAAAATTGATGTTGCACATGCACCGCAAACCAAGGATAGCGAAAGCACGAATCCCGTGTTTGGGTCACTTCCTTGTTCTACTCATAGACAAGGCATTTTACCCCTGCACATTCCTATGGTACGCGAGGATCACACTTTCCTGATCTGCTCATAAACTAGGTTTCTCTGAATGAACGGCGATTATCTCCTGATAATATTAGTTTATTACCTTTGAGTGGTGAAAGACTGGACTAATGTTGCATAAAGTAAGATGACCATAGATAAAACAAGTTCCTCAAACTGTTATTCCAATTATCATGTGATCCTCAGAGATATGCTGAAGCTGAAAGATAAGCCCAGTTTATCTGATAGATGAACTTAAATTATTGAATTAACTCCAATCTCACTTGTTCATTTCAGTTCCCTCCCTTCTCGTCTTTGGATGTGACAATGAAGGTCATTTGGATAAACTGAGTTTGTCTGTCAGCTTGAGCAAAATATGATTATCACGTAATAATAGGAATTGCAGTTAGATAAACTTGGTTCATCTGTGATCATCCTGGTTTATGCAACGTAAATCGAGTTTATCACCACCCAAAAGTGATTAACTAAGATAATAAGCACATAATTGCAATTCATTAAGATAAACCTAGTTTATCAGGAGATAAACCAGGTCTATTTGTGATATCCTAGTTTATCAGGAAATTGTGATTCTGGCGTGCCATACACTCCCTCTATCTAAATTTAGCAAATTCAGTTTACAGTCTAACAGCTACCCAGCATTAGACCCGGAAGATAGTTGAATGAAATTTCTTTTGTATCAAACAATGGGTATTCGTAACTAACTTTTACAGAAATCTCTCATTGGTCTGCTGAAGCAACAATGTCATATGGTCATCGAAATAAGAGCTGTTATGATAAACGAATTACAAATAAAATAGAGAAAATTACAGCTCTCACCTTTTTAATTTTCCAAGCTGTTCCTCAATTTGCTTCTTTTCTTCCATGACATTTTTCAGTTCCTAAAGATGATCCTTAAAGCTCAGCAATGTATCTTTACACGTACCTAATTTGACAAACTGCAGTCCACAAGTAAATATACCAGAAAATCAATCAGATTAATTCAAATTAAAGAATGAACTATTACAATTACGAAATACATGTTCCAAAGATCAAGCAAAGAGAAAAAAATGTAAAAGCAAATTCAATGTTCTGTCATCCACAGAAAATGCCTACATAATTTGGTTGAATAAAAAGGTAAAGGATGGTACATTTTCCCACCTTCTGTGTTTGTTTCTCGGTGGTTCCAAGCAATGTGAGTTGTTCATTGGCTCGTGTTAATTCACTTTGAAGATCTGAACGCCGGGTCTTCTCTTGCTCAACTTGCTTATTCAGGCTTTCCACCTGGGATGAAAAAATGATATCAAGTTTGAATAGGAGTTTCCAACAGGGCAACTCAGCCTTGATTGGCTTCTTTCAATTGCTTTCACATTTTCACTTTGGCTAACTGCGAAAGTTATAGAAGAAAATAGTATGCGGTTATCAAACAACTTCGAGGTCAATGCTGAGAAATATTTAGACACCAGTTGACGTGAGGACTGGCAAAAGAACTAACGTCTAAATTTTTCAACAATGGATCGAGTAACCGTGTAATAAAGGCTTTATCATAGGGCACAATCTTCCGCAGAAACACCATTTATATCAGAGTACTTTCAACTGTGTTTTGATCCTGTTTATCACTGTAGTTAGCCGTTTCGCAGCCATCGAAGGTCACATTTTCTTGGTGTATGATTGCAAGTTATCTTCGAAATTTACAGCAAAGAAGTTTTAGAGGAATGAGGAAAACGTTGGCTGTCCATTTCAGCGGTCTATAGAAACACAAGAAGCCCCTCCCGAGTTGCCGATTCCAATACGGCTTTGACAATACCGCCTTTGCAGACCGAGAAGTCATATTGTGGAATGCCACATAGCAAGCATTGACTTTCACCAATATTTCACATAAATAGTACTCACCTTTTTCTGTGATGAGGTATATTCATCTTCAATCCTGCACAATTTCTGTTTTTCATTCTTTAAATCCAAATGAACAACTGATAATTGCCTTTCCAAATCGGCAGCTTTGCTTTCTGCTTTACTTCTTGCTTCTTTTTCAATAACCAAATCCCTTGCTGTAAAATTATAATGAACATTATAGACTACGTACACACGATGTCGGCACATTTTGACAACGGTGAAAAAGTTGAAGGTTAGCGAAATTTGAGCTAGCGTTCACATGAAACCGTTTTCAAAATGTGTCAGTTAGAGTTCCGTTTTCAAAATCTACCGTTTTCAAAATCTTCCAGCAAAAAATGTTGCATTTTCATGTGAACAGGAGGCCAATCCGTCACATTTTTCACCGTTTTCAAGTATGCTGCCATCGTGTAAACGCAGCCTTGGTTGCATGCATGATTGCAAGTTATTGCAAGTTCATCTTAAAAATTTACGGCAAAGCAGGGCTCAATAAAATTTGTTCCTTCCTGGTAGCAAGTTAAGAACTTGTTTCTTCTTTACACAATTTCTTCTTCTTTCCCTATATACCGCTCCATTCTATCCCGAATCCGTTCTCTCCTTCTTTCTTTCCCTTTTTTCCCCTTTCCTTCCAATTTGAGCATTTCAGCTATCTTCCTAGTAGCGCCGCTACCACGCTACTCCCTTTTTTGAGCCCTGCTGAGCAAAGTAAACCTTAGGTGTCCATTTAAACTGCCTAGGCCTTCACACAAAACCCCTTATCAGCATTCTAGTGAGAAATCTGTAGGCTTGGTTCAACATTTATTATTCAATACACTCGAATCTTATTATTTCCCTCTAGGATTCAAAGCTATATTTTTTACAACCTCGCGGAATCATCCCCCCCTCTCTCTCTCACTTTACAAAGTATTTCGATTTTTCACTAGCAATCCAACTTTTTACAGTGATATCTGATAGGAATATTGACAAAATTGCCCACCATCAGCATTCTAGTAAAAAATGACTCTTACAATCTTTTCCTTGGTCCTTTGTCATTCTGTCTGCTGTAGACTTTGCAAGTTTTGCCTGTAAATAAGATTCAAGCAGTAAAAAAACGCAAGAAATTTCTTTTTGGATTTGTGCTGTTTTGGGGGGATTTTGCTTCGGAAATCTTTCCAAAATTTGCTAATTATTTCTCCACGTCTGACCAATGTGGTAATTGCAGAGAAATGTCTGATGTGCAATATAAATCAATTTAAAGCCGAAAGCAAAACAGCACATTTCCAAATGCATCTACAAACTGAAGATTTCGTCTACCGGGTGTGCAAGAAAAAAGTGCATACTTTTAAAAATGCATAGCTTCAAAAGTACCGGATGCATTGGAATAATTCAAATTTTCCTTGATAGTCAAGAGATCGTAGTATTTTTGTGATTTTCCTCGCCTTTTTAAGAGTACTGGGAATAAAGATAAATGCAACTTTACAAAAATTTCGTGGCTGTAAACAGATTCAATGTGTCCTAAAATACTTGATCAAATTACAAAGGACTCCTCGCACAGAGCAATCAAGAAATGCAATTTCTCGTGGATGAGAGATTTCCTCTCCACATCCATTGCCATAGTACTGAAAACACCCAGTACTTGTTTGAAAATCATACAATCCTTGAGAGAAGTGGAGCACCCATTACGTATTGCTCTGTGTCTGGAGAGTCCCTACGATTTGATCAAGAGTTTTAAGCCCTTTCTCAGTTATTTTGCAACAATAAAATTCTATAAAGTTGAAGTTACCTATACGTCTAGTGCTCGTAAGGCAGCGAAAAAATCACAAAAATTACTTCGATCTTTCAGCTTTCATCTAGAATTTAATCATTCCAATCCATGAAGTACTCTTGGTGTCATGAATTTTCGAAAGTAGGAACTTTTTTCTGGCTCACCCGATAATTTTGCCAGTGACGCAAACAAACTTCTAAATGATAGCAATCAAGCAACCTGGAAACTGCCTTTTTCGTGACACTGCAAAATACCAAATTAATCCTATTCCAATTTCAAGTCATAAACATTAAATTTTCCACTTCCACTTACTCTACTTTCATAAACATCCTATGGCACAAAAATCAACCTGAGTCTCGGTTCAGATTTAATAAAATTAGATGAAAAACTTTGAACCCTACCCTGGTTATCATTGATTCCCAACGAGTAACAAGGTTGCCTTGAAACTGCACAATTTACTTTTTACTGCCATAAAATGAATTCTACATTTCTCTGTTTAGTTTACTGTGTTTGCACTAGTCTGCCAAAGTCTCATCCCAAAGAGACTCGAGAAGAGGAAGGCCTAATTTGCAATGAATAATAACAACATGAAAATGCGTGCCAAAACTTCTGAAGTGAGATGCGACAAAATACCTTTATGAACAAAATTTTTCTATAAATTGAAATTCCATGTACATGACCATAACGCTAACGCTATTCAAAAATTTTCTTCTTTCCAATTTTAAATCAACACTCACCTTGAAATCCGATTTTTCTTGCTCAAACTTCTGCATAAGTTGTTTATACTCAAATTCTTTATTAGCTTTAACTTTTTCAAGTCCAATCAGATCATCTTGTAAACTTTGCATTTGAACTGCATCTTGTTTTGATTTATTCCTCAATTGATCAACTTCTTCCTTCAGTCCTGTTACTTGTTTCTCTAATTCTCTTCTCATATCTTTCGCATGTTTCACAGAATTGATTTCTGCTTCTAACGAGGCTTGTGTACGAAGAAGCTCTTTTTCTAGGCTTGACTAAAAGAAAGATGAAAATCCCATAATAATATGCCAGAAGGGAATTTGTGTCAGATAACTTTCTTCTATTGAAAACACCCACATATAAGAACCTGGTGAATTATAGTACAACCGAAAAATGTGTAGAGTTTAATGGCGTTTGGCAATAGAAATACCATTATTTTCCAAAATAGTGCAAACTACCGGGTGAGTCAAAAAAACGTTTAGGCGTTTGGAGGGCTGTGGAATAAAAAGTATGTGACCAATATTCGAAACTGAAATGTTCATCTATCAGTCAAAGGTCAACTTAGATGAGACTATTTTATTTGGTAGTATCCCTCATCTTACAGACGGAGAAATGAGGAAAATGCTGGTAAAGGGCATGTTTGGGAACAAAACTTCCACATTCCATTCTGGTCCATGATTTACCTTCTTTTGAAATTCGAATTCAGCATCTTAAACTGGCAATGTAAACTTCAATGTCACATAAATCACGGACAAGAACGGAATGTGGAATTCTCGATTCCCATACAAACCCCTTACAAGCATTCTGATTGTTGTTGGGTCTTAAAGATGTTTGATTTTACCAAACAAAATTTTGTCATCTAAGTTAGCCTTTGAGTGGTAGATTAATACCTTAGTTTTGAATATCGATCACATACTTTTTATTCCACAGCCCTCCAAACGCCTAAACTTTTTTTTGACTCACCCGGTAGTTATCATTCGACAGAGTTTAGCGAGCGGAACTTGATCCTTGCATCCGGTATATTAATATGGTACATACCTAGGAAATACATTATTCAAACAACCACCAAGAAGACTGTATACATGGGTAAGCCCAGGTGACAGAGCCAGAAACCAAATTGACTATATAATGGTTCATAAAAGATGGAGATCATCGATTCTGGGAATAAAAACTACGCCAAGTGCTGATTGTGGAAGCGACCATCAACTTTTAACGGCAAAGATCAAATTGAGACTAAAGACGGGAAAGAAGCAAAAAACGCCAGAGAGGTACGATGTACAGATCATATCAACAGAATTTACTATCGCAATCAAAAACAGATTTATCCCACTGCTTCATCTAGCGGAAGAAGAGAAAAGGCCCAATGAAATGTGGGAGGAAATAAGAAACGTTATTCAAACTACAGCAAACGAAAAAATAGGAAAGAGAAAGAAACAAAAGAAGCCATGGATAACAACAAAAACGATGAGCCTTGTTGAGGAAAGGAGGAAAGCCAAGATAAAGGGGGACAGGGCAAAATGGAAAGCACTCAATAAAGAAGTCTCAAGTAGCGCGAGGAAAGATAAGAATAGCTATCTGGAAGGAAAATGCAAAGAAATGGAAGGAGAAAAAGATAAGAACTCAAGGAAAGTATTCAAAATTGTCAAGGAAATCGCCGGAAAATGGATTTCGCGAACCGATGTAATAAATGATGAGAGAGGAAAAACGCTAACAGAGAGCAAGGACATTAAAAACAGATGGGTTGAGTACTGTTCAAAGCTATACGAATGTAAAGAAGAAAATCAACAAGATACAAATGCATTGACAGATGACAGGGAAGAAATTTTAGAACCCCCAATACTGAGATCGGAAGTAGAATGGGCCTTAACAAAGATAAAAAATGGGAAAGCACCAGGCATAGACGATATCCCTATTGAAATATGGAAAGCAAGTGGAAAGGAAGGTGTTGATGTGTTATGGAAATTATGCAAGTTGATATGGCGAACATCTAATTGGCCAACTGACTGGTGCAGGGCTATTTTTATCCCACTTCCAAAAAAAGGAAACATCAAGGAATGCTCAAATCATCGAACCATTAGTCTAATTGTACATGCAAGCAAAGTCCTACTTAAGATTATTGTTAATAGAATAAAGAAAAAGTATCAAAGGGAGACAGCAGAAGAGCAGGCTGGTTTTGTCGACGAAAAAGGTAAACGCGAACAAATTATAAACATCAGGATTATCATGGAGAAATGCAAAGCTTTTAATGTTCCCCTTTATATGTATTTCATAGACTACACAAAAGCTTTCGACTGTGTAAGTCATAATCAATTATGGCAGATTATGAGGCAGATGGGATTTCCAATGCATATTGTTGACTTGATGTGCAGTTTGTACAAAGAACAAGAATCCGCTGTGAGAACAAGCTACGGGGATACAAACTGGTTTAGGATTGAAAGAGGAGTCAGACAAGGGTGCGTCATGTCACCTACTCTCTATAATATATATTCAGAAGAGATCATGAGAGAGATATTTTTAGACTATGAGGGTGGGGTGAAAGTAGGTGGACGTCAAATAACAAATTTACGTTTTGCAGATGATACAACGCTGATATGCAGCTCCAAGCAAGAGCTGCTCGACTTGTTGAAACAGACAAAAGAGGCAAGCGAAAAAAGAGGGCTCTTATTAAACACGAGAAAGACAAAAATAATGGTTTATTGATAAGAACAGAACAGATTTTAGTGATTTTCTATTGGAGGATGAAAAAATAGAGGAAGTTGAAGAGTTTACCTATTTAGGCTCCATTATCGATACAAAATGCAGTAGTGCGAAAGAAATCGAAAGAAGAATAGGCATGGCCAAGTCACCTGTACACAACTTGACGACAATATGGAAAAGCAGAGGTGTATCAATTGGTCTAAAAATCAGACTCCTGAAATCAACTGCTTTCGCTATTGCACTATATGGGTGTGAATCATGGGCCCCTACAGAGGCAGATCGCAAGAAAATAAACGCATTTGAGATGTGGTGTTACAGAAAACTTCTGCGAGTATCCTGGACGGAAAAGAGAACAAATGAATGGATTCTAGACAAAATAGGATCTGACCTAGAATTGCTGAAGAATATTGCAGAGAGGAAAATGAAACTTTTCGGACATATAGTGAGAAGAGGAGGTTTAGAACGACAGATTGTAGAAGGAAAAATGGAAGGGAAAAGGGGACGTGGACGACCACAGACATCCTGGTTGACCGATATAAAACAATGGACAGGTGGCAGCATAGCAGCATCAATACGTCAAGCAGAAAACAGAACTGGCTGGAGTGCTCTCGTGAAGACCACAGCAGCGCGTTGCGCTAACTGACCAAGAGAGAGAGAGAGAGAGAGAGAGAGAGAGAGAGAGAGAGAGAGAGAGAGAGAGAGAGAGAGAGAGAGAGAGAGAGAGAGAGAGAGAGAGAGAGAGAGAGAGAGAGAGAGAGAGAGAGAGAGAGAGAGAGAGAGAGAGAGAGAGAGACATACCTTTTGCTCTGTCATAAGTTTATATTTCTCTTTTATTTCAGTCTGTGATTGTTCAAGATGTGCTTGTGACTTTCTTAGTTCAGCTTCACTTTTCTTGAATTTCATGTTATTTTCTGATTCTTTCCTCAGTTTGTCTTTGTTGTCATTATTCTGAAATAAAAGTAAGAAAAAGAATTTTGTCACAGTTCTGAAAAATACTTTGTATGGATTAACTGCCGGAAAGGATAATAAAGATTTTAACAACTACTTGAGGTCTCTGCCTATCTTATAACAAACTGGTTTATATGAAACTAGTACCAGATTGTCAATTTTTTTAAGAAACTCGAGTGCTATATCTGACAAGAAGAAACTTTCAAAAGATAAATTCAAGGACATCATGGCAAATAAATCCGTGGAACGCTTATCATTTATTAATACCAATGAGCTTGTTATGTTTTGAACGTAACAGAATATTGTTTACTCCCATCTGATGTTTTAAATGTCAATAAACATATCTGCAGAAGTGTTTGAGACCACATGATAATTCATGCATGCTTGCATGCATGCATTTAAAACTAATAAACAAATTGAGAACTCTTAGTACTAAAATGCGGAAATTTTCATGTTGAGCTGAGAAATTTTAACACCATGGCCTGATTCAAGTTTCATATTAAAAAGTAACAGTTTTTCCACTAAAAAATCTTTCGAGCTACAGTAAGATATTGGTCAGGATTAGTTCATGGATGCCTAAAAATTTGGAGATTCAGAACTAAATCTAAGAAGCCTTTAACATCCCAAGGAAAGCCAACCGTACAATTATTTAGCTTTTGTTCTTAAGGACTCCCTGTAAGATAAAATGTATAATAAAAACACTCTAAAAGCTTTCAATACCGGGTGAGCCAGACAAAAGTTCCCACTTTTGAAAATTCATAACAGCAAGGGTATTTCACAGATTTGAATGATTCCAATTCTAGTTAAAAGCCAAAAGATCAAAGTATTTTTGTGATTTTTCTCATTGTCTCGCGAGCACTACAAATATAGGTAAATTCAACTTTACAAAAATTTCATGATTGCAAAATGACTGAAAAATGGCCTAAAACATCGATCAAAGTATAATTGACTCCTCGCACAAAGTAATGAAGGAAATGCAACTGCGCAAGGATGAGAGATATCCTCTGAACATTAATTAATGGGATTGAAAATCTTTTGTATTTGTTTGAAAATCGATGTTTTATCACACATGAAGGAGGTGAAATGCCCATTGCCTATTGTTCGGTGTGAATAGAATCCTTGCAATTTGATCAACGTTTTAGGCCCTTTTTCCGTCATTTCACAACCATAGAATTTTTACAAAGTTGAATTTACCAATACTTCTAGTGCGGGTAGGACAGCAAGAAAAATCAAAAAATACTTTGATCTTTCGGCTTTTAACTAGAATTTGAATGATTCAAATCTGTGAAGTAATCTTGGTGCTATGAATTTTCAAAAGTGGGAACTTTTTTCTGGCTCACCCGGTAGTATATGAAAATTTGGTTCCTAAGATGGAAATATATGAGATTTTTCTGGGATTTTTAGAACCTGAATTTTTTTCGATTCAAAAGCAATTGTTGCTTCAATAGCCATGTTCAATCAGGTTTTTCACAAAATGATGTAGAAATACAAAATATTTTTTTAAAATGTTGAATTCAAAAAGTGTTCACTTTTTTGTTTTCCTTTCTAATTTGTTTGCATCTATGACGAAATGTTTCTTAAACCCAATGAGGATTCGTTACTCTTATTCAACAAGCTTTCAAACTACCAAAGCATTAAATTTGAGATAAAATTGAACGAAAATCGATTTTCCTGTGCAAAGGGAGTGCTGGAGATAAAAGATTCAAAATCTATCGAAAACCAGAAACCTATTTTTCAAAAAATAATTTTTGTAATTTCTTTTTTGTCCTAATTTTTTAATGAAAATAAAACGTATTTTTGCTTTCCAGTGCATTGCATGCCCTGCCCCTCCCAGCATTCAACACATCCGAAATTTTTCACGAAAAATCTCAATTATTGCAAAACAGAACTGCTAGACAATAACTCATCGAGAAACATTCCAACTAATAAAAACAAAAAAAAAACAGCAAAAATGCCTCCTCCCCGGCGGGGAATTGAACCCCGGTCTCCCGCGTGACAGGCGGGGATACTCACCACTATACTACCGAGGAGTTAATTTTCTGGAGTAGAAACAGGATTATGTATCGTATTGAGCCTCCGCAATCACATTCTGACTGCTTCACACACGTATTTTTGAATAAGAAACTCGGAGAATAACTTTATTTTGACAAGGAAGGGAATCCCTCAACATATTGTCACTTATTTTCACTTGTTCCCTGGCCCAAATTCTTAGTTTCTTTTAAAAAATGCATATATCGATCAGAAATCTGTCTCAAATCAGATGTCACTTGAGATTTACGATGACGCAAAGTTCCTTATACGACACACCTCAACTGTTGTCAATCGCAGGCATGTTTGTGCTGCATCTCATCTGACACTAAATGTAATTCATTAGACTGATAACCGCTAATCATCATTAATAGTTACTGTCATAGAATGATGGATGCTCAAAGTCTGACGCCAGCTTGAGCTACCAATTCAATTCAATTAAAAATGTATGTGTTGTTTTTGCCTTTGATGTTGCCATGTTGGCATAACTGGGACTATGTTGCGAGTATAATAATTCATCTGTCGAGCGGCTCTGGATGGACTATTTCGACCGAACTAACCTCTTTTTCAATCGCTTGTAATTTTCTTTGCAGTCTTGTGACCTCTTCTCTAGAATCAAGTTCAGAATCTACTCGATTTTGCAGCTCTTGTACTTTAGTTTCCAATTTCCTTTTTGCATCAGCTTCGAATTCAGCTCTTCTTTGGCTCTGTGAAAAAAATTGTTGGTCATTACGATGGAAATCAGCTTCTCGTTCAGGCCACTGACAAATATATTCGTCGTTTGGTCAACTGTCGCAAAAATTATGGTAGAAGCTTGTATTTCTTGCCAAAAAACTTGAAAGAAACATTTCATTTTGCTGCCTTTTCGTCTCACCCACCATCCAAGATAAACGCTAAAATACACTACAGGAAACTTCACTTCACTCTTCCCCTGCTGCAATGAACAACGTTGGTCCGAAAAACTAATCAACAGGTATAATGAAAAGCAATTCTGCAGCATTCTAGCGCCAATACGCACTGTGTAATCAAGTAGAAAATCAACACTAAGGGGGACACGTAAGATACTTTGCAATCAATTAACGCTCGAACCCTCTTAGTACACAGAATAACAAAGCAGAGAGCACTCCCTTCATCCATAAGGTGCTAAATGCTACAACAACAATAAACTCAAAAAATTCCGAATAGAGGATTCAAACGGAAATGTAACAATCTCTTTACTTACTAAGATAACTTGTAAAGGGAACGGTATAACAGTATCTGACACAAGAAATACATAAATCCTGTGACTACAAACCTCCTTCATATCATGTTTGTACAGCGCAGCTGCTCTTTCAAGTTCTCTGTTTTGAGATTCGATTTTCTTCTTGGACTCAACCTAACATTTAACATAGAAACAAGTTGAAAGGATATGAGGACGAGATATTTTCTCCAATCGAAGAAGGAATACTCATTTCAAACTATAAGTCGATCACATAAAATATTTCGAATAAGTAAAGTAAAATACCATTTGTCAAACAGACACGTCTAATCTTGTAAAGTTCTCGACAAATTCTGGAAATAGGTCTTACATCAAGAGTCGCCTTTGCCAAAGAACTGGGCATGCTACGAAATGCACTTGTTTCAGAATTACAGGAAGTTCTACTTCAAACAGGGACAAAAAGGAAAAGATTGAACCTGGAAAAGCTCAGTTTTGTCAAAGTCAAGCAACATGAAAAGAATTGGTGAAACATGAACTAAGGCAATATGAAAATATTTAAGTAATGTTTATTTGTACATTTATGGCCATTGTTATTTGATCTAAAAGCGTTTTGAGACTATTTTTGTGCTCGCACTTCACATTTGTATGGAAACCACATTTTGACGATAAAATGCTGAAGAGTTGATCAAAAGATAGCTAATTTCGTGAAAAGTGTAAATTCAAAACGGCAGCCAATAAAGATTTAGGCCCAAAAATGTCAAAACTGTGAATTACGATATTTCCAGACCGACAAATGGTAGAAAGCTGAAATTTAGATATGTTGCTACTATCATCATACTAAAATCACAAACGAAAAATCAGCAAAATCTACGAGTACATGGTTAACAACCTGTCCCTCATTGACACGGAATTACCCTACATTGAAACAAAATACGAAGCTTTCATAAATGTATTATATGTACTCAACATGTCAATACAAGGCAAATTTTTCACCAAAAACTAAATCGAGCTTGATCATACTGAAACTTTATCACTATTTTGCTTTGTTGCTTTTTTTCCGATCTTATTCAAAGACTTTCAGAGACGGAACAATTTAACGAATGGTCCCACTACTCAGCACGTTCTTCGAATCAATAAGCTCTCTGATATTTCATTTAAAATCTTATGACCCCAAAAGTATTCGAAAGAGCAGTTCTTTGTGAACTTCAAAGACGTGATAATAAAATAAGACTCATCTACAACTTACTTCCTCGTTAAAATCTTCTGTCAACTTGGCAAATTTTTTAGTAATTGCTCGATGTACGTGTTCAATCTCATCTTTCGCAGTCATTTCTAAATGCAATTGTTCTTCAACTTCTGCTAATTTCCTTTCCAATCGTGAAACCTGCAATAAACAGTATCTGACGTTAGCTCAACAGAGGCCGACAAAAGTTTTCCCATTGAGAGAGAAATCATCAAGCACCTCACAAGTCATGCTACAGACCGGTTTCGCCCAATGTCAGGGCCCATCAGTGCAGCTCGATAGTATGAGGACTATCACCGGGCATTAACTGCCAGGGTCAAGTTGCTTGATGAAAAGCTCGTGGGTAGGTGGAATTATGAAGCTTAAGAAACGCATGCGTTTCTCTCTCAATGCTTAAACTTGCTCACTGTGGGAGGAGACAGTCCCCCCTGGGCCTCTAATAACGTTTTAAACAAGAAATCCAAAACCACCAACATTTCGTCCATAAGTATCGAAGGGAGACACATCTCTTCCAGTGCTGGCATAGCAGAATCTATGAATAATTTCTTCTGTACCATAGGAGAGACACTTAGTGGAAAAATTCCCAGAGCGAAAAACCCTCTTCTTGAGAATGATTACGATGTTAATCCACTAAAAACTATGTTTAATTTCCACGTTATTGACACCTTTCAATTAGGTAAAGTTTTTGGCAAATTGAAAACATCAAAGGGATGTGGGAATGATGGTATTGCTAGCTGTTTTCTAAAAATTGCACTTCCGGTTATTTCAGAATCTCTTTGTGATATTTTCAACCTTTCAATTGCTACTGGTTGCTTTCCAGATAGCTGGAAAATTGCCAGAGTAGCACCCATTTTTAAAAGTGGCCAACCTGATGACCGATCTAATTACCGACCAATATCTGTTCTGCCTGTTTTAGCTAGGGTCTTTGAAAAACTTATTCATAACCAATTATACGATTATTTGGACAGAAACAAACATCTGTTTTCAAACCAATCCGGCTTCAGAGCTCTTCATTCTGTTGTCACGTGTCTTCTTCACAACACAGATGACTGGTATGTGAACATGGACGATGGCAGATACACTGCAAATATCTTCATTGATCTCAAAAAAGCATTTGATACTGTGGATCACGACATTTTACTTGCTAAGTTGAGGAAATATGGCGTTGAAAATCTAGAACATTCTTGGTTTACGTCTTATCTAAGTAACAGAAAGCAATTTTGCAAAGTTAACGGGATATGTTCCAAAACTAAAGATATTCATTGCGGTGTGCCCCAGGGTTCTTGTCTTGGCCCTCTTTTGTTTTTGATTTATATCAATGATCTTCCGTTCGCCCTAAAGAAAGGCAAAGTGACGATGTACGCAGACGATACGAGTATTTCTTATTCCTCCTCAAGTTTAGTAGACATAGAACAAACTCTAGATAGTGAACTGAATGATTTGAAGCTATGGATGCAAGGTAATAAACTCTCTTTGAATGTCCTAAAAACTCAGGCTATGGTTGTAGGCTCCAAGCCCAAAATTAAGAAAATTACTGACAAAATTGTTGATCATCCAAAATTTTTTATTGGTGGCTCTCAAGTTGAAAATGTAGACCGAGCAAAATACCTGGGTGTGATAATCGATAAGAACTTAAATTGGGAAGAGCACATTAGCAATGTCCGTACCAAAGTGTCTCGTGCAATTGGGTTTCTGAAATACTCCAGGAAATTTTTACCTCAAAACACATTGAGTAAAATGTATTCCGGTATCGTTGAGCCCCATCTTCGGTTCTGTTGTTCGGTATGGGGGTGCTGCGGGGTGACCAAGCTGCAAACCTTACAAAAGTTGCAAAATAGAGCTGCTAGAATCGTTACGAAAAGCAATTTTGATACCCCTTCTATAGATTTGATACAAAGTTTAAATTGGCCTACTGTAAGCGACATCATTAGAGGCGAAACCGCAACTACAGTGTACAAATCGCTAAACGGTCTCGTCCCGGAGTACCTTTCCAGCTTGTTTGAAAAAAGGTCGACTCGAAATGTCAGGGAACTCAGAAACACCGAAACTGATCTTTCGATACCTTTACGAAAATCTAACAATGGGCAAAGGGCTATATCTTTTCGTGGACCTAAGCTTTGGAATACTCTTGAACTTGATGTTAAACAGGCACCATCTCTTGCCACCTTTAAGAGAAGAATCAAATCGTAAACTGGTAACGTTTGTGCCACGGCCCCCTGAAAAGCAGTTCTCATGGACTGACGGGGCTACCGTGCCTAAATAAATAAAAATGAATGAAAAATGAATGAACTTGCATGGCGGTGCGGCTCTGGGGATAGGGCTAACTTTAAGTTAATAAAGACTGTTACTTGTCTTACAAAGACGCATGCGTTTCAAAAGTTTTCCCTCCTGGGGAAAATAAAATTTCTCAATATTCCCTTGACAATTCTATTTGCTATTGATTTTAGTGGATTGTACGGTGTAGCATTTGTTCAGATAATAGGTAGACTTAGTACATAGTGAAATGTAACCTGTTTATAAACCAACAAAAACGAAAGTGACATGAGGATATAACTAATACCCTGTTTACACGGAGCAAAACTACGGGATCACGATCCAGATCACAATCCAGATCCTGAATAAAAGTTGCCGTGTAAACACTTGATCGCGATCGCGATCCCCTAAAATTCGATCTCACTTCAGAGGCGGATCGCGATCCGGATCCCAATCCCGATCCTGAAAAAATGTGCCGTGTAAACGCTTCTCGGATCGCGATCCCAATCGAAATCCTTTAAGCATGCGCAGTAAATACAAGCGCTATTGTCTTTGTAGTGTTTCTAGGTTCCGTAACTATGCACAATACGCATGTGCGAGTGGATCGCGATCCTGATCCGTTTTCGTTTAACGCCCGTGTAAACGCAACTTAAGTTTATGAAACGTTCTTGTATTCTGATGGCAGAAAAGGAATGTGCCGTTCCTTGTCTTCGAGAATATTTCCTGAGGCATAAGAATCTAAGCTAAAAAGTTCACGGGAATGGTGTTGCCCTGTTCCCACACTTTATCGGCCTCTGTGTAAAAAATACAAATTGAGAAAGACGACTACAGTCGCACAAAGGGCTTCTTCCACGGCCAAAGATAGGTAACCAAAGAAATGAAACCAAAGTTTCCTTAAATAACAGGTTGCACAACTTGCCTTTAAGGCAGAAATAATTCTTACTTAAGACTATTGATCAAGCTAACCTCAGAGAAAAATGGACAAGAGCTGGGCAAAATGGGTGATTGCAAATGTTGTCTTTAATCCCTTCACGCCCGGCCAAAATTAAGCTTAACAGGAAAACCTAATGTAGATTGTCGTTTTCCAGGGGGTACCATAATCAGTGATTCAGTAAGCAATAGATAAATGCAATTTACATAACCTTTCAAATCAATCAAAACTCTGAAAGCTTTACCCCCTGAAAAATTCGCAGTTCTCAATGAATACTCTTGGGCCATATGGCCCTTCCGGGGATGAAAGGGTTAAAATGCACGTTCCCGGTTGTTATAAATATTCGACAATTGATAAAGGAGGGCCGCTTGAAAATGCAGCCACTAGGGGTCATATTGAAACAAGGAATATGAACGTTATCGAAACGGAATATCATACCTCGTTCTCCATATTTTTGCTGTGACCAGATCCCTGTTGAAAAAAGGCTGTCTTCAGTAAAGGCATTGACAATTATGTAAATCAAATGCAGAACTACAGACGTAGCAAGATGCTACTTATCTTCAATTATTCTGTGTTCTAAAGCAGCTTTATTCTGACGCATTTCAGAAATAATACTGTATCTATAAAATTTAAAGATATCATAGTCTTTAGATGCAGCTTTCAAAACGCGCAACTTTTCTCTACTAATTACCTACAATAACTAGCAGAATCTTTTCTCGAAGAAGCATTGTTTACATTACGTAGAAGCACTCTTTAATTCTTGGAACTAGCGCCCAACGCAACAAAAGTAGCCAGTTGTGTTTATTTCTTTCACTGCAATGGCCACATGGTAGTGTCATTCTATTGCTCTGAGTGGCATCGACCTGGCAATAATTTGCGCAGTAGTTCATAGGTAGCGTCATTAGAAATTCATCTTGCGTTCTTCAATGGAAACAGTACTTCACCATAGTGGATTGCGCTAAAGATAGCGGCGAGGAATATTTTACCAAGATGCAATGCGTTCTTTAATCGAATTCCTATAGAATGGTTAAAGATTTTTAATTCGAATGCAATGCATCTCGGGAAAAAATTCCTCGCCGCCATCTTTGGCGCAATCCTCTATTACGGTTCGATCTATATATGCAGCAATTATAATTTGTTGAAGTCTCGTGGCTTGCAGAAACCTGGCTACGGATCAAGGGGTTGCAGCCTATATAGATAGGTAAATATTGTGCTTACCTTTCCAATGCCACCTCCAGCAAATATCCTTTGGAAAAATATATTTGTCATTAGGGATCGTCTCCAAATTATCGTAATAGCGTTTATACAAATTGTTACGAATTCAATCGTATGCGTGAGGGGTGTTAAACGATTTAGTTCGTATAACCACACAAGAGATAAGAATTGTATAGGAATACGAACTTGATACGATTTTGATATGAATCGTGTTTACGAATAGACGATTACGCTACAGATGGCGGCGAGAAACTTTTTACCAAGATGCATTGCGTTCGAATTACGAATCCTTAACAATTCTATAGGAATTCGATTAAAGAACGCAGTGCATCGTGGTAAAAAGTTCCTCGCCGCCATCTTTAGCGTAATCGTCTATTGCTTATACGAATTGCATACGAATCACATATGAATTGTATACGAATTTATACGAATTCTGAAAGGTGACGATGCGAATTAATTCGTATGCGGCTTATAGAATATCGTATCAATATCGTATAATGCTACGAATTCCCTATACGAATTTAATACGAATATTTGGAGACGATCCCTTAGGAAGGTTTAAAGTGCTTGGCTGATTGGATGGGCAAGTCCATGTAAAATACTTTGCAGAAGATACACGCTAGCGAACCTATGCGCCTACCGTGGTGGATGCGAATGCGGGAGGTGGGGCATTATGCTGCAGAGGTGGGGCATTATGTTTCAAGTGGTGGGGGCACTATGCTTCAAGTGGTGGATGCGAATGCGGGAGGTGGGGCATTATGCTGCAGAGGTGGGGCATTATGTTTCAAGTGTGGGGGCATTATGCTTCAAGTGGTGGATGCGAATGCGGAAGGTGGGGCATTATGCTGCAGAGGTGGGGCATTATGTTTCAAGTGGTGGGGGCATTATGCTTCAAGTGGTGGATGCGAATGCGGGAGGTGGGGCATTATGCTTCAGAGGTGGGGCATTATGCTTCAAGTGGTGGATGCGAATGGAAGCATAATGCCCCACCTCTGAAGCATAATGCCCCACCTCCCGCATTCGCATCCACCACTTGAAGCATAATGCCCCCACCACTTGAAACATAATGCCCCACCTCTGCAGCATAATGCCCCACCTCCCGCATTCGCATCCACCACGGTAGGCGCATAGGTTCGCTAGCGTGAGATATCAAAGTGGCTTAACTGCATAAAACAAACATTTAAGAACGTTGATGAGGTAATCAAAAGAGCAATATCGATCATATTTTGGGATGAGTCTGATGGATCAAATACTATTATCAGTTACAGCTGATCCTAGGTTTATTTTCCTTTATGCTTCAATAAGGAAACTCAAGTAAAATTGAACGGTTTTACCAGTTTCAGCACGAAAAAATTCTAAAATAATTAAACATGTTAGCTTTTCAATCAGATACTGCAAAATATCATTGCTCATACATTCAGGGAACAGTATCTTTGCACACCCCAGACCTTTCTTGACTCACCCAGCATATATCTGTTATATTCCCATAAAATTTACAGACAGCATACAAAGATCACAAAACGATACCAAAGGGAGAATGGAAATACATAGCAACCCTGCGAACATTACATCTAACAAAGAGACTCAAGTATATTGTTGATGGAATATAAAACACTCGTAAACACTCTTCGTAAACAAGTACATACAAGCATGTCAACTAACAGACAAGTAACTCACTGATGTTGTTTTGAAAATGTAAATCCTATGAATGGCAGCTGATTTCCAGCGAATGCCTACAAGAAAAGAAAAACTTCAGAAACTGAAACTCATTCAATCCCGTCCGAGATTATTTCTTAGTGAAAGCGCAATTACACGGTATGAGCAACATTCTGCCAAATTCAACAAGCAAACTGCCAAACTTTTCTCAAGAACTACCTGAGGGAACTTGTTTCAAATGAAACACGCTAAAATCGAAAATTATCGCTGCTACATTGAGGAATGTAAAACGAGATACATTTGTGCGCATGAAGGTGAACAACTTCTATTTCCAACCAAAAAATTCGACAGCAAACATGTTGAAACCAAATCAAACACATGTTTATCATTGCTTTGATGAATTGTAATTTTCTATAATTATAAGATGGCCCCTTCCAACACCTGCAGCCTACGAGTAGATCCATAGTCCAAAAAGAGAAAGGGTTTCGGGAAAAAGAGCAGAAGCTTGCTACTATGATTTGCAGATTTCTGGAAACTTAATTGATGCTGACTTTGTCGAGATGCGTTTCATACATTATTTGAATACAGGATTAACATAATTGTGAAGCCGTAGCAAGCTTTTGCAATTTGTTTCGCATACGTCTTTATTCTTTACGATAAAATGTCTATTCATAAGTACGCTAAGAATTATTTTCATAATCATATACAATTGATAACTTTGTATTTCATGGGTTACCCAAACTGAAAACTGAATCACGCAATAAAGTTCTGGCAACGAGTGCTTACCTGCGTTCTCTCAAAAGTTTCGTCGCCAGAATCTGGTTCTGCAATGTCATCAAAATTTGAAGTGTCGTCATCGCCTACCAGTTCAGGTACAACTGGGGCGACAGCTGAAGAAAAAAAGAGGTTCCATTCGTATTGCAGCAAGAAGTATCCGGCGGCCCAAAAAGAAGTTTATAAGTTTAAAAATTTGTTATATGGAAAATATTTGATTGATTAGAATGAAATGGAAATGCTCATAACGATAACTATGTTCGTTTTCTATACAAACAAGACAGAATAGTATTAATAACCGGTTCTTTTCTAGGGAATGCACCTTTGGGAGTTGCAAAGCTGACGTATTTTTAGGACCTTACTTCTATTTTCTTGAGCAGTGGAAATGAAGGTAAAATTAAATTTATGAAAATCCGTTATTTCTAACTACGTGAAAATGAGTTTCGATACAGGGTAAAAATCTCACTTAAACACATTTCATTTCACTTATGAGACCAGCCGTTAAAAAAGGTAAGTGGG
Organism: Aurelia sp. 3 sensu Dawson et al. (2005); assembly: GCA_964020215.1. Classification (NCBI taxonomy): domain Eukaryota; kingdom Metazoa; phylum Cnidaria; class Scyphozoa; order Semaeostomeae; family Ulmaridae; genus Aurelia; species Aurelia sp. 3 sensu Dawson et al. (2005). The sequence continues at coordinate 7,928,368 of OZ026591.1, forward strand.
TCAAGCTCAGAGTTTTTCAACGCAACTGTCTGCAAATGCTTTGAGAAACAAATGCTCTTGAGGTGAAAACAATTTAAAATTGATACTCGTTTGCAAATTAAAGGCCAACTTAGCAAGGCCAAAACACTGACAATATTCAATAAAATATTTTTCTCAACTGAAACATTAATTTGCAATTTTCAGTCAGACACGTTTAATTATCATTCGAGATCAAAGTTCCCTTGGCCTTCACAACTTTATACTGCATTGGGTAGTACCACAAATGACTGGCTCTGTTATTTGGCCAAAGATGACTGACATCAACATTTGAAGGAGAAATAGTCATATTTGCAGCAATGGCTTTGATCGTTTCTTTGTGATGAGGATTGAGTTACTGTGATTCAAGGTTTATTTCCAACAGCATTAATCAGAACTAGTAACGATAATCAAACAGCTAAATCATCATGAACTGTTTCATGTTTGATTTCATTGCCCTTATGAGATAAGGACTGATCCTCGTAAAAACAGTAATGCCTATGATCTGATTTACTTTTATGAAGACCACTTTCTAAATCATGAGGGAATACAAAATAAGGCCGAGATTCTCTAATGTCCCCGGGGGGAGGGGGGTAACTTCAATAGGCGGGTGACGGGGGGTGTGCCGTTTGACGCCTGAAATCACACCCTAAAATTTATAAATTTTCGCGAGAACGATACCCTAAAATTTACAGGCCATTGAAAACTTATACCCTAAAGTTGTGACAACTATCCAAATTTTCTTACATTCTACGAAACTTTCCAACACTACTGGGACGACACCATGGGGAGCGAAAGACAATGACTACCCAAGAAAATGACTACCTCAAGACAAAGACAATGACTACCCCAAAAATTTTAACCAAGTAAGTGAAATTTGATCAAAATTGAAACCCTAAAGAGTCATATATTTTTCTAAACTGACGCTCGAAAAGCACCCCAAAAATGGCACATCCCGTATCAGCATATATGGTAGTACCCACCCCCCGTCCCCCAGGTCCAAAGTAAGCTTTGAGCCCCTTCTCTTCTGTTTCAAAGGAAAAGAACTATTCAACACAATGTGGTATTTCTTTATTTGAATTAAACAAATGATATCAGCGAATGCCTCCAATCTGGCCTTTGCAACTAAGTGAAAGCTCTCTCTTTGACGATGGCAAAAGTTGACTGCAATGCAAGTCTGCAACTTCTTTGGAATTTGCAAATTGAAATCAAATCGAAAAGGAACAAGCACAATACAGAACGTTTCATAAGCAGCTGTGAATATTGCTAATCAAACTAGCAATAGTACCCCTTGCCTTCCCCAGTATTGGACTTGATCAGAGTGAAGTCATGAATGAATTAAGAGAGATAAAACTTCTCTGCTTTTCTTTTTCAAGAGAAAATTATCCGAAAAGTTCCCCGGGCCTTGATTCCCCGATCCGATTGCAATTTCATTGCCCATTCCCCATTCCGTGTTTTGAAGATCGCGAACCAAAGCAACCACCTTTCATCGCAAGACAGTGTTGACGCCAGTGGCAACGAAGTACAAATACTTTTCTTATCAGCTAATTTCTTAAATATTTCTGTTGTGTAATTTCAGTTGGAAAGACATGATAGCCTTTGTTTCATGATCGAAAAGACAATACACCCTCACAATTGCTGCTCTCTGAGACTTCATTTAGGAACTGGTCTGACCAGATTCCAGAGATATCATTGTATTACATGAAGCATGATTGGCCACTTAAGCGATGTATTTGAAAATTCAAGAAAAACTAGTTTTTCAGACTTGTTTTCTGGTGGGAAACCGGCTGAAATTTCTCGAGATTATGAGCCCACAGCATCTTTTATTCTCTTTACGTGCGTTGTTCTACATAAGCCCCGCTTCGGCGCGGGGCAATAAAACAGACGAACAAAAGCTACCGGAATAACTATCAAAACTATCAAACACTATCAAAAATTCTATAAACAGAATTGACAATAAACAAAACAACTTTACTTGATCGAATGTTGTCCCAATCCCACAAGTCGTTTTGGAAGAATTTATGATTCTTTATTTCTTCTACACCAGTTCTGCCAAGCCTCCGACGCCTAAAAGAAAATGACGAATGAAGTTTCTCTTCTGTCTAACCATCATAGAAATATATAAAACTTTTCAAAATTAATTATTAAATCTATGAAACCTTTAAGTAAATAGCCACAGTTACCAATATGGCAGTCTAATACTAATAACAAGTGGCCGATGGGGAAACGATCAGCTAAAGTCTTCAGAAGTCAGAGAAGTTTGAAGTCTCTTGCTGCTTTCTTGTTCTTGAGGGAATAGAAAGGTTGAGGCCCAGATTCTCTACAGTAAGCTTTAAGCCCCTTTTCTTGCGTTTCAAAGGAAAAGAACTATTCAACACAATGTGATATTTATTTATTTGAATTAATACAGGAATGCTAAAGACTGGTTCTCATTTAGTTGTTGGTGATCTTTTACGACATTCAGCAATCTTTTGACGGTCATTACATTTCTGTAACAACCGTGAAAAACTGTAGTATGACACCAGATGTTATTTTACAAACACAGCCAGCGACCAACAAAGATCGTAAAAAATGGTGAAAGATTGCCAATGGCCAAAAGGACCAGATAGTCTAGATCATCAAATCAAAGTGTCTCCCTCGCTATCAAATTTTAAATTAAAACTAAAGACGGGGTTATGACTAAATTCTATCGATGTTCCCTCCTGTAGCTATGCATTTTCCTTTTTCTTTTTGATAGGACTAATTAGAAATTAGGCTTTGTTTTGGGATTTCATCTGCAATGTATTAAGTAGCATTTAACTGAAGAAGATTTTAATATCGAAACGTCTTTTTAAACAGTTGTGTTTTTGTAGCATTTAGGAATTTATTGATTAATTTTTTTTCCTGGTATCATTAGTATTTTTCTATTTCAAAACAGCTTGCTTCATATAAACTGAATGTTCTACCCTGTATAACAAATTTAAAATGAAATGAATGAAAATGAAATGAAATCTGGGTTAAAGGATCAAATCTAACATGTGTAATAAAATCAAATCATCACATTTAATGAAATTACCTGTCGGTGAGGAAGGCACATATGAGTTTCTTTGCAGATGGTGAAATTTGGATATCATCTGGAAACTGCAGAGCTTTCTCGTGATCCATAATTTTGCCTAAGAGCAAAATAAATAAATAGATCAGACAAAATACGTCTTAGAGCAGCTACAAATACCAAGTTTTACCAAACAACAAATGAAAGGGCAAGAAAGCAATGCCCCAAGGTCATACATTTAAAGAGTTTGTGCAGGGTTAAGGAGGTTGCGCTTGCAACGGGCAAAACAATCTAAAAATATTCAATTCAAATCTATGTTGTACACGCGCTGTGAACAATAGACAGCCAAAGAAACAATACTGTGTCTGGGTGTTTTCTTTGTTCAATTTTAAAAGAGAAGCCTGTTTACCATTGCCCACTCCCTCTGGGAAGACAGTCACCTCTCAATTATAGATATGACTTGAAAGAATGAAATCATCGACGTTTGGAAAATACTTCACAAGCTGGTATTTTCTGACACTCGCAGAAAATAAACATGCGATGGGCAGAGCAGAAGCTGCGCGCGAATGCGCGAAAACTCGTAACTTTGAGTCCCCCTAGCTCCCAGCAACAGATCCCAAAATTAGGCAACTTGATATTTTGTTCCTTGGGCCTTAAACTCTTGATTTATCATTTCAAAAATCTTATCTATCCAAACACTTCCTTATCTCAGATTGCTCGATGATGTCATTTTACGCAGTTTCTGCTCTGTCCACGCGATGTAATGGAAGGGAAGGCTACTGTAAAAGCTCTATCAAACCACCGGGGGGGGGAGGGCTTATTCAATTCCAGACACTCCAGAGGGGAGCTTATTGGAGAGGGGAGCTTATTAGCGAGGGGGGCTTTTTCAAGAAATCAAATGACGAGGATATATGTGGTAGCTTTTCAGTTCTTTTACCTCATATTTTGCCGATTCAACATACAATTTAACGAGTCAATGAATAAATCTGACACATTCTCTATCCCAAATACCGTCAAAACTAACATGCGACGTTGTCTAGTGAAATAGATGGAAAATCGTTAGCAATTTCTGGAATTTGATATAAGTGGTTTAAACGAGAGGGGGGTTCATTTAAAATTCCAGCTCAGGGTGGAGGAGCACATTAAAGAGGGAGGCTTAATACAGCTTTTACGGTACTATAAAAAGTTGAATTTCCCTCATCGTGAAAAGTAACTTGAATCAACCGAATCAGCAACTTACTGTAAGTTCCAACCAGTGAATCTGCATAAAATGGCGTTTCACCTGAAGGGAGAGAAACAAGATACAAGGAACAAAACGTCAATCATATAAAGCTACAAAATCTGTTTTGCGTTAGATGTTATCATTGTGAATACTCTAGTTTGAGTGTTCTTGATTGTCCTCACCGTACCGGCATCTAAACCACGGATGTCGTTTATTTCTCAAATCAGAAAAATTAGAAATATTTCACAGCTTGTTACATGAGCAGCAGGACCATACCACTGGGCTACCTTGCAATATATCAGAGTCCCAAGTTATGTGTTATCTGCTAACTCAGCTAAGCACAAAAGAACGGCAGGCGCCACTAATCTTCTTATTGTTTTCATACATCGAAAACATCAAATACAATAGGTCATATTTAGATTACCCAGTCCCCTTAGCTAAGTTTGCTTTTAACCCCGTTGATTTACTTTAAGGTTCTTGCTTCATGCAAGAGTTTTTCAACATTCATCCTTAAGATTTTCTATGCGTCATAACAAACTTGAATTAGGAAATTTATTGAGGATAATTCACTCATGCAAGCACTAGATCTTTTATCTTGTTATCATCACTTGGCCAGTGGCGGACATTTTCCCAAATACTGGATGGCAAAGCAGCAACTTTCTTTTCCGTATCTGGTTGGACGTATCTTTAATGGTTGGAAGTATCATCTATTGATAGTTCACAGTATCTTTGACGGTTATCATCACTATTTTTAAACAAAGATCTTTGTTCCAGTCAACATTGGGGGCGGCCACAATCCCCCCCCCCCCCAAAATGACCACCATTATATACCGGGTGTCCCAGAAAAAAGGTAACAGATTTGATCACGACTTGTACTAAGAATTTGGCTCGAATCAGTCGAAAATAACGTTTAAACTAATCATCGATAGTTAGATTGAAGATAGATCCCTTGTTTGTTGATCTTGGAGCATTGAGAGTAGAAATTTTTGTCTTGAAAGTCTAGATTTGCCTCTATCTCCAAACCAAAGCTTTTGGGTTTTGGCCTAAGCTGTCAACGCGCTTGTTGTGGAATCTCCTGAATCATAGCCAAGTACACACGAGAAGCCTCGCGCTTCGGAAAAATTTTCAATAGAAATCCAAATCGAACTTGACAATCAAACTCAATAATTTTTTTCCAAAGGGATATCTCTGTTCATTCTACGAAAGCTGTGAATTACCGCTGCCAAAAAAAAGTTACCCTACAGGGAAATGATTCCCTTGAGTGTGGAAAACTCTTCCTTGTTCGAATAAAAGGCATTGTTTGATCATTGAAATTATTACAAAACAAGAATTCGTCGCTCATACCCAAAGGATTAAACATCCCACGAGGGAAAGATCCTTGAAAGGGCTCTCTCATGCTTAAAGGCATTGAGTCCGTATAAATAGCGCTCTCGTGACCAATATCAGCTTCTTTTCAATCATGAAAGAAAAGTTGTCATCTAATCCCTATTGAAATTAAACCAAAGAAATTCCTCAGGATAATGCATGGATTAAGAAGTCTTTGGTCTCCACTGCCAATGACTTTAGCACTATTGTGCAATAACAAAGAGTCGTCAGCGGTTTGTCAGCAAAAATTCAGGACAGCGTTAACGCTCAACTACTTATAAGGACTCAATTCCTTTAAGTTGTTTCTTCTTCATAAATTCATTTTCATTTTGGCTGAGTAAAAGATATTCCTTGGTGACTTTTTCAGTTTTCAGTTTTTGCATTTGTATTCAAATGTGCATGCACAAAGCAAAGGTCCTTCCTCGGACTTTCTACATTGTGCCTATTCTTGAGGAGATTCCCCACCACAGCGCGTTTGTAGTTTAGGCCAAAGCCTAAAAGCTCTGGTTTGGAGGTGAAGGCAAATCTGGACTTTCAAGATACAAATGTCTACTCTCAATGCTCCAATATCAACGAACAAGGTGTCTATCTTCAAGTACACTATCGAGGATTAGTTTAAAGGTTATTTCCCATTGATTGGAGTCAATTTCTTAGCGCTAGCCTTGATCAAATCTGTTACCTTTTTTTGGGACACCCGGTATCTGCCACAAAAAGTCTTCGAGCTTTCTATAATGCAGTCTACACTACAGTTGAGCCTGACACAGTTATGTTTCGAAAGAATGAAAAGTACATACCAACTAGCATTTCATACAAGAAGACTCCAACAGACCACCAATCGCATTCTTTTCCATAACATCCTTCTCCACCTTGAGATTGCAAAACCTGTTAACAGACACAAAATTATGATAAAGGTTCATGAAATCCTAGTAATTTCATCATGAACAGTTGCTAAAGTCATGTCCGCTAAAAATCAAGCTTTAGTAAGACAGTAACTTCAGTGAATAAACCTGGGAATGACATAAAAGCGGCAGTGTGAAACAAAACAGAACAAACACTGAATGCCGATTATTTCCTGCAAATCTTGCAGCAAATCTCGTACATTTAGTGTAAATCTCTCCTTCCCAGCTGACACATATCTAGAATTCAAGTGGGCCTCTGCCAGAACATCAAAGAATACCTTGAATGTTTCCATAAAACTAAGCTCTTCCATACAAAAACAGACAGTAAATTGGGCAATGGGATTCCTTCATAAGTATCAAAGCCTATGAAGTGAATTTGCTACAAAAAGGACCTGGGGGTCATTTTAGAATCAGTCCTTCACACCTTGTTTGAGTCTCGCTGGCATCACAGTGCAACTATTCTGTTGCTAGATCTCAGAGCTTCATAAGCAACAAGAACGCTGATTTCAACGGCATAAACACACATTTACAATGCAGCAAACTTATAGATTCGGGCGATCTCTTAAGGGTAGGTTCATTTACCTCTGGCGAGATGTAATCTGGCGTTCCAACAGCTGTGTCAGATCTGACTAGGCCATCCTGAAGACAATAAGGATTTAAGTCAAAGCAATTATCTTTGAAGTCAACAGAAACATAACAGACAAAAATTCGTTTGCATACTTTCCGGGTCATTTGATAAAACATCTGGACATAACATTTGCTAAAAGTAAGGTACAGTGGAACCTCCATATAGCGGACATCTTTGGAATTCTGATGTCCGTTGTAGAGAGGTGTCCGTTGTAAAGAGGTGTCCGCTGTATGGAGGCGCCATCCTTTGTTTTACTGTATTTTGGGACGAAAATATTTGTCCGTTGTTCGGAGGTGTCCGTTGTGCAAAGGCGTCCGTTGATGGAGGTTCCAAGGAACTGCATTTTTTTGCACAGGCAATCTTCTTATATGCGTGTTGCACAATACTTCATTGATAAATAAACAAATAAAGTATATATTGCTGATTGTGCTATGGACAAAGATATCTCGAGGACTTTTCAATTTGACGTCCGAAAGCTGACAAAAACAACTATGAATAAACTTCATCAATCTGCATTATCAAAACCCATTAAACTTTAAACATCTTCAACGCAGTTGTGCAGGTAATATCTAAAAACAGCTGAAAGAAGTTTACCTTGTCCATTTTCATACAAGTTCCAAAATCTGCTAACTTCAAATGACCATCTTTGTCAAGTAACATATTGTCAGGTTTTACATCCCTAAGTTGGAAACAACGACACATTCAACCACAACTGGACAAATGAATGGGTTCCATTAATTGAATGCATAGATATTATACCTTTGAATAAAACAGATCTGGCATACATTGAGAAAATGGTGTATACCAATAAAATATTGAAACTTCTCCAAGACGAGTCATAAAAAGAAGAGGATCTTGCAAATCTAAATTTATACGTAAATCAAAAATAAAATTACAATCCGTATGATCTGTAAAGCTATTAACAAAGTTTATAAAAATTGTAGATTGTAGGTATGATCATGCATATGGTTGGTATAATATAAGAGAGAATTAGCTAAATGCAAGGTTTTCTATGCTTTTTTTGAAAGTTTTCAATGTCGGGGACAATTTTGATTCTAGGCTTAGCCTATTCCACATTGTCGCACCTTTATATGAGAAGCATTTTTGGCCATTTGCAGATTTTCGCATGGGAATTTCTAAATCAGATCTAGTATTGCGTAATTCTCTCTTACTTGTATCCGAGAGTCTTGAGAACATTCCTGTAAGGTAAGTGGGAGCCAGATCATTGATAGATTTGTATACCATACTCAAAGTCTCAATTTTAATGATTTCACTAACAGTCTGCCATGCAAGTTTCTTGATGATAGGCTTTGCATAAGCATCATATCTACTGTTAGTAACTATTCTTGCAGCCCGATTTTGAAGTTTTTGTAGTTCGTTTATTGCTGTGGAGCCACAGCTTCCCCATACAGGGCAGCAATATCTAAAATATGGTTCTACAAGACTTTATACATGGTTTGTATTGTGAGAAGAGGGAGATACCTTTTGCAGTATTTCAACATCCCTATTCCTCTAGAAACTTTTTTCTTGATGGCAATAATTTTTCTTCCAGTTCAAGTGTTGATCAACCATTACTCCCAGATATTTTGCCCCCTTTATGATAGAAATAGTTTCTTCCCCTACCTGAAAGAGAGGCTTTACACCCCCTACCTTTTCTATGTCGTTCAAACGCTTCCTACCACCTATCACGAGACTTTGTGTCTTAGTCACATTGAGGGACAATTTGTTTGCATTAAGCCAAGATTTAAGGTATCCAAGATCCTCATTGACGCATTCATTTATCAAATGAATGGACTTTGAAGAGAAAGATAGGCTTGTATCATCCGCGTACATGTTAACATCTGAGTGTCTCAGAGAGAAATGAAGATCATTTGCGTATATCATGAAAAGAAGAGGTCCTAGGCAGGAGCCTTGAGGAACTCCAATCGTTATTGATTCAAGATCTGAAAGCTGCCCATTTACCTTACAGCTCTGCTTTCTATTAGATACGATCGGAACCAGCGTATCTCTTAGTTTTGAACCCCATGATGCTCCAAAAGGTGGGTGTAACATTCTATTACATTTTTCCTTGAATTCAAAGGGTACTTGTCAGCCGTGGAAAGTTTTTATATCTTAATTTTGTTCAAAATGGCGGAATTTTAAATACTTTTGAAAGAATTCATGGATGATTTTGGCAAAAATTAAAATTATAGTAAGCGCTAAATTAACAGAGGCAAAATGATACAATCTTCAAGAAAACCATAGTTAATGATGGTCTAAATTATGGTGGCAAGCAGAAATCTGTAACTCTTCACGTTTAAAGCTTGATTTTCATTAAATCGTAATCAATCGCCGATCATTGTCTCGGAGCATCACCGACAATCGCCGATGCTGCAAAACAATGATCGATGATGAATTACGATTTAATGAAAACCAGGCTTTAGATTCAAAAAATTGATGACTCAAATAAACAAATGCCGACATTTTAAAAATTAATCAGGATATCAAAAATCTTACAGCAAAGTATCCTAACTCCCTTCCACGAAAGTTAGTTCAAAGAAAATGCAACAGAATTTTGCACACATCTTTTTAAAGATTTGAGCTCTATGCTCTTTCACCGAGGACTCAAAATTCCATCTGAAATCACATAAAATGGCTCTAATAAAGATAATTCCATAACGAATTCGATCCGTGACAGAGATAGGTAAAGGAAAGTTTTGCAATCAAATATAAGCACTTTCTGGTTATTTCTGGACATTTTCATTCGTTATTAGGCCACCCGATGCATACTGAAAGTACTTCGAAGACTAAAGGGTGACCCAACAAACTTCACAAGCTAGATCGGAAACAGCTTCCAAAAAGCAACTGCTATGAGGGCATCATCATGGAGCAGAACGGCTTGGCTATCTTCTGAGATGTTGACTAGTCAATTTACGTTATGACTCCCCTCCGACAAATCGGTCTCAGTAATATAATACTACAAATTAAAAAATTTCTCGGATTTTGCCCTCCCTTTCCAGTACACGTTAAGGAAGACGTAGAAAAGCAGGATTCCACATTTTCAGGTGAGCAAGAAATTTGAATAAGGAACATATGTCAACGATCTTGCAAAAAACAGATTCCTTGAACGACTTCAAATCTATCTCTACGTCAAATTTTTACAAAATGTTGGCAAGATAAGGATGGCGACTAAATACATTTCACTCAAAATGCGAACCGTAGAATTTAAAACATTCTTTGAACCTGGTTTTTCAGATGATAACAACAGCATAAAATGACAACACAGCATCGCAAACGGTAGACAGACCTTTCATCTAAACAGTGATACAAAGTATTTATCATTAACTTTGATTTCAGAGAGCTAGTTATGATCTGGCGTATGAAACTTTTCTCAGGTCACCGACTAACTTTACATGTTTATCAGACATACCTATGAATAAAACCCATTGAGTGAATCCCATCTAATGCAAGAACAACTTCAGCAATATAAAACTTTGCCCATTTCTCAGGAATATCATAATTGCTCATCAGATTAACCAGATCTCCTCCTGGCATATAATCCATTATCATGTACAGGAATTTGTCATCTTGGAAAGCGTAATGCAACTGTGATGGAAATAAAATTGAACGTTAACCTAAATATTTACGTTGGCTAATAAACACGAAAATTAATGCAAAAGGCAATATAGTAGAAACCATAAAATAGACACAACACCTTAACGCTATCTAAACTGACCTACAGGGGGTGGAATCCGCCCGTCCTCCCCCCCCCCCCCCGTACAATTTCGAATTTCGTTTATACGTTTTTCTGTGTATGCAGAATGCTTCTGAGATTTAGAGAGTTTAACTTGCTATATCACAGCAATAAAACTGTAAGAATTTTGGAGTGCTACTTCTAGCCTTGTCTCCATGGCAACCACGCTGTCATGCCACATTTCCGTGAAAAACATACATACTTCATATATCTCTTAATCTTCTTTTATTAGCCCAGTTAATTTGTAGGAATTTGTACACATTTTGATCTATATATATCATTTCTTTACGAAAAGTAAAGTTCCACGACCTTTAAACATGTTTTCACTTATGTGACGTCACATGACATCATAATGATAACCATGCTCCAGCTACAACAACAACAACGCTAATAAAATTATTAATTCAAGAATTGAACAACCTTCGTGCCAGATCAGGTTACAGTGGAACATCCATTAACGGACACCTCTGCACAACGGACACCTCCGAACAACGGACAAATATTTTCGTCCCAAAATACAGTAAAACAAAGGATGACACCTCCATACAGCGGACACCTCTCTACAACGGAAATCAAAATTGGTCCCAAAGATGTCCGCTATATGGAGGTTCCACTGTACCATATCTCAAAGGTCAGATACGGTTAAGAAACCCAGGTTTGTTTAGTTGAGCAATGGTACCAGCATATTATGCTGTCTGTTTAAAAAAAATGGTTTCTGCTTTCTGGATTCTTACAATAACATGTTAAATAGTTTTGAAATTCATTCATTCCTGTAGGGGGGGGGGGTGGGCAGATATTTAGCCACTATGATCAAGAAATTTAGATTTCAAGAATTTTAATTTGACAAGATGTTATTTTAAAAACAATTATAATTTGAGAACAACATGAGAGGTTTTTACGAGCTAAATTTTACTTTGCAGTTGAGAAGCTCTCTGCCGTCATCATCAACCATCATCAGTTTATAGAAAGCCAACCAACAATCAGAAAGCTGTGTCATCCGACAGTTTTTTGTACTTCGAGATGAAGGAGTAATTCGTATACCCATTTCAGTCCAAGAAATGTGTAAAATCCCTTTTGCACTTAATCAAAGGAGACAAAGACAGATACATGATCACAAAATTCAACTCCCTAGGCATTCAAGCGTGTTTCATAGATACTAAAAATGAAAAGCGAAGGAGGAGAATTTTGTGCAAGCTACTACAGAGCTGAGTTGTGGTAACTCTCCTTTCAGTGATCATAACCATATGAAGAATTTTGCGAAGTACTCGTCAGCTTTTGTGTCAAGCGTTAACCAAGCAAAGACAACAAACAATTCAATCAGCCATATAACAAATTACCTATAATTTTTGTTTCCTACCCATCATTTGATGTTCATGTCATTAGTAAAATTTAGCGTCCATCCCACGTAATCACTTAGCGGATACATCCAAAACACAGCAATTGCCGACATCCAATGTGAACCCGACTTTAGTATTTATCAGTCGAAATTGTTTGTACTTAGTTTTTGTATCTATATTTGAATGTATATTTAGACTTAGTTTTAATTACCTGTCTCTATGTTATGGCCATGGGGTAGTCATGGTCTCCTGCTCCTCATGGCATCGTTCTTGTAGTGTAGTACAGTAGTTTGTAAGTGCTGTTTTAGGTAATATCGTTATTGTAAATTTTTATATTGGATAGAAAAAAAAATTTGATGTTCACCGACAAGCAAGATCTTCTCACTGGAATCGTTGAATTATTTCGACCATTTGTGCAAATCGCCGATCTTTCAAATGATGCTTTGACCCAGCTTTTGTTATATGGTGATCAAGACTTTTCAAATGACTTGAACAGGAGTATACTAGAAATGACTTTACATTTTATACACGAAACTGGTCGATTGGATTGACATCTTTCGCAACGTTAGTTCTACGCAACCACCAAGTCTCTTAAAGTAAATGTTCTGTTTCTTTGTAAATTATGCTTCACGGTTTATCCATCATAAACTTCGCAACGGGTTGGGCTCATGCCTTCATTGATTACTTTGTAACCCTGTCAAATCTAGCATAGCAGCCATTAGAAATAAATCGTTAGAAATAAAGCTGTATGTAGTTTAACGTTGCATGTCTCTATTTATTGGTCATGGGGTAGTCATTGTTTTTCGCTCTCCTTGGTATCGTCCCTGTATAGCAACTAGAATAAGTAAGGTAGAAAGTAGCATGCTATGTAATAGTTTATGTGAATAGAAAAAGCAAATAACCTGAACAATCCAGTCAGAATTTGAATGTGCCATAATGTCTCTCTCTTCCCAAAAGAACGCTGATTCAGATCTTTTCAGCTAAAATAAATAAAAACTTTAAAATTTGGTATCGAATTTAAATACTGGCAGAGCCAGAAAAAGTCCCCCTTCCCCCCTCGAAACTTCAGAGCACAAACAGTACTTGATAGTTTACAAAGATTCCAGCTCTAGTTTAAAGCTGAAAGACCAAAGTATTTTTGTGATTTGATTTTTGTGATTTGAGGCATGTGGGATTTCTCCAAAACGTGACAACTTTGTTCCAAAGACCTTTTGTCAAAACCTTATTCATCCAAAATTTCTTTCATCTAATGTAGCTGTGAGTCTCCTGAATCATAATCTTTTACTAAATGTTCGTCGATCTCTTTGCAGCAAGTGGTTGCACATTGCCAAACAAACGAGAAAGCATTAACTCAGACTACGAGATCAAAAGACAAAAAGCATATCTATTGCATAAGTACCATTTCAAATTTGTTGAGGAGTTTCATTGCATAGACTTTCTTTGTTTCTCTATGTCGTACCTAAAAAGAATACCAAAGCAAATAAAATACTGTCACAGTAACTTTCATTATAAAAAGGTAACAAATAATGGCTTAGTGGCATCCACTCCCCCTGAAACAGCTTCATAATTACAGGCATATAACATACACGTATTGATATAAACTCTTATATTGAGAATAGCATTTAAAAAACAGAAGCTTGGTCACTCGTCTTTTGAAGCAGCTTACAATCCTCGTTCAAGAGTGCACAATAATTTAACCTCCTAAGTCAAAGACCTTCAATGCTGTTTTCTCTCTGTGTTGAGCTGGACCCCTGCAATCTAATCCCATTTGAAGACAGTTTTAGAAATAAGAATCACAACTACTGCAGGCGGCTTTACTGTGCCTTTCTCCACAATAGCCCTGCTTATAGGTTGTAGAGCTAAAGCTGAAAATAAAAATAATTTAGATTACCGTAAATCCCCCCTCTAATAAGCCCCTCCCCTCTAAGTCAAAATTTGAAACAAGCCCCCCCCTCCATTAAGCCCCCTCCACACCTATGCAAAGTTCTAGAAGTTACCAAATATTTCCATTTACTTAGCGACACAACCTTGCATGTTAACTTTGATATGGACTGGGATGAGAACTGTGTTGAATTTATGTATTTGAGTCATAAAATTGTATGTTGATTCCGCAAAACATGGGATAAAACATATTTCTATGGGATAAAAGAACTGAAAAGCTACCAAATATGTCCTTGTCACTTGATTTTGTGAATAAGCCTCCACTCTCTAATAAGCCCCCCCCCCTCCCATCTGGAACATCCGAAATTAAATAAGCCCCCTTTCAGGGGCTTAATAGAGTTTTTACGGTATTCAAAATTGGCATATTTTTTACAAGAAACTAAGAATTTGGGCCAGTATTGAAAGTTCTTAAAATTATCAGATTTTCAGTACTCAGAGTTTCTTGCGGGATTCTTAAAGGTTCCATAACAATCCTCACGTTTACAACGTGTTCCCTCGTGAACATTTCAAAACAAGGATTTTTCTAGTCTTTCCAATGTTTAGACGTTGCTCAAGTACCTTCCAAATAATGTGAGACAGGAAAACAAGCGAAAATAGATTAAAACTATGTTAACGATTATGTACCTTTATGAAAATAAATAGTTTCTTAAGTCATACTTTCCCAGTACTAAAGTTTCTTAATTTTTGGCGATTTGAGGGTTGAGTATCTACTAAGCAGTTTATTATCTAAAAATATGTGCATGACAATCTGCGGCAAAAGAAACCATAGTGCTTTGTAACATGTATAAAAAAGAACATCAAAACCATGAGCGATAGGACACCCAGTGTGTAGCAGTTGGAAATTTATATCAGAAGCGAGCCACCTTAACTTAGTGTTTATTTGAGCTCTGAACCTATTTTTACTTGGTATACAACCGCCTCTCACTAGCTCAGCTGTCTATCTACAACTGATCATAGTGGGGCACAAATAAACCATGGTAAAGGAATTACTGCATTCCAAATACCAAAGGGCCCTTGTTCTATGACCCTTGTGAAAGATATAAACTGGCTCCCCATAAAAGAGAGATTTGAGCAATGCACTGCTACAAATGTTTTCAAGTTTTTTGATAACTCAGCCCCTTCCTATATGTCAGAGATGTTCTCACCAGTTGGCCAGGGCCGGATCACTCGAAGATCTAAAAACAAACTGAATCTACCCTTTCGAAAGACTAACACAGGGCAAAATAGTCTCTTCTATACAGGACCCAACATTTGGAACAGTCTAAAGTCGGGCCTAAAATCTTCTAATAATGTCAACAGTTTCAAGCAAAAGATCGAGGATGAATTCCTTCATGATCTTCAGAATCGACAAAATAGCCCTTATATATATTATATATTAAATTTCTAAAAGCCTTATTATATATATTATATATTAAATTATCCATCAACTGCATCAAAAATGCAGCATTACTGTCAACTTTTCAGCAGTAAACATTCTGCTTTTCTGATCCTTTGAGAAAACTTTTCTTTCATAGACACCTCTGGGGGACCATTATGGAAAGAAGGTTGTATTGATCTTTTAATGCCATCCTTGCCAATTTTTTAAACTGGGGGTGTTTTTTATCTATATTTTTCCTTTAAATCTTTATTATAGTGTACATTTGTAATTAGATTTCTTTTCTCTCTTTCTCTTTTTTCCTCTAAGTTTTCATGATCTTTTAGTCCTTTTTTATTAATTTGATGGCAAATTTTTACTTACTTACTTGTAAATGACCCTTGTTCTATTTCCATAACTGTTTGCAAATACAGTATGTCATGTATGCTCTACAAATGTTGCAAATATACACCAACCTGTTTGCAGATTGGGAAATTATGCTAATAAATCAAGGATATATGAAGGTTGGTAGAGGTGCGCAAAATGCCATCTTGATAAAAACTAATCATTTTTCAGAATCTTACCAATTGCACTTCTCCAAAAGCACCTCTTCCAATGACTTTGAGTGACTGAAAATCATTTGATGAGATCCTTGACTTTTGAATGTACACAGCAGAATGTCCATCTGAAAATAATATGATCATTATTGATATGAACTAAAATAATTGCATTGAAAGTACCAACTTAACCAAAGATAAGACTCAATGCATTATCCCAGTTATCACAACAAAAACAACAACAACAACAACAACAACAACAACAACAACAACAACAACACTGTTTTGCAATCTTTTAAAGTCTTACTGTCGCTATTTAAAGAAAGCACAAATTATTGGCTGCCAATAATTCATTCGTTTGGTTTTCGTGCAGAGGAAGGTCATCCGCTGAGCCTTGTTAGCTTTTCTAAAAAACAATATGAATTGAATGATATTTTGATACATTTTGTAGAATTTTCAGATGTGCACAATAGTGATAGAATTTCCAACGTCACTCAATCGAACCTTTCACATGAAAATGTACAAATATCGCAGCAAAAAGAATGGGGATTCATGACCGTCTCTTGTGGTGATCAAAAGCAACTGAAAGCATGGCTATGACTATAGCAACAGTAAGACTTGAACTGTGTTTTTTTCAGTCATAACCACATCAGTAATCAGACTAACCAAAGACTGCCCAGCTACTTGTAAAAACTGAAGATATTCATATAATATATCTCGCTGAGGAATTAATCAAAAATAAACGTGGAGACAAATTAGGAAATCAGGAAAAGAACTTTAAAGAAAGCAGCCTCTGCCATCATTCATCTTTGTTTTCTTGTGAATTTCACACAAACACAGTCTGTTATTCTGGAAGCAGTGCAGAGTAAGCTGCCAACAGGTTCGACAGGGAACTCGAATCACCAGCCATCAGATCCAACCCCAGCCTGCATCGCTTGAAGTCTCATTCCTCCAAACGTTCTTTGGATACCTAGCCATTTCAATAACACATCCAGCATACCATTACAACAAAAAACAATGAAGGTTATAAGAGAAATTATACTGTACTCACATCTGTTTAGATAGCTCTCATAGTTCTTTCCTCTTCTGACATTTGGGAAGTTACTGTCATGGTAGATTGCCGTGATGGCATCCTGGAACGCAAATATAAAATTTGAGAACTTTCACAAATTTGTAAGCTTTTAGTTTTAGAGTAGACTCATAACTTAAGGTGTTGCAGCGCAGTGGTGTAATCCTCTGATTCTGAAGCCAGAACGGTCAGGCGGAGTGGGTTGGATACGCGGTAAGACCCCACCAGATGAGCGTAATGAGAAGGGGTCACCAACACGATTAGGTCTGCTCTATTTCTGCGATCCAAGCACTTGGTGCTGAAAAACGTAACTTCACCTTCACTTAATCATAGAAATCAATTCAAGTGAATCTGAAGGCTTGAAAAGCTGGGGAATTATGCCTTAATTTCATGATACCCTAAACCTTGTCCTTGTTGACTGAACAATGATTTGAAATCAAATCTAGTCTGTAAACCTTTGAGCAAATTTTGCTGTGCTATAAAAAAGTGATAACAAAATGTACTTTTTCCTCTAAACAGCCTTGACCAAGAACAGTGGCCCTCTGAACATGGTAATATTTCAGGTCATCCAGTAGTTAAAGCTTCTACCAACAGAGCAGTGATCATCCATCAATAAGATCAACGTGTTCTTCTTTAAAAAGCTCAATGGGTTACATTAGCCTTACATGGAATTCAATATCTTGCTTTTTCATTCTTAGTCATTGGCGTACTAACTATTTTATGTTTGCATTGCCTACATGCAGGGTTGCAGCAAAAATTCTAAACAGGATCATGAATGAGGATCTTAGCACTATTTGTGAACTCATTAGAATACGCAAAAAGGGTTGCACTTGCTGTATGTGTCATCAAAAACATGTTATTCTGGAGCTATCTGCATTGGGGAGACAGAAGAAATGGAATGCCATTTAAATTTTACCTTGGAAAGGGGCTCGTTAGAAAGCAGCATTTATGGGAGAGGGATGCTTACTGGTGATAACAAATGGTAGAATGGTTACAAATGCTAAGGGCAACAGCATTAAGAAGCTTCCTTTGAAGGACTAAATCTCAAACAGTAGCATCTGAAAGAGTTTGGTTATGCAGTTACTAAAATTTATCTTTTTCCTTTCAGGATTCAAGGTCAATTCATGTCTCTTGCAGGATTCAGGATTCAACAGTTTTCTCTCTGGTCTCTGGTTCTTGGTTTTTGCTAACTCCTGTTAAGATTGACAAGAAAAGATCATGCATAAAGCAAACGGCCTCATTTTATCATACTCTTCCAGCCACAGTGTTCACCTTTTGTTAAAGAAAGTCTAATTTTCCCATTAGCTTCAATATCTTCTGCAAAGGGAGACATATTGTATGGTGGTGTCATTGTTGAAAGAGCCTGCAAAGAGACTAACATCAGTTTGTATTCAGTTTATTCATTCAAGTAGTATTGCATGAATTAACAGTTTATTGTAAAGCTTATTTTATTGAAACAACGGTTTGTGAATGAACCTTGAATGTTTAGAAGGAGACCACTGACAAATTGGTGCATTGTTTATTTGAAAATTGCTTTTTTATCCACGTCAATGTCTGATGAGAGGAGTGCTTTACAGAAAATCTCAGGAGTTAGCAGTTTTATTTCTGCAGGTTGCTGTGTTTTTGTTACATTTATGGATGCATCCATTGTTCAAGGACTATTTTCAAAAGGTATAAAATTTCATATTGTGAAAAGGTTTATCTGTAAAATAATAAAAGTAATCTGTTGAACTAGAAACATAAAGACAACATTGTGAAATGTTTGCACATAACTTTACAGTTATGATTTTAAGTTCCCAACTACTTGATTCTAACATTACAACTTAGTGACTGAAGGATTTTCTGCTTAGGAAGGTTATTCAGCTTTAAAGCTTAAAAACAACATGGATTAGATTTTGCAAAATTAAGTTTTTATTGGTTTGGAAGATGTATTATCATTTGCAATGGTCAATCTTTCTTGGAATTATTTTGGTATTTAAAATAGGAAAATGATACCCTCTCGTGGAGCAACATGTTCTAAATACCCTGTCCTTGAGTTTGTTTGGAAAAAATTGTGCTCTACCCTAGAAATTTGTAAAAAAAAATCTATCGGGAAATGTGGAAATGTTGCCATTCAAGAAATTGAAATCACATTCATCAAGTGCAATAGCCTACAACGATGTTTTGGAGTAAAAGTGACAAATGTGGTCCCTGTTGTGGAGCTGATTTTTTACAAATGATACCACTTCCTGGGAGTTAGAATCCTGAAAATGAAAACTACAACATAACAGCCCTGAAGAAGTCATGCATGACAGGGCAAAATATTGGTATCTGATATGTATTTCTTAATTTTGCACATATTTGCTGCTGTTCTTCATCGCACTGCAGTGATCCCTGCTTTCAAACTGAAAATGATACCCTGTAAAGTGGCATGACCTCATAAAGAAAAATGTATGAGCATCCCGGGATGGAGCCAGGGAAGGGCATGAGGGGGTAAATACATCCCCACTTGAAAAAATCTGGCAATTGAAATTGAAAAATGTAATAAAAATGTCTGGGTATACCTTTCTACATCCCCAGTCAGAAAATTTTGGACCTTTGCCCTTCACTACTTTGGTTTGACTTCACCACTGGATAATCCTTGGTAAAATCAATCTATGCAAACTTTACAGTCAGTTTGCTCTTGTATGCGCTGGCATTCTTTTGGAGTTTGTAAGTTTGTATGAAGTTTGGTGCAAAATTTGCATGTTGAAAGGATGCTTTACTGTTGAAAACTGGCTTGATGCAAAATTCACACTCTTCACAAACAACAAACTTCTGCACAGTGAATATGAAACATACTCCAAACAAACTGACGACAAAATTTGCACATATTTGCTACAAACCACATGCAAACCTCATTTCTTACCAACGGAAAGACTTTCAAATGAATACAACATTCATTCTACTGATCCATAGCAATTTTTGGATATTTCAAACACAGGGTCATAAAAAACTTCATAAGGAAACTCATTGGAAAACCAGAAGGGCCCCCTTCTAAACCACTCTGAGAAGGATTAAATTAAAACAACATACTAATGTAATTCTGAAGAAGATACCTCACAAATTAGGTCTGTAGTCTGCATGAAATCTTTGTTATACTGCCAAACAACTGTCCATGGACTTAACTGCAAATCAATGACTACAGTATGCACACCCCTACCCCCTTCTTGACACATATGGGAGACCACATCAAGCTGCTTTTCACAGCTATACCAAAGGCTGTTAAGCCTTCCTATTAGTTGATCTTTAAAGGGACGTTTTCATTTAAAACACACCAAAGGAATTAGATTCTTTAATCCACAGTTTATCCACCTTTAATTTACAATAAATCATGAGTTAAGCATGTTTATTGAAAGAAAGGTTTAAGAATGCTTTGTCTTGCTTTAGTGTTTGAGATTCCTACTATTTTTTGTAACTCAATTTGAGTATTAATATTTTCATTGGATTTCATGGGCACATCATGCAATATTCATCAAAGTCTAAACAATTATTTTTAAAATGATTAAGTTTAGGCTATAAGCAGCAGCTAAAAGCATTGGAGGGGTTTATTAAATGAATTCACTTGCAGCAGGGTCCCTAATTTGTCTAGTGCACCATATGAAGTGTACAGAAATTCAATTATTGTTGTTCAAAGGCCTCATTAATGTGTGCCAGTGTGGCACACAAGCACAAAATATCACACATTCAAATGCAAAGCTCATTTGCCCAAACTGAAGGTGAAGTTGTAGTTTTTAGAGCCAAGTGCTGGCATGACAGAAGTACCTAAGCACTAATTAAGTCTGTGACCCCTGTCATGACACTTAAGTAGTGTGGCCCTAATGGGTATTGAACCCACTCCGCTTGACTGTTCTGGCTGCAAAGTCAGAGGATTACACCACTGCGCCACAACAGCTTCAACCATCTGCTCAAAGGCACAGAATACTGTTAATGAAGGACTGGTTGTTCATGCCCAATCTAATTCTTGGTGATCAGCTCTTCATTGCCAACAATCTTATATCATACATGTGGAGGTGTGTGTGAAATCTCAGCATATGATATAACTCATGAAAGTGTTCACCTGAGTTTCTGATTTAGCACCCCCAACACTTACAGAAAAGTTCTGACAATGTAATATCAATGATTTTACAAAAATTAAAAGCATTTCTTTATAAAGGATGAATGAGGGTGGTAAATTTGACATTTCTCTCAGCTTTTACAAATGAGAGTTCCACTCTTTGCTTCCAAATCAAATTTGTAATATTTCTAGGCAAACCACTTTGTTAAAAATCATTTTCTGTCCACCTTGGAAATAAAACAATTTAATCACTAATTGATACCCTAGTCACATAATAATCTCTGATTGATTGATTGATTGATTGATTGATTGATTGATTGATTGATTGATTGACTGATTGATTGATTGATCACTTGATTGATCTGATTTATCTTAGGAGCATTGTTTGCAGGTCCCTTTCTTAAAGTCTGTTGTTCTGATTTCACAGCTTACAAATGCAATGTTTTAAATTGCAAACCTCGGACAAAAGCTTAACGGCAATGTGCAAGAAAAATGCAGTTTTATGATATGACAAAGGGATATGCCCATTCTTAGCTAATGCATGTGCACCAAATGTTCTTTCAAATCAGTAGCAGACACTATCCCAAATATTGGGGGCAAAGCTATCATTTCAGTCAAAAAGCAGTATGTATTTCTATTGTTTTTGAACAACCACTTTAGGAAGGCAATCACATCAATTGCCCCCCCCCCCTAGTGTCCACCATTGCTCCATATCCATATGCTCATTCATAAACCAACAGACACATATATATTGCTCTTCCTGTGACTTTGAACTGGTGTACTGTAGTCTGAGTGGTTCAAAACACAGGACAAGCAAATTGTTGGCTAGCATGCAGGTAATATAGAAATGTTGCACAGCATAAACTTTAGTTGTGAAAAAGGTTTAAAATCTGGAAAGAAAGAAATGCATATATGGATGCTTTGAGGAAACAGATTCAGTCTCTCGTTATGTTTTGAACCACTGTTTTTGGACATATGCAATGTTAGGCAAATTTTGACAATGATCGCAAGGAGTAAATTACTTCGGAAGTCCTATTTGGTTTTCTCTGATATCAATAAGAAATATGGCATTAGACAAGCTTCTTTTACCTCGGCCTTCAAAGTTTTTTGCATTACAAGTAATCTCTGATTTCAGCTATTTCACATTTGTTTTCTTTGAAAGCTTGTAACTCTAAAATTATTTCATAATCTCAGGAACAGGGTTATCTTCCCATGAGTCTGTTCATTTTATCGTTATTTTTTCAATGGTTAATCAAACATCAAACAATGTTTTTGAGACACCATGCATGCTAAAGACTTTTCTACAAAAGGCATGGGTGACATATATGTGTAGCTTCTCTTTAATTACTTGTTTTCTTTTGTCCTAGGCCACTCATATGCACTGGATTATAGCACTAAGTACTAGCTGCACCAAGGATTGGTGGACACACAAACATGAGCTTCTTAGCCTTTTGTTTTGTTCCAATACACAAGTATGGAATGTTCGATTTTCGTGTGCCAGACGGATATTTATACCTAACGTTGTGTGCGCCATGAACCCGGAGATTTATACCTAACGTTGTATTACACCAGCATAAAATCGCATTCTGTGCGCCGATTCGTGCGCCATTAACTAATGCTGTGCGCTGGACATGTCCGGCGCACACACCTTTCATTCCATTCTGGCCAATACATGTATACCATTGTCAGTCAAGCATCAAACATTACTTTTAATTAGAACTATGGCTGCAACATCACTACATGACTTCACTCAAATAACAATATGTAAAAGTAAACTCATTAGTTTTAAGTAGTTTCAGAGAGAGTCCATCCACCTTGCTCTCACTTCTCTCTTGGGCAAAAACAAACAGCATTCATTCACTGGCTTGCCTGGACTAAAAAGGCTGAAACCATTCCAGGCCTAAATAAGCTAACTAAACCCAATGACTGGATTTTCATCTTTTATGTGCTTGACCGGATTTTCTTCAGGATCTCAATGGCAAAGCAAGTCGGCAATTCTGATTTAGGCCCACTAGGGTCATGTCAACCAACGCAGTTATGTCCGTTATCTTTCAACAGAACTGGTCACTTTCTCCTTTTGATATCTAGCAATTGGAAATGGTATATTCTGCAGGATCCTACGATAATCAAAGTCTTATCGCCGATTGGTGAATCGATAAATTCACTATGGTTTGATCCTTTCTGATTCAAAATTCAAAGTGGGAACGCCTGGCATATGAAATTATTCGTGCCGAGTACTGTTGGGAGGAAGTGAACGAGACAGATAGTCTCTCAGATCTTCGCCCAATAACAATAAATATCAAAATTTCTTACCAGCAGCCCATCAACATGAATTTCACATTTTGGATCTGCAACACGACTTTCTAGCTCATGAATTCTGGCTTTTAATGGCTTTGCCATCGTTTCCTTCTTGTTGAATTCAGTCTATTTGTTTGTACATGAATAATTCCACTGCTTGCTTCGTTCATCAATGATCTCCAGACTTGCTTCTCCTCCGCTGTTCTTTAAACAATCTCTTATTGTTTTCAAACAATACAAATGCTCCGTCGCAGTGTTAGAGAATGTTTGAACTTGACTTTCTTTCCAGCTGCGGGGAACGGCCTAGGAAACTTGCTCCAAAAGTGGCCCTTATGAATACATTAAATCACACTTTCTTCAGTCTGAAAATCTTACCAAATCAACAGAAATTTCTTCAACCATTTATCCACATCTTGAGCTCAATCCGTTCCAAAATGAACTCCGCTTCGTTGAGAATAACAAGTTTTTGCGTAGTCAGTCTAAGGCCTACTTGATGCCTCACTGGTGGAAGCTGGAAGCACAGTGGTTTTGGGAGTTGGGCATGTCACGTGACTCAATAGGACTTTATCTTGTTTATTCAAAGAGGACAAAGGGACCCCTGGGACAATAAGAATGTCCAGAGTGTGTTTGTTTTGCTGACATTCTGTGACAATCTTTATTATTCATCTTTCGATTATGGTACCATTTGACAGTTTCCCAAAAAGCTGAAGAGAAGCAGAACTTTAAATAGCAAACTTTCAGTCTTCCAAAAAATATCTCAATGTTTTTTTAATTTCTTTTACCTTTGATTTTAGCAGCAATAAATATGCGCCTATTGTTTTTCATATTTCCACAAAATTTTTTGAAGTCTTCAACTTAATTCTGAAGATTCTATACTCTGCCGTTGATGTGGTTTCTTTCTCTGAAATTCGAAATTCAGCAACAAATATTGTACTTAAACCTGATACCAGACTCTCTCTCTAAAGAAAATTGAGAGTGGTACCCAAGAAAGAGAACACATCAAAGGCAGAGTAAAGGATCTTAAGAATTAAGTTGAAGACTTCAATTTTCTTTCAGAGAGAGAGTCTTGTACCCAGGGTATCTAGTTACGAAAAGCTACATTACATACAAACTAAAGATTGATGTTTCTAAATTTGTTTTCTAAAGATATAAAATTTCTACGATGTATAATATAAAGCCATCTTGAGAGTGAAAAAGAGAACTCACCATCTAATGTTCTGTATTCTTTCGATAAAATCTTTGTTGCAAAAGGACCAGAAATCACAATTAAAAAAGCGATGTTATTTGAGAACCTCCCAAGCCTCTAGGATGAGGTATTGAGTCATATACCATAATCTGACAGCTTATGAGGTTAGGTTTTACCTGCATTTTTTTCGTGTATGAAGAGGTATATACCGTGGGTGAGCAAAAAACGCCCCAGCTGCTCCAGAATTTCATAGCAAAAGGATTTGATATGGGAGATTTTCTTCAGAAAACTCATTCGAAACCCTGAAAAAAACGATCTAAAACGACGATCAAAATTGCCTTGGATTTCCTTCCTGACAACAATGACACTTACATGCATTTCATGTATCTTGTCCTCTTGAGAGAATGTAATCGCCTTGAATAAGTTATTCATCATTCCAAGAGAGGATCTCTCGTGCTAAAGAGTGCTTTGCTGCAAGGTGGAAATATTAGGGAAATATGCTCGCAATTTTAGTGCGTTTTATGGGGTTTCTCGAAGGGAGCTTCTTGAGAAAATCCTTCGCAAAATCTGAGCGGAGAGACTGATTGCAGCAAGATGATATTCTAAAAATGATTGAACATTACACAAAATCAAATCGCAGCAATGTATTGAAATATCGACTTGCCGGTTTCGCATCGCTTTAGAGTCACCCGGCGTGCGTCTCTAACGGCAACCCACGAAATTTATTAGCAGTGTTTAGTTTTGGAAACAGAGTGAAATTTTCTTCCTTTTGGGAATGCAGGCATCACCTCGAATTGAACTTTGTGTGAAGGTCTATTGACCATTCAATCAAATGTTGAAATTATCATTGGTTGTAAACTTTGTGAGTGGTAACCGTCCTTCAACCCAACCAGATATGTTCTTATTTGCCCAGTACACTGTGCATGTGCAGAGGAATTTGGCCCAGTATATTTTATTGTACAATTCCGATGGACAATGCTCATGAGTGTGGCGGGAGAACAAGTTAGGGGGCTGCCCGATGAAAACTCCATCGTTTACGAAAAATTTTCCCAACTTTAGGCTGACCTTTTTACCGATTAAGGCCGATGTTTACAAGTTTTACAAACGTTGAGGGGCTGCAGCTCCCTTAGCCCCACCGAGGGGCAAATCACTTGTCAAAATAGCGTACGTGACTTTTGTGATTTTAAAATCACATGATTTTCTTCTGTGATTTCTTAAAGATTTTAGTGATTTTTTTGCGATTTTTTGTGCGATTTTTCAGTAATTTCTCTGTGATTTGTGATTTTTGTTCTTCTTGCAAGTGATTCATTTGTGATTTTGTGATTTTTGTATGTGATTCTTTTGTGATTTTAAGATAGGTGTACGAAAAAAAATCAGTGATTTGCCCCTCGAGCCCCACTGTTTCCTACGCATTTGACACTCCTCTTAATAATTTTCAATGTTACCTTACTGTTACCAAGAGCAACAGATGAGGACGTAAAGGTGGTGTACGTCAGGACAGGTAGGAATATCCTTTTAAAGATCCTTGCCTTCTATGCCAAACCTAATGATCAAATCAATCGAAATTCTGTGAAACGCTGAGGATCGTTGCAACGGTTAGTCAATCTTTGCTATCTTTAGCCTAATTGCCCGGGGGGGGGGTACTTGACCTAAATTTGTACGGGGATGTGCCCAAGAAAAAAATTTTTTTCACCCTGCTCCAGAATTTTTGCCTTCATATGATACCCTG
The DNA here is from genome assembly GCA_964020215.1 of Aurelia sp. 3 sensu Dawson et al. (2005). Taxonomy (NCBI): domain Eukaryota; kingdom Metazoa; phylum Cnidaria; class Scyphozoa; order Semaeostomeae; family Ulmaridae; genus Aurelia; species Aurelia sp. 3 sensu Dawson et al. (2005). Next base: position 7,954,807 of record OZ026591.1, read on the forward strand.
TTCTAGAAAAGATCGGTGAAAAGTATACTCAAAAACACAAAAATTGGACAAAATGATATCCAGTTGTAACAAAATTTCCTCTTTTGACATTTTTTGACAACCTGCTCCAGAAAATTTGCCTTCTTTTGATACCCTGTTCTAGAAAAAATAGGCGAAAACGATACCCTGAAAAACGGCACATCCCCGTCCGACAAATATACTAAGTACCCCCCACCGGGGCATAATTGCCCGGTGAATTGTCTATGACCCGTTAATTCTAGGAACGATAAATGCTGGTTTAGTTTTGGTTCTATTCAATTATAGACGCGTCATAGCGTAATTATCTTACTGCTGCAGAAAACAGACACTTTTCAAGCTTGCCATCGAGTAAACATTGAAGAAGAAGCCACAAAAAAAAAACAATTAATTTGGTTTCAAAACGTGAGCATGTTGTGGGTAAAATTGATGGTCTGATGGGGCAAACGCTTCCTAGAAATCTCGTTTGCGCACGTTTTAAAAAATCCCTCTCTTCTCGCAGGATTCCATGAAATCTTTTGATTCTCCTTGAAACCCGGGGGGTGCACTACATATATTTTGGGTGCGGGGACGTGCCATCGGGAAGGGTATCGATTTTCCAGATATTGGTATAAAGAACGGTATCAATTTTCACACTTTTGGTATAAGGAACGGTACCGATTTTCAAGGTTTTGGTATGAAATATAAGGTAGGATATACTTTTTCGAAAAATTAGTATAAGGTCGGATATACTTTTTTCAAAATATTGGTATAAGGAACGGGTATGTTTTTGAAACCTCGATGGCACGTCCCCGACTAAAATCCGGTAAAGTGCACCCCCCGGGCCTTGAAATGGCGCACGTTCTTTAGGGAATGGCGAAGAATGATCCACCGGAAGTACACAACCAAAACTTGGAATGATGGATCAAGTTCTCAGTGAATCGTCTACAGGATCCCTTTGCTTTGTTCAAAGTCGCGCTTTTGGAATGGCCTCGGTTTGAACAAACGTAAACAAACAGGGTTTCCTCGTGGGAAAAAGATGGCCACAAAACTGAATCTTCTGAGGCGAATGTTGGCGGCTGGAAATACATCAAAAGGATTTGATAGAATATATAAGAAGGTAAAAATCAGATTTTGAATTAACAGAGTTTCTTATGAATGTTTCTTTCTGTCAACCGGTGTTGAAAAGATGACAAATTTCATTTGGCCAAAAAAATTGACTATAAGTTCCATATAAGTCAGTTGACTAAAGTCCTAGCTAGTGAAATAGGATATTTCGAGACGAGCTTGTCCCTTCCTCAGCTAAGAAACTATCTAAAACACGTGTGAGAATTCATAGCAAAATACTTTTGCATGATTAATTTTGCAATTGCATGTTGAGTAAATAAGGTCAGACAATGGAAATAAAGATAAATTAGAAAGTCCAGGGCCAGGTTGGAAAGTTTGTCAACTGCGCACCGAATGCCAAGAGACTGATAAAATTTTGCGCACCAAAAATGAAATTAATGTGCACACAAAAATTAAAATAGAAATAGCAAGGGATGGCCCAATTCCGATTTTTTATGATAATGTTTTATAATCTTATCATGTTCAGCGAGCTCCTGCGAGCTCTCGCTCAGTTGGACAAATTTTAATTTCTGGCTCATCTCAACTTTAGGTAAAATACCAATTACAACTCACAGCCCCTCTTGTTCAGACTCATTGTGGCAAGAATCCCCATAATTTATGCGCTCTGCGCACCAATTTTTTTACATTTGCGCACCGCAGTTTTGAAGTGCGCCCCAAAGTTCTTCGGCGCACAGGACGAACTTTCCAACCTGGGTCCAGGGAGAGCTGAAACAAATGCAATGGCACTGAAGAGTTTGTGAAAATTTAGTGCTGGTCAATCCCTTTAGGTTAGAATGCTCTTGTGACTCGGCAGATTATCTGACATAAAAAATGTAATGAATTGTTTTAGGTAGAAGTTTTGGCTGCATCTGAAGGTAAATGTACTCTGTCATGGGAAGTAGATGAAACAGTATTGAATTCTAAAGGGACAATGCATGGTGGTGTCATATCAAGTGTGATTGATTCTGCAACAACAATGGCTTTATACGCATCAGAAAAAAGAGTCAGAGGAGTTAGCTTGGAATTAAGTGTCAGGTAGTATACCTTTTCTGCATTCCTTGTTTCCTTGAAGCAGCTAGGGGTGTATAGTCATATTTTACAAGAAGCTGGGGTCCAGGGTTGAAATGAGCAGTTTCTTAAATTTTAGGACCCTTTTGCTGTGTGCTGAAGGAGTGGAGTTAATTTATCTTAGTCCACTGTCTTTGTCACAAGGGCTCCCAAATCACTTAGTAACCTCTCAAAACAATAAACAATGTGCAGTAATTCGCACTCAAAAAACAATGTAAAAACAGTTGCTATTACTACATAGTGTCAAAACATGTTTGATTGCAAATTACAAAGTTCTTTTCTTTTACATGAGGTAGGATGGTTCCTACAGTTTTGAAAACTCGAGCCTACTGTTTCACGCCAGTTTGTATTAAAGAAAATGAGTTTACTGGAATAATTCTGAAAATAACGAAGGTATCAAAGATTGACAATAAACACTAAAAGCAAATTGCTGTACGGTCCCTTTAGTCCTTTTCAAGCTATTGAATCAAATGGAAGATGCAGTAAATGATCATGCAATTTGTTCCAATCATTTGATCTCTATGCTTTGGTGCAGTCCTTGTTACTTTTCAGGGCTGATTACGTGGGACGGGAGCCAGGTTAACCACCTGCTGGGCTAACCTGGCAGAATAGGCTGAGGGTTGCACATCTTTCTCATGTATTCAAGACCTACAGTAGCAGGCCCAGCAAAGTGGGTTGCAAATTCTGCAACACATGCGCTTTATGAACAGATTATAATATCATGGTGCCAAATATTTTACAGCCCTGGCTGGAATTCTCCATTTAATCATTCAGACTACTTCAAGCCTCTTCACTGAGCAAGCTTACACCTAACCGAGCCAACCTGCCCATGCAATCAGACCTTTAGCATTGAAACTATGCTCTGTTGTTTTACAGTTTTGTGAGAGCTGCAAGACCTGGTGATACCCTTACAATTGATGCATTCTGCAGGAAAGTAGGAAAGACTATAGCATTCACTGAGGCATCAATTTCAAATCAAGATGGAAAGCTAATAGCAACTGGAAAGCATACAAAATTTATTGAAAAATCTGAACTGGCTTTGAAAGAAGAAACATAGAGTTTTTCGAGCTTTGTTTGATATTTCAATATTTGTAGTTTTGAATAAGATACCTTTTGAAATCTGTGCCTTGAGCCTGTACACAGGCTATATTTCAGATCTTGTATAGGAAAGTATGAAATTAAGTACTTACATTATTGTTGGTAAGCATAATTCTATATCTAGTGACCTTTTCATCAAGCTAACAAGTTAGGTGAAAGAAAGTATAGCTCTGCAACTTTTTATGGAATTCTGGAACCCAACAACTGTTTTCCAAATATGATGCAAATATTGATACATTTGTCAAACCCTATTCTTAAGATATTTAGCTTTCTCAAAAAAATAATCCTGTTAAAAAAGCAGCAAAATTTCATTTGAAGGCAAATCTTCAAATTTATTTTTTTTTGGAAAGTTGATCAATGAACAAATTATCTATCCAGGCATAGCTGATCTTAGGATTAGTTTTAAAATTAGTAAATTTAGCTATTTTCAGGACTGCCTGATATTGAAGCATACTGCAAGTAGCGCTGATGAGTACCAGATTAATTTCTGTTTCATACTAAGCTTCTAGTTTGCTCAAATGTCAGAAAAAGTGCAAGTTTGACATCAAGAAAAATGAAAAATCTCACTATAGTGACTCTTACAAAGAGTATAGCTCAGAAAGAGGTTTTTTCAATGTGTTATTTAATACAGTAATGAAAAAAAACATTTTACCATGATCTTTACTTGAATTTTGGCGATTTTCCAAACAGGATTACTTCTTATTGGAACATCTTGTAGAAAACCATAGAGTTTATTGTATACGTATCTATGGTTGTTGAAAAAGGTAATAGTGAATCCATCATGAGGGAACTAACCAGTACCCTTTTGAAGTTTACTATCGGTCAACAAACAATGACAAACACACTGTGGTCACCTTGGGTCTCTTGCACATAAACGCATCTTTTGGAATTACACTGATCACTGAAGATATGGATTTGTTAACATAGGGGGTGCTCTCTCCTCGATTAGACTATCTCCTGAGAGAGCTCCCTCCTTTAAGGAATTCCCCACATACAGATTTCATATGTTATATATCTTCCTTAGAGTAATTTATGTGCTTGTATTCTTTGTTTAGTCTTGTATTTAACGTATTTTGTATTGAAACTTGTATGTTGTGTGAATTTTAAATGAAATGAAACTGAATTTTCTCTCTACATTAACTCTAACATACCTAACCTATATTTTTTGATGGGTAGGGTTAGCCAGAACTTGCTACATCATATACTGTAGTATACGATAAGAAGCCACTCTTTCAGAAGATTAATTTTCAGCAATTTGAATATGAGTTTTGCACAACAAAATATCAGAAATCCAAAAATTCCACTTTTTAGCCACCATGTGATTTAGGATATTCAGGAGAAACTGTGGCTGGGAACTTCTCATTGAAATTTAGCGGAAAGATAATAACAAAAAAAATACAAAATATAGGAAAGTCACTAACCATTTCATACGATCTAGATATGCATCATTATATCTTTGCCATCATTGCATTACACGGAAACAGCTTTTTGGCAAGATAGCCAAAGATATTACAAACAAAAGCTTCCACTTTACTCTAACCGACAATCAACAATTCACTTTACAAACAAGCTATCTAACCTCATAATCAACATCTTAGATATCGCTGGAACCAGACCCCATACATCAACATTTCATGAAAACACCCTCTTTGAGAACATACAAGAAAGCCTATGACAAGACCCAGTGTTCAAAAGAAAAAAGGGTAAGAATTTACAAAACAACAGAAATGCCGGGAAGGGGGCAAGTAGGGGCAGTTGCAGCTTGGCACTGCAAGGATAAATTTTCCAAAATATCTCGTCAGTTAAGATTCAGCTTCATCTCGGGCATTTTCTATCCCCAAATGAAAGATCTTGGTGGTGCCACTACCTCAGATTTCTGAATCTGACAGAACCTTAGAGCTCTTTGACGATTCTATGTTTGATTGGCAAAGTAGAGGTCACGGGAATTTTTGGGATCCGAATGTCCTCGTTCTGCCGGTAGGACGTCGTTTTCAAATTGTGTTACCATGATTGTGTTGGGGACCCATCACAAAGTATCTACTACAGGGGGTGGAGGATATTTGACTTTGGCCAAAATTTTTCAAAGCCCCTATTAAAAAGGAGTACAAAATCCTGTGGTCCCTCGTGCAGAGAAGAACACTTTTTGAGGACCATTTCAATTTCTGTTTTCAATTTGCCCATAGCTCCCCTGTAGCACAAGATGTTCTCCTCTTTCAACTTCATCTTCAGACTTTGATTATAACACAAACAATGTTCTTGTACCATAGACATCTCTGACTATCGAACGCTATTTGTACTGCAATATAGTGCATAGCGTGATTGTGCCTACTTACTGAAAGCTAGTTGTTTTGGCAACATGTCAATTCTTCGTCTTTATGATTGTTGCACATCTTTGATGATAAAGCAAAAAAAAAAATCATAAAATCTAGAAGAACTGCCTTCAAGGATCTTGCCTCCAACTTTGAGTTTTTCATCTCAATGCAATTTCAGCATTCAGCAACAAAGAAGCATGCTCTAAGAATTTGCAACTATTTTTTCGTTGATTGACTTATGGAAGGATTTGAAGTCTTATGGTTCAGTTGTGAACACTATCACTAACAGTAAGACAAAGTCAGACTAGACCCATTATCTAAATAGAGAAAGGATCTACGAAGCAATTGGCCAAAGCTTGCTACAACAGTTCCAAATTCCTCACATTATCTTAATTGATGAAGCCTTTGTTAGAGACATGTTTTATAAATCATTTGAATAGCTGATTAACATAACTAATTGGGCAGCTGTAACAAGCTTTTTCTCTTTATTTTGTAGCCTGCGCGCAGCCTCAACTCCTGAGTTGAGGCTCCAAGCAGGCTATTCATTACATAGCCTTTTCATTTTTAGGATAATGGGTCTACTAGAAAACAGCCTAATTTACCACTAAAATGCGCTGTATACACTGTTATGAACTCCCACATAACTTCCAAGTTCACTCTGCAAGCTCGTGACTGAAGAAGAGCAAATTCAGGAGTCACTGCATATACGGTTATCTAACCTTGATTTTGCACCTTCCTTCGTTGTCTTCATTATAGTCTGCAATGCATAGGTGAGACATCACTTCATAGTCCATATAAATCATAAGCCATTGTTGTTGTCTTTGGCACACCCTAAGCTATCGATACTTGTGCTTGTGTAAGGTATCCTTGGAGAAAATGTGCAGCCTTTGGTTCCAGCCCTTGTGAAATTAACTGTGTCAGCTGTAAAATGAGAAAAATTGTTATTGTTATGTAAAATGTCAACGAAATTCAAGCGCTACTCAAGCGAGATACATGATTTAAACATGGACAGAGTTTGTAATACAACAGCATCAGCAGCTTGTGACTGACACTGCATTCCAAAGAAATTAGTGATTGCAGACAAAGATGAATCAATTTATCTTTGTTCTTGCAGGAGTTTGTCTAACTTATTTCAATAACTGTATCCCCCTGTGAGTTTAAACAATTTTTTTCTGCATGCTTCACGTTCCACACGAAAATGCCAGTACTTTAGGATGTACAAGGGATAAACAGAAACAACTCTCCATCTTGGCCTAACTTCATACACAGCCAGGTAACTTTCCATTATCAATCTGCTGAGAATTCTTTATTGGCATCGACAAAAGAGAAGAAATTAAAAAAAGTTTAAAAAAAGAAGCTATGATAGCTTTCATTGCTCACTTATTCGTTGTGTTTAGTGTTAATTAGAATGAGATTTTGGCTGTGTATGATGACCTAAGATCATGGCTGTGTATGATTACTCTTAATACTTGATTTTTCTTGTGTCAATTCTCGAAAAATGACATGACAAATACTTTATTTTCGGTTCCATCACGAAATGATGGATAAGAAAATTCTGTCAACCAGTAATTCAAAACAAACAAAGCTACAAGGCAGGTCGTTAGAATTTCCTTCTTCTTTTGCTATAGACTCATGAGATCTCTTAAAAAGCAATCATTCATACAAGATGATACTTTGCCATATAGCTTCAGGGCATCTTTGGCAGCTTTGTTTGTTTGTTTTGAATCATTGGTTGAGCGAATCTCCTTTGCAATAAGTAGTGAATCTTAATTGCAGTGTCAATCAATAGCAGCTAATGCTATTCTGTTACAAAATCCGTCCTTGTTCATTATCGATAAAATCAGCTGTTGCCTCTAATTTGTTTTTGTTTAAATCAGTTCTGGACCTTCTTTGTTGTTTTCTACTCCTGCATCTTCTGGTAACTTTTGCATCAGGACGGGTGTGAATACAATTTTCCCTGACAATAAATCATTGAACTTTAAATGCTAGTCGAGTTAAAATGACAAGAAGCAGAAAAAGGTAAGGAATATTAGAAAATTAGTTAGGCCCAGTTTTAACATAGTATTCCTGCCGTGTCACACAGGGTGAGCAAGAAAACAGTTCCCACTTTCGAAAATTTATGGCATCAAACGTACTTCAAGGATTTGAATTATTCAAATTCTAGTTAAAAGCCGAAAGATTAAAGTACTTTTGTGATCTTTCTTGCCTTCTTGCGAGCATTAGAAATATAGGTTATAATTCGACTTTGTAAAATCGTTATGACTGCAAAACGACCGAAAAAGGGTGTAAACACATGATCAAATCACAAGGACTCTCCTCACACCGAACAATAAGCACCGGCATTTCACCTCCTCAAGAGTAATAAGACATTGATTTTCAAACAAATACTAAAGATTTTGCAATCTCATGGCAATAAATGAGCAGAGGATGTTTCTCACCAATGACCAATTGCATTTTCTTTGTTGCTCTGTGCGAGGAGTCCTCTATGATTTGATGGGGTGTTTTGGGCCTGTTTCGGTCAGTTTTACCGTAAAATTTTGTAAATTTTCTTAATTTTGGTATATCTACAAAAACAATAGCATAATACCTTTCCTGGACATGAAATTGACAGCTTGTATAGCTGTTTTGCTAAATGCTCTTTTGGCTCAGTGATTAATTTAAATGGATCATGTTCTTTCTTGCCTGCAAACATCAACTCTGAAAATGCTGTTTGGTATCCTGAAAAATGAGAGAAGGCAAAATCAGGGACGCTTCGTTTGACTCAATTGCACAGTAACTGGTTTCATGCTCAAGCATGCAGTATGCAGGAAATACGTTGCACAAGTAGGAGTAGCGCTAGGATGACAAGATTTACCAAGCACACAATGACAAATTACTTTCTGTATCGGATTAGTCTCAACAACACGACTTGAAACATATCCCATCTGTACAGCGTTTACACTGCGGGGTGAGTGGCCAAGTGGCTTGTACAGTTTTCGTCAGGTGACTTAAGTTAAGCTTGGTCGAGTGAGGTCAGACTCCGGATGGGTAACCTCGGAGGCCTCACCTCACAACTCACCTCGTCGTCCTTTGGAAGGGACGTTACACTATGGGTCCCATTCCTGGATGCAGCATGCAAAGTGGGCCTAAATTAGCTTTCAGTAGCTAGAAATCCTGACAAGCCCACTCAAAACAAATTGAAAAACAAACAAACACGATGCCAAACTTCCAAGTCTGATTTTGTCTTGTCTTGTCAAAAATCAGACTTAGTTAATACTAACAAGAAACTGGATCATCTTTTCAGTTTACACGAAAAGCTTTCTACTGTGCAGCAAAACGTTTTCTAATCCCAAACATCTGCATGGTAAATTCCTTTCTTTGGTTCAGCGTTTGAATTCAGAGTGCTCTGAAGAAAACAGAACTTGATTCACTCGCCTACACAAAATAGAATGTGGCACAGGACACATACAAGAGTCACTGCAACACTGCTATCCTATTAGACTACATTACATAAGTCCCTCTAACTTACGCTCGTTGTTGTTGTTGTTATCGCTTCAGTTGAGGGACTTATGTCCTTACGCTTCAGAACAGGGACTAATTAGGCCTAGTCCGCCGCGTTCACGGCGCGACCAATCAGATCGCTACTTTCTTAATATGGTCAACCCACGTGCCTATTGTTAGCGTTTGATTGGCTCATTAGTTCAAAGTTCGACTTCTCGAAGCGAAGCGACGCTCGAAATGACGTTCGAAGGGACGTTCGACTTTTCTTTCGACGCTCGAAGGATGGAAGATGTTCTAAGTTTCTTCTGATTTTTCGTAAGATTTTAGTCCCTGTTTAGAATCAGTTTGGTCGTGAGTCCTTTGTATGAGTGAAATTAAAACATCAGATTATAAATGTTGAACGAATACAAGGAATCAAGTCGTCAGTCTACTATCCTATATGAAAATAGAAAATAATTCCATGCATGAACAGTGAAGTATCGGTGTAAATGCATACTAATTCTACAGCCGTTACAATGTGAAGGTGGAGTTAAAGTGAAGTTGAAGTGAGAATGGGCTGCAGTTTTTAGCACCAAACACTGGGATTGCAGAAGTAGAGAAGAAGACTTAATCAAGATGGCAACCCATTGTCGTGACACTCATGTGGTGGGTCGAACTGAGCTGGAACCCCGCGCAGCTGTCAGTTTAGACTGCTAAGTCACAAGATTACATAAACCACTGCACCACAATAGTTTTAAGTTGAAGTAACAATATTAGAAATGAAGGAAACAAACATTTCAAGGCTGACATATAAACAAACAATCATCAAAGACTGACCTGGTGTTTCTTCAACTTCAATGAAATGCTCATCATCCGGGATACTATCATCTTCGGGCAGTTCAAATAAACCAATTAACGCTTGTAGAAGTTTTGGCCTGGAGAGAAAAATAAGAGATAAAATGGATCAGTTTGATAAATCAGTTAACTTAACTAGTCAACCAATGAATTATTGGCTGATAAAAGTTTCAATCGTGATATCCTGCTACTTTACTCTCTCCAACACAGTGTTCTGGGAAACACATGTTTCCAGCATAAAGGGGATCACGGCTCAATCCCCTCAATCCCCTGTTCAAAAATGGCAACGATCAATGAAGAAGGCTAGTAAAGTGCTAACCAGGAATTAAAAGCAACACTGGAGTGACATAAGCATACAGGAAGACAACAAACTAAGGGGCCTGCTCAGGGACGTAGGAAGCATCTAAAACTTGGGGATGGAGAGCGACACTTTGAGGGCACTTTTCTGTAAAAAAGGGGGCATTTTCTACAAATACAAAGGGCACTTCTTTGTTTATTGCAAAATCTTGGGGGCACATGCCCCCCAGTGCTCCCTGGCTCCTACGTCTATGCTTGCTCACAGTTTAGGTCACTGTTTGATTACGAACATTTTGTCCAATGAAACAAAGATCTTTTCGCTACACATGGCCAAAGTTGGAAATGTTCTAAATTTGGGGGGCTGTGGACCCCCTAGCCCTTGTTTTGTGCACTTATGCTTGAAAGATGAAACAGACGAGGTTTTACAGTCATGAAGCATCTGAAAATACAGCTTACCAAAAACTTAAATACGTTGTCAACATATCTGGAGCTTCTGTTAAAATCTTTGTAACACCAACAGCGCATATTTTCTTTTCTATTGAGCCAGTGACCTGAAAAAATCGTTGAAACACCCATAAGCCTTAATCAAAAAAGAAAGAACACCAGTGCTTGGAATAATCTTTATTGTTGGTAGTAGTGTGGTGAAATGATGAGAATGAAATAGTTGCCAAATGAAGCCAGTACCGTGGCCACAAGGGAAGGCTAACCCTGTACCTGTAATCACACCTACGAACACTAATTAGAATCTTTCAGAGAACAGATATTTACATATTATGTTGGTACAATTCAGCTGCTGCCCTGTTAGGCCACGTCCACACGTATCCGGATATTTTTGAAAACGCATCTTTTTTTATCCGTTTTCAAAAAGATTCGCGTCCACACGAGGAGCGTTTTCAAAAATATCCCCGTCCACACGGAAACGCTGTGACACTCACAATTCGATATTCGACAGCGAAATTCCATAATCGATAACGATATTCGGCATTCGAACTTCTACGAAAGAAAACAGACAAGCAAAATGCCCTCGCTTGATCCCCAAAGAACCGAGCGCATGCTCTGATACGTCGTAAATCGATGCCTTGACGTCAGCGTTTTCGAAAAGCTCCGTTTTCATCCGTCCACACGAGAACAGGAAAACGGCGTTTTCAAAAAGATCCACTCTGGAGAGCGTTTTCGAAAAGCTTCGTTTTCGGTGACTGAAAACGCCGTCTCCATGTGGACGGGAACCCAAAACGGATAAAAAAAGATGCGTTTTCAAAAAGATCCGGATACGTGTGGACGGGACCTTAGTCACTGGCAGATTCCTTTTGGTTTCACATTGAATTTTCAGATTTTTCTACATTTGAAGCAGACTACGGTGGACAACGCATCAGTTTGATAGATATTTAATTGATTAAGACGCAAGCTTCAGCAAAGGTTTCAAATCTTTGAAATGCTGGGTGTAAAATTCAATGATTTATTTCTTTGAATTGAATGGCCTCAAAGAAACTTGAACTATTTTACAGTAAATCTGCCGTTGGACTTTTCTGAAGTCTTCAATATTTTCAGAATTACAGTGTTTTTTCTTCCTTTTTAAGAATTCAAGAAAATTTTCGAAAAAAACGTAAAACTATCGTAAATTCTAACCCGTTGACGGAAGATCATATAATTTTCAAGAATACCATGCTTTATGAATGTCTACAATATCGTATCAAGCAAAACTCTTTCACTCTTCTGGTTTGTGAATTAGAAATTTGATGACGTCACATCATAGAAATGGGTCACTGAATTTTACACCCGCCTTTTTTCGTATTTTTAAAGATTTGGAACCTATGCTGCAACCTTCATGCAACTTTGAAAGAATAAACAATCTGCCTCATTCAAATGTCAGGTGAAAATGTCCATAAACAAAAAGCAGAAATGTTAAGCATGGCTATTTTTGCATAATCACAAATTTCACAGGATTTAGCTCTTAAATTGGTTCACATAAAGTCCCTTCAAATTTCCTTTCCTTGCAATTGAGTTATGTCCAATTTCAAACCTTTTTCTTGGATTGAATATTTGAAAATATGTCGACTGTATAAAGGAAAAACAAACCTTCTGTAAGTCTAAAATAAACAACTTCTCAACGACCATTCCAAAGAGCCTAAATCAAAAGAAAATATGCTCTAGAAATGAAGCACTGAAGGACGGGAAAAGAATTCAAGTTTCTATGTTATGTTGCTGGCTTTGTCGATACAGTAATCGGCGAGTCAAAAAGGAATGGCTCTATTCCTGGAATTTCACAGAAATGGCTCTATTCCTTGAATATCAAAGAAATTATATTGGAAAATGAATTGTTTGATGACAGGCATCCTCAGGTAGATTCTTAAAAACTTTGCCTGGATTATCGCAGCCACTCCTTTCCAACGCTATGAGTGACTTTCTGCAGAAGGCCCTTTGAAAAACAATACAACTTAAAATAAGAGTGATGTTTAGTCAGTTTTCCTGGCTTACAAAAATGAGGGCACATGCTATCCCCTTAGAAGAACGAAATCCCCAGGAATTATGTCTGTATGCTTCTTATAAGAGGATAAAACATTATTAAGCCCTTTCTGAAGGCTTATCGAAGGAACCTGGAGGAAATCCCGCATAATGTCACAACGGAGCGGCTGATTTCAGCCAGATATGATTCTAAAATTACTTGAACAGTTAGGTTCCGTTGTAAAGAAGTATTTGGTATTTAGTATTTTTACTTTTTTAAGCACGGTAGCCCCGTCAGTCCTAAAGGACTGCTTTTCAGGGGGCCGTGGCAAACAATTGAAAAATAAAAAATAAAGTCGTTTTCGGAACGCTGGCGGCGAGGTTTGCATTCTCAAAAGTGAAGTTCTCAAAAGTTGATGCTGTTTTTCCTCCTAGTTCTTTTGTTTTCGCAAGTGGGGCTAAACAAAACGGTCCTTGTCTGTAAATACCCTCACCGTGCATCGTTTCCTGAACTTCAAGGGAAAAACAACCTTTCGACCCAGCTGTAACTATCTTGAACTTTTAATCATTTCCCAAACTTTGTTGTAACGCATAAATTCGCTGACATAGCTGACATCTAAAATGAGGCATTCTGTGGACGTGACATTATGCTCGAGGTTCAAGCGGTTCCAGCGCCTCAAAATAAGAAATAAAAAAAGATCTTTTCATCATTCCTAATGGTTGGCATTCGGAAGCCTAGGGTAGCAAGCTTGAAAGGAAACTTACCCAGCTTGTACAGAATCGATTAATTTTACCAACGTATCTCCAGACTGTTTACCAGCCAATAAAGAAACGAAGACGAGGAATCCTGCAAAAAGTGATGTGGAAACTTAACGGGTATCCCAAAGGAAATATTTCTGTTTGAAAAATCACCAAAATTTGATCTTAGGACCCATCGTCAAAATCCTTTTTCGGCACCAAGATCAAAGATCAAATTATTTTCCAAGACATAGCTAATCTTGTGATTGGTTTCAAAATAAGTACATTTTTGATCTGTTTAGGGTTGCCTGGTTTTAAGCATACATAAGTCATCAAATAATTCCCCACCTTCGAATAGACCAAAACCTGAATAAAAATGCCTGTTAACAGGCTAACTCGAATTGACCTTGCGTTTCATTCACAAAACTGATCACTTTGACTAAGATCTTCCAAACTTCAGCTATGCACAAAGCAACTACCACGCCCCTTAACGTAAATGTTCTTCTGCTTTGTAAATTCTGTCTCACATCAGATGTCAGGCACTTGAATTACTTTAAATCACAACTCGTTACAATGTAATGAGTTGTGCACGTAAATTTATCGCAACCCTGAACTTACATCTGATGTGGCACGGAATCTAGTATCATAATAGCATCCATATATTTAGGTTAACATTGCGTGTCGTTTCACATTGGCCATGGGGTAGTCATTGTCTTTCGCTCCCCATGGTATCGTCCCTGTAGTATTGTATAGTAATTAGAACAGTATAGTAGAATGTAGGATTTCTTGTAATATATTTGATGAATACAAAAAACCTTCGAATAAGCCCTCCCCTCGATTAAGCCCCCACCCAAAACTATTTTTCCGAAATAAGGCCCCATCCTTGATAACTCTTTATAGAAGCTGCTTGTAGTTTCAGTGAACACTTCTCTTCTAGACAGACTTTCTTTGAGCTTTTTCAACATATTGGGGCTTATTGTGCCTCGAAATGAATATATCCAGGTACATCTGCTGCTTTAAGGTTACTGGTTAGTCTCAAGAAAAAGTAAAAAATTAGTCAATAAACCCCCCCCCCCTGCGAATAAGCCCCCGCCCAAAAAAATATTTCTTGCAAAATAAGCTTTCCCTCGAATAAGTCCTGAATAGGACTATCAGTTCTCGAAGGCCTTTGGACTATCAGTTCAAATTGATCAAATCTTATTCCAAACGTAAGATCTAAAATGGTTGTTATCAACAGAAATTTGTTTCAGGATTCTGCCTAGGCATGGAGTTGCTCCAATTAAATATTTACCAAACTTACCTTTGACAAATTTCGTTGTCTTTGAAGACTGCAGCCGTTGGAACAACAACAGCACAACATTTTTCATATTTGGTTGTAAAGATGACCTGAAAAAAAATTTGTACAAATTAATAATGATGTGTTCATATTTAGCGTGCGAATAAATAACTAGTCCGTTTAAAGGCAGAAACTCCATTATCGTATGGTGCCTCCACTTAACATACGCAAACAACTGTAGACCCCTTGTTGAACAAACAAGGACCTAAAAAGTTTTGAAAGTTGATCAATGCGAAATTAGATCTTTATTCTCAAAGTTATGGGAAATTTCTTGCAACAGTTATTTCCAAAAAGTTGTAGAAAAGGCAAAGGACCTGAATCAAAATTCTAAATCACAGCGAACAGGTTGTGCTTTAAGGAGAATGTAATGCAGCGCAAAAAGTAGTCAAAAAATGGTAGTCATCGGAGAAAGGAACTTTCACGCCCTCCGGCGGGTGAACCAATTTTCTGAGACAACGAAACCAACAGCTAGAAATATGGAGTCAAAATTGAGAACGGTTAACGTTAAGCACTCTTGTACAGCATGACAACGTCCCTATTTTGTGTCAGACTGGCTTTTAAATGTTACCTAGGAAGTAGATTTATGACGATGAGTCTCTTGTTTCCTTGTGCTCTTTGATTTTATGATATCGCTACGGTGCACAGACTCATAATCATAATATTACTCTGAAAAATCTGGCCCTAGTTAGGCCCAAACTCCGTGATTCCTAGAGTACCAAAGAGATTGCGAGATTTGTGAATTACTATTGCTATGGTGAAAATGTGGTAGGATTTTCGATTCGATTGAAGAATTTAAAACACTCCGACGGGATTGAGATTTGAAGCCGTGATTGCATCATAATTTCATTGATGATTGCAGAACATAGGGCTAGGTTTTTTACTGTTTCATTATGAGTCCCTGTTGAGCAGGGTTTACCGCAAGGATACAAGGGACTCATCGTCATAAGTCTAGGTTATAGGTTGGACAAATGTTACAGCCACGTTGCAACTATACAGAAACAAGTCCTGAAAGTAGCTGAGTGAAAATAAATGAGGATACCATTCCATATGTTCAACCAAACTGCTAAGCAAATAGAAGCCTTCGTGATCATTGTTTCTTGATGCAATTAGCTTCTGGAAGACACCTAACAGGGGCATCTGAAATCAAAATTTGAGATTTAAAAGCCTGCATTTACCACCAGAGCATATAGCAAAATCATTTCTAATGATATAACATATTTATGCAGGAGAACTTTCTCAGTAAAATGTTAATATTACCACTAAAGGTACTGTTAAAACTAACGCATGTAAAATAATAACGGAAAACAGTCAGGAAAAAAACTGTAAAAAAGTTAGTAACGATTTTGGCCGGAATTCAGATGCTGTACAAGGAAAGCTAACTTCTATTTGACCATTGCGTCCAGCCAAAAAAGCATGGCACGGAAAATCATACAAAGTGTATAAAAATCTTTTTCTCTCTCTAAAGCCCCGGTCAAACTGATCAAACATTTCACAAAACATTTATCAAAATTCATATCTTGATTCTGCTTCATGTTATGAGTTGGTGGTCAAACAGAACTGACATGCAATCGAACATTTTACCAAAGCTTTGGCTTGAAACCTGTGATCAGAGGGTGCCTGTGCAATCAAAGAAAGGCTGCGGAGCATGCACAAAGGTATACTGATGAAAACAAAAGAGAATATTTGGCGAAATGTTTGTTGGAGTGGTTAATCAGATCAACCATTTCACACAACAACGAAAAACAAAATTTGTTTTAGACCTAGACCAAACGTCGTCCAACACTGCGAAACAAATGTAATGAGACTCAACAAGGTGGCCAAACCAGCCCAACATTTCATCAAACATTTGTTTTTGAAATGTTAGGTGAAATGTTTGATCTGTTTGATTGTGGCTTATGTGCCCTGTTCTGCCAGAACGTTGGCGGTCACGGATCTCCATAATTCTCTGTTTTTTACTATTCTTATTATTCATTTTTCACTGATCTTCATCCAATGGGTAAGATTTTGAGGTGAATGCAATTCTCTATCTTCCTCTAGCTCTTTTTCCTTCAATTTTTACCATTACTGCAACGTCTTCCAGTTCTTCCTTTTCAAAACATGAGCTCAAATCAGATGCCACGAGATATTTGTCATAATGTCTAAATTACCCATCCAATTATTTGAGTTGTTTATATCGCAAACATTTATCGTGGTGGCATGTAAGTTGAGACTGGCAGCGGTTTTAATTTCTATGTTAAACTGGCCTTGGTATAATCATAGCCTTATGCTAATCGGGGTATCGTTCCAGTGGTTGTATATACCGGGTGAGCCAGAAAAAAGTTCCCACTTTTGAAAATTCATAACAGCAAGGCTACTTCACGGATTTGAATCATTCAAATTCTAGTTAAAAGCCGAAAGATCAAAGTAATTTCGTCATTTTTCTCGCTGTCCTGCCAGCACTACAAATATAGGTAAATTCAACTTTACAAAAATTTCATGGTTCATTGATTACTGAAAAATGGCCCAAAACATCGATCAATGCATAAATGACCTCTCGCACAGAATAATGAAGGAAATGCAACTTCTCATGGGTGAGAGATATCCTCTAGGCATTAATTTCCTTGGTATTGAAAATCTTTCGCATGTGTTTGAAAATCGATGTCTTATAACTCTTGAGGGAGGTGAAACGCTCATGGCCTATTGTTCGATTTGAATAGAATCCTTACAATTTGATCAATGTTTTAGGCCCTTTTTCCGTGATTTTGCAACCATGAAATTTCTATAAAGTTGAATTTGCCAATATTTCTAGTGCTGGAAGGACAGCAAGAAAAATCACAAAAATACTTTGATCTTTCGACTTTTAACTAGAATTTGAATGATTCAAATCCGTGTAGTAGTCTTGGTGTTATGAATTTTCAAAAGTGGGAACTTTTTTCTGGCTCACCCGGTAGTTTTATAGTAAATTTGTTAGGTAGTGTAGTTTGTAAATTCATATTGTAATTTTTAGTGGATAAAACAACATGACCTAAAATTGCAACTGCCTCTCCCTGATTGTTTCAACCAGTTTCCTTTTCGTTATATCGTTCCTGCTATAGACAGTACTTCTTCATTTGACAAGTGATCTATCCAAAATAATGCACTCGAAAAAATCTTACCAACTTCCCATCGGCGATGATATGCTTTGAGCCTCGTTTTACGTATGCTTGCAGTAGTCGCGTCAAGGCGGGAATATTTCCTGAGAAATAAGAAGAGATAAAATGGCCCTATCACCATGAAGGAAATTACAGTTATCATTTAAAGACCCTGTGCTCCCCATCATCCTTTGCATGCGCTCAAAGCAGCAAAACATCACAGTTACTGTAAACAACGCACTTCGACCACAGAATATGGGGAAATGAATAGCTCTATGGAGAAAAGCTTCCCTAATCCTTCAATTACTTTTGGGAATGTCATTTGTTTGAGTTCAAAGCGATGACTTTATAACGTTCATTTGAAGGTTGAAACGACAATGCAGAGATTTGCGATTGCTAGGCCATAATCTTTTTCATACAGTATGAAATTCATTGTCAGACCAGAAAGGATCATGGGGAGGACAGGGTCTTTAATAGCAATCTCAAAATGGGCATACCAACATCAATTTTGTCAACTTTGTTGAAAGGTTTCAAAGACAAGACATATATGAAATTGAATATCTGGTGAGTTAAAATACATCTAATAGCTTTGGCGGGCTGTGGAATACACATCACGTGGCAGACATTCAAAACTAAAAGCTAATCTATCTGTGAAGGTGCAGGTGAAGTTGCGTTTTTCAGCGCCAAACGCTCGAATCGCAGAAATAGGACATACCTAATCTAGTCCGTGATACCATGTCATGACGCTCAAGTGGTGGGGTTTTAACGGGTATCGAGCTCACTCCATCTGACTGTTCAGGGTGAGAGGCAAATCACTGATTTTTTTCTAATACCCTCCTTAAAATCACAAAAGAATTACATACAAAATAAAAAAATTGCACAAAAATCATACACAAAAAGCACCGAACATCACAAATCACAGAAAAATTATTGAAAAATCACACAAAAAATCACTAAAAATCACAAAAGTCACAAAGAATTCACAGAAAAATCATGGGATTCTAAAATCACAAAAATCACGTACGCTATTTTGAGAAGTGATTTACTCCTCGGTTCTGGCTTCAATGTCAAAGGATTACACCACGGCGCCACAACATCTATCTGTCAAAGGCTAACTTAAATGTGAACACTTTGATTTGATAAAATCATTCATCTCCTAGACCCAGAAATCAAGAACATGTTGGCAACGGGTCTGCATGGGAATAATAATTCCAAGCTCGATTATGGTCCAAGATTTACTAGCCGTCGAAAATTAAATTCTAGAAATTGATTACATCAGAGCTCAAAAAATTTTTTCCCTTCCTGGTAGCAAGCTCGGCACTTTTGTTTCTTCTTGCGTGCTTTCTCCTTCTTTCTCATTATACTGCCCAAATAAATCCCATTTCCTTTCTCTCCCTGATCCTTTCCCTTCCTTTCCATCCCTTCTTCCTTCGATTCTTCCTTCTGTTTCCCTTCCTTTCTGTTTCTTTTGCCTTGCTCCCCTACTTTCTTCCTGGGAAATTTGAGCATCCCAGCTACCTTCCTGGTAGCGCCGCTACCACGCTACTTCTTTTTTTGAGCCCTGGATCACATGACTTGAAATGGGTGTAAACAAACCTTAACCGAGTTTGTCTATCAATGTTAGGAATCTTGAGAAAAAACTGGACTAACCTGGTCTATCCCACAACTGTGGATTCAATAGCAGAGGAAAGAGTTGCATATAAAATTGTCCTTGGATGCCTTCTTCTCTGACTTCAAGGAACAGTGATAAAACTTGAAAGGCATATGGTAGAAATTCAGTTACATCACTTGTTAAAATTTCCTGGAAGACTGGGAACAAGACCGATTCGAACGTCGACAGGAGTTCTCTGTTAGCTTTCGGCATCACCCTGAAAGGAAGCTGGAAGTTTCGATCACATGTACATGGAAACAGTTTGATCAAAACAAAAGGTCAAATTAGAACGATTAAATATTTTTCATGAAGAGAAAAGTGAAAATACAGAAGAATTGTTCAGACTGCGATTCTCGCTAATCAAACTATGTAAAATTGCAGCAAAATTGAAAATTGAAATTTACAGTCTTGCAGGAAAATGTGACTTTTGAGACAAACCAAATAGCTACACCTTTGTACCTGGAGAGTCAATAAAAAGACCGGCGTTTGAAAAATTGCAGCTCCCTGAATTTCAAACCAATGATACTGAAAATTGTCCTGTTATATTCCCCATATGTCCAATTAGGTTCAATGATTTAACTGGCTTTAATCGGACATTCCTTCCCGTCGAAATGGGAGATTTTCCGCAGAAAGCCACTTTCGAAAACCTGGAAAAAAGAGTAACAAGCAAGATTTCCCTGTGTTCTTCCTAGCAATAATGACACTTGGATAGGTTCATGTACTTCGTCCTTTTGGAAGTACGGAATCCCACTGAATATTTATTCATACTAGGGGGGGGGGGGCTTTTCCTTCCCCCAAGAAGATAGCATGTGCAAAAGCGTGTTCAGTTCGTCGCGGTGAGGTACACACATCTGGGAAACTTGCCCGTAATTTCAGCACGCTTTTAAGGTTTCCCAAAGGGACTAGTTTAAGAAAATCCCTCATAAAATCTGATCGGAGTGACAGATTTCAGTCAAGAACATGTTAGCTATTCACTCAAATATTGCCATATTCATTTTTCTATTTATTTATTTAGGCACGGTAGCCCCGTCAGTCCATGAGAACTGCTTTTCAGGGGGCCGTGGCCATATGTCTTTGCTTACCACCTCAGGGAGCAGTAGCATTTTAAACGCCGGGCCTTTCTCTGACTCAACAAGAACAAGGATACAACGATATAAAAACGCAGCACCTATAATTGAAATTTAAAATCACAGGAAGCCCAGGCAGTTAGTTAACTGAACAATGATAAGTTTACGATCTTAAAATTGTTAATTGTATACTACCTTTGTGTGTTATTTGTTGCACTTCTACACTGCTGTACTTCTGCACTGTACTGCATAATTGTTCGAATGCGAGAGTTCGATACAAAATTTCTTGCTGGTATTCTTATATTGGTAAACCAATATAAGAATACCAGCGAGTAAATTTTGTATCAAACTCTCGCATTCGAACAATTATGCAGTACAGTGCAGAAGTACAGCAGTGTAGAAGTGCAACAAATAACACACAAAGGTAGTATACAATTAACAATTTTAAGATCGTAAACTTATCATTGTTCAGTTAACTAACTGCCTGGGCTTCCTGTGTTTAAAATGAAAAGGAAACAAACAATACTTCGTTTTCATAATGGTCCTTTTTGTGGTGGAAACAGGACGACTTTGAGTTTCAACTTTATCCCCTTATCAGCTTTATCGTTTCTCATTAAGAATCAATGTCATTGATATCGTGCACCACAAACAATAATATATGGCACTGCAAAGTCTTTACCTGCCAACAAGGACACAGATTGTTTCAAAGAGATAATGATTGAACTGTGGCTTGCTGGGATTCTAAAGATGAAGAAGACGAATTAACTCCAAAAATAGAATAAAACGCAACGTTAATTCTGGTTTCAGTAAAACAAATTTTTGGTGTCTCAAGAGTCAGGAGTGAGCTTACTCGTTAAATCAAAAATTCTCTCGTGCTTACATAAACTGGTAGAAATATCAAGGTTAGGACTGCTATTAAGTCTTTGAGAAATCCGTTTCTGCCAAAAACACAGCTTTTTCTTGCATGTGTCTAACGTGCAAACCTTTTTAACAATCGTCATCAAAAATGTACAAGGCTTTGAAATTTGGGTATGGAATTTTGGAAAGCAGTTGCGGCACAGTAACCCGGGGTGGTAACTGCCACATATGAAGCAACGGGTACGTGCGTACGTAACGAATTAGAACCTCGAAAATCCTTCAACATGGGTCTACAGAACTTAAATTTCCCGCCAAAAATGGGAAGCTTTTTGACTCGCCATGAAAAAGTTGTCGAGTTTTGTATTTGCAACGTTTGAACTGTGAAGTTGGTTGGTGGCGACTTTACCTTCATATTGTACATTTAAAGTGAATGAATGTTGATTTCTGAGAAGTTCAACAGGCTCTTTCTAAAAAACCTTAAAAATGGAAATGAAAATGGTCCTAAATGTTGGGCGAGACGTCCCTATCAATCCAAGACTCGAGTTACCACCCCGGGCACAGTAAAGAACCACAGATCTACATCGGAAGAAGCAAGTAGGAAAATGTAAATGCGTAGATACCTTGCAAACTATTCTTAATTTAGCAACCAATTTATTGACGATCAACTCCAGGTTTGGCAGAAGTGTTTCTTGCAGAAGAGAACAACTCCGCATGACAGCTGCAAATGAATGGGCATAAAAAATGCATGTTTGTACATTATATCAAAATAGGTGTAAAACAGACGCAGTCAAAGGGATGAAAAGAAAAAAACTATCTGGAGAATGATAACAAAATACTAATGAACGCATGAGGAGCTACTTTTCCTTCCGGCGACCGTACAAAGATCATGCTTATATTTATTCCAAGAAAGTGAAAATAGCTAGCCTTCTTAGAAAAATTCAGGTTCCAAGGATGTGATGAAATATAACCGGTTTCATAAATCTAGGTTGGTAATGAAGTTTAAAAGTAATGTGAGTGAAGCTGACATCTAATAAAACAAACCATTTATGACTTCTGAAAGACATACGAGGCACTTCAGTCATCACATAACTTTCAAATTCCTGCAGGACAATATAAATTGGAAATTTCCTGCAACCGGCGATCGCATTGTCAGGTAAGTATTCATGCCTTGGCATATTCTGAAAAAAAAACATTAAAGCAACCGGAATACAGCGAGCTGCTTCTTTCTCGTAAAGCAATTATCACAAAAAAGGTGTGTAGTAATAAAAAAGGCATGTTCTCAACTTTGAACGCATCATAACTGCATGTTCTTGCGGTAGCATGGTCTTGTCCTGATAACACATCAAGGAAATTCGACAGATTAAAACATGACCAACCTTTCATAAGGTATTCATTCTCCAATGATCCTTGCATTTCAAGAGCGTTGAACAAATTTTCAAATAACTGCTCTTTCACGGTGCGCAACTCTGCAGCAGAAATCCTACAAGAAAAACCAAGAATTCGTATGTTTCATCATTCCTGTGAAGCGATGGGAAGAGTAGCACAAGGAGAAGCAAACATTGAATAACAGAGATGAAGCGGATTTTCGATTGGTGGCACTAAAATGCGTCCTACCTTCAATGTCTGCAGTCCCTCACGAGTGTCAGGAGAAATAGTGAAAATCTATAACATGTAAGGGTCAGACCCACTGCATGCTTTTCGTCTGGAACTGCCACTCCCCTTTTCCTTCCACCACTTGCTTATAGCCTTCATCTTCTTTGTTTTATGTTTACTTTTTTGTAACACGATAATTGAGCGATCAAAATGAGTATGATTCTCAACGCTTTGCCATTTTTAGGCCATTAGTGCTTAATCCTGCTCGCTCAATAATCGATAGGGCTCTGTTCTGGAAACGTTGAGTGCATGGAGTTCGGAAGAAGAGACGCTGCCCCCACTACGTTCCTTTAGCGTAGCAGGTGACTCTCAAGGATATACATTACATAACTTTGATTGGGGAAGAGCGTCTTTAAGTTTTGCTAAAGATTATAAAACACTTGCGAGCTTTCCTATAACTAAGTGATTTATATTGACCCTTCTATTTCAGCTCTTGATCGAGAATGACGTCTAGAGACTTGGTGTTCTCCACTGTTCTGGAATCATTGAGTACCGGCGAAGGGAGGTGATCAGTTTTCATTTATTCTACGTTGATGACAATGACCATAAATGCAGCTTTTTTGCGTTCACACTTTCTTTACTTACCCTCAACCAGTCACAGATGTTTAACAGCTCTTTCTTTGCCATGCGTACAAGCTCTTTTGTGTCATTAGATCAAATTGTCGTGTGTGCATCATCGGTATAAATGTTCGCTTTAGAGAGGTCCAAGCAACCCCGAAAGTCATTAAAGTACACAAAGAAAATGAGGGGACCTACGCATGATCCCTGTGGAATGCCACAAAACTTTATCGGTCTCTGATCTTTGATCGCTTTCAGAACAAAACTGCTTTTGTCCTCTCAAGTACGACTTGAACCACTCTCTTTCTCTTGCTTTGATACTGTATTTGACTAATCTATCCATCAATATTTTGTGATCAATCATATCAAAGGCTTTCTCAAGCCTAGAAATATTGTCATATTAAGCGTACAATTATCAGCATTTTCAAGCCAATGTCCAGTTCTATCTATGAAGGGCACAATCATGGAATAGAGTTTCCGAAAAGCGTTAACTCCACATTACGTTGGAAAAGCGGACTGCAGTGTAGTTTCTAACGATGCCAGCTATTGCTCTAGTAAAATTTTTTACGACAGTGACAGCAAAATCAATGATTCAGTGAATGAAATTGAGAAAGATCATCTGCAACTGGTTCATGGAAAGTCCTGGCCAGATTTCTAGATACAGTATTACCCCACCACTTAGAAACTGACTAATAAGAAACTGCAGCCTGCCAGATGGCCCAACATCTACCCTAATATAAGAAACCAATCAGCCTGAAATTTTAAATTTGGTTTCTTGAAAGTAATTTTGATTGGAAATATTGTATTTTTCAAGCACTTCATAATACAAAATTTATTATGTGTCGAACAAAACAAAACAATCTGACAATTTGCTTTTAAGGCCCTGTTACACTATGAGATATCTTATGAGATATTCCGTGGCCGAGCCGAAAATAGTGCGTCCGTTAGATATCTAGCAGTGTAACATGCGCTCGAAGATATTCCCCTAGATATTTTGGAGGAAAAAACAGATCTTATCAGGCGCAGAATAAATTCAAATCGATTTGAATTTATCTAACGTGGAGGAATGCAATATGAAAGGCACCGCGATTTATCGATGTAGAAAGGCTAACAACCGTAGAAACCATTGAAAGAAAACAAAAGAATTTGCATCAGCAACATTGCATCGGCATTTTGTCTTATCTTTCCAGGTTCTGTTTCTGCAAAGCACGTTAGAAAGAGTCAGGGGAAGTTGAACTTGAGGGTGAAGCGAACAGGATCGCTTTCTATGGAGTAGCAATTCGCATGCTGATGTCGCTGTTTTAACGCAGACAGAGGACTAAAACTGGAAACAACATAAAAGTCATAGTTCATTTTCTTGAAAAAAGTGTTAGTTGCACCATTGCTTCGTCCTTCTAGTATAACCTGATTCAAAGAATCACAGTACAAGATGCTCGCACAACCAATCAAAGTACAAGGCACAACCTCTTCAATACATTTTTCCTCGTTTTCCATGTTTACATACACTGAACAGATAATGAATTAAGCGCAGAAAAATCACGCAAAAAGATATCTAACAGAAATATCTAACAAAATATCTAACAGTGTAACTGTGCTCTAGATATCTAATATGTTGGCTATTTTCGGCTCGGCCACGTAATATCTACTAAGATATCTTGCAGTGTAACAGGGCCTTTAAACTTAAAAAAATATCACATGGCTAATGTAGTTAATGTTTTCTGCTGTTTTTATTTTACATAGGAAGGCATTGTCAATTTAAGGTTACAGTAACTGAATTTGAATAGTCATTGTCCAACATTTGGTTTGATGTAACCCACATAAAAAGAAATTGCATGGTTTCTTTTGATGCACCTTTGGTGAGTTTCTTGCTGTAGTTATAAGAAATTATTCAGCCTGTTTTATCTTTGTTTCTCCATTTATAAGAAACCAGGCAGCCTGGTTTTAAAAAATGAGTTTCTAATTGGCGGGGTAATACTGTATTAAACTATATAGATTTAGCGACAAAAGAGTAAAAGAGAACATCAAAACATACGGTGGTCCTCCGCCTGGTGTTCGCAGCGTCATAATCCTTTCTATTGCATTTGCAGCATAACTATGAACGACAGGACTCTTTGCTTTGATCATATTGACCATGCACGGGATCACTCCTAGAATTACATCTCGTGGGAGCTGTAAGAAGCAAATCAAATTTTGATTTATAAGGCAAATTCTGTACTTAAACCACTATGATACTGAACATGATGTCTTGTTTGTTCACTAACGGGCAGTGCCCACTGCCTAGAAATACATGCTGATACTTGTCGTTGAAGCGATATCAAAAACGAGAATTCATTTTAGGGTGTGTTTGATTGGTACCAATTCTGAAAACGGTAGACTTGGAAGACTTGGAATTGGTGTTTGATTGACTCCCCAATTCCGAAAAAGGCAGGTTTGGCAGGTTTGGCAGGCCTGCTGAACCTCTGCTCCAAAAGGCAGAAGGTTTGGAAGACTTTGGAGAGATTCTCGATTTCATTTGCAGAACTCTGAAAAAGAGGCGACTTTGCTCGCGTTGCTACGGTAATCGGTAACTTTACTCTTTGTTGCTAAGCACTAGACTCGTCTTCGTATTTTCAACAGGAAACCTCGTCTTCGCCAGGGTAAATCTGAAACCTGTTGTTCTGAAGAATTTTGTGTTTGATTAGGAATGTGTGCTTCCATTTC
Organism: Aurelia sp. 3 sensu Dawson et al. (2005); assembly: GCA_964020215.1. Taxonomy (NCBI): domain Eukaryota; kingdom Metazoa; phylum Cnidaria; class Scyphozoa; order Semaeostomeae; family Ulmaridae; genus Aurelia; species Aurelia sp. 3 sensu Dawson et al. (2005). The sequence goes on from OZ026591.1 coordinate 7,981,110, forward strand.
TGCGAAGACTACCGTTTTCAGAATTTGGTAGGTTTTGAATTACCAATCAAACACACCCTTAATCTCGTTGCAATATCTTTTGGGTATCCAAGAAGAAAGTATGCAGATTTCATTGTATTCAACGATTAGAATTTAGCTTCAATCAATGACTAATAATTTCAAAACGTTCCTCATATCTAACTTGAAAATAGATACCACATCTGTTGATATTTGTGCTTTGAGAGTTAAAATATTAATCTTGCAAGTTCAAATTTGCCTCGACATACAAACCAGAACTTTGGCATTTTGGCCTAAGCAAATCCCTGAAGCACCTCGAAATTTCAAACTAAAAAGCTGAAGAAAAATGGTAAAAATAAGACCACGGGTGACTTCCAGCATATAGATAACATGCACCCAGCCCCTCCACGCTTTATCGAGATCTTAATAATTGATTTGCTTTGTTTCAAGAATTTCCCCAGGCCAAACGCCAAAGCCCTGTTTTGGAGGGCACAGCAAATTTGAGCTTTCAGCTCAACCTTAATATTCTAACACTAATATCAATAAACGAGGTATCTATGTTCAAGTTAAACATTTTGAAATTGATTAGCAAATGATTAAAGCTGAAATACTAATCGCTGGACAAAACCAAATGTGTACACTTTTTCCGGACACCCGGGTTACCGGGAAATTACATCCAATTTACGCTGTAAATACTTTTACAGATAGTCTGAAATCAAATATGCTTTGTATAACGAATAAAAAATATAGACAAAGCTGTTTGATCACAAAACTTCTCGACAAGGATCGGCTATTATATGCGATAAAGTCTGTTATTTTGTGCACATACAGTAAGGCTCCACATTTAAGAAACCAACTAAAAGAAACTTTTGGGCTACTGAAAAATGATTAGACCCCTTACTTACATGAAACATATGAGGCTCAAGGCTCAATCCCCAAAGAAAGTTTCTTGTATTTTGATTGACATTAAAGTCCTGATCAGTTGGTCTGGGAATATTTCAATTCATGTCGAGTTTATAAGAAATTGCGACCAAGATTCCTTACATTTGACAGCTTTTTACCAAAATGTTAATTGGTATTCACGACAATCATTCATAACATACACATATGGCTAATATATCAATAAAAAGCCAATGCTATCGTAAATCATTTCCAGGACTTTCCAGAAAATAGATTAGAAACTTAAGAAACTTGAGCTTAAAAAATAACAAGTATCATAGACATAAGAAACATTTTAGCCTAGGTGTGAAAAATTGGTTTCTTAAATGTGGGGCCTTGCTGTACTGCGATCGCTGGAAAAATAGCATGAAATTTAGGAACTGATGAACACCAACTCAGAACAACGGTGATGGTGAAGAATGAATCAGCAACTGCTTGACAAAAGTTCTGAAGTGAAAAACGAACCAGATAGAAGAATCTTATGGATATATCACTCTCATGGGGGCAGAGATAATTATGATGCTTAAAGAGAACAGCAAAAAAGGTTTAATAATACCTTATTTCAAAATCGATCAGTATGCCTACAATCTTATACATAAGTCTTGAAACGTTTGGCTTTTTGGAGGAAATTTCGAGTTTAGATCCGCTAACCCCCCATAGTAATGTTGGAAGCTGATGGAAATTCATAGATGAGTTCATACGAATGTGTTCCTCAAATATTGCAAAGGGGGAAGGGAGGCCAAGGTAGTAGTTTACATGCAGGGATGGCATCTTTCGACACAAAACTCGTGTGTCTCAAAGACTTTTGTCTGAGGTTGTAGACTGCTGCGGAAAGAATTAAATGATCAAAACTAAAACATACCACACTGCGAAAGGTAATGACGTATTTGATGGCATCTGCTTTAAGTACTGGAAATTCATCAACTATAAGAGTGGAATGAATGTTTAAAACTGGGTGAGTCAAAAAAGGCTCGGTGTTTGAAAGGCTACTGCTCCCTGAGTATATAAGTAATGATATTTTGCAAGATCTGATTGCATAGCTAGCATGCTCAATTATTTTGAGAATTTTCCTTGAACAAAATTGATCACTCCGCTAAGATTCAGTAAGGAATTTTCTGAAAAAATCCCTTCGAGAAACCTTAAAAAGGAGCCAAAATTACGAACAAACTTCACCGATTTAATTTGAATTTTTATCTATTTAGGCACGGTAGCCCTATCAGTACATGAGAACTGCTTTTCAGGGCGCCGTGGTATAAATGTTTCAGATTACAACGATTTGAATCTTCTGTTAAAGGAGGCAAGAGTTGGTGCCTGATTAAAATCAAGTTCACCGCTATGTTTCCCTCACAACGATGACTTCAGTACGCTTTTGCACGTGTATTCCTCGTACGTGAAAAATTTCTCCCTAGTTTGAATAACTTATTCAAGAGGATTTCATTGTCCCTAGAGAATTAAAATACATGAACATATCCAAGTGTCATAATTGCTTGGAAGAAGAACAAAGGAAAATCCCTCTTGTTGTTTTCACTGGAAGTTGCAGGTTATCGAAAGGGGCTTTCTGCACATAATCTCCCATTTCGACAGGAAGGAATGGCCGATTAAAGGCGGGTAAATTATTGAACCTAATTGGACATATCGGGAATAAAACAAGACCTTTTTCGACATCGATGATTTGATATTCAGGGAGCAGCATATTTTCAAACGCCGGGTCAGTTTAATGGCTAAAACGGTATAAGGCAGTATATGCATTTAGGCAAAACTCTAGCTTTGCCTATATCCAAAAGATACTCTGAAGTTGCTAAATAAAGATAAAATACCCTGAAATCTTCTTGGACCATTGATGAGTGCTGTATGAGAAAAGCAAATATAAAAAGATAAGAAGGGTATGTCGCTTTCCAAGCATCAATAAACATAGTGAGAAAAAACATGCAAACTTTTAATTACCGTTTGGCGATTGCAAATCAGGTGCAATATGGTTTTTAAAGAAGTCAACAAGATTCACCAACTGGCTAGCTTCTGTTGTTCCATGCTGCAACGATAACATCAAATAACATCAACTGTATCATATCTGACAGCATCTTACCTAACCCCAGTACTATATTTCTCATAATTAGTTAAATACATCTTCTAAGATAAAGAACATTTACAACAATGATTAAATTTCTTACCCAAGTTTAGGATTCAGCACCAAACTTTTCAGATATTTCAGAATGAATAAAGAATTTGACAATAAAAAATGGCTTCGGGTGACAGTTTTCATCACTTATGCATGCGTTGGTATTCAAATTAATAACAATTTTAACAAAGTTAAAAAGTATTAAAAATAAACTCATGGGATCGTCTTTCACCTGTTGAGACATGGGCCGAAGGAGACTACAGTGGTAGCCTAAAAATGCTTAAATTGCCTCATTAAGAATTATATTCATTCATACTTACGATGCTGTGGTTGTCTCTTTCTTCCTCATTGTCTTTACCCAAATATGTGAAATATATGCACAGCACGACTATGGCCGCCATATTGCATTGATTCTCCGCTGTGCCTCGATATAGGTTTCTGGGAAGCCCCAAACGCGAAATGCGTAGAATCAATGCAATATGGCGGCCATAGGCCACAGTCGTGCTGTGCATATATTTCACATATTTGGGTAAAGACAATGAAGAAGAAAGAGACAACCACAGCATCGTAAGTATGAATGAATATAATTCTTAATCCTTCGGCCCATGGTTGAGAGAGAACATAAATGAAAGAAGAATAAGCATAACCAAGAAGCAAATAAGCAATACACAAACAAATAAAAAATCAGAAAACCAACAAACCTTTGAGGTTTGCCTCTTAGCTGCCAATGATGTGACAAGGTAAATAGCTGTGTCTTTGGACTTCCAATGTTCCGAAGGCGATCTTGCGTATAGCTAAAGAAAGAAAAGAAATTCCCTATCTACAGAAAAAAGTTTAACCTTGATAGCTTAAACGATAAATTGTTGAAGAGAAGCTCGAATTACAAATAATATTAGGCTATAGATAAAACGAAATGCTCAGCTATACATAGCAACAAAGTTCAATGTAATCTGTAAATGCAAATCTTCAAAGTGCAAATACATTAAAAATTTAAAAATCAAGGTAAGAAATTAAAATTAACCGTTGTAAGACTTTTTCTATTGATACAAATTTTCTGTTTCATTCATTTCCATCTTATTTCAAATTCTGTTAACACTGTCAGGAAAGACAGGCTGCTTCTCAGGGGCCGTAAAAAAGCAACAAACTACCACTAAAGACCAAAATCATTTACAGTCAAAGAATACGTATAGATATGAAAAACATACCTACAGAGTTAGCAACACAGTCTTAATGGGAAGGTATGTAGAAAGGGCGCTGGATTGACCTCTTGTGGCATTTGACTCCAATCTAGCGCTTCACGATATGACACTGTCTCTGGCTATTGCTAATTTCTGTTAGCGGTGAATCCTATCAATTTACGGTACAAAGTTTGGTCCTGGTCCTGGTGTGAGTCCTGGGTCCTCTTTTTCCGGTATGCCATTTTGAGACACTCTGTATCTTCCTAAGAGCACGGAGATGAACGTTTCTTACCTCTAACAAGTAATTGACATATTGCGAGAATATCGTTATGACGGCAGTTTCAAAGTATTTGCAGAGTCCCCTGACTAAATCACAGGCTGCTCGTCGTCTTGTGTCGACATCTATGATTAGTAAAAGAATCAAATATCACAACAAGGGCAATTATCGCATTGAAATGGCATCAAAAATCGACCAAAGATTCAAAAGGTTTCTGAAGCAGACTCGCCAACCAGCAAATGTAAACAGAACAGATCATAAAAGCCTTACACCTGGGAATCAGAGTCAATGCATAACTTAAGATATAAGACATAACTCACTTGATATATCATACTAAAAGGAGCTCTTAGCAGATGTTTGTTTGTTGACGTGGAACTGGGATTGCATGTATCTAATTCCATGTCTAACTCAGCATCAAGTATAATATTAAAACAGACCAAAAATGCCTATCTTACCAAGGGCCAACAATATGGAATCTTTTATATTAGAGAGCAGTTATCTAAAAGTTGTGTACCCTGTCGGACCATTGAGAAAAAGGATACCCTATTCTGGAAAAAAAATAGATGAACACGAAATCCTGTTCAGCAGCTATTCACATTACAAAAAAAATTTTAAGTGCCTCCCTCACCCCCCCCCACCCATTTCACCAAGACCTTACCATCCGGGACCAAAATTTGGACAATAATGCAATGTTGCTCACCTGATCCTTCGATATCTCTTCGTATGTACTCCTCTGGATTGTCTTCAAATGCCTCCTCATCTGCCTCTGCAAAATGGTAAGGATCATAAATGTATCTAACTCACATCTTCAAGCAATGAAATTTTCTCGTTTAGTAAAATTAATGAGCCTGCTAAGATCGTACCCTTCTGTGGAATCTTTTTCAGCTTTCATCTTGCATAAACTATGGCAGTTGCGTCCGCTTGGTTTGGTGAGACCTCAATAACTGAGGTGGGAGAGCTCACTGAAGTGAAATTACTAAAGTTACTAGTTCGTAATAAGTTTGAGTAATCTTTAAATCCATTATTCAGACTTGTAAATTCTATTCACAAATCTGAAAAACGGGGAAAATAGATGGCTCCTTCACAGAAGCCACTCAAACGGTGCACATGTTTTTAGTGACACCCTGTAAATGAATTTATTCACAGCATAAAAGAGAACGATAAATAACTTTGTTCAGGGATTGAGAAATGCTGCCCCTTGAGAATTGCTTGCCACACAGGAATTCCAACGAGGCTCACTTGTAAAATAGAATAAAAGCCCCAATGAAGCGTGGCGTTTTCACAGGTCGATAGCAAGTTTTCTCTGTGTGATTTCCCCTCCCATCCTCCCCTAAAAAGACCTTTTGAACGTTATTGAAAGTTTAGTGTTTGAATTTCATGCAGTTGAAATATCTTGTGGCCTAGGCACAATCTAGCTCGACTGAACTTACTACTACCAACGTATTTAAGTACTTCTTGCAGTTAATAAATAAAGTTATTTTCGTTTGAATGAAATAAATAAGAAAATAACCCTCAGAAAGTCTGGACAAAGATCAGAAAGAGACATGTCAGAGCTGCGAGGGTGGTGTAATAGTGAATTAAGTACTCATAGAAGGGTACGCTATGAAAAAAGACTACTGTGAGATAAACAGCCCCGTTTTTCTTACCTTCTTCATTCTGATGAATTAAAGGAGAAAACTTGGCAAATACGAGTGCAACCTACCTCTGAACTCCATGTTTGGTACAATAACTTTCTGGCAGATGCTTTGAAGAGTGCTTTCATCTTGAAATTGATCTTTGTAGTGCGGTCTCTCACATACAGATGCTAGAAACAGGATTGCATTGCTCACTAACTGAAAATGAGAAATGGATGAATAAGAGATTAGGACTGCGTTCACATGAATACCGGGACATTTTGAAAACGGTGAAAAATGTGGCAGAAAGGCCTCTCGTTCACACGAAAACAGCATATTTTTACCGGAAAATGTTGAAAACGGTAGATCTCGAAAACGGAACTCTAACCGGCACATTTTGAAAACGGTATCGTGTGAACATCCGAATATGACGACAAACGAACACTTCAAAACTCTTTCAAAATGAGGCTAACCTATTCTTAAGATGCAAGTACATTTCTTTGGCATCAAGTTTTTTTGGAGAGACTGCATAGAGTATATTACCGTCGAATTTTTCTATCGTTTTCAAATTGTGCCTGTATCGTGTGAGCGATAGCTTAAATCTTGCTATCGTCACACTTTTCACCATTTTCAAAATGTGCTGGCATCGTGTGAGCGTAGTCTAAAAGCTTGGTCTTTAGAAAGGCATTTCCTCATATAGGACAGATGTTGCCAAACAGCAACATCAGTTTCTTTTGGTTGACACTGGAAGTAAACCCAATCAGCGATCGTACACAAAACAAATTCTCTCAGGTAGTAATTCAAAGCAACGAAGCTACAAAAGTTGCGCTGAAACCGGTAGGACAATCTGTCGTGGATTTTGCTTATTTGATTCAAAGCTGAGTACTTATTCTTATTAACGAGAATTGCAATGCGTTCTGCTCAGTTTTTGAATCAAATAAACAACATCCACGCGGCAGCTCTTTGGTATATCCTTCTTCTTCCGTTATAAACTCATAGCTTCGCTTTAAAGCCACCTTTTTCGCGTGCACAAGGCGACAGTTTGCCCTACTGGTTTCCAGCGGCGGACACTTTGCCAAACATTAGGGGGCGAAGCTATTGTTTCAGTAAAAAGCATTGTTTATTTCATTGTTTTCGAAGAAAAGATCGTTGTTCTAGCCAACACTGGGGGCGATCGCACCCCCTCGCCCCCCAAGTGTTCGCCACTGCTAGTTTTAGGGCAACTTTTGCAGCGTCTCGTTAAATTTCTGGTTCAGAGAATATTTTTGACTGCGGTCGCTAATAGCTCTGAATTGCGAAGTAAATCTAGAAACTGATGAATTTGTGTTACAAAATCTGTCCTATCTTTAATAGGAAAAGGATGTGTTTTTCAATAAAACAAAAAACCTTCAACTGTGAACGAGTCCTCGATTCAACAAAAATAAATGCAACATCTATCCAAGCTGGTCCAAAGATAAGACACTTACGAGGGAAGAAATCAAAATATCCATTTTGGCTCTGGTGAGTAATATGTTACATCAAAGAGAAAGTAAAAACGTTGTTCTGACATCTGTTTCCTTGTGCAAACAATTTTGTTGTTGATTACTTAAAAAGCATCGCTCGTAAAGTTATGGTACCAATTAGAGGGATCGAACAATACCGACTTCTATGTCAAAAGAATCAGGATTTATTAGATTGAGATATTTATTGCAATGCTTATGTCGAAAGAACCAGAGGTTACTGGATGCAATACGATTGTGATTCTTTAAAGGACGAGTTCGGGGTTGGCATAGTTGATGATAAAAAGATTATACTGTTATCGATGGTGTTTCGTACCTTTCCAACATTATGCATACCTTACACGCGAAATTACGTATTCAAACAAGCGATTAGTGGGTTATGACATGATAATGCTCAAACAAAGATCTCTCCCGATTTCTCACAAATATTTGCAGGTCAGGAAGTCATTACACATGAGTCGCTTACTTTAATACGTAACTGTGGAGGGAGAGAAAAATGACAAATGGTGGAATCATGTACGAAACAACATTCATAACAGTAAAACCCTTTTTATTGTTGAACATACTGATCCTAATCTTGTCCTGTAATCCAAGCAATGTATGGAGTAAGCAGAGACAGGTAATAGTTTATTGGTTATTAGACTGATTACATGAATCTCAGCTTTTCGCATTGATTTGGATGTTTATTGCTTTAAACTGAGACTCATTACAAGACAGCTTCAAAAACGGGGACTAATCTAGGCCAAGTCCGCCGCGTTTACGGTGCGACCAATCTGGTTGTAACTCTCTTCACATGGTCAACCTACGCGCCTATCCCCAGCGTTTGGTTGGCTGATGAGTTCCAAATTCGACTTTCCGAAGCAAAGTGACGTTAGAAGTCACGCTCAAAGCAACGATCGACGTCTTAGTTGACGTTCGGAGAATAGAGAATGCTTGATATTTCTCTTCAATCTTTTCATAAAATTTAGTCCCTGTTCAGAATCTGTTATGTTGCGAGTCCTTGAATGCGTGAAAATAAAAGTAGCAGATTAAAAAAGTTGCATGATACAAGGAATCCTGTCGTCAGTCTAGTCTGTTATTACGATGAATTGTGAGCACTTACCAAATCATGCTTGACTGCATTATCAGTTGAAATGAGCAGTGTCCACACAGCTTTTACAAAATCAGGCAGGTACGGCTTGAAAAGGAATACAACACATCAAAAAACTTCACATAAACAGCTGGACGTCCAAGAAAAGCATACAAAATTGGCTTGATCCAGCGATATGAATTTAAGTCTAATCAGTGGCTAACCCCTCAAAATGTTCCTCGATAGATAACTTCAACCAATATACCTCACTTGTTGGTACTGGTGCTCTAATTCAGCATATAACTTTTTACTTCTTAAAAAAACGGTTTGGAACGAGCGTCAAAATCTGCTAATTTTTCAAGGAAATCAAAAGCTTGACTCCCGTTCTCGGTATAAACACTGCGAACAGTGGCAAGAAGTTGCTTCAGATTTCAGAACACATTTCAGAGAGTTAATTTGGGGTAGTCGTTCTCCTTCGCTCCCCTTTGCATCGTCCCTGTAGTATTGCATAGTAGTGAAATAGGTATATATAGTAGAAAGTAAAATTTGTCGTAAATTACTTATATGAATAGAAAAAAGAGAGTTAGTTATTGAAAAATTTGAGCAAAGTGAGTTTAGAATGGTCCAGTTTGCCCACAGGCAAGTGTCATTGGTCGTTTTGCTTTGTTCTTGATGTTCTCATTCATTGTTAGCTAACATTTCTGTCAGTTGAATACCAGCGGTTGAAAACAGCAAACTTCTATTTGCAACTCGCAAAATGAAACTCTTGCATGCTCGCACTTTGAAGCCGTAACTGTTACACCACAAAATCAGCTAAGAATGAACGAAAACAACGAGAAACAACGCCAAAGACACTGAAAACTTCCTGTGTATAAACTGAATCATTCCTAACTCACTTCGAGTACGGTTATCGTAGATAAACTCTATGGAAAAGTGATCTAAAATCTGAGGCAATTTCTTGTCATTGCTTTCATCATTATACCGAGAATGGGGGTCATGCTTTTGTTTTTCTTCACAAATTTACCAGATTTGGACGCTCGATCCAAACGTCTTTTTTAAGAAGTTAAAAGGTCTATTCTATATGCAAAGGTTAACCTAAAAAGACTCCAAGAGAGTAAAATAAGCAGAGCGGTAGCGTTAAACCTCGTTACGCCAAGAAACGTTGTTGACAAATATGTGTTCTTGAATTTTTGGCCATGACCGTAATTTCGATGCACCTCAACAATTTTCCATGCCAAAGCTCTGATTTAGATGAGGACGCAAGTTTGAGCTCTCAAGATTTCAAAGCACCAATCAAGCAACGACGCATCCATGTTCAACTAAACAATCGCGGGGCATTATGAACGTGATTAGCCATTGGTTAAAGCTAAAGTTTTACATGCTTTGTTACATAACAAAAATTTTAAAACAGATAAGAGAGTTTACCGCCGTTCATAACGGTTCCGAATTATCATCAATCTACTTCAGTAGGCATAATTTTTAGTAGGCACAAATATACAAAACAGCTACGAAATAAAAGCTACAGTGGTGTCCCACATATAAGAAACACAAATCTAAGAAACACCAGCTCTGATTTTCAAAATAGCACCCCCTTTGATAAGAGACAAGTTCAGGTCTGAAAAATGTTTGTTTCTTATTTAAAGGTTATTGACATGAGAATGGTTTTTAGCTTTCCAATTAAGGCAAACTGTATCTATTCAAAATGAAAACAAGAGCTTGCATGCAAATGAAGCAAAAAGCACCTTCCAGGAATAACTGTAGCTTTCCTTTGAAGTGCAAATTCACAAAATACAAAATCAAAATAGCGTGTTTGAATCAGAGTAGTTCATTGATAGTGCACAGTTTTTCTAATAAGGAACTTAAAAAACTTTAACTTTACCCTGATTTGAAGTTTATACCTCATTTTATACGAAACACATTACACCTGAAATTGAAAATGTTGTTTCTTATATGCGGGACACTACTGTCATTCAAGCCTACAATCTAAAAAGAGAAAAACAATTTACGACAAAAATAAAGATAGCAAAGATAACTACAGAAATACTGGGTGCGTCAAAAAGTTTAGCTACGCGTATGGCAGGCTATGAAATAAAAGTATGTGGCCGATGTTCAAACTAAAATGGTAATTCATCAGTCAAAGGCTAACTAGATGGGAAGTTTTTTTGGTAAAATCACACATCTTTAAGACCCATAAATTAGACAAATGCCTGTAAGGGGATTGTATGCGAATAAAGAATTCAACGTTCCATTCTGGTCCATGATTTATGTGGCACTTAAGTCTGCATTGTCAGTTTCAGAAATAGAATTTAATTTTAATGGCAGTATATTATGGACCAGAATGGAATGTGGAATCGTCGTCCCCAGACATGCCCTTTGCAAGCGGTTTCCTCATTTCTGGCTCTAAATGATGAGTGATTTTACATGAAACATGAAACATATTAAAATTATTTGCATTCTTTCCTTTCCTCTGGATAAAACTAAAGAGGTATTTGATAAATATCATTGCCAAGGTCAACTACCTGAAATTCTTCATCGTATTTCTGAGCATACATTGCAACATTGTCACAAATTTGTGATCGCAATCGTTCTAGGGGACCAGCATCATCTGTGTCCTATCAAAAAGATGGATCTTCAGATAAACGGTACATATAGATGTGTAACATGCAAAATCAAAAGGTAATTCAACGGAAGAAACTTTCACAAGAAAAACTTTCCTGTTTTGAAAACGACATGAAAAAAATTCGAAACGATCGTTTGATCCACATGAAAAAAATTTTGTTTTCAAATGTTGAATGGAACGTTGGATGCGGTCAACGCTTGATCCAACATTTCGTCCAACATTTCATTTTTGGACATGCGCATTGCGCATTGCGCTCTAAAAAGTTGATACTCTGTCATCACAGCGCCATTTTCAATTTTTTTCAGTAGTGTGCAATCTAAATCAGCAATTCGTATTTGTAGGTTGCTCTACGAGAATTTTCAATCATTCTAAACATGTCGCTGCGCAGGTGAATGACGAATGACGATAATGGACTTTGCTCGCAATGTTGGATCAAATATTGGATGAAATGTTGGATGCGTTTGACGGGCCCTTATCAAAATCAACAAACTTTACCATTATTTGTTTAGTAAATGTTAGATGAAATGTTGGATGCGTTTGACCAAGGCTATACACAAAAATGCACCTGATAAACACAATAAATTATCATCAATTCAAACAGCAAAGTGAAGAATACTTACTTCTTTTTTAAGAACCGCAAAATCATCAACTAAAAGCGAGTGAAAACTTGTCATCCATCTTTTCATATTATCTTCAAAATATTCAGGTAAATCCTTTAAAAAAACATAAATTCATTTGAAACAAAATTGTACCAGGTGTCGCCAAAGATTCTCCCATATAAAAATAACCAAATCTGTTATATCAACAGGGAAATGATACTGTACCCTGATACTTTAATGCCAACAAGCGATGGCATTGAAGATACGGAGCACTTCTTGTTGCTCTGCCCTTCATTTGATGTTCAACGACAAGATCTTCTCGCTGGAAATGCTGCATTATTGCGATCAGTCAAACAAATTGCCGATCTCTCTGATGATGCTTTGACACAGCTTTTGTTATATGGTGATGACGACCTATCTAATCACTTGAATAGAAGTATACTCGAATTGACTTTACGTTTTATCCACGAAACTGGTCGGTTTGATTGAGATATCTGCAGTACTAAGCAACCACCAAGTCCCGTAAAGTAAATGTTCCCTTTCCTTGTAAATTCTTTTTCACACCAGATGTCAGGCATTTTCTCTTTTCTATTACAACCAACGAGTTGCATTTGTGACACCATTCAAGTTATCGCAGCCCTAACCTGACACCTGATGTGGAACAGAATCTATAGTCCATTAGTTTTCAATCGTTTGTAGTGTATTCGTAGTTAGTTGAACGCTACGTGTCTTTTTATATTGGCCATGGGGTAGTCATTGTCTTTCGCTCCCCATGGTATCGTACCTGTAGTGTTGTAAAGTAATTAGAAAGGTACAGTTTTCATTTCATTTCAATTTCATTTTCAAGTTAAACGTAGAACACATTGTAAATTTTTATATTTGAATATAAAAAAATACTTTACTCAAACCTGCCGCGTGCCATTACTTGACTAAATTAGTTGTTTATCGTTCTATTATTGCATTACACACTACGAGAATAATTATGGTTATAAATTTGTTCTCATTGAAGTCAAAGGTTGGCATATAAAAATCCGTATTGTTGCTGTTGCCAAGGCTGTCAGAATGGGCTGCACTCTCCTGAGTCCCTTTCTTCAAATAGACCCCTTTCACAATGACGGTAGTTCTTTTGAAATTCTTCCAGGAACATCACTTTCCTCGATTTAATGTGGATCGAAATCTCAAAAGCATGCATTGCTCTCAGCAACGCATGAAATTGTTTTGTACGTGTAGTTGTAACATAATGATACGATGTAGATTTCTCGCTGCACAGGGAATCACATCTTTTGCCTCGAATTGAACGATATTGTGAAATGGGTCTTTTGCGAAAAGTTCTATTGCAAATTCTACTTTGCTTACCTGGTAATTCAAACTATAAAATAGTTTGCAAATAATCACAAGAATTTCGAAAGTTTCCCTCAATCTTTTAGCATCATTTAACTCTGCTTTGACTTTTGCCATCTGTTTCTGTGTAGAGAACAATTAAGATAGGATACATAAGACAGATAATCTCAAAACAGAATCCTTTGGGTGACAAACATAAATTTCTTACTCAGAAAAAGGTTACTGCCAACCTGATACAGTGAAACCCCGCAAACAATAACATAGGAAAATAAGAACCTACAGATTGATTTTTGTAAAAAAGACACACATAGATAAGAACCAGGAACAGCGCTAGCCTCACGACATAGTCCCAGATATCGCAAAAATAGCAACAACGACAACAACAAAAATAACAACAACAACAACATTTCTTATTTTTGCTCAATCTGGGCCTTATGGACTTTGATATAAATTTTTGAGACGGAGATGCACACGTTTACGTGTGCCCTTTGGAACGAGGCCGCTGTGTAGTCTCAGAAGCGAGGCCAGCGACCTTCGGCAGTTGGAAATTCTCAATGCTGCGGTGAAGTTCATGGAAGCTAATTGGCCTTAAAAATGAGGAAACCCTGATTCACAGTGGAAGGTTTGTTGTTTCTTGGATTGAGGAGACATTTGTATGGATACTTGTGGCTTTTGTTCATGGCTATTATCACTGTGAACTTGAACTCTGAGTTGTTTTAACACTGTAGGTTCGAGCCGGCAACTTAGGCCCATCCACCATTGCCTGGTGTTCGTACAGTGTTGCTATGGTTTCCATATCTAGTTATGAAATCGATCGGGGAAAACTTCATCCCAAATTTTAGTATCAAAGTCCACAAGTCGTAGTTTGAGCGTCCATCAGTCTATCAATAGCGATAACTACGAATATGCAATCAGTCTAGAACAGCGCTACCAGGAAGGTATGTAAAGTCCATGTATGTAAATAACTTCAATGATATATGAAACTGAGACTGAAAATTCTTTGGATCAGGTGACTGTCCTTAGCCAATCGAATGGATTCACTGAGTTAAGACTTGAAAAAGCTCGTTAAAACTTGTGAAATTCACACTGGAATAAGTCTGATGGTGACCTGCCGGCGTCGTCACCGATGGGTCACCGGCAGTTAAACTTTTGCTGCGCAGTAGCCGATAGGTCGCCTCGGGTTGAAATCATATGCGAGCTAAGCTAAACAAGAACTTTCAGTACTTTTATGTAAAATTCTCTTGTGCTGAATATCAAGTAATCTATTGCTTATTTTGTAACTGGATGCTTCGTGTTTGGATTTGATTATCGAGAGACAAAGAACCATTTGTTTGAATAAAACTCGTCTGCTAACAGTCTTACCTCAAAGAGATCCGTCAATGGTGCAGCAAAGCTATCAAGAACAAACTTCAGTTCTGTCCACAGTTCTTGTGACTTGAAAGAGTACCTGAATCTAGAATAAAGAAAATTGCATCTCCAAGTTTGCATATGCGCATACTAACCACTTTTCTGTTGCACAGGAAAATTTAAAGTCCGAGGTCTTAAAAGTATAGACCGAGCTTGCGATGTCTGTCCATTGAGAACAACGGCTTTACATGTTCGTGTACAACGGCAAAACCGGTATGTGTTTTATTACCTGATGCCTTCTACGTTTGCCTAATATCATTTAGTCAAACGCATTTTATTAATGTTATGTCTTTCGAGTTTACTATAAATCTCACATGATAGATACTTAAAACAGATGCAAACTGTAAGAGTATTGTTGGCTTGATTAAACGCTTGCCTCTTCGTCTAAACTACTTCATACTGGAATTTTATCGACTATAAAATGCAACAAAATTGAGAATAGCTTAGAATGAAAGATCCTGTTTTTGAGTAATGTGGTCTAACACAAATCACAGCTATAGGTTAAAAAAACGTCTAAATACAAGCTGACATGAATGGGCAAAAACTGGGTGAGGTTTTTCAGAGCAGAAGAAACAAGGAACTCGAGCTGTAATAAATTGGCTGAGCGATCCAAGGGATTCTGCTAGCAACACTCCTCAGAGTAACTTCATAGCAGTTACCTCCCTCGATTTCTCGTATCCTTTCTTCGTTTGTAATGATTTTCTATTGGTTCTCTTCTGGAAATTACGTGCTGTACTTAGGAAGTCCGATCTGTAGCGGGAACTAGGTGACTGCATGTCTTTTCTGCTGTGGACAGGACCAGAATCGTATTGTTGATTTAAATTACGTTGTACTTTATCTGAAAGAAATCACTGTTTTTATAGCAATACCTTTTGAATAAAGAATGGGCAGTCTGTAAAATACCGTTGATCTCATGATTTGCATCACTTTGCATTCTTTGTATCATATCCTGAAACAAAATCAGAATGATAAACATATCGACCAACCAAAAAATAAAACAAAGATAGCTACTTCAAGTCATTCAGAAGCAAACTTGGTTGATGTCTAATGCTAGAATAATCTCACCTGAAGAACGCTTGTCAGCCAGGGTTACTCTACCAAACAACAAATCTCACTTGATAAATTTTTATTGGAAGATGAACAAAGTTGAACAATCTTCGAACCTTTAGAATCTAACTGTCGTAAACAAACATGGAATGATCAAATCTTTGTGGCTAAGTTATTTTTGCTGTCACAAAATCCAGTCAAAACATATTTGCATCTTCTTCTGTGTTTCTTCTGACTACCAGCGTAAATCTTAAGTTAATGCTGTCAATTACTAGACAAAGTTCTATGATGAGACCAAATCAAACACCCTAGTACCTAAAACAGCAAGTCATGCACTCTTTGCTCCATTTTACTTCACTGATGTATTCAATTTTGAATCTGACATCAACTTACGGGCAATAAACTTTCCCATTTTTCAGGGAAATCTTCTCGTCCAATAATGCTGATTGCATCACTGAGCTAAAAAAGAAACAGATTAAAGTTTACAATTGCTATCTTGACGGTCCGGTAT
This sequence comes from Aurelia sp. 3 sensu Dawson et al. (2005), assembly GCA_964020215.1. Taxonomy (NCBI): domain Eukaryota; kingdom Metazoa; phylum Cnidaria; class Scyphozoa; order Semaeostomeae; family Ulmaridae; genus Aurelia; species Aurelia sp. 3 sensu Dawson et al. (2005). Next base: position 7,997,323 of record OZ026591.1, read on the forward strand.
CTCGAATTTTAGCAATCTTAGACGAATTTCATTCCCCTTTAAACGACTTGGACATCTAAATATTTGATCTTTGCAATAAATCTAAAATTCTCCTGGAAGTTTGAAACAACGCTTGCCAACTTTGAGCTGTATAACTTGCTCCAAAACTTTACCTGCCAGCTTTTCAACTCTTTGCATACAACTACATTCCCTACAACGGTCCTGAGTTACCTAAAATACACCAGGTGATCAAAAAAAGTTCCCACTTTTGTAAATTCATAGCACAAAAGTGCTCTATTGATTGGAATGAATCGAATTTTGCTTGATAGCTGTGATCGAACAATAATAAAAAAAGATAAACCTGTAACTGGAGATAAAACTGTTAAACCAACAAGAAAATCAAGTAATCACTTACCAACAACGTTATTATACCAAATTATTACAACAAATACGCGTTTCGTTGCACACTCCTCAATTTGGTTCATGCGAAGAACAGATAAATAACACTACCAGGCTGTTTTATACCGATCACAACAAAATACATTTGAGTATCACGTGAAAATCACATCTGAGCCACTGATTGGCTTATCTCAAAACAAAGGCCATCCAATCAACAAGCGCCAAAACTTTTGGCAGCAACTTCAAAACAGTTGGAGGGCGAAAACAAACTCCTTCTGTCAGCAAAGTGAGGGATCCCGAAGTTTAATGAACACAGCTTCTAAAACTTTGAGATGAAATGCAGACCTTGCCCTACTCAAAATACAGAAGCATTCCTCGTTGTAGATGTTACCACACTTAACACTACTCAGTAGTTGGGTACCAATTGCAGAGTGGCTCTAGCAGACCCTATTACATAACAATCTTAATGATAAATAAAGGAGCTGCCAACAGTTGCAAGCTTTAAAACAAAGATCAAAACATGGATGAGTGAACAATATAATTGTAGAGTTTGTAAGTAGCCTAGCCATTATTTATGTAGACTGTCATATTATTTCTTAGACATCCTTGTAAATTATATCGTAAATAGTTGGTATTAATTAGCTCCTGTATAATTATGTAATACCAACTTTAAAGAATGATTATGATTGATTCGATTTGACTTGACTTTATACATCAATTTCAGCTTCCATTTCAGTTTCAATTCTTCATTCTTTTAATCATGCTAATTCTCAAAACGTTTTCAAACAAATTTCGAACAACCTGAAAGATTTGATCAAGCATTTTATTTAATTTTCCAGTTGTTCTGAAAAAATAATTTATTGTGAAGTCTCTTGAATTTGACAAAAAAACTACTCCTTTGAAAAATACTAAAAAATACAAAAAATACTTCAATTTTTACCTACTCTCGAGTACCGAACAATCCCCCTTGCTTATTAATTTTTGAAATATTTTCCAACCCAAAACTTTAATTCCATTTCATTAATCCCCCCCCCCCTTTTCATTAATTTTTGGAAAAATGAAATGATGGTAAACATTATTTCTGAATGAACACAAGAACAAGTTTCAGGAAGTGCATTTAACAGAACCAGAGTTCGTAGGTAAGTCTATCAGTAACATCACTGTTCACATAAAGACAAACGACTATAGACCTTTTAGCTATTCTGCAAAAGAGCCTGGATCGAGCGTTATTTTTACATATTTCTATACATGAGATTCGATCGAGTGGCGTTAGAGCTTCTATCACTATTGTGCACATTCGAAAATTCTACAAGATGTAGCAAAGTATCGTTCGATTGAGATTCTTTCTCGGAATAGCTAAAAGGTCTATTCTCATTTTCTCCAGACAACCCCAAATTGTTCGGACCCCCCTCCCCAATTATTGTTATATTGAACCACTTCCAGCCCCCTGGTTACTCTCACGCCCCCCGTTCATTCGGTAGTCGAGTATTAGAAGAATTAATCCCTGTAATTATTGCGGAACTATATTAGCTGCAGCTGTTCTTCGAACATGGGGCCATGTTTTGAGTCACCCTGTACTTCTTCTCATTGCAAGAGGTTCATCTTAATATAATAACTTATCATAAAAAACAAACAATTTTCATGCAATTATCTCACCTGTCTTTGCAGTGCCTCTGGATTCTTCAACATTAATGTGATAATCAAACTTTTAACTGTGAATTGAAGAAAGGATGAGATGAGAAATCATTGAATTATATACTGTATTTTCTTGCTGGCCTGTATAAAGAGACGGCCTATATAAAGAGACATGTCAGCATCTACAGCACATGCTTGGCATACATGAACATCACAAGAATTCTTTATGTTAAATATTTTAAGAATTTTTGAGCCATATGAGAGATTTTAATTTTTCTAAACAAGAATTCTTTGGTATGTTAAATATATTTGCAAGGCCTGTACAGTAGACTATGTCATTTTCACTCAAAACCTTCTTCTTCAGGTACCATGCTGTATAGCTTTGGCGATCATGGACTGCCACTGCTTTCAGTCACTTCATAAAGCTATTTTCAATAAAGCCTCGAGCATCCCAAATGCTGGCATGAATTCCCACATCTAAGAAATAAATGTTTTCTTCATCTGCAATTCTTTGCTGACTTGTATCATCTATTCAATAGATGTTTTTCGGTTATTGGTCTTTTCAATCAATTTATGAGGTATTTTTAAAAGATGTTTTTGAGCATCCCAGATTCTGGGATGAATTCTCATATCTAAGAAATAGATGTTTCCTCACAGTTCTTCCTGCAGTTCTTTGTTGATTTCTATCATCTATTCAATAGATCTTTTTGCGTTATTGGTCTTTTCACTCAATCTAATAGCTATTTTTCAAAGATGTTTTTGGGCATCCTAGATTCTGGGATGAATCCTCACATCTAAGAAGTGGATGTTTCCTTGCATCTGCAATTTTCTGTTGACTTCTATCATCTATTCAATATATTTTTTTAGTTAATGGTCTTTTCAATCAATTTACCAGGCATTTTTAAAAGATGTTTTTCAGCATCAAGATTCTGGATGAATTCTCACATCTAAGAAATAGATGTTTCCTTGCATCTGCAGTTCTTTGTTGATTTCTATCATCTAGTCAATAGATGTTTTTTGTTATTGGTCTTTTCAATCAATTTAACAACTATTTTTAAAAGATGTTTTGGGCATCCTAGATTCTGGGATGAATCCTCACATCTAAGAAACAGATGTTTCCTTACATCTGGAATTCTTTGTTGATTTTTATCATCTATTCAATATATTTTTTTAGTTAATGGTCTTTTCAATCAATTTACCAGGTATTTTTAAAAGATGTTTTTGAGCATCCCAGATTCTGGGATGGTGCACTTTGGAACATCCTTCTTTTTCGAAAATACCATGGTGTACGTTTTCTTCTTGTTTAGCAATAGGCCATATAATGTTCTCTCTTCCTTTACCTTGTTTACTAACACCTGAAGGCCTTTTTCTGCATTTGCTTATAAGTGCTGCATCATCTGCAAAATGCACATTGTTGATGTTAACTCTTCCCACTTCTGCTCCTGAAATGTTTCCTATTATCTTCCTTATTTCTTCACTATAAACAGAAATCCAATCTGGAGAATAAGAGCAGCCCTGTCTTAAACCTCTTTTATCTCTTTTTCATGCTCCTAATTCGTTTTCATATCTGATTGTTGCACTTCAGTCAACACTATTGAAGTGAATTTACTGAAAGAATAGGCCTTGTGCACATTAACATGAAGACTTCCCTCTCATGAATTTGCAACAAAAATTAATTGCATTTCATACTCATAAACTCACTGTTCAAAAACCTAAACAAACAGTCCCAACTTCTTGGTTGGTTTTCAAACTGAATTTAGCAAGAAAAAGGGCTCTTGCTGTGAGCCCACCAACCATTACCCTCAATAAATTTCTTCCCCATCATGCTAAATGTGGAAGAGAATAATATGCAGTAGACTTACTGGCATTTCTGTCTCCATCACATATTTTATTTGTCTCTCCTTCAACCTAGAGAAAAAAATTTAAGCTTTGGTAGATTATAAATGTTGCAAAATTACTCTGTTGGCGAGAAGGGAAGTCTTGCGGAACAGATTTTTTGGTCATTTGTTGAATAACTTGGTGTGTCAGAAGAAGTTAAAGCGATGCACATGTGAAGAACAATGGGAAGCTGGGGCATTTGCCAGTATCCTTTCTATTGCAGAATCCAAAGGAAATGACTCAAACAAACTCTGCCAAAATGTCCCTCAACATTTCACTGATTATAGGTCTAACTGACTGTCTATCAAACCAAGACTTATAAAAAACCAAGACCATTCATCAGAATCACCGAGAGGGAGGAAGGAGAGGCAATTTGTCCCAGGCCCTCAGAGTCTACAGAGCCTCATAATTGAAGAATTTTGACTGTTTCACTGGAGATGCTCTGAAATGCATTTTCAGCCCATCTAAAGGGCGTGATTGAAAACATTTTCTGCTTGCTTGGCTCGCAGAGGGCCTCATTGGCAGTTGTGTCCCTATGCTCTTGGCGGCCCTGCCACTCATACTGGGACCCACACTACTGAGGCATTTTTTTAACTCACTCTTTCTATTTCTGGCTACTATACAATGCTATTAGAATTTGGAAAATTTGACTGATTTATGTTGACCAACAGCAGCTCAAAGCTGACAAGAGCTTTGAGGAGATTGACATGACACAGCAAGTCACACAGAGAAGAATACCATGAAAACAATGTGATGCATGGACAAACTTTGTATGTAGGTATTTTTATACTTCACCAAGTACCTATAAAATGACTTAAGTGAAGTTTTCAAATCAGTGTTCTTAGGCCCATATTGATACAGAGAAGAATAGCATGAAAACAATGTGGACATGGTCAAACTTTGTATGCTGTAGGTACTTTTTATACTTTTACTATGAGCCATACTTGGAGCATCTGCAAGTCTATCAATAGCAATGACAATGGCCATGTAATTAGTCTACCTCAACATCATCTCAATGCTATTTCAGGATGTGATACAAGTCTCTCTTATTCTCAGCACTAGTTGCAAGGTAATAACATGAAGTGAGCTCACCGGTGAGGATAACGGAAAGAGAGAGAGCCTTGTTAGATTAGGAAATCGTAAATTTAGACACTAACACTAACACAAAGAAAGGGATATAATTATATTTAACCACCTTTATGCAGCAACAGATGCTGCTCATATGACTGGCTTTCTGCCTCACACCAAAGGATTTGCCGGTGGACAGAATCTTGTTCACCGCCTGTCTGTTGACAATTCAGTTCATTCATTTTAAAATCCTCTACATACAAATATTCTAATATTCAGCTACTTACAACAATTATAATAAATACATAATAAATCAATACAAAGGTAAATGACACTACACTAGAGGACTTGTATGACGGGAAATTGGTAAGAAGGAACTCTCTCAGTAGCAAAGCTTGCTTGAACTTTCTCAATTGCTCTCTCAGTAGCAAAGCTAATTGAGGAGAGAGCACCCCCTGTTTAGATAAGAATTTTAGAAACTATGCTGGGTAAATCAGACCTGGCCATTTGAGGCGCGCGATCACGCGCGCACTCCTCATCACGCACCTCCTGCCCTTGAAGCGTTATTTGTCACGCGCCTAAGAAGTCTTATTTGCTCGAAATCACGCTCCTCCTTTATCGTTGAGGCAATGAGCGTTGGATATTCTTGGAAACTGATATCCTTTTGCAGAAAGGAAATCAATAAATTAATTTATCTAAATGAATGAAATACAGTATTGGTTATTGGTGCTGAGTATTGGTTCATTAAGTGCTACTATGCTAATCATAGTTACTTTCAATCAAAGAATTTCCTGTCTGTCGCAATGACACAATATCATAATGCGGACAAGGTAACAGTAAGGTCAGATTACATGGGGACGAAACATGGGGTTGCAGTACATGTGTTCGAAATCTATGGACTTGTTGATCGTAAATTCAATGTATAAAAACAATGTGGAGATGATTTGATGTGGAAGAAACGAAGGTACTCAGTTCCCCTTCATCCAAGGACTACCGCAATGATAGGGAGTAACTACACGGAAAAGCATTCATCATCGAAAGGCCTAAATACAAGCGCCTAGATACAAGCTTCTGAACACAGAGGAGAATATGATCCTTTCTGTTGATGTTAACAGTTCAAGCTATGATATAAATCATCATTATTTCAACTCATTTCCAGTATTGTTTTATCGCTGAGTTCTTGAACTTTCCTTTTTCTTCCTCGACCTCCAAAATACGGTGGTCACGGAGTGAAATAAGCACTTAGAATCACGCACCTCGCTATCCAAGGCGAGTGATTTACCGCGCGCCACTAAAGCTACTTACGGCTAGGACTGGAAAATTATGACTGTCTATAAAACACTTTCAACTATCATTGACAAAAGAGTCTCGCTTTCAATTCACTGACCGTGCAGTCTCTCTCTCTCTCTCTCTTGGCCTGTCTTTTCTCCCTCTTTATCATTTGCCTCAATATAACATGAGATCTAATTCTCAAAAGCATGCATTGCTCTCAGCTATGCATGAAATAGTTTTGTATGAGTATTTGCAACATAATAGATCTGTCGTACATTCCTTGCTGTACAGGGAATCACATAATTTGCCTGGAACTGAACTATTAACTGATTGAGTTAATAATCAAAAAGAAGCAAAATTAGAACACTAAATCAATTCACCAAGAACTAGTAGGTGAATCAGAAAAAACTGTACTTTTAAAAATTCATAGCATCAAGAGCACTTCACAGAATTTGATGACTCAAATTCCAGCTAAAAGCTGACAGATCGAAGTACGTTGGTGATTTTTCTTGTTGTCTTGCCAACATTAGATGCATCGGTAAATTTAACTTGATAGAAATTTCATGGTTGCAAAATGACTGAAAAAGGGCTAAAAACGTTGATCCAATTGTAAAGACTCTCCCTACACAGAATACACAATGGGAATTTCACCTCTCTCAAGACTAATACAAAATCAGTTTTCAAACAACTATTAGAGATTATGGCAATAAATGGGCAGTGGATATCTTTCACTAGGAACAATTGCATTTTCTTTATGGATCTGTGCAAGGAGCCATTTATGAACTGATCAATGATTTAGGCCATTTTTCGGTCATTTTGCAAACCATGAAATTTTTGCAAAGTTGAATTGACCCATATTTCTATTGTTTATGAGACAGTGGAGAAAATTGCAAAAAATTCTTTCATGATCTTTAACTAGAATTTGAATCATTCAAATCTGTGAAGTATTTAGTGCTATGAACTTTTGATATATATTGGAGCTTTTTCCTGGCTCATTCTGCATAATACTTACGATTCTCCAATTTCTTTTGACAAAGTTCTTAAAATTGACAGCAGCAGCTACTCTGATAAACATTTCACATTCTGGACTGTCCAGCAACTTCAAAAGCATCAGGCCATAATTGGGAACTGCCTCAACAGACTGCAGGTAGTCTTCAGCTGAAAGAATGATCATGGCCACTATCAGTGTTATTATCCTTATTGTGCAAAAACAAGTTCTTGATATATACTTCTTGACACTGCTAACCGCATCATAATTTGTAACATTCTACATTTGTTTTGTTCTGATAGCCTGATAAACATTGCTAAACAATGATCAAGACAATAAACTCTTATGCATGTCGTGAGCACACCAAATTCTTATAGTATGCTTAACCACCATTAAGCAGTGACAGATGCTGCTCATTTGATTGGCAAGTGTAAAACACAGGTTGACAGGTTGACAGGTGTCATTCTTTATGCAGCTTTTACTTGGTGATAGAGATGTTCGTAACAAGAAATGTATGTGTATGCTTGAGGTGACTTTGCAAATTGTCCATGCCAGATTGGAAAACGTGTACAATTTGGCTTAAGCATAGTAGCAAGTAAACTAAAGGAAGGTGCTAGCTGTGAGTGGAGCTGAAAAAGGTACCAGAGTTACAAAAATATCAAATATCCTATTGCTCTCTGATGCAAGAATCTTTAATTCTGGCTGCAATCAGCAAACTCTGATCAGGCAGGATAATGTGTTGAAACCAAGACAGAAAGGATATCAGAATTGCGATACCTTTTTTGTTAGAATAATTTTGCAATTTATTTGCCTGTCTACAAAAATTACCCATAATTTTGGATTAAATTTCATTGGAAAGTTAATATAATTAAACATTGCAGAGTACAGAAAAATTAACAACAAGGCAGGAAAAAATAGTTTTCTTGCAAATATGAGAGCAATTTAACAGTAGCATGATTCATGTAACATGCAAGCAGCTGACAAATTTTTTCAAAATGAAAATGCTACAGGCTCTTACATAGATACTGGATTATGGAATAAAATGATGCAACTTTTTTCCTTGCATCAGTATTTTTCTTTGTGTGACAGTTCTTTGAAATTTGATGAATCTCACAAATTTCACAACAGACTGCAAAGGAGCCAGATTGCTATTTCGTGCGCAATTCCAGGATGAACAATAGTTTATTTTTTAAAGCAATGGCTAGGCGCGCATCTTCAGCGCACACTTGCAAAGTTATCAGTCTGGCAAAGGCGAAAAGAAACAGAAACTTTTTGTGCCTGTTTAGCTGTCAATTTTTCATCAAGTTGACACAAATGAACTTAGGGGTCATCGACAAAAGATTTTCGTCCCCGTTAACGGATTTTGTCCGTTAACTTCTGAACCCCCTCTCCCCCCCTTGTTAGCGGACAAAACTTTTCTGGCCTCTTTTAAGCAGCCTTGGCCCGGAATACACCTGGCCTAGACCCACCATGAATGGCATGGCCTAGCTAGCATGTCTGTCGCAAACCAACACATTTTAATATGAGGTAAGTTCACACCTGAAATCCACACATTTATTTCAAACTTCAGTTAACTTTGTTTGTGATCTGACACATTCTCGTGAAATATTTATGCAACATTTCTTATCAAGATTGTTGTCCCTAATATGACAATTTTAACGGATTCAGGTGAGACCCGCTCCCCCCCCCCTAACGGACAAAATCCGTAAACGGGGACGAAAATCTTTTGTCAATGACCCCTTAAAATACTACAAATGTTTAAGAGAAACAGCATCTTTAAGAAAATTAATGATAAAGTTTGTTACTTTTGGAGTTATGTGAGTCCCTTCATAAAAGTCCATGGAATTCAACATGACCAGACACAACAAAAACAGACAAAATTGTTACACTCACTGCCGTTAAAATTCTTTCACACTGACAAAATATACAGCAAGCGAAAGTTGTAGGATAAAGTTTAAAGGAACTTCTCAGATTTCGAGAAAAAATTTTTTGAAAACGTCCGGTCCTTTTACCCCCTCTCCCCCCTTCAAACGTCCAATAGGATGTTTTGCGTGAAAGAATCGATTAGAGTACTTTCGCCCTTCTCCTCATCACACCACCATTGGCGAGTTAAGTTTTCAAACGAAAGTACCCTGGGCATAACAACGGTGGCACAACAGACAACCAGCGCGCTGCAAAGTAGTGCTAGTGTGCGCACATCGCTATTTCTGTCTGGGCCTACTTTTTTGGATGCAGTCCACATTTTTACGAAATGAGTAAATGAAAGATCGCCAGAATGATCAAAATAAGACTGCCTCACCTTTTTTTCGTTCTTGTTTATCAGCTGACAGCGTAGCACGAAGACAAACAGACAGTTCTTCCATGGTTTTGTTGTGAAGGACTGCCAAGTTCACGTGTGTGACAAAATGTCTGTGATGACTAGAATTTGAGCGCAGTTTTTAACAAACCAGCTGGTCCTGTGGAGTCACTTTATCGTTTGGTTCGTCTACAGATTTTTGCTGTGCGTTGCAGTGTTCTTTATGCAGCGTCTTTGCGAGTTACTGATAAGTTGCAGTTGTCTGAGTTCTTTGCAACTGAAGCTTCGATGTTGTGACAAGAACTTAGGCCAGTTCCATCCAGTTCTATTCCTCCCGCCAAAAACATGCGCAAAGTTTCAAAACCGCTGACCAGCTTTCTTGCAATTTATGACGTCATAACTTCTGAATCAAAATTGATGCAAAAGGGATCGAGGGAAGCATTAGCATGTCAAATTTTGGAGAGGCCACGAAACTTCCAAGGGTACTTTTTGTTTAGTCAAAAAGGCATTTTTCTTTGTTGCAAGCAGGGGTGCCATCTCCGGGTGCCCCTTCTTCCTAAACATCTCTGGAGACAAATACGAGACTCCCACTAATCTGTCCGCTTTCCCTCCGGATTTCCTGTTATGCATGCGAAAGGGTTCAGAATTCTTGAAAAATTCTGTAACACAAATTTTTCCTTTTTGTCAAAATCCAGATTCACGTCGAATCGCAGTCACAATCAAGATGACTAGAATTTGAGCGCAGTTTTCAACAAACACTTTACGATCCTGGGTCGCTTTCCAACAAGTTATGCATAGGGTCGCAGTTAAGCGTGCTAAAATTTTCAACACTGAAGTGAATGAAGGGGAACAGCACACTAAACTAGGTTACAGGAAACATTCATCTCAATATACTTGGCCCAATTTGTAACAGTCTTTTAGAGGAAGACCAAATATTTCTAAATTTTCACCAGAAAATATTTATTTAAACACTTCAACCAGCAAAATAGTTAGTTACGTTATATCCTATGGTGCTCTATGAAACAGAAACAACAAACAACAACGAAACAGAAAAACGTAACCGGGGACTAAAAATGAGCTTTCCACGTTTGAAAGTCCTGTTTGCTATTAATACGAAATTGAATCAGAGTATGATTGATCGCCGAAAGGTTGAAGAACATTTTACAATTTTTTCCATTTTTCTGAGCATTCTAAGTATAGGTGAATTGGATTTATGGAACTTCCTGCACTTTGAAAGGTTTGAATAAAAGATAAGTAGTCTCCTCATTTGCAGCTGATTGCAAATATATTCTATCTCTTCGTTTTGCTTTTATTGAGGTCTAGATTTTAATTCTGGAGAGGAACGAGATATTTTTGAGTGATGAGACCGTTTTTAATGTTGACCAGGGGTCTTAGGCGTTATTTAACACATTTGCGTAAATGAAATTTTATCTATGTTTTTCAATGCTCAGAATGGTAGATCAAAATCACCTACGCTTTTCTGGTTTCAACCAAACTTTGATGGATTCCAACTACCTCAATAAGTAAGCCTTTATAAGTATGCTATGCCCTACCTTTATAAGTATGCTCTGCCATAGAACTTTTAAACATCTGAAACCATTTTCGTTCCAACCGGTACAACGAACTTTGGTTGGCACTTTCAGTTTTGGACCAAGAGCGGCAGTTTCTTGACTTGCTCCAACTCTATTCGATGGTATATCAGCACTAAGGAAAATAAGCGTCCTGTTCGTGGTTTACGCCCCCGCAGAGGTAATTCTTTTCCTTAGTGCTTGGAGCAAGTCTAGCAGTTTCTGGCCATAAGGTCCAAAAAGAGGTCCATTCAATGATTCAGTCTCCTCCTCTTCTTGGCTCCATTCGCTTTCTTGCATGAGAGAAGTATGCTCGATTATTGATACAGTAAGTCTGAGCACACCTGAAACTCAAAATTTTTGATCAAGCTGTATCGCTTCTAATATGTAAGGAAAGATCTTCACAAGAGGCTGCCAGACTTCTTGTAAGAAACTTGATTAGAAACTGCCTAATTAGAAACTTCTTCTAAATATGGGATGCTTTCCCCCGTCAACTAATAGTTTTAAAGTCTTGGACCAAACTGAATAGTTGCAAAGCTCCAAAGATGGAAAATAAAGATACATTGTTTCATGCACTGCGAATTCGTGATTCTCAGCAAGTATAAATTAGCAACTATTTTTCGTTTTTAAAGTAAAGTTAGTCTTGAAATGCCATAAATGAGAAATATTTGCGTATTGTTAAAGGTGATCTGAAGCGAAAATCATTATTGATGCAAATGAAGGGCTCTGTCGATTGGTAAGAAATCCTGTTGAAATTTGTTTGATATCTCATTTCGTTTTTAAGTTATCCAATGATTTTAAGTGTCAGTTGATGACGTCATTTGTTTGCAAATTATCAGGATTCTATATGGAAAGAAGCTGTATCTGATCTTTGGAAGGTTACAGTTTTAGGAGACATTTCAGCTGAGCACAATAAATGCAATAAACATTGTTTCATCAACTGATTTAACCTTTAGAAAGGCATTTCATTTGAAGGAAAGGTCGTTGACTTTATTTCTCTTTGGAAATGTGATCAACCTTGTATGCTTTCTCGTACTTTTTGCAAACAAAATGACGTCATCAGCCAATCGTACAAATTAGTGGATAGCTCGAAGATGAAACAAAGTATCAAAAAAATTTTAATGACATTCTTCTTCGTTCAACAGTGCTATTCATCTGCATCAATAAAAATTTTCGCTTCAGATCACCTTTAAGAGTATTTGCGTATTCTTAAAACGAGGAAATTTGTCCTTGAAAACTGTTACTTCCAGAAAGAAGCAAAAATACTCTTGGCAGAAAAATTCAACGCAAATGGGAACCGTAAACCACAATGATATCATTTGACAACCATACTAAAGTCTGCAATGCTTTATGTTGACAAATGATTTTGAAGTGAGGCTGCAGCAGAAGAATTTTACGATACTTGGCATACAATTACTTGTTTCAAGGATACTTGTTCTTCTCCAATCAAGTTACACTTGAATTGAAACAAGTATCTGAAGCTCCTCATTCCGAGCAATCTTACTAATCAAGTAAACATATCCTAATCAAGAGTTCTCGCCAAGAATTTACACGTATAAATGTGCTTGTTTCAAGAGATTTTTTGTTAAATCTAGTATTTCAGTTCTCAATTTGCGAATCAGTCATTTGCTGTGTGCTTTAAAATGTCAAGTATGAAAGACTGGCAATTTTGAACTACGATAAATACTATTTCATATTTTTACCATCGACAAGAAATTGAAAAAAGGAGTCTGTGTGGTTTCTTAAAAAGGAGAAACTATTCCAAAGAAAAGCTGTCTGCAGTTTTTTTATATGTTCGTTTCTGCGGGGACTTCCTGTAAAATTGAAAGCACAGAAAACACACAAAGTAATTACCCATTATAAATCATATAGAAAACGAAGTACAAAATTATATTTATATTACGCAGAAGATATATAAGAACCATAAACGAATTGAATATATGATTTACGATTACATGATTAAACGTCTGGTGATTTCTTCTTTTTCACTTTCTTAGTTTTTTCATATTTAACAGTTTCTACTTGAAGTTGCGATAGTTCTGAAATTCTTGACATGAATGGTTTGCTTGCTCTCAGAAGAGGGTCCGGGTATTGATTTTCTGGAATAAAGACAAAAATTTAGCGTTTAGCAGCATTCTAGTAAGATTAAAGAAAATTAAACTGGGTGAATTAAAAAAGACCAAAAAAAGTTGTCCGAGAATTCTCATGAAGAACTTTGAGAATCTTCGGATTTACAATGGAGAATTCACAAAACTTTACTTAAAAATAATTCCGACAATCACGAAGTGGTGGTGGACATTTCAGTCACAGAAGTTAAATGCCAAAATTTTAAGGAATAATACCATTTTCAGTTCTCACTGATAATGAAAAAATGAAGTAAGGACCCTATGCTTGAAAACGATCAAGCCCAGGGGAGGTACATAGCATATTGAGGGTAAGAGTATGTGCCGCACATATGGTGGGTCTTGAGACGCAATATTAGGGTCTTTTTAAAGCAGATTTTCCTTAAACATGGGTGGGTTTGGCTGAAATTCGCAAAAAGCTAGTTAAAAATGGGTACTTTACCGCCAAAATTCGTCATAAAGGTGGACAGGTAGGCAAGTTTTGGTAATTAGAAGAGGATGCCTTTCTTAAAAGCAGCAAAAGACCCCTGTCCATCCATACAAAGTATCCACCGGGTGATCAAGTAGACACAATTCTACCGGGAGAGTACCAAAATCTATCCACTGTTTGAAAAATCATACAGCGAAGATTAGAAATCGATTCGGAAAGCACCAGGTATGCTGCCTGCCTGACGCTTTCACTTGATATTAGGAGTTTCTCTGCACTTGATAAATGCACACTTTTCCTCTAAAATAAAGAACTTCCTCAAACCGGTTTCCCTGGGCATTAGCTGCAAAATAAACTTGGATGGCCCAAGCTCAATTCGATTCAACTGTTAGAATGAATGAAAAAAGACCTCCTTCCACTAAATACCAGGGAACAAAAAGAATACTTTGTATCAAAATCTTTGCTATACTCAATAGAATGTTTTTTGTCCTTTGAGCAATGCGAGAAAAATTTATACTTAGCTAATAACAATACTTGTTTTTTTTATTATTCAATTTATTTTACGTTGGCTATATAAACAATACAATTAATAGCACATGGTGCTAATTTAGGCCAACTACAATCATGTAAAAAATAATAATAAAAATAAAGAAATTAAATTTACCCTAAATTTTCTTCTAAATTAAATGTAACCTAAATTTTCCACATATCGCTTGCATAGTCTACAGTCACAGCTAACCATGTACGTTTTAATTTTTCTTTTAAACACTGAAAGAGACTCTGATTCCCTTACTTGGGTAGGTAGTGTCTTCCAGAGCTTCTGCCCGAGGAACCGCACAGTTTCTGTTCCAAACCTCATTGTTTTAAACAGAAACTGTGAGAATAAAATCATCAGAGTGGCATGAAAAAATATCAAACACAAGTTGAACTCTTAAAACTGTCTCAAATTTGTAATCTAGGTTTTATGTCAGGACGTTTGAAGTTCTTACTCCTATTTCAGGTTTTTACCCGCCGGCTTTCTTTCAGGACATTACAAGATGCAATACATGACGGCCTAGCCAGCTTTCATGGAGTGATTGATTTATCTACGAATAAATTAATCAATGCAATCAATCAATATTGCTCAAGTTTGATTAATTTGTTTGTGAGTTGAGAATCTTGAAAACTTCACAAATTCCATGTGTAGTTTTGCAATTTGATTCTCAAACATTTGATTACAGAGGCTGGGACATAGACTGATTACATGTCGTAGTTGCACTCCTTGATAAACTGGTAATAGCTATAACTACGACTCATGATCAAGCTATTCGAAAAATCGGCCAGTTGAGGCTAGTTGAGGACAGCCTCATAATGATAATTCCGGTTCCGCGGAATACACATTAAGCGGGTGTTCATGGTCGGCAAATTATCAAGCATGTCAATTTATTTGTCATGTTGTTCTTTCTTTGCCAGTTAACTCCCAAGTGCTCCCGTCTCTTCATGGCATCCTTTCATGCATTCATTATGGGCTCGGAAAACAGAATCATTTTGTGGAATCGACTTTTCGTATAGCATAGGTCGCAATGCTGATCCTCACTCGACGAATCGGATCACAAGTAGAAGGTACTGCGATCTGATTGGTCGCGCTATTTTTGCGGCGATTTTGGCTGGATTTTCAGTTAGTTTGATTATCAGGCCCAGATGAAGCGCAGTGGCGGCATCCAATTCAATGAACGAAGCGGAAACTGGGATTGGGGTAGTTAGTCTAGCTAGGACACGTAACCGTGAACAAACCTGTTATCTCTATAATCTACATTGCAGCCCACACGAGGCCATTGCGATCCGCACAGATTTTGGTGGATGGGGTGAATTCACAATAAAGTTACTTCTAAATATCCATCAACATATCTGCAATCGTACAACATATGAGTGCTTCGTTTGTTTCTCTACGAGATTCAAGAGTTCATCTTCAAAATAACACCTTTATTTTGGAAAAAGTAGTGGAAAATCTCTGCTATATGGCCTATCAAAGATACTACAAGATCATCGTTTCGAAAGAAGTTTGTTTACATTACGTAACCCAGCCCCTTTAATGTCTATCTTGTTCGCCATGTATGTCGTGGTCCCAAATGGGTACACATCTTTTATTCAACCAGTAGAAGAGCAAATCAATTTTCAAACTTTTCTTCGTGTAAACAAGGGCAGATTTTGTAATACAATAGCATCAGTCGCTTTGGTTCACACCGCAGTTCAAAGCGATTAGCGAATGCAGACAAAAGAAACTCTCTCAAGCAGAAATTGAAAACAAACGAAGCCGCAAAGTTGCCCTGAAACCAGTGCGGTAAACTCTTGTTTGGTGCGGGCGAAGAGAGGTTTTTAAGAGAAGGTATGTGCTTATAACAAAAGAAGAAGAGTAAATCTAAAGTTCTGTCTCGCGGATTTTGTTTGTTTGATTCAGAAACCGAGCAGAGGACATTACAATTTTTGCATATTTATTGCTCAGACGTACGCAGTCACTCCTCAGCTCCTAAATCAAATAAATAAAATCCGCGAGACAGAACTTTAGATTTACTCTTCTTCTTTTGTTATAAGCACATACCTTCTCTTAAAAACCTCCTTTCGCCCGCACCAAACGAGAGTTTGCCGTACTGGTTTCAGGGCAACTTTGGGGCTTCGTTTGTTTTTAAATTCTGCTTGAGAGAGTTTCTTTTGTCTGCATTCGCTAATCGCTTTGAATTGAGGTGTGAACCAAACCGACTGATGCTACTGTATTACAAAATCTGCCCTTGTTTCTTCGGGTAAAAATGAATCGACAGAACCTGAACGGATCTCTTTGATCCTTGTGAGGTTGTTCAGTTTTGAGGTCAGAAAACGGGAACTGTATATCTTTGAAATTTTAGCAATCTTTCTTTTTCAAGCATCTCTTTAATAGATTTAAATCTGATTCAACGCAATCAAAATACAAGCAAAAGAAACTTACGATTTGGTAAAGGATTTGGCTTTGTCTTCCATCTACGGAAAAAGAAGTATGCTATAAAGGGCGTGTTTGATTGGTAATTCCAAACCTACCAAATGCTGAAAACGATAGACTTCGCAGAGACGGGAACACAGTGACCAATCAAACACAAAATTCTTCAAAACAGCAGGTTTCAGATTCATCCTGGCGAAAATGAGATTTCCAGTTGAAAAACACGAAGACGAGTCCGGTGCTTGGCAACAAAGACTGAATTGACTCAATTACCATCGCAGCACGAGCAAATTCCCCTCGTTTTGAGAGCTTCGCAAATGAAAACGAGAATCTCTTCAAAGTCTGCCAAACCTTCAGCCTGTTGGAGCAGAAGGTTCGGCAGGCCTTCCAAGCCTGCCAAACCTGCTGTTTTTGGAATCTGGTAGTCAATCAAACACAAATTCCGAGTCTTCCAGGTCTACCGTTTTCAGAAGTGGCACCAATCAAACACACCCCAAATGAAGAGAATTTAGAAATGAACTACAACTTTGTTCAAACGTTTTGATACAATCAAGGAAGACAGTAAACTTATGACGATGAGTCTCATCTTTCCCTGTGCTCTCTGACTTGATGATGTCGCTTCGGTCAATAGCGACTCATAGTATTACTATGAAAAACCTGGCCCTATTTAGGCCCAAACCTCGCAATTCCTCCAGTACCAATCAGATTGCGAGATTTGTGAATTACTATTGTTAAGGTGTAAATGTGATAGAATGTTCGATTCGATTGAAGAATTGAAAACACTCCCACGGTAAGGAGAATTCGAAGCCGTGATTCTTTCGTAATTCCATTGATGACTGAAGAAAATAGGGCCAAGTTTTGCACGGCTTCATTGTGAGTCCCTCTTGAGCAAGGTTTACCGCAGGGATACAAAGGACTCATCGTCATCAGTCTAGGAAGACAGCTGATGATGAAGATCGAATCGAAACGTTTAAACTTAGCTGAAACTTATTTTTGAATTATCAAATTTGCGTCAAGAATTACTGCAAGTGCTGTCAAAAGGCTACGCACAAATTTTTCACCCTAATCATTTCATCCTACCAAACTTACCAATTTTACTCCAGTAGAACCTACCTATATACAAAAAGTAGTTTTAGCATGAGCAAAGATTTTGGCAAAATCGATCCAAATTTTTCACCCTAATCATTTCATCCTACCCAAACTTACCAATTTTACCCAGTAGAACCTACCTATATACAAAAAGTAGTTTTAGCATGAGCAAAGATTTTGGCAAAATCGATCCAAATTTTTCACCCTAATCATTTCATCCTACCCAAACTTACCAATTTTACCCAGTAGAACCTACCTATATACAAAAAGTCGTTTTAGCATGAGCAAAGATTTTGGCAAAATCGATCCAAATATTTCACCGTATTCATTTCATCCTACCAAACTTACCAATTTTACCCCAGTAAAACCTACCTATATACAAAAAGTAGTTTTAGCATGAGCAAAGATTTTGGCAAAATCGATCCAAATTTTTCACCGTATTCATTTCATCCTACCAAACTTACCAATTTCAACCCAGTAGAACCTATATAAAAAGTCTCTACTCAGCTTACCTGGTGCTGGTTGCTGCTGCTGTGGCCTGATTCTTCACAGCCTTCCCCCGTTTACCACAAGGTGCTGCTTTGCTTGTGGATTTTGCATCCGCATCCCCCTTCACTTCATTTTTGTAGCTCATTATTCTGAAGGGAGTCATCATGTCAACTGAAACTTTCTTTTCGCATTGTGAAAGCGCCTTCACAGGGGGCTTATGTCTTGTTTGAGACTGCAGCAGAGTTGGCAAACTGTAATTGGTACTGCTTGCAAGGAGTTTTGTTGTGCTGTAAAGAGAAATCTCGTTGTAAACTAGACTGGTGTCTTTTCGTCCCTTGTTTCCCTGCGTTCCTTGGTCAAGAGGGACTAACAACATTACTCTTAAATAGTGGGCCCACTTTAGGCCCGCGTAGGGTGGTTCCGTATTCACCAATCAAATCGCTAGAATTCAGTTTTTAACCAATCAGGGGCCGCTATTCAGAGTGATATTGTTGTTGCTCTTAAAGAACGGTTGAAGAAGCCTGGAGTTCTCGCAGCTTCGATGGATCTATTTTGCTTCTACAGAGGAAGATTACTGCCTGAAAGGTATGCATTTTGCGCTTTGTAGGTCAACACAACATCATTCTTTGTACTAAAACTTCGCTTTTCAATGTTCGAACTCTTTAAACCAGATTTTGAAGCGATTTTGTTGAGTGTACGAGAACTCCCGCCTGTTTAGGCCATTTTGAAAAAGTGGGCCCATTATGTAAGCGTAATATTATGAGTCCCTATTGACCAAGTGATATCAGCAAATCAAAGAATGCAGGGAAGCAAGGGACGAAAAGGCATAAGTCTAGTTGTAAACATGAACCAATATAACGGATGTCCCACAAAATTTTCCAATTTTTGCTGAAATACGATCTTGAAGTACCGTAAAAGCTCTTTTCAAACCTTCATGCCAAACCCTATCGAAGGTCTTTGACAAGTCGAGAAATACTGCCCTAGTTTCCTTGCTTGGATTTTCTTAAGTCTATAAGTTGCCTCTCCTAACCACAGGAAGCCCAGGCAGTTAATTTAACTGAACAATAAATTTTACTATCTTAAAATCTTAAAATCGTTAATTGTCTAATACCTTTGTGTTTGTGTGTTATTTGTTGCACCTCTCCACAGCTGTGTTGTGTTTCATTGACTTCAGCATTGCACTGTGTAATTGTTCGAATGCGAGAGTTCGATACGATGTAACTTGCTGGTATTCTAATAGGTAATTTGGAGCATTGATGCCGGATTACGAGCGAGGACAAAACAGTTTATTGAATCTGGCTTGAAGATAAGTTTCATTCCTTGTTTACCTATTAGAATACCAGCAAGTTACATCGTATCGAACTCTCGCATTCGAACAATTACACAGTGCAATGCTGAAGTCAATGAAACACAACACAGCTGTGGAGAGGTGCAACAAATAACACACAAACACAAAGGTATTAGACAATTAACGATTTTAAGATTTTAAGATAGTAAAATTTATTGTTCAGTTAAATTAACTGCCTGGGCTTCCTGTGTCCTAACAGCCATTCCTTTCCAAGCCAAAATTTTACATAAGCACTCTCTCTATCAAGTACTCCATACCCCCAGTTATATGAAACATTAAAGGTCTGGTATCTAACGTGAAACAGACGTCAGTATATACCTGCAGTCTGTGGTGATCGTTTATGTGTAGCTATCTGTAACTGTATATTTAATTTGTTAGTTAGGTTGGATATTTCTCTATGTTAAGACCACAAGGTAGTCATTGTCTGTTGCTCCTTGTGGTATCGTCACTGTAGTGTTGTATGGTCGGTATAATAATTAGAAAGTATAGTAATTTGTAACCTTGTATTGTAACATTTTAGATGGATTTAAAAAAACATTACAGGACAAAAGCGATTTTCCACTTTGGAACTTAGATGATCAAATAATAATTGTTTATGGTTTAGGTGAAAATTCGAATTTGTGTCGAATTTGTGTATTTTGCATGTAAAATGGTATGCTGATTTTTAAAATCAATGCAGTTTAAGTCAAAGTAAACCTGAGTGACCACGTAACCTAAAATACCAAATCAATGTACTGAGCCAAAGCCAATATTTTCCTTTATCTCGTTTTCTCTATTTAACTAGAAAGATTGTATTAGGACTACTTTGTTACAATATGTTACATCTATCACTTTGTTTTTAACACGTCAATTTCAAAAATGGTATTCATACTGAAACTTTCCATGTGTATGAATGAAATGAAATGAAAAACAGAAATTACCCTTTTTTGCCTTAAAATTCTCCCCCAAGCACACTCTGTTTTAATGCCTGTCCCTCGTAAAGGGTTTGCAACCCTGACCTACATCTGATGTGGCACGGAATCTAGTTATAGTATTCATTAGATAGGGTAAGGTGGGGGTAATTTGGGTCTAAATTGGGCATTTTTCGAAATAAATAGAGTATCCTCACAAAGTCGTTGGAAATGTTGAAGAACTTTTTTCGTTTTACCTACATTGAATCTTTTGTCGTTCTTGGAAACTTGTTCCCGTTCTTTAATTTGAAGTTTGAATATTTTTTTAGAATTTTTCACTTTCCACACTTTTCCGTGTAATTTCAACCTGTTGGGGGGAAATTTGGCTCTATTCGAGAAAAACGGTATCTATTTCGTCACGAATAATGTAAATTCACAAAAATAGAATTTTAGGATGCTTTTATGGACAACTGTGATTGGATTTTCAGAGTTTCGCAGCCAAAGACTTGAAAACTTGCACAAAGAAAATTGAAAATAAATCCTACCACCATGGGCTCATATTTAGGCCCATTCTTGAAGATGGAAATGTAAACAAAGTTTCTTTCGAAATGATATTTAAAAGAAGTGAATCATTGTGTCTTGTTCTGAAACCACTAAAACATGAATAAAACCGTGTACCTTGTACTGTTTTCGATGTACCATCCATTTGCTTGCAGTATCATCCCGATGTTTGTTTTGATTCGGGAGCCCTTTTGCCAATTCTTGCACAATGCGACTCATAACAAAATCCTATGAAATCCCAGTAGACCTAAATTACCCCACCTTGCAAAATAATCGAAATAAAATCTACCGAATCGCAAAAAAATTCCGAAAAACTTTTATCACCTTTCCAAATGATTGAACATGAGATTAATAATGATTTGTTGACGAAAGAAGTTGCAAGTTGGCATAAATCGAAAGTTTTCTACGCTGTCAGATCATGATAAAAGTTTAGGCCGGTGAAAATCAGGAAACTGAAGCACTAGAAATTAGAAATTATCAAATAATTCTTCGACACCACTTAAAACAACTCCTGAAAGTACATATTTCAACACCCTCGGAATCATGGATCGAAATTATCAACTTACGATCGCTTTAAAAGCGAAAAAGCAAATAGACCCAAATTACCCCGTGGGCCCAAATTACCCCACCTTACCCTATCTAAATCGTTCGTTGTGTTGTTGCATTTAGTTTAACATTACGTGTCCTTTCAAATTGGCCACATACAAATGTAGTGCCTGCAATAGTTTTACTTTTATTGAACAATAGATCTTTTAAAACATTTTAACTTCATTCTATTTATATTAGTTAACTTTGTATATATTGTATATATTGTTAACTATGTAAATATCGAATTTAAAATAAATGAGCAACAACAACAATAACAACAACTGGCCATGGGGTTGTCGAAAGAGCAGAAACTGCGTAAAATGACGTCACTGACCAATCTGAGATAAGGAAGTGTTTGGACAGATAAGCTTTTTGAAATGATCAATCAAGAGTTCAAGGTCCTAGGAAGAAAATATCAAGTGTTGCCTAATTTTGGGATCCATTGCAGGGAGCTAAGGAGGCTCAAAGCTACGAGCTTTCGCGCATGCGTGCGCAGTTTCTGCTTTGTCGGGGTAGTCATGGTCTTTCGCTCCCCATAGAATCGTCCCTGTAGTGTTGTATAGTAGTAACGTATAGTAGAATGTAAGATTTATCGTAAAATTTTTATATGAATAAAACAACCCCTTTCCCTCCCTAGCCTTCAAAAGAAAATAAGCCTCCCAGAGGTATAAAAGAGTTTTTACGGTAACCATCAATTTGAAAAGGCTGCTCTCGATGAAAACATCTACCTGGTGAGCCAGAAAAAAGTTCCCACTTTGAAAATTCATAGCTCCGACAGTACTTCACAGATTCCAATGATTCAAATTCTAGAAAAAGCCGAAAGATTGAAAGATTGTGATTTTTCTCCCTGCCTCACTACCACTAGAAATGTAGGTAAATTCTAGTTCGCAAAATTTCATGGTTGCAAAATGACTGAAAAATGGCCTAAAACATCGATCAAATCACAAACGACTCCTCATACAGATCAATGAAGAAAATGCAATTCTTCACGGGTGAAAGGTATCCACTACTCATGTATTGCTCTGGGACTGAAAATCTATAGTATTTGCTTGAAAATTGATGTGTTAAAACTCTCGAGAGAGGTGTAACGACTATTGCGTATTGTTCTGCGTAAGGAGAGTCATTCCCATTTGATCAGTCATTTTGCAACCGTGAAATGTTCTTAATGTTAAATTTTCTGATACTTCTAGGGCTGGTAAGACAGCAGGAAAAGTCACAAAAATACTTCAATCTTTGTCTCCTGACTGGAATTTGAATACTTCAAATCTGTGAAATACTCTTGGTGCTATGAATCTTTTGAAGTGGGAACTTTCTTCTGGCTCACCTGGTATTTAGCAAACTCGCACATACCGTTTTAACCTTATTGGTGATTTTGATTTGGCTTTGAAATTGTTTCTAGGTAGCTTCTGAAAATGACAAGAGGTTTGGACAGATTTTGTCACGTTTTTATCTTCAAAACGTTGCCACAAGAAGGACCATCTCCTAAACAGGAAAAACAAATTACAACAGTGCAAAAGCTTCGAGCATATCAAAATAAAAAATTGTGCAAAAACATAATTTACGACAGTGCAAAAACTCCGAGCATACAAAAATGAAAATTACAATAAATGAAATACAACACTGCAAATACTCCGAGCATGCAAATACAAAAATTACAAAGAATGAATTACAACATTGCAAATATTCCAAGCATGCAATAAAAAAAATTTTGGATTATTTTATTTCAGGTTTTGAAGGATGATATACACGTCCTTTTGCAAGAAACTAAGAAATTGACCAAAAATTAAAGTTCTTTAAATTTATCAGATTCTGAGAACTGAAAGTTTCGGCATTGCGCTGCTGAAACTTTGCGTTGTTTTATGTATTCCAGATAACAATAAAGCACGGCAATGAGACAAGTTATAGAATAAGAAATAGTCCCTATGACGCCTCCGCATTACCGCTAATCAAACAACTTGGCTGGCTACAAGGTCTGTTTACTAGGGTCTCTGATAAATGCGACAGGGAATTACGCAATTCCAAACTGGATTTGAACCTTCCGCTGTTGAAAAAATCCTTTGGACAAAAGAGCTTTTCATTCTGGGGAGCAAAACTTTGGAACAAATTAGGATCCGAAGCCAAAACTACGAGTAGCTTTTCTGCTTTTAAGAAAGCTGTCAAGCAAAATTGACTCTATATTTTCTTTTACTTTTACTCTTTATTTTCTTATACGTTAGCTGCGACATAAAATCGTAAATAGGTTTTTTTCAATAGTCTTTTTGTTTAGTTGACAGGGCAAGCTGTAAAGCAGTAATTTTAGTTATTGAAGCTTTTACCCTGTTTAAAGAATTAAAAATGAAATGAAATGAAATGAAGTTGGATAAATTCAACATTGCCACGCGCATCGGATCGCTTCACAAAATCGGATCAGGCGTGAACTCAGCTTTACACCCAATGCACACTGATACACTTACACCAGACAAAATCTGCAGCTTGCAGTGCCAAATTGAATCTGTCGAGCCGAATCAAAACAAACCTCGTGCTCCTCATGTACTCAATTCAGCAATTAGGTTCGGCACATGAGAAATGCGACGTTTAACGAGGGCCTAAGAGCATACAAAATAGTGGATAACTCGAGAATGAATGAAAATATCAACGCCCTCCCAACAAAACAAAACGGTGGTTTTCATCAGCCATAATCTGCCTGGTTTTCATCATTCAAAAGCGCTATTAAGTTCCATCGGATTTGCATCAATAAAACATTCATTCCAAGAGAAGCGAATGTTGTTACAGAACGTAATCTGCAATGCTTCTTGTTGCAACGCTTAATACCACCAAACCACAAAAGGTAACTTCGATGCATGTAAACTAAATTTAGTTAAACCATGATCAACAAAATGAATGTTTCTTCTGAAACCTGCGGTAAAGCATTCAGCCTTGTGCCAGCCGGAATAGCATAGGCGTTCAATCTTCGCAAAGCTTTAAAATCAATCCATCTTTTCAAGATAATAGGTGCGAAAACGGAAGTCTTTTATTGTTTGAGATTTTGCATTTTGAGGCTAAGGTCTTGTTCTGCGTACAAATTGCCTGTCTTGATTTAGAAAATATGATGATATAAATAATTTGCAATCACAAAGCCTTTACACGATTTTTTCATAAGAAACTGGTTTATAAGAAACTACCGGGTGAGTCAATAAAAACGCACGGCGCTTGAAAATCCTGATCCCTGAATATCAAAGCAATGATGTTGAAAACTGTCTTGTTTTATCAGCGATATGTCAAATTAGGTTCAGTAATTTACCCGGCTTTAATCGGCCATTCCTTCCCGTCGAAATAGGAGATTTTCTGGAGAAAGCCCTTTTCGAAAACCTACAAAACGAGCAAAAACAGCAAGCAAATCTCCCTTTGTTCTCCTTCCTAGCAATAATGACTCTTGGATGTGCTCATGTATTCTGTCCTCATGGGTGAATGGAATCCCCCTGAATAAGTGATTCACACTAGGGGGAAGATCTTTCAACCTGCCAAAACGAAAGCACGTGCTAAAGCGTGCTGAAAGTCATCGCTGTGAGGTAAACACATTAGGGACTTTTGCTTGCAATTTTAGCACGTTTTTTAAGGTTTCTGAAAGGGACTCATTTTAGAAAATTGCCTACAGAATCTGAACGGAGTGATAGATTTTAGTCAGGAAAATTTTTAAAAAATGATTGAACATGTTAGCTATTTAAACAAATATTGCAACATATCATTGCTTATATACTCAGGGAGCAGTAGCCTTTCAAACGCCGGGCATTTTTTTTTACTCACCCGGTACAACTGGATTGTCAAAGTCTTTTCACCGCAAAATGTCTTTTCTCGTCGTTGTTTTCATTCTACGATTTATAATAAAGCTGCGCTTGCCGGAATCATCATCAATTTCAGAGATCTGATAGTGCTAGCAGGTTTTAGCTAATATTACCCAAGATTTTGCAATTCATTAGTAACATTGCATTAGAAGCATAGAGCCTAGCTATTCAAAGCATCGTTCAGGCTTCTAAGACGTGCAATACCAGAGTAAATCAACATTGTTCTCATGGCTGACAAGTTCTTACAGTTTTTAAGAGTCATAGCAATCGTAGCGCAGGGTAGAAATATCCTTTGGCAACCCGTGGTGTTGTTTCATAGCATCGTATGGTAATTTCTATGTAGCGGAGTCAGCAATGATGTACCGTGGGAAAATATATCTATATATCTGACAGAGTCATCGTAAAATTTCTTTTTTATCGTAAGAATTCCTTTAGAATTCCATGGTGTTAATTTACACAAGGTTGCGTACAATAGTGCTGGAAGTTCTAAAATTTATGGTCAGGGCAGTAGCGAAGGAAGTGAAGGAGAAGGGGCATAAACCTAAAACTTGCCGACAAGAGGGGTATTTATGGAACGTTATCGTGATACATTTTTTATGATCTGACAGTCAACTTTTGAAGCATGAAGATATTGGTCTTTTTTTATCTTCTTTCTCCGACAAAAATAAGTACACATTTTGCGCATGTTAACTAACCAACCGATAACCTGCCAGCTTGCCAATTTCTGCAAGTTAACTGATCATGAATTACGGATCATTCATCTCCACTTAATATTAAAAAACCAAGAAGAGAGGGCAATACTTCAAGCTTCATGGCAGTTCTATCTACTTTGATCTTCTCTGCAGACCAATCAATTGTTGTCACCGTGGTATTCTCACTAGCAAAGTACAGAGATTTACATTTCCTTCAGTTTAATGCTTAGTCAATGAAATTTGCACAGACTTGTTTGTTGATGGAAAGGAGTTGTATGTTCGACGAAAAATTTAGGTACTGCTGTGCGAGCGAAGTGAAGTGTGAGGAGAGTAAAGTCTGCATGCAGGCGAACAAATGCTGGCTCGAGCTTGATTTGCCGACAGCCGCTTTTCAAGGGGGTGTCACACCCCTACACCCCCTATCGCGACTGCCCTGTTTATGGCCACCCTGCTGGGAGAGTCAATGAAAACAATCTCCGTTTGCAATGCCATTAAATGCAAGCACTTTGATGCGAATGGAAATAAGTGACGTTTCGAGCATAGCCCGTTATCAGGGAGTTTACGAAACCACGACGGCAACTGCAACGCAATGTTGCTTTTGTTTCAGAATTTTAGGCCCCGTCCACACGTATCCGGATATTTTTGAAAACGCATCTTTTTTTATCCGTTTTGGGTTAGCGTCCACACGGAGACGGCGTTTTCGGTCACCAAAAACGAATCTTTTCGAAAACGCTCTCCAGAGTGGATCTTTTTGAAAACGCCGTTTTCATGTTCTCGTGTGGATGAGTGAAAACGGAGCTTTTCGAAAACGCTGACGTCACAGCATCGATTTACGACGTATCAGAGCATGCGCACGGATCTTTGGGGACAACAAAAGGGCATTTTGATTGTCTGTTTTCTTTTGTCGAAGTTCGAACAGCGAAGTTTGAATGTAGCAGCGTCTTCGTGTGGACGGGGATATTTTCGAAAACGCTCCTCGTGTGGACGCGATTTTTTTGAAAACGGATAAAAAAAGATGCGTTTTCGAAAATATCCGGATACGTGTGGACGGGGCCTTAGATTATAAAGAATCGTTGTTTTCCCTTCGAATTTGCTTCCCTTGAGAATCTCTGAAGTTGTCCTTTTCAATTTCACAACTTGGAAACCCTATTTCTGGCGTTCTGTACTGCGGATCTAGGCCTCCGAATAGACCTTTTAGCTATTCTACAAAAGAGTCTGGATCGAGCGAAATTTTTATACATTTTTA
The DNA here is from genome assembly GCA_964020215.1 of Aurelia sp. 3 sensu Dawson et al. (2005). Taxonomy (NCBI): domain Eukaryota; kingdom Metazoa; phylum Cnidaria; class Scyphozoa; order Semaeostomeae; family Ulmaridae; genus Aurelia; species Aurelia sp. 3 sensu Dawson et al. (2005). The sequence continues at coordinate 8,024,627 of OZ026591.1, forward strand.
TACACGAGGTTCGATAAAGTGGCGTTAGAGCTTCTATCAGTATTGTGCACATTCGAAAATTCTACTAAATGTAATGAAATATCGTTCGATCCAGATTCTTTCTTAGAATAGCTAAAAGGTCTATTTAAACACAGTCTTTTTGAATGTTTGTCTTCAAAGATAAAAAATAGTTTTCAGGCATCTCTGAGTTATTGGAGGCCTCATTTTGGCCTGTTGGATGATGTACTAAAGATAGCGTACGGAAACAATACTTCTTTTGCAGAATATCAGATGACGCTTTTGCTGGCGTTGCCGTCCTGGTTTCGTAAACTCTCTATCAAACCAAACTTGATAACGGGCTATACTCGAAACGTCGCTTGGTATTTCAATTCGCATCAAAGTGCTTACATTTAATGTTATTTACCTGTTTATTACTGTTTTCCAAGGCAATAAAGGTCAGCGCAAAATTTGTTGTATGGCATGGCCGGTGGAGAAGAAACATTCTTGCAAAAAATCTGCTCGCCTCGAACGAAATTACTGCAAAAAACCAACTGCCCCGTTTTCATTAACAACCGATGTTGTATAGTACCAACGATGAATCAGTCAAGTACTATATTAAAATCAATGCTTGCCCTTCGAGTCTTTATCAACGACAAAATTGACCTCTAAGACCGCGTTCACACGATGCCGGCACATTTTGAAAACGGTGAAAAATGTGACGGAGAGGCCTCCCGTTCACACGACAACAGAACATTTTTTGCCGGCAAATTTTGAAAACGGTAGATTTTGAAAATGGAACTCTAACCGGCACATTTTGGAAACGGCATCGTGTAAACACTTGAACATGATGAAAGTAGAACATTTTTCGACGCTTTTGGAACAAGACTGATCAACAATTAGGGTGTAGGTACCTTTCTATGGCATCAAAGTCTTGCAAAGAGTTTCTTACTGTCAAATTTCCAACCGTTTTCAAATTGTTCCGGCATCGTGTGAACGCTAGCTCAAATTCTGCTACCGTAACATTGTTCACCGTTTTCAAAATGTGCCGGCATCGTGTGAACGCAGTCTAAGATGAAGAGACATGACTGATGACTCCTTCTTGCAAATACCCGGGGGGGGGGGTAACATAACATGTTGAGGGTACGGGTATGTGCCGCTCAAATGGGTGGGTTTTTGGGTCCAAAATTCTCTAAACAAGGGTCCCTTTTTCCGAGGGGCATTTCACTCCAAAAAATCTCGTACGCCTTTGGCAAGAATCCTTTTGTTTGCAAGAAAAATCCATCAAAAATCCGTAAAAATCCTTTTGTTCTGAAAAAATCTCGTACGCTTCTTCGAATGAGTGAAATGCCCCTCGCCTTTTTCGGCAGATTTTCCTTAAACATGGTTGGGTTTTCCAGAAATCGGCAAAAAATTCCTTTGCACCGGCAATGTCATGAAATAAACGTTATACTATCCCTAACATTGCCACAAATATCAGCTAATGGTGAATATGTTCACACTGATTTTCAAAGCCATGTGACTGAAATCGGCAACTCTGTTCTGAAATTATGAGGAATTTTCTTGGGAAATCAGGTAGAAAGAAAAATCGTTCTGTAAACCTGAGTTAATTTTACACAAGAAAATTAGATTAACGGCATACCCGCCATAATAACCAAGGACTTAACCCTACAATTATCTTAGCCATTTGATACATATCACTGGAGCCCCCTACCCCATCAGCCATCATAGTAGCCAACCAGTCTCTGTTCTTAAGAACCAGTTTCTTGTATAAAATACGTATATACCTTTCAGTGATGCGAAGTAAGTGAAAATGGTGCGATGAATCTCCAGGATTTTTAACAGCAAACGTGATATTACACTTCATACTGCAGCAGTCGCTGGTATTCGAAATCTCACAGTAAATGCGAGAAAACTGGCTGGTTAGCTTGAGGAACCTGCTAAGATCTGCTTCAGGACATAATCTAATTCACCGACCAATTGCAGAGAGAACAAGAGCAAAATTTGAGGTCGATTAACATCACAAAGCAGTTTAATAACTGTTAATATTTTCGCCTTTGCTATGCTAAGTACGGCCTGATTTCGTTTTTCTATTGTTCTCATTTCATTGTAAGGCATTATAAGTTCCTTAATATTCGCGCATTTACAATACAAAGTTGAACCAGATCTCACTATCCTATTGTTTTGAACAAATTGAACTTCTATTGTAAGTTCCTCAATCTGTCTCGTTTGCAATACAAGGCACAACCTATTCTCACTATTCTATTGTTCTGAATCTATTGAACAGCTAGTACGAGTTCCTCAATATATGGCCCCTCAGAAAAAACGCTACCCAACTTTACCGCAATAGCTCTATAAAGGTGACTCTATAAAGCTTTCCGCTCTGATGACTTTTCAGATGATCTGATGATCCTCCTGCGTGCAGTCTTTGGCTACTGGGGAGGAGAGAAAAAGTTCTTTCCTCTCCTCCCCAGTAACCAAAGTCTGCGCGCAGGCTAGAACCAATTGGTCTATCGAAATTCGGTAAAAAAAGTGTGGTATTATTCATATTCGTGGCAAACTTCTTTGTTTTCAAAGCTTTAGAGAAGGTCATTTCAAAATATTTCACGGGCTTCAGAAGAACTTTATTTTCCACTCCGCTAATCTAAAGATTTTGATCAAACTTCTTTGCCACTCACATTATATGTTCATGGACGCACATGCCAAATTTGAAGTAAAAAGCTTGGCCAGTTTTTCCGCAATGAAATGCTAAAGTTTGATCTCCTACACAACAACAAATACTAAAAAACTGGTCAGACGGTTATGGATTCATACATGCAAAAGAATCAGTGAAGCGCTTGCAAGCATGTGGGGAACAAGTCAGCATTCTTTCAAGACTGACAGTGCAAATCTATCTCCCAGGGGGGGGCATTCTATAAAATTTAAGATAGGGTGCCCATTTGGACAAACTTTTTGTCTACCCAAAGAAATGACAGGCCCAAAATTTTCAAACCCAAAATAATGATGGAATTATTCTCGAACCCCTATAACTATCCTTTTTGTACAACAAGTTAAAATGAAAACATTGTACCTTACAATTCTGCAAAGCTCTACAAATTTAATACGAGAACCAACAACAACCACGAAACACTGGATATACCATTTGTAAGACCATATAACAAGGTCACTGTACAAATCGGTAGCATACATATACGAAACAGGCACATAATCAAAAATGATGGCGTTCTTTACTATATTAAGATGATAAAGTTTGTGTAACGCTCACGGAACATTAACACCAGAAGGCTTACTGGCTGGGCCTAAATTCAACAGATATGGTTTAATCAATAACCTACAACCAATTTACTAAGATACTAAAATATTGGTGTTCTTGGCAATCCTTGAACAATAAAGCTTTTTGTGGCTCTTACACACGACCCACGTCTGCAAGATATACTGGTTTGGCCTACATTCCACAGTTATGATAATAACAGTAACCAATGAACCAAGAAACTAAATAACGGCAGATGCAATGGTGGACCAGGACGCTGGCCTGCTGGGGCACCTGCACCAAAAACACATTCCGATTTAATTGCTCCGAAATGTAAAATATTGGTGCAGGAATTGGCTGAAGAATTGCATCTATAAACTCTGTATCCATATGTAATTATGGTTTATACTTGAAAGTATACATACAACATACACTACTAGCCTTACCATAATGGCTAAACATACTGACCACTGAGACTGTACTAGCGGCTAATACAGAGATTGTGTTTACTTCTCCTCAGTTACAGGGCTTTGCAAATGTGCCACTTTATCTTTAACCTCGTTGAGCGCAGCTGGGTGGATTGGTATTAGTTCGCATTCATGAGGAAGGTACTACTCTTCCCTTCAATTTCATGATTTAAATTTTATTGTCATTATCATATTATCAGTGAATGTTATTCTCTCACTCCGCTCTGCTCTGTCCACAAAAAAAGCCTTGTACAAAGTTTTCCTATCTTATGGTTTTGATTTGATTTTCATACTCCGCCTGCCCTGTATAGCCCGCGTGCAGACTCTACTGATCCCTTTTCAGACAGGTTCTCCTCCTGTAGAGTCTGCGCATCAGCTCATGAGAAACATGGAACCTTTCCTGATTGGCTGACGCATATCCCCTTTCTTTCATGAACGTCTCTGTCATTGTTCGAGTCTGCAGGTATTTAATTAGCTCTTCCATGGACAAAGCTGGCCAATGAAACCTTATTGTGTGTGGGTGTTATGCCTTCCCACTCTATAGGTCGCTCTATTGAATCCAATTCAATGACTTGGTTCCTCAAGAGAGGGAATCGCGCGTGGCTCAGAACAAGGATTTGGTCGCCGATGCGCAGACTCTACTGGAGGAGAACCTCTCTGAGGCCCCGTTTACACTATACCGTTTTCAAATGAAAACGGTACGAAATCATACCGTTTTGGCCTTCTGTTTACACTAAAACGTTTTCGTAACCGGCATCAAATGAAGACGATTTTGAAAACGGCACGATTTGAAAACGGCATGAAACGTTTCAGTGTAAACGCTTGAAAACGGAACGATTTCGTTCCTGATTGAAAGGGAGGTAAATTATTCCTTTGCCTCTTTTTGAATCAGTAACGAAATCGTTCCGTTTTCAAGCGTTTACACTGAAACGTTTCATGGCCAGGTCCATAACGCGGAACCCGCGGAACTCGCGGAACTCGCGGAATATTTTTTCCGTGAAATCGAGTTCCGCGTTTTGTCCCTGTGGTATAGGGCCAAAAACCAAAACGCGGAACTCGCGGAACTTGATTTGAACTTTATGAAATAAAGTCTGTTCTTCATTCCTTCGCATACGAAGCGGTTCATCAGTGTTTTATAAGCCTCTCTCAAATCGATTTTGCATCTAAGACATTCATCAATGGGCCTAAATCGTGATCAAGCCAGACAACGACAGAACCAAGGCCTACGAATGTTGTTTTGTTCAGCTGAACTGCGAAATTACACTGCCAGTTGTACGCAAAGAAAATAAACTTCAGGTTATCGATCAAACTCAACGTGAAAAGAGTTTCTTATGTTGACAGACTAGTTCCGCGAAATCAAGTTCCGCGTTTTGTCCCTGTGGTATAGGGCCAAAAACCAAAACGCGGAACTCGCGGAACTTGATTTGAACTTTATGAAATAAAGTCTGTTCTTCATTCCATCGCATACGAAGCGGTTCATCAGTGTTTTATAAGCCTCTCTCAAATCGATTTTGCATCTAAGACATTCATCAATGGGCCTAAATCGTGATCAAGCCAGACAACGACAGAACCAAGGCCTACGAATGTTGTTTTGTTCAGCTGAACTGCGAAATTACACTGCCAGTTGTACGCAAAGAAAATAAACTTCAGGTTATCGATCAAACTCAACGTGAAAAGAGTTTCTTATGTTGACAGACTAGTTCCGCGAAATCAAGTTCCGCGTTTTGTCCCTGTGGTATAGGGCCAAAAACCAAAACGCGGAACTCGCGGAACTTGATTTGAACTTTATGAAATAAAGTCTGTTCTTCATTCCATCGCATACGAAGCGGTTCATCAGTGTTTTATAAGCCTCTCTCAAATCGATTTTGCATCTAAGACATTCATCAATGGGCCTAAATCGTGATCAAGCCAGACAACGACAGAACCAAGGCCTACGAATGTTGTTTTGTTCAGCTGAACTGCGAAATTACACTGCCAGTTGTACGCAAAGAAAATAAACTTCAGGTTATCGATCAAACTCAACGTGAAAAGAGTTTCTTATGTTGACAGACTAGTTCCGCGAAATCAAGTTCCGCGTTTTGTCCCTGTGGTATAGGGCCAAAAACCAAAACGCGGAACTCGCGGAACTTGATTTGAACTTTATGAAATAAAGTCTGTTCTTCATTCCTTCGCCTACGAAGCGGTTCATCAGTGTTTTATAAGCCTCTCTCAAATCGATTTTGCATCTAAGACATTCATCAATGGGCCTAAATCGTGATCAAGCCAGACAACGACAGAACCAAGGCCTACGAATGTTGTTTTGTTCAGCTGAATTGCGAAATTACACTGCCAGTTGTACGCAAAGAAAATAAACTTCAGGTTATCGATCAAACTCAACGTGAAAAGAGTTTCCTATGTTGACAGACTAGTTCCGCGAAATCGAGTTCCGCGTTTTGTCCCTGTGGTATAGGGCCAAAAACCAAAACGCGGAACTCGCGGAACTTGATTTGAACTTTATGAAATAAAGTCTGTTCTTCATTCCTTCGCCTACGAAGCGGTTCATCAGTGTTTTATAAGCCTCTCTCAAATCGATTTTGCATCTAAGACATTCATCAATGGGCCTAAATCGTGATCAAGCCAGACAACGACAGAACCAAGGCCTACGAATGTTGTTTTGTTCAGCTGAATTGCGAAATTACACTGCCAGTTGTACGCAAAGAAAATAAACTTCAGGTTATCGATCAAACTCAACGTGAAAAGAGTTTCCTATGTTGACAGACTAGTTCCGCGAAATCAAGTTCCGCGTTTTGTCCCTGTGGTATAGGGCCAAAAACCAAAACGCGGAACTCGCGGAACTTGATTTGAACTTTATGAAATAAAGTCTGTTCTTCATTCCATCGCATACGAAGCGGTTCATCAGTGTTTTATAAGCCTCTCTCAAATCGATTTTGCATCTAAGACATTCATCAATGGGCCTAAATCGTGATCAAGCCAGACAACGACAGAACCAAGGCCTACGAATGTTGTTTTGTTCAGCTGAACTGCGAAATTACACTGCCAGTTGTACGCAAAGAAAATAAACTTCAGGTTATCGATCAAACTCAACGTGAAAAGAGTTTCTTATGTTGACAGACTAGTTCCGCGAAATCAAGTTCCGCGTTTTGTCCCTGTGGTATAGGGCCAAAAACCAAAACGCGGAACTCGCGGAACTTGATTTGAACTTTATGAAATAAAGTCTGTTCTTCATTCCTTCGCCTACGAAGCGGTTCATCAGTGTTTTATAAGCCTCTCTCAAATCGATTTTGCATCTAAGACATTCATCAATGGGCCTAAATCGTGATCAAGCCAGACAACGACAGAACCAAGGGCTAGGAATGTTGTTTTGTTCAGCTGAATTGCGAAATTACACTGCCAGTTGTACGCAAAGAAAATAAACTTCAGGTTATCGATCAAACTCAACGTGAAAAGAGTTTCCTATGTTGACAGACTAGTTCCGCGAAATCGAGTTCCGCGTTTTGTCCCTGTGGTATAGGGCCAAAAACCAAAACGCGGAACTCGCGGAACTTGATTTGAACTTTATGAAATAAAGTCTGTTCTTCATTCCTTCGCCTACGAAGCGGTTCATCAGTGTTTTATAAGCCTCTCTCAAATCGATTTTGCATCTAAGACATTCATCAATGGGCCTAAATCGTGATCAAGCCAGACAACGACAGAACCAAGGCCTACGAATGTTGTTTTGTTCAGCTGAATTGCGAAATTACACTGCCAGTTGTACGCAAAGAAAATAAACTTCAGGTTATCGATCAAACTCAACGTGAAAAGAGTTTCCTATGTTGACAGACTAGTTCCGCGAAATCAAGTTCCGCGTTTTGTCCCTGTGGTATAGGGCCAAAAACCAAAACGCGGAACTCGCGGAACTTGATTTGAACTTTATGAAATAAAGTCTGTTCTTCATTCCTTCGCCTACGAAGCGGTTCATCAGTGTTTTATAAGCCTCTCTCAAATCGATTTTGCATCTAAGACATTCATCAATGGGCCTAAATCGTGATCAAGCCAGACAACGACAGAACCAAGGCCTACGAATGTTGTTTTGTTCAGCTGAACTGCGAAATTACACTGCCAGTTGTACGCAAAGAAAATAAACTTCAGGTTATCGATCAAACTCAACGTGAAAAGAGTTTCTTATGTTGACAGACTAGTTCCGCGAAATCAAGTTCCGCGTTTTGTCCCTGTGGTATAGGGCCAAAAACCAAAACGCGGAACTCGCGGACTTTCTTTCCGATTTCGAAAAAGTTGGCTTGATCACGATTTAGGCCCATTGATGAATGTCTTAGATGCAAAATCGATTTGAAAGAGGCTTATAAAACACTGATGAACCGCTTCGTAGGCGAAGGAATGAAGAACAGACTTTATTTCATAAAGTTCAAATCAAGTTCCGCGAGTTCCGCGTTTTGGTTTTTGGCCCTATACCACAGGGACAAAACGCGGAACTTGATTTCGCGGAACTAGTCTGTCAACATAGGAAACTCTTTTCATGTTGAGTTTGATCGATAACCTGAAGTTTATTTTCTTTGCGTACAACTGGCAGTGTAATTTCCTAATTCAGCTGAGGAGAACAACTTTCGTAGGCCTTGGTTCTGTCGTTGTCTGGCTTGATCACGATTTAGGCCCATTGATGAATGTCTTAGATGCAAAATCGATTTGAAAGAGGCTTATAAAACACTGATGAACCGCTTCGTAGGCGAAGGAATGAAGAACAGACTTTATTTCATAAAGTTCAAATCAAGTTCCGCGAGTTCCGCGTTTTGGTTTTTGGCCCTATACCACAGGGACAAAACGCGGAACTTGATTTCGCGGAACTAGTCTGTCAACATAGGAAACTCTTTTCACGTTGAGTTTGATCGATAACCTGAAGTTTATTTTCTTTGCGTACAACTGGCAGTGTAATTTCGCAGTTCAGCTGAACAAAACAACATTCGTAGGCCTTGGTTCTGTCGTTGTCTGGCTTGATCACGATTTAGGCCCATTGATGAATGTCTTAGATGCAAAATCGATTTGAGAGAGGCTTATAAAACACTGATGAACCGCTTCGTAGGCGAAGGAATGAAGAACAGACTTTATTTCATAAAGTTCAAATCAAGTTCCGCGAGTTCCGCGTTTTGGTTTTTGGCCCTATACCACAGGGACAAAACGCGGAACTTGATTTCGCGGAACTAGTCTGTCAACATAAGAAACTCTTTTCACGTTGAGTTTGATCGATAACCTGAAGTTTATTTTCTTTGCGTACAACTGGCAGTGTAATTTCGCAGTTCAGCTGAACAAAACAACATTCGTAGGCCTTGGTTCTGTCGTTGTCTGGCTTGATCACGATTTAGGCCCATTGATGAATGTCTTAGATGCAAAATCAATTTGAGAGAGGCTTATAAAACACTGATGAACCGCTTCGTAGGCGAAGGAATGAAGAACAGACTTTATTTCATAAAGTTCAAATCAAGTTCCGCGAGTTCCGCGTTTTGGTTTTTGGCCCTATACCACAGGGACAAAACGCGGAACTTGATTTCGCGGAACTAGTCTGTCAACATAGGAAACTCTTTTCATGTTGAGTTTGATCGATAACCTGAAGTTTATTTTCTTTGCGTACAACTGGCAGTGTAATTTCCTAATTCAGCTGAGGAGAACAACTTTCGTAGGCCTTGGTTCTGTCGTTGTCTGGCTTGATCACGATTTAGGCCCATTGATGAATGTCTTAGATGCAAAATCGATTTGAAAGAGGCTTATAAAACACTGATGAACCGCTTCGTAGGCGAAGGAATGAAGAACAGACTTTATTTCATAAAGTTCAAATCAAGTTCCGCGAGTTCCGCGTTTTGGTTTTTGGCCCTATACCACAGGGACAAAACGCGGAACTTGATTTCGCGGAACTAGTCTGTCAACATAGGAAACTCTTTTCATGTTGAGTTTGATCGATAACCTGAAGTTTATTTTCTTTGCGTACAACTGGCAGTGTAATTTCCTAATTCAGCTGAGGAGAACAACTTTCGTAGGCCTTGGTTCTGTCGTTGTCTGGCTTGATCACGATTTAGGCCCATTGATGAATGTCTTAGATGCAAAATCGATTTGAAAGAGGCTTATAAAACACTGATGAACCGCTTCGTAGGCGAAGGAATGAAGAACAGACTTTATTTCATAAAGTTCAAATCAAGTTCCGCGAGTTCCGCGTTTTGGTTTTTGGCCCTATACCACAGGGACAAAACGCGGAACTTGATTTCGCGGAACTAGTCTGTCAACATAGGAAACTCTTTTCACGTTGAGTTTGATCGATAACCTGAAGTTTATTTTCTTTGCGTACAACTGGCAGTGTAATTTCGCAGTTCAGCTGAACAAAACAACATTCGTAGGCCTTGGTTCTGTCGTTGTCTGGCTTGATCACGATTTAGGCCCATTGATGAATGTCTTAGATGCAAAATCGATTTGAGAGAGGCTTATAAAACACTGATGAACCGCTTCGTAGGCGAAGGAATGAAGAACAGACTTTATTTCATAAAGTTCAAATCAAGTTCCGCGAGTTCCGCGTTTTGGTTTTTGGCCCTATACCACAGGGACAAAACGCGGAACTTGATTTCGCGGAACTAGTCTGTCAACATAAGAAACTCTTTTCACGTTGAGTTTGATCGATAACCTGAAGTTTATTTTCTTTGCGTACAACTGGCAGTGTAATTTCGCAGTTCAGCTGAACAAAACAACATTCGTAGGCCTTGGTTCTGTCGTTGTCTGGCTTGATCACGATTTAGGCCCATTGATGAATGTCTTAGATGCAAAATCAATTTGAGAGAGGCTTATAAAACACTGATGAACCGCTTCGTAGGCAAAGGAATTAAGAACAGCCTTTATTTTATAAAGTTCAAAACAAGTTCCGCGAGTTCCGCGTTTTGGTTTTTGGCCCTATACCGCAGGGACAAAACGCGGAACTCGATTTCACGGAAAAAATATTCCGCGAGTTCCGCGGGTTCCGCGGGTTCCGCGTTATGGACCTGGCCAACGTTGGCCAGGTCTATGGACCTGGCCAACGTTTCATGCCGTTTTCAAATCGTGCCGTTTTCAAAATCGTCTTCAGTTGATGCCGGTTACGAAAACGTTTTAGTGTAGACGGAAGGCCAAAACGGCATGATTTCGTACCGTTTTCATTTGAAAACGGTATAGTGTAAACGGGACCTGAAAAGAAGTCAGTAGAGTCTGCACGCAGGCTAGCCCTGTACAAACATATTGAATTTGGAGACCATCACAAGAACTCTTATGATTTGTCTAAATCATCATATGTTAATAATCAACTATTCTTTCCAAAAACTATATCAATGAATTGACACATACAGCAGGCAAAACGTCTGATTCAGCGCGATTGCGAAGATAGAATTATTCAACAACCTATAGCACTTGATTGAGATTATATTCTTTTAACTACAAAGTTCAGTAACCCACCAAAATGACGCAAATTTCCAATGAACCCAAAAAAATGACGGCAATTTGTTCAACCCCAAAAAATGACGCTAATTTAGCGAAACCCGAAAATATGGCATTTTCATAAGTTTCAAACACAAAAAATGACACGAGCATCCCTATCTAAATTTTCACAAGTGCCCCCCCCCCTGGGATCTATCTTCATCTCTTTTCTTACAAATCTGTTTCGCTTGCACGAGCCATGAAATATCATGTCCTAGCCCTATGGCGAAGAGAAAGATAGGCTATTGCACTTTTCATAACTTTCTTGAAATAAATGCTTGCAGGGGCACGCTGCAAATGCTAAGTATATCAACAGCAGGGGGCGTATTCCTAAACGCTTAGGCAGGTACATTGTCGTTCTTCTTTGTGATAAAGGGCCAGTCACTATCGACACTTGGTAGGGGGCCGGAAGATATTTAGCGGGGCCATCAAAAGTTCAGGGCATTGAAGGAGGGCCACTGAAAATATCAAGTGTAAAATATACGCCCATGAAAACTTAAAAAATCTGATATCAGCTATCTAAAACGCAAAGGTCATCCTTCCATGATCTATGACAATCCTTGCACTTTTCTTCAAAGTATCATATTTTTCGTAGAATCTCTAGGTGCTATACCACTCATCTCTCTTGAAAGAATTTCTATGACTACTGCGTGGCTTCTGAGTCAATTGCCATCAGAAAATTTGATTTCTAACATGCAGAGAGGGGTCACCAAAAATCAAAACTAAATAATCAGGGACCCTTCAAAATCTTAATGAGGAAATGAAGCAGTTAAGAAAATTTCTTATTATCGATGAGATTATCTTTCAGCACCTTACCCGGCATTATTAATGACTGATCCCTCAAATGTAAATGAAGAAAATCTACAGGCAACGTCGAAGCCAAGGCCCTGTACTTCTTATTCCATCATAACTCTCCCTCAAATATGTTCTTGCCTGGAGGAGGTTCGTTATTCCAGCAATTACTGGTATCTTGGCTTAGAATTGGGCAAAATGTGATCAACATTTTCAGTCCTCCTCATGACAAAAACAACTTACAGACTAAACGGTTTCTAGTGAAATTAATGTCATCCAAGTTAGCTTTTCGGGAAAAAAACGGCTCAAATATATGAATCTGCATGTAATTTTTTAAGAGATTAAGAATTTGGGCCTGTACTTAGATTTTCTTAAAATTATCATATTTTGAGTACTCAGGAGTTTCTTACGAGTTTCTTAAAGGTTTCATAACAGCCTTCATGTTCACTTCCTATGCCCTTGTGAACATTTAAAAACAAGTTTTTGAAGCCTTTCCAATATTCAGATATCATTCCATAACCATGTAATACGATACAAGAAAAAAGAAAATGTATAAGTAAAAATATGTCCAGGGTTTCCTTTGTTAAAATAAATATGTGTAGAATATGTGTCAAATCTGTTATTGCTCAACTCTCTTGGCTGAATAGCTGGGAGAGAACTTGGATCAGGCAATAGTACTAAAAATTTCTTAATTTAACATAAAATTTTGTTTATTTTAGCACTAAAAATCTCCTAATTGGTTTCCTATTTTTTGAATGCATGACTTATCAGTGTGGTCTCTTATTTTGCCGCAGATTTACAACATCAGAGAGAAATAAACAGTGCTCTGTTATGTTGAAAAAAAAACACAAGTGATTAGTTACAACTGTTACTCAAGAATAACGGTTCAAAGATATATTTGCATTTATAATATCCAATGCTTTTAACCTTTTAAAAGATTTTTAATACTGTACTTCTCAAACATAGCACTAGAGTTTCTTAAAATTTTGGCCATCTTAGACTGCTTTCACACAATGCCGGCACATTTTGAAAACGGTGAAAAATGTGACGATTGCAAAATTTGAGCTAGCGTTCACACGATACCGCAACAATTTGAAAATGGTAGGAACCTAGATGACAAAAACTCGTTGCAAGATTTCGATGCTAAAGAAGTGTACCTACACCCTAAGAATCGATCAGTCTCATTCCAAAAGCATCCAAAAATGTTCTGTTTTCATCATTATCAGGTGTTTACAGGATGCTGTTTCCAAAATGTGTTGGTTAGAGTTCTGTTTTCAAAATCTACCCTTTTCAAAATCTGCCGGCAAAAAATGTGCCATTTTCGTGTGAACGGGAGGCCTATCCGTCACATTTTTCACCATTTTGAAAATGTGCTGGCATCGTGTAAACGCAGTCTTAGTGTATAAGCCAGTTTCCTATATAAAACATGTAATCCCAAAGAGAGCATTTTCATATCATGATGATTGAATTTAGAAACAATGCTCTTAAGTTTTAAAAAAGGGTGGATGAAACGAGGCATCTCAAGCTTTGACAGTGACAGCTCCATAAATTCTAAACTGACTGAGGAAAATTAACATAATAACTAAGACAAGAAATACTCAGTTTTTGAAATTCTAAAGATGGTAGCAAACAAAAGTTTGTAGCTTTTACATAGTTTATGAGTTGCCAATTTGAAAGAGATATTTGTGTACTTAACAAGAAGAGTTATAAGTTGATTTGTACTTACCCATCAGGATTCCCATGTTTATATCTCAATGATATTGTTCTAGCTTCATTCATAGTGACATTTCCTGAAACATAGAGCATACAAATTGACTTGAAAAACTTTTAGGTATATTATTTAGGCCAAATATAAAATAAATTTATAGATATTCATCACCACCCGCCTGGAAAATGAAGCCAGTCAGAGTTGATACTTTTTTCAAGATGAGGACCCGGTGACTTTGTGTCTTTCCTCACCATGAATGTCATTAGTTGTAGTTTTCTTAGTAGTTGTAGTTGATTTTTTTTAATTGATATAAAAAAATACCTTTTTATATTTTGCTCACAAAATGTGAAAGTATCACCCACTCATCAATCATAGTATTTGTGACAGTTTTATATTTCATATCACTCAAAACTACAAACATATGTTAATATAAGACCAAGTTTGAACTATATTGGCACAGTTGTGATCTGTTACAAAGCTGTTACTGGTTCAAGATTGATTGCACTGCTCCATGTCAACACTTTCAGGAGCAACACAAATTGGCTGTAAAAAAACAGTGTAAACCTTTGGAATTGCCTTCCTCCAATAGAGCAAATTGGGCAATTTTGAGGGAATAAGCTCTTACTCTCAGGTTTTTTATCAAATTTTAATAAAGTCTCAAGTGTTCCTCGACTCTTTACATGACTCCTCAGAATCTTCCATACATATGATACATGTACAGTAGCATACAGTAGTTTGGAAGGATTTTGTTAAAGAAGAGGAGTATAAATATTTGATCGCATAAATATTTGACACCTTATCTTAGGAAATTTTGTGAGAATAAACTTTTGCAAATTTCACATTAAAAGGAGTTTGGGGAATAAACTTTTGCAATTTGGGACCAGCAATGGGGAAAATGTGAAAGTTTGCTTCCAAATTTCTGCCTAAAGTACTGTGATTGCTGAGTAAAACTGCAAGAATCTTCTATTTTTCGTCATGTTTGGAAACAATCAATAAAATCAAGCATTTTGTCTATAAACAACCCAGGGTGACATTGAGGGACATTTATCTGAGCAAAAGACACTGTTTGACAATAGAATTCACCAGAATAATGTGCTTCCCTCACGGATTTACCCAGTTTTGCCAAAATGACTTATAATCATAAACCTCCTGCCTTGCAACAGTTTCTAAAACTTTGTGATGAGAATCTATTAATTTATGTTTGATAAACCAAAGGAGACTTTATTTATCCCAGTTGGATGAGATCCCATTTTGTCTGCAAAACTAAGGTCAAACCATTGTTGGGATTCAACAGAATATAGACAATTGTGCTAAAGATGGTGGTGAAGAGCTTTTCACCAAGATGCATTGGGCTCTAATTACGAGCCCTTAATGATCCTATGCAGTAGGAATTTGATTCAAGAATGAGTAAGTAACTAAAGGATACTGAACCCAGTTTGACTTGATCACATGTGATAGGTTGAATTAGTGGTAGGCTAACTTAGAGTTAGGCTACTTGGGAAGTGAGGGTTTAGAATTTATGGTAAAATATGCTCATGAGAGACCAGAGTGGTAATTATGTTGCGCGCACAGAAGATCTTCCACATGCAACTTCAAATATAACAGTTGAAGAACAATATTGTTTCATTGCTTAAGACAATACCCAGGCAGGCATCTTCCATGTGCATGTTGCAAACTTATCATTCTTTATGAGAGATTATCGCATAAAGCTAGTCAATGATGATGAAGTTGTCCCATATTTTGAAAAACAATTCATATATAGGCTAACATTGCTATGGGACCATCAACTTTCAATTTTTGTATTTTTTAACTGCGTTACGATTCGAGCCCTACTCCCCTCCCTGTTAACGGCCTTCCTCCAAAAGTGCCCCTGATCGGCCAAACATTTTCAGCCTACATACATACATACATACATACATTCTTTATTTTTTAAGGCAGGTTGGAAAGCGCAGCTCAAGAGCTGATGTGGACCTGCCATCTAAACTAACTAAATTAACGATGTTAAAAAATGAAAGAAAAATGAATTATAAAAGCCTAATACATTTTGTGCTAAATGGGTAAAATAATTCTATTGTTCTTTCTAGAAATAAAAATAGTCACTATTTCTTTTCTTTATACAACTGGTTTCTTTTGAAAAGCTGATGTTATCAAGGTTTTTATAATGTTTCAATTTCATCTTAAAAGTATCTTTATTCATGGGCTCTCTCATGTCATTTGTCAACGAGTTCCAAGCCTGTGGTTCTCTGAATCTGATGGAGTTTCTACCAATTTCTGTTCTTGGTCGTATTATTTCAAAGTTGTTCCTTGATCTTGTCTTATTATGACCGCTTTTCCTGAACAGCTCCAGTACATCAGGGTGTGTCCTTTCGTGATAGATATCATGCATGATCGAAAGTAGTCTCTTTTTATATATGTAACCTAATGATCTCCAATTCACGTGTTGCAACACTTGTTCTGCTGATAATTCTGTGTTGTGTATGTTGTAAATCAGCATGTGCTTTTTCTCCATCTCCTGAAACATCACTGGTGTACACGTTCCCCAAACCGCTATACAATATGTTACAGTTGATATGATGCATTTGTAGTAGATTGTTTCTAATATGTGTCTTGGCAAATACCGTATTCTTCTCAGATGTGATAATTTTGCATTACATTGGTTTGAAACCTTAGTTATTTGATTTTTCCAAGTCATGTTATTGTCTATTGTCACTCCTAGACATTTTGCCGTTGTTACCGTTGTAAGACTTTGGGAGCAGCAAATCCAGTAGAGGACTGTGGAACTTGCTATACAGTAAAGTCCCGCCTTTAAGAAACTGCATTATAAGAAACTCAGGCCTGATTTTTGGTAAATAAAATACCTGTCTACAAGAAACTATCCAGGCTGATCCATGTTCAGTTTCTTTTATAATGGTACATAGTGATATTTTATGGCATATATTTGAATATGGCTCCAATAAGTCTCAGTTCTCTAGAAATAAGGATGAAAGTTTTAAGCCCAAATTATTATGATTTCAAGAAACTTTCAGTACTGACCCAAACTATCAGCTTCTTGTTCAACTACGCGTATTTAAAAAATGTTTTCTTAACAATTTTGACAGCTGTTTGGAATACAAAAGTGCTTCTTATACCATGGTATACACACCCTGCTTTGAGGAAATATATTCTAACATAAGAAACCAATCAGGCTGTTTTTGTGAAATGAGTTTCTTAAAGGCCGGACTTTACTGTACTTCAACCGAAGATGCCATATCAGGAACTCTTCTATTCTATATTCTGTACATTATTTGTGAAGCTTTTTATTCACATTGCTTCACAAATTCCCTTAGTACAGAGATTTGCATACAATTTTTTAATTTCTCAACAGCCCAAAGACCACC
The DNA here is from genome assembly GCA_964020215.1 of Aurelia sp. 3 sensu Dawson et al. (2005). Lineage (NCBI taxonomy): Eukaryota > Metazoa > Cnidaria > Scyphozoa > Semaeostomeae > Ulmaridae > Aurelia > Aurelia sp. 3 sensu Dawson et al. (2005). Next base: position 8,041,673 of record OZ026591.1, read on the forward strand.
TCCCCCTATAATGACCAAACAGTCTTAAAAATATGAGAATTGAAAGTTGATTACCTCTAACATCAGCAGCCTGAGCGCAGACTCTACTGATTCCCTGAAGAGAAATGAGGTTCCTCCTCCAGTAGAGTAGTGCGCATCAGTGACACAAAGCATGCCCATAGTCACATGAGGTCCCCACGGTCCAGGAGCAAAACTTCATTGGTGGAAAGAGATCTTTATTGTTCTCTTTTAGCTCACTTGATCCATAAACATCTTCAAGGAATTCTCCTAATTATTCTCATTCAATAGGGAGGCTACAAGTAGGGTTAAAACCCTACTACCTCTATTATGGAAGTAGTAGCTCTACTACCATAGCTCTATGGTAGTAGTATATACCTCTATTACCTCCACTACTACCCTACTACCTCTATTATGGCTACAAGTAGGATTAAAACCCTACTACCTCTATTATGGTAGTAGTAGCTTAGACTTATGACGACGAGTCTCTTGTTTCCCTGTGCTCCTTGACTTGATGATGGCGCTTCGGTCAATAGAGACTCATAGTATTACTATGAAAAACCTGGCCCTATTTAGGCCCAAACTGAGCAATTTCTTCAGCACCAATCAGATTGCGAGATTTGTGAATTACTATTGTTAACGTGTAAATGTGATAGAATTTTCGATTCGATTGAAGAATTGAAAACACTCCCATGGGATAGACATTCGAAGCCATGATTCTTTCGTAATTCCATTGACGATTGAAGAAAATAGGGCCAAGTTGTTTACTGTTTCATGATGAGTCCCTCTTGAGCAAGGTTTACCGCAGGGATACAAGGGACTCATCGTCATCAGTCTAGTAGTAGCTCTACTACCATAGCTCTATGGTAGTAGTACCTCTATTACCTCTACTACTACCCTACTACCTCTATTATGGCCACAAGTAGGATTAAAACCCTACTACCTCTACTATGGTAGTAGTAGCTCTACTACCATAGCTCTATGGTAATAGTACCTCTATTACCTCTACTACTACCCTACTACCTCTATTATGGCTACAAGTAGGATTAAAACCCTAATACCTCTCCTTCATGACTTGTGGATAGACGGGGATCTACCGCCCGGTTTTCAGAAAGCTAACCCTCTTCTAATTACCAACAGTTGCCGTCATAGTTTCTATGATGATTTTTGGCAGAAAAATACCCATTTTTGACAATTTTTTGCCAATTTCTGGAAAACCCACCCATGTTTAAGGAAAATCTGCCAAAAAAGGACCCTTGTTAGAGAATTTTGGACCCAAAAATCCACCCATATGGGCAGCACATACCCGTACCCTAAACATGTTATGTTACCCCCCCCTCCCCCCCTGGGGATTAAAAATAAGGAGCCATCAACTTTCGATTATTGTATTTTATTAACAGAATTTGGCTGTCAAGATCGGAACCTCCACCCCCTCCCCATTAATGGCCTTCTACCAAACTTCAACCGATGAGCGCCATATCAGGAGGCATAGTAGTAAAACTGTACTATTCTACACATTATTTGTAAAGAGTTTGTCTAGATACTTTTCAAAAAAATTCCCTTACAAAGATTTCCGTACCATTTCATATTTTCTTAATGGCTTAAGGATAAGGCGGGTATCACAAATATGTTTGGTTAGTGTAAAATCCGACTCTCAAATTAGAGTCGGTCGGTCGGTCGCAAATACTTCGGGATTTTCTAAAATTGTGGTCAAAATATGGAATTCTCATAAAAAGCTTACAGAAGATTCTTCAAAAGGCTTTACGCCCGACTCAGAATCTTGGGTTTTTCTTGTTTTCAGGTCAGTCGGTCGGTTTTCACTAACCAAACATATTTGTGATACCCGCCTGAGACCCCCCTCCCCTAAAATGGCCAATTGCCATTAAAAAATATGAAAATCGAAAGTCAATGGCCCCTAAGGTAATCAAAACACCCCCACACAACAGGATTTGTTTGGCTAGATTTGTTTATGCACACCCCAATTGAGTCAAAATATGTCTAGGCCTACTAGCTGATATCAGCACACTCACATTTTGTTGCTGATTCACAGACTCTACTTGGAGGAGAAACCTCTCTGAAAACATTCCAGTTGAGTCTGCATGCTGCAGGCTATAACGTCAGCAGACCACCCAATCCATTTTAGCCTAGTCATAAAACTCTTTGATTGAAAACTAAGGAATAAACGATCTCAATCATTAGCTTTCAAGACTTGATTTTCCTATAAAAAACAAACGAATTTTTGCCTTGTGATATGCTCTCAAATTTGATCTCTCCCAGTAAAAATAACTTTGATGGACATCATGTGCAGGAATAAAGACACAAAAGGCATAGCTAGGCCTACGGTGATCCCTGTTGCACGAGATATTTTGGGAGTACCTAAAAGGCTCCCTCACTCCGGATAAAAGAAATCACAGCACAACTCACGATAAATCTCTGATCTTGGTGAACTCTCGACTTCACACTTTGGTATGTCATCAAAACTGAACCTAACAAATGATGTTTTCGCCTCAGCAATCATGCAGTCATTCAGCCTTTTTGTACATGAAAACACTCTCTCTCTGCCTTCTTTTCTCTTCCCTCCTGCTTTCCTTTTTAGGCCAGGATTTAGAGCACGTTTAGGCCAAGTTAAACACGATAGTATCAGCGCTGTGGTTGACAATCAGTTCGTGTCAGCTTTCTTTTGGTTTGTGTTATTCCTTAAGACAGACTAAATTGTGATTGTGGTCTAGCAAATGCTGTTTTGCTAGCCCATGATTACGCGACCACTGGCCATTTCGATTTGATCTTGACTCGTTGCAGCTGCAGTCCTCGTTGCTATGGCGACCTAGTCTCAGTTTCAAACAAGACAGGAAAAATTCCTTTTGTCTTTTGTATTGGTGTTGTTTTTCACACCTTTCCCTGAAGTAGCGTCAGGATCCAAAATCTCATACTTTTGTGTTAATCGAATTAAACTTGTACAAATAAGAATGTCATTTCAGAGAAACCCCACAGCGGATAAATATGATCTGCCTTTTCAGAATTTTTTTTTCATGGAAAACAACAACTATTGAATAACAAGGTCCTTCGATGGTATTACAATAGAATCCACTACTTCTGATTAACACCCGAGTACAAAGCGATTACCAATTACAGACAGAGGAAATTCTATGCCAGGTCGGTGAGGTCAGGTAGCCACCTCGCTCGTTGTGCATGCCCTCTCCGCCGCGATTCATAAGCATATACCGGGTGAGCCACAAAAAAGTTTCCACTTTGAAAATTCATAGCGCCAAGAGTACTTCTTCACAGATTTGAATGAATCAAAGTTTAGGTAAAAAGCCAGAAGATGGAAGTATTTTTGTGATTTTTCTCGCTGTTTTACCAGCCCTAGGAACATAGGTGATTTCAACTTTACGAAAATTCCATGGTTCCAAAATGACTGAAAAATGGCCTAAAATATTGATCAAATCACAAAGGACTCCCCTCACAGATCAATGAAGAAAATCCAATTGTTCATGGGCGAGGGCTATCCACTACATGTTTATTGCCATGGGTTTGAAAATCTTTGGTATTTGTTTGAAAATTGATGTCGTCTTGAGAGAGGTGAAACGCCCATTGCGTATCGTTCTGTGTAATGAGAGTCCTTAAAGCTTGATCAATGTTTTAGGCCCTTTTTCAGCTACTTTGCAATCATGAAATTTGTATTAAGTTGAAATTACCGATACATCTAGTGCTGCGAAGATAGTGAGAAAAATCACAAAAATACTTCAATCTTTCAGCTTTTAACTGGAATTTGAATCATTCAATTTTGTCAAGAGTGTACTTGGGTGTTAATCAAACGTTTGGATACGTTTGTATCATATGTTTGCGCAATATTTTTATCGATATTCTCTTCGTTTCAGCTCTCTGACTGCTCGTTGATGAAATCACATGAAACAGCAACGATACTTGCGATCCCTCTAAGTTTACTTCTTCAAATGATTCAAAATTTGTTCTGTGTAATTATAGGGTGCCTCAATACCGCAAAACTGCCAAATCATGCCTTCTTACCCGTCAACCGCGCGCCATTTTCTCTCATAAACAACAACCGTCAGTCTTCTTCATAGCGATAAATGTTCTTTTTAGGATTGCTATTCCATGTAAATGAAACAGGAATCCTAAGGAAATTTATGTGAATCTACTAACTTTTATCACCGTACTTTTACAGCTATGCGAAGCCTCGATAGGTAATGACGCTTATCCAGTAAAAGTAACGCAAAAGGCAATGTCTCAGGAACTGAGCAAACCACTTTCCACCACGAAGTAAGCAAAAAACCGCTAACCGTTCGTTCAAATTCCATTTTTTCGCAACCGCGTTCCAACAGGAAAACCGCATACCACACTGATTTGCTTGCTTAAACCGTATTCCGCATCCACAATATGGCGGATTCCGCCTAACCGCCAAACTATGAAAGACCCCCTAATATCAGTCTACGAACATGAGACAGATGATTTAAGACAGCATATTTATTAACAAGAATACTCTTTAAAGCATTTTATGCTACACAGTTACACAGGTTCATGGTTTAATTTTCATTTAGAAACTACTGGGTGAGCCTGAGAAAGGTTCCCACTTTTGACTCGTTTGCGGAGCCAGCCCGTCTACCGAGCCAAGCTCGCCTCACATAATCAGGCCCTTGGGCTTATTTCTAGGCATTTTCAGAGATCAAGCATTTTCATAAAATTATTCGTGGTATTAGACCGATACGGCCGATTTTGATGACGGAATTTTTTAAACAGTAAAAACCTGGGTATAAGAACCTAGTAATTAAGAACCTACAGGCTGGAAAATTCTGAAACTAGACCCCCAATATATAAGAACCCATTCAGCCTGAAATTTGAAATAGGTTCTTATTCGTGGAGATCATCAAACTAAATCAAAACTCTAGTTGATTTGTCATTGCGCCTATAAGTACCGATTCTGCCCCTGCCATATGTGCAAATTGCAAAGAGCTCTAAAGATGCTTCGAAAGCTTTTCTTTGTATTCTGTAAAATTTCTGATCCTTCCACGAACTGATGTTTAAAATATGGCCTCACGAACTCAGGTGTCTCTCAACTGACAATAAATAATGGGCTTGAAGTTTCAATCTGAACAAAAGAAATACCTGGAAGCCCTGAACAGTGGCGTGCTGGGGCTCATTCAGCAAGGGGGGCAAAATGTAAAGATGGCGCCCCCTCATTAGCTATTGCTCAAAACATGGGCAAAATATTCCTACTTTGATGCATGCTGCATAGCTCTCTTACTAGATGTTTTTTCGTGGATTTAGTCGCCTTCAATGCTCTCTACTGCAGCAAAGATACATTAAGTTAAAAGTCTTTTATAAGATGCTGAAAAATTTGGAGCGAAATGGCAAGAGGAATGCAGAATGAAGGGGTCTGGGGGCGAAGCCCCCAGGAAAATTTTTGAGTACGAACCTTCTATTTTTTCTCAAAAACATCTCCAAGCCATAACCATGTTTTCCAGTGCTAAAATATATTTTGTAACAATTTTGTAACATAGTTTAGCATCACCAAGAAGTTTTTGAGTTAAATTCTAACACATGGTCAGAACTTGTGAGCTTTTTGTCGTGAAAGCTGTTTCAGGCATTGTTTACAAATGATAAGAAACTTAGCACAATTTACGAAGTTGAAAAGAGCTATGATTTTGTTTTCAAGCATGGGGTTGACATTTATCGCTTGTCCTCCAATCAAGGAAATGGTTTCCTTCTCTTTTTCCTTTTTCTACAACTGGCAAAAAGTTTATCCCCCGTTTCATTCCCATTTCGAAGTTTTTCAGGGTAGCAGGAAATCACTAACAATCCGACAAAAGTCGCTCATCTGCCTCTACTCTTGTTCTAAGCCCCAGGTTTGATACTAACAGGCATATCCACGTTTCTATTTGAGTGTTCCTGAGAAACGTTTGAAGTTTGAAGGAGAATCCTTGGAGAAAATTTAGAAACTATTTGACTAGCACTTCAAAAAGGGCGCCTTCGGCGCCCATGTTTTGAGATTGTCGTTTTGGCGCCCCTCATATTTTAGTCGCAGGGGGGCAGTTGCCCCCCCTGCCCCCCCCCCGGCCAGCACGCCACTGGCCCTGAATCAAATAAGAGCCAATCTAAGAACCTGAACAGCCTTACTTACTTCCCACCAAATAATCAATACATAAGAACCTAATCAGGCTGACTTGCAAAAATTGTAAGTTGTTATACGCAGGTTTTTGCTGTATCCACGTTAATATGTTAGCTACACAGAAATTTCAGTTTATAGGGATGTATTAAACAGTTTGAGAGCTACTGTTTCACAGTAAACAAAGAGTACGACAATTTGGTGACCTAGAAACGCATACAACTTCGGATCCAAATGCAAGATCTACAGGCTGACTTCCACTCAGTAGAATTTCCTGATTGGACGAGAAATCCTTTGTTTACGTGTGAAAATGTTGCTTGACATTTAAAAAGAATGTTACGCGTGAGTAACTTTTTATTGTGTCAAATTCAGTCTGCTCAGAAAATTGGCCTTACCGGGTGGTGACTGGAAATCGCCTTACCGGGTGGTGAGCCAGAAAAAAGTTTCCACTTTTAAAAATTCATAGCAGTAGCACCATGAATATAGGACAACTTTTAATGATTTAATATCCAGTTAAGAGCCAACAGGTCGAAGTATCAATGTGATCTTCCTCGCTGTTTTACCAGCACTAAAAGCATCGGTAAATATAACTTGATAAAAATCTCATGGTTGCAAAATGACTGAAAAGGGCCTAACATATCGATCAAATCTCCTTACAAACAACAATACGCAATGGGCGTTCCATCTCTCTCAAGAGTTATAAGACATCAAGTATCAAACAAATGCTAAAGATTTTCAGTCCCATGGCAAAAAAGGAAAGTAGTCATCCCTCACCCATGAACAATTGCTTTCTCTTTATTGATCTGTGCGAGGAGTCCATTATGATTTGATCAATGTTTTAGCCCATTTTTCAGGTATTTTGCAACCATCTTACCTATAATTCTTGGTGCTCATGAGACAGCAAAAAAATCACAAAATACTTTAATTTTTTGGCTTTTAATTAGAATTTGAATCATTTAAATCTGTGAAGTAATTTTGATGCTGTGAATTTTGAAAAGTGGGAACTTTTCTCTGGCTCAACCGGTATCGCTACTGTACGCAGCCGTGGAGGGGTATCCCTAGTACCAATTTATCTCAAAAGAAATTCAAGTTATCCTGTAGCATAGTAGCATAGTGGCAATTTTACTGCCCATGAGGGCAGTCGAAAAGCCACTTCGGGCGATCAGATTTTTCTCACGTGGATCTTTTGTTGATGAAATGGACTGAAGTCATTGGCTGATTAGCGCGAATTTGACGCTTGCGTTGGCAGCCAGTAATAACTTGAGCTTTATGCTTGCATTCGGTGTTTCCAAATACATTCATTGCTGAAACTGAACAAGCAGTATCCTTAATGTTAGCTGGGCCTTGTGAGTTTTAATAGATGATCCTTTACTGTTTTGGTAGATTTTCTTGCTTCTTTCGTTCCCGCTCCCTCTCATTATTCGAGTCAATCAAATTCTGGATGGTCTTCGTTTTATTGAAATACATCTCTTCTTGTGCATCGATTATTGGTTGTGTAAAATGTGGACCAGAACCTTTTGGAATTTCATGTGGTTGAACCTCTATGGAGAAGAAAATAAGATTTCATTAAGATTTCTTTAAGGTGGGAATTTTTTTCCAAATTTCGGTGTTTGCAAAACGCTTTGAAAAACTTGGATGATTATATCTGGCTTATCCAGCATTACGTGTCCCAAAAAAGGTAAATACGTCCCAAAATCACAAAAAATTCGATACGAAGATCAACTTAAATCTTCCCTTTCGGCTGATAGATACAAAGCCAAATTTTGCCTTAATACAAGAATCATGTTTCTAAAAGAATTACACATGGGCATATAGATAACTCTTTTGGGACCTGCCAGTTTTGTTAATGCGCATACAATAATATTTTTCATACAATGACTAAAAGTTAAAATACAACAAACAAGACAACTCAATTTTGTAAAAGAAAATGAGACATATTTACACTCCCGTTCCTCTTTCTTTTTCATTCACCCTAACGTCTCCTTAAATACGATAGGTAGCACTCTTAAAGTACAGTAAATATGGAAAGCTTGACTTAGCTTTTAACTTGGCTTGACTTAGCAATTAAAGGTGACCTTGAAGCCAAAATTTGAATTGATGCAAATGAACATTACCGTTTCAAGATAAGGAATCCTGTCTTTCTTGGGTATCTCATTTCGTTTTCAATCTACAGATTTTAGGGACCAGCTGATGACGTTGTTTTGTTTGCAAATTACCAGGGTGATGAATGGAAATCTAGCTGTGTCAGATCTTTGAAAGGTTACTGTTGCAAAAAGCATTTCAGCTGAGCTAAATGAATTTAATGTAAATCGTCTAAATGATTATTATGATGTTAGGAAGGACAGTTGGCTGATAAAAGTTGTTCAATCAGATTTACCTTTGGAAACATAGATGACCTGGTATAGGGTCTTTACTCTTTGCAAAAAATGACGTCATCACAGAGTCACACAATATGGTGGATGACTCAAATATGAAACAAGATATCAAAAGTAGGGACGTAGGAAGCATCTCAAACTTGGGGGGGCACGACGGTTCAAAGGCACCTTTTCCTTAAGAAATACGGGGCATTTTCGAAAACAGAAAGGGCACTTCCTTGTTTATTGCAAAATCTTGGGGGGCCACGTGCCCCAAGTGCCCCCCTGGTTCCTACGCCTATGATCAAAAGATTTTAGCAAGGAGTTTTATCTCTCACCAGTACTTTTCAGTTGCATCGATAAAGATTTTCGCTTCAGATCGCCTCTAACATTGTTTCCTTAAGCACGAAAACACATGCACTTACGCATTTCCATAGCTCCTTCGGGGTCACCATTACTAACACCTACGGGTTCTTCGATGTGCCATTCCTGTGCATTGCCTTCAAGGTCATAAAGTTGGCGTATCACCGATGATTGAGGATTGTGAAAATAACAGTAAACCTGGTAATATGAATAGTTTCACGTTTTAGAATTGCAATAAACTTAAAGAATCCCACTTGATAGTAAAAGCAAAACATTGTGGAAGTGTGAGCAAAGCGAGCGAAATCTGTGGTACCTACTTCTCAGATGGGTCTAGAATGTGTCTTTAACATCTTCAAGAAGTTGCCTTTTCTTTACTATTGTTACTTTTGCAATTTTCTGCCTTCGCACCTTACCCTGTTGTGCAGCCGTATGATCTGGAAAACGGGCTAAACAGCCTTTGCCTTCTCTCCCATTTGCCACTCTATTGAATACGGAATGCAGCTAAATTGCATTTTGTAGAAACTACAAACGCAAGCTTTGTTTCTCACACCAGTAATTGTCCAATCAGGTATCACGCTCAGGAGAAGTAGTAGTTTGCTTGGCAATTTGGGCATGTTCTTTAGGAAGCTTCCTGGGAATGGCAGACTATTCCAAAATAAGCTTCTCTCAAACGTGAGATCTTAGAACTACCCACATTTTTGTTCAGAACTGCCCATAACTGAGCTAGGACTGCCCCTTTTAGAATCTAATTAATGAAAATTAAATGTACAGCATCAATGAAAATACCAGGGGTGGCGCCAGAAATTTTCCGATAGAGGGGCCGGAGCTTCCGACAGGGGGGCTAAAATGACTGAAAAATGGTGCTTTCGTGCATTATTTTGCCAAATTTCCTCCGACGAGAACCCAAAATTTCCTCTGACGAGGGTACTAGATTCCTCCGACGGGGGGCTGTAGCCCATCTAGCCTCCCCTTGCACCATCACTGGCAAATACAAAAAATAAATTCCTAAGGACAGTTCACCTGTGATACCAGATAAAAGCTTTGCTAATGCAATCAACTATCTATTGCGCATACCTTCACAACATGATCCCCCATTTTGATATCATAATATCCACTGGGCGTAGCCTTGTCCTTCTCATAAATATCTTGACACTTTGCTGCTGGGCCGTCATCCCTAACAAACAGAATAAATTCATGACTAGACATAACACTGGTCAACGAGAGCGGCGCTGATCAACATATGGAAAGGTTGATAATAGGCCTTTCTCGACCTGTCTATTGGCATTACAAAATCCGACGATCGATGCCGGTCCACAGGAGGCCCAGCGTATTTGTAATGACGAGACCATTGTCCTTGAATATTCTAACGCATGACTTACCAAGATCTTTACTTTCTTTAGAAAGAGTATGATACTTTGCTGTCCCTGGAGTGATGTAGGATGTGTGAAAACCTAGCGATTTTATAAACATTCTACTAACTCACCCGATAGCAAATTAACGAATCTTCTAAAGTTACCAGATGATAATTGTACGATATATTATTCAAACAACTAATGTAAAAAGTTAGAACGAAAACTTTATCCCAAAGCCTAAATGACAGTCTTACTCTGGATCTTGTTGCATGTCAAAATGGGAAGACTTCAGGATACATTGAAGGAAAGGATAAATCTAGACGTCAGCCGTCGGAATAGACGATTACGCTAAAGATGGAGACCAGGAACTTTTTACCAAGATTCACTGCGTTCAAGTTATTTGTTTTCGCTTGTTTCACTTACCAAGCAATAATCACACTAGTAAGGCAAGCTTATTGAAACGGACTCTTCAGTCAGCGCAATGAATACTTTTTGGAATCACTGATTGCTTTGGAAAATTTTCCCTTGTTTAGCAGCATTTTTATTGCATTTTGAAGCATATATCGCTGTTTTATCTATTTCTGCAATCATGGACCAAATATATCCGAACTATGTGTGATCGATTTTGACAATAAATCCCCCCCCCCCCTTCCCCCGCCTATCAATGTTGCTCTGTCGTAAGAGTTTTAGTGAAAAGGTTTCTCCTCGCTTCAAGGCTGAATTTTATATCGATAACAACACTGATCTTGGGGGAAGGGGGAGGGATGGAAAGATCCAGCAGAAATCCAGTAATTTATGTCCAAGGTTGTAGGATGTTTTTCGACTATTAACACAAATCACAGCATTGCTGTATGAATTTATGGCTATCACCTACGCGAGAGAAAGTAGAAGAACTGAACGAAAACAAGGAATCGCGTTGTAAGTCTAATGTACTCTAGTCCATAGAGGGTATCGTGAGTGATGTCAGGCTCCAAGTTTTGTCATAAAGATGAGATTTGCCAATAGAAAAGGGTTTTAGAAATCAAGAAACGAAATCGTCCTGCAGTATCGAGTAAGTAAGATGTCCGGCTCAAATTACCCATCTCACCAACTTTCGGATCCTAAATAACCTTGGCCACTGTTTTCGTACTGGTACAAGTGACAAATTTCACAAAAGTCTGAACGATAAAAATATTCATAGGATGCTTACCTCGTGCTTGAATCTTCTGCTGCTGGTTTAGACTTAATTCTTGCCGTGTTAAGCAATATCACAACGGTTAGCCATAACCAAAATTTCATGATTTGCATAGATTCTAAAAGAGAGAAAATACTTTCTATAAATGTAATGAAAAATGACATGCTTTGAGCCCGCTTTGAGTTCAAATTTATATGACGTACAGAGTGCTAACCGATATTGTTTCTCTAAGTCTAATAGCATGCTGGAAGCTCAAGTTTCTGACGCATTTTTTGTCCCAAGATTCGCCCCTGTGTTTGACCAAATGTTGCAGAGAAACGCAGGTAGAGCAAAATGACGAGGCTCATATCCGCTTTTCTCATTTTCTAATTTGGATTTAAAAATTGGCGTAGGAGGGCTTGACATGGATCTTGTCCGAACATGATGCTTAAATGGAGATAACTGCCTTAGGCCCTGTTTATATGGGGAAAAACACCTCACCTGCCAGACCAGGGGCTGACAGGCGAGGTAAATTTCAGTCACTGTTTATATGAGATTTTTCACCTCACCTGTCAGCCCCGGGGCTGAGAGGTGAGGTGGATTAAGGTCTCTCTTCCGTGAAATCAGAAAGAACTGACCAATGAGAATCAACGAAAAATTTCATTTCACCTCACCATACCGGTGGTATTTCGTTTATATGGAAAAATTTCACCTCACCCGGGTGAGATTCCACCTCTTTTGAGGTGGGATTTCACTATACCGGTGGTGTTGCGTTCATCATGTAAACGCGAAATGAAAATACAAAGGATTCTATTGGAAGGTGGCATCTCGTCTCTCAGCCCCGGGTCTGGCAAGTGAGGTGTTTTTCCTCAATTACTATTGAATGATTAGGATGGATGCAGCCTTCCCTCCCAACTCCTATGTCTCCTACGCCTTTGGTTTTAAAACATTGATCTTTTCCTTATGACCTCAGAAAAGTTACAGTTTTGGAAGCTTCAACATTCAACAATGAATTGCAATACTGTACCGGGTGAGCCAGAAAAAAGTACCCACTTTTGAAAATTCATAGCACCAAGAGTGCTTCACAGATTTGAATGATTCAAATTCGAGTTAAGAGCTGAAGGATTGAAGTATTTTTGTGATTTTTTCTCGTTGTCATACCGGCACTAGATATATCGGTAAAATTAACTTCGTAAAGAATTCATAGTTGCAAAATAACTGAAAAAGAGCCTAAAACATTGATCAAATTGTAAGGATTCTTTTTACACAGAGCAATACGCAATGGTCATTTCACCTCTCTCGAACGTTTTAAGACATCAGTTTTCAAACAAATACGCAAGACAGTCCCATAGCAATAAATGTGCAGTGCATATGTGTGTGATCAGTTCTATTATAAGGGTGCGAAACATAAGTAAAAACATGGAAGAAAGATTGTCATCTGTGGAAATGTGGTTTTACAGGCGAATGCTAAGAGTATCATGGATGGATAAACTAAGTAATTAAACAATATTAGAAAGGGCAGAAACAAAGTAAGCAATCAAACAATATTAGAAAGGGCAGAAACAAAGTAAGCAATCAAACAATATTAGAAAGGGCAGAAACAAAGTAAGCAATCAAACAATATTAGAAAGGGCAGAAACAAAGTAAGCAATCAAACAATATTAGAAAGGGAAGAAACAAAGTAAGCAATCAAACAATATTAGAAAGGGCAGAAACAAAGTAAGCAATCAAACAATATTAGAAAGGGCAGAAACAAAGTAAGCAATCAAACAATATTAGAAAGGGCAGAAACAAAGTAAGCAATCAAACAATATTAGAAAGGGCAGAAACAAAGTAAGCAATCAAACAATATTAGAAAGGGCAGAAACAAAGTAAGCAATCAAACAATATTAGAAAGGGCAGAAACAAAGTAAGCAATCAAACAATATTAGAAAGGGCAGAAACAAAGTAAGCAATCAAACAATATTAGAAACTGCAGAAACAAAGTAAGCAATCAAACAATATTAGAAACTGCAGAAACAAAGTAAGCAATCAAACAATATTAGAAAGGGCAGAAACAAAGTAAGCAATCAAACAATATTAGAAACTGCAGAAACAAAGTAAGCAATCAAACAATATTAGAAAGGGCAGAAACAAAGTAAGCAATCAAACAATATTAGAAACTGCAGAAACAAAGTAAGCAATCAAACAATATTAGAAAGGGCAGAAACAAAGTAAGCAATCAAACAATATTAGAAAGGGCAGAAACAAAGTAAGCAATCAAACAATATTAGAAACTGCAGAAACAAAGTAAGCAATCAAACAATATTAGAAACTGCAGAAACAAAGTAAGCAATCAAACAATATTAGAAAGGGCAGAAACAAAGTAAGCAATCAAACAATATTAGAAACTGCAGAAACAAAGTAAGCAATCAAACAATATTAGAAACTGCAGAAACAAAGTAAGCAATCAAACAATATTAGAAAGGGCAGAAACAAAGTAAGCAATCAAACAATATTAGAAACTGCAGAAACAAAGTAAGCAATCAAACAATATTAGAAAGGGCAGAAACAAAGTAAGCAATCAAACAATATTAGAAACTGCAGAAACAAAGTAAGCAATCAAACAATATTAGAAAGGGCAGAAACAAAGTAAGCAATCAAACAATATTAGAAAGGGCAGAAACAAAGTAAGCAATCAAACAATATTAGAAAGGGCAGAAACAAAGTAAGCAATCAAACAATATTAGAAAGGGCAGAAACAAAGTAAGCAATCAAACAATATTAGAAACTGCAGAAACAAAGTAAGCAATCAAACAATATTAGAAAGGGCAGAAACAAAGTAAGCAATCAAACAATATTAGAAACTGCAGAAACAAAGTAAGCAATCAAACAATATTAGAAAGGGCAGAAACAAAGTAAGCAATCAAACAATATTAGAAAGGGCAGAAACAAAGTAAGCAATCAAACAATATTAGAAACTGCAGAAACAAAGTAAGCAATCAAACAATATTAGAAAGGGCAGAAACAAAGTAAGCAATCAAACAATATTAGAAACTGCAGAAACAAAGTAAGCAATCAAACAATATTAGAAAGGGCAGAAACAAAGTAAGCAATCAAACAATATTAGAAAGGGCAGAAACAAAGTAAGCAATCAAACAATATTAGAAAGGGCAGAAACAAAGTAAGCAATCAAACAATATTAGAAAGGGCAGAAACAAAGTAAGCAATCAAACAATATTAGAAACTGCAGAAACAAAGTAAGCAATCAAACAATATTAGAAAGGGCAGAAACAAAGTAAGCAATCAAACAATATTAGAAACTGCAGAAACAAAGTAAGCAATCAAACAATATTAGAAAGGGCAGAAACAAAGTAAGCAATCAAACAATATTAGAAAGGGCAGAAACAAAGTAAGCAATCAAACAATATTAGAAAGGGCAGAAACAAAGTAAGCAATCAAACAATATTAGAAAGGGCAGAAACAAAGTAAGCAATCAAACAATATTAGAAACTGCAGAAACAAAGTAAGCAATCAAACAATATTAGAAAGGGCAGAAACAAAGTAAGCAATCAAACAATATTAGAAAGGGCAGAAACAAAGTAAGCAATCAAACAATATTAGAAAGGGCAGAAACAAAGTAAGCAATCAAACAATATTAGAAAGGGCAGAAACAAAGTAAGCAATCAAACAATATTAGAAAGGGCAGAAACAAAGTAAGCAATCAAACAATATTAGAAAGGGCAGAAACAAAGTAAGCAATCAAACAATATTAGAAAGGGCAGAAACAAAGTAAGCAATCAAACAATATTAGAAAGGGCAGAAACAAAGTAAGCAATCAAACAATATTAGAAAGGGCAGAAACAAAGTAAGCAATCAAACAATATTAGAAACTGCAGAAACAAAGTAAGCAATCAAACAATATTAGAAAGGGCAGAAACAAAGTAAGCAATCAAACAATATTAGAAACTGCAGAAACAAAGTAAGCAATCAAACAATATTAGAAAGGGCAGAAACAAAGTAAGCAATCAAACAATATTAGAAACTGCAGAAACAAAGTAAGCAATCAAACAATATTAGAAAGGGCAGAAACAAAGTAAGCAATCAAACAATATTAGAAAGGGAAGAAACAAAGTAAGCAATCAAACAATATTAGAAAGGGCAGAAACAAAGTAAGCAATCAAACAATATTAGAAAGGGCAGAAACAAAGTAAGCAATCAAACAATATTAGAAAGGGCAGAAACAAAGTAAGCAATCAAACAATATTAGAAAGGGCAGAAACAAAGTAAGCAATCAAACAATATTAGAAAGGGCAGAAACAAAGTAAGCAATCAAACAATATTAGAAACTGCAGAAACAAAGTAAGCAATCAAACAATATTAGAAAGGGCAGAAACAAAGTAAGCAATCAAACAATATTAGAAACTGCAGAAACAAAGTAAGCAATCAAACAATATTAGAAAGGGCAGAAACAAAGTAAGCAATCAAACAATATTAGAAACTGCAGAAACAAAGTAAGCAATCAAACAATATTAGAAAGGGCAGAAACAAAGTAAGCAATCAAACAATATTAGAAAGGGCAGAAACAAAGTAAGCAATCAAACAATATTAGAAACTGCAGAAACAAAGTAAGCAATCAAACAATATTAGAATGGGCAGAAACAAAGTAAGCAATCAAACAATATTAGAAACTGCAGAAACAAAGTAAGCAATCAAACAATATTAGAAAGGGCAGAAACAAAGTAAGCAATCAAACAATATTAGAAAGGGCAGAAACAAAGTAAGCAATCAAACAATATTAGAAAGGGCAGAAACAAAGTAAGCAATCAAACAATATTAGAAAGGGCAGAAACAAAGTAAGCAATCAAACAATATTAGAAAGGGCAGAAACAAAGTAAGCAATCAAACAATATTAGAAACTGCAGAAACAAAGTAAGCAATCAAACAATATTAGAAAGGGCAGAAACAAAGTAAGCAATCAAACAATATTAGAAACTGCAGAAACAAAGTAAGCAATCAAACAATATTAGAAAGGGCAGAAACAAAGTAAGCAATCAAACAATATTAGAAAGGGCAGAAACAAAGTAAGCAATCAAACAATATTAGAAAGGGCAGAAACAAAGTAAGCAATCAAACAATATTAGAAACTGCAGAAACAAAGTAAGCAATCAAACAATATTAGAAAGGGCAGAAACAAAGTAAGCAATCAAACAATATTAGAAAGGGCAGAAACAAAGTAAGCAATCAAACAATATTAGAAACTGCAGAAACAAAGTAAGCAATCAAACAATATTAGAAAGGGCAGAAACAAAGTAAGCAATCAAACAATATTAGAAAGGGCAGAAACAAAGTAAGCAATCAAACAATATTAGAAACTGCAGAAACAAAGTAAGCAATCAAACAATATTAGAAAGGGCAGAAACAAAGTAAGCAATCAAACAATATTAGAAAGGGCAGAAACAAAGTAAGCAATCAAACAATATTAGAAACTGCAGAAACAAAGTAAGCAATCAAACAATATTAGAAAGGGCAGAAACAAAGTAAGCAATCAAACAATATTAGAAACTGCAGAAACAAAGTAAGCAATCAAACAATATTAGAAAGGGCAGAAACAAAGTAAGCAATCAAACAATATTAGAAAGGGCAGAAACAAAGTAAGCAATCAAACAATATTAGAAAGGGCAGAAACAAAGTAAGCAATCAAACAATATTAGAAACTGCAGAAACAAAGTAAGCAATCAAACAATATTAGAAAGGGCAGAAACAAAGTAAGCAATCAAACAATATTAGAAAGGGCAGAAACAAAGTAAGCAATCAAACAATATTAGAAAGGGCAGAAACAAAGTAAGCAATCAAACAATATTAGAAAGGGCAGAAACAAAGTAAGCAATCAAACAATATTAGAAAGGGCAGAAACAAAGTAAGCAATCAAACAATATTAGAAAGGGCAGAAACAAAGTAAGCAATCAAACAATATTAGAAAGGGCAGAAACAAAGTAAGCAATCAAACAATATTAGAAAGGGCAGAAACAAAGTAAGCAATCAAACAATATTAGAAAGGGCAGAAACAAAGTAAGCAATCAAACAATATTAGAAAGGGCAGAAACAAAGTAAGCAATCAAACAATATTAGAAAGGGCAGAAACAAAGTAAGCAATCAAACAATATTAGAAAGGGCAGAAACAAAGTAAGCAATCAAACAATATTAGAAAGGGCAGAAACAAAGTAAGCAATCAAACAATATTAGAAAGGGCAGAAACAAAGTAAGCAATCAAACAATATTAGAAAGGGCAGAAACAAAGTAAGCAATCAAACAATATTAGAAAGGGCAGAAACAAAGTAAGCAATCAAACAATATTAGAAAGGGCAGAAACAAAGTAAGCAATCAAACAATATTAGAAAGGGCAGAAACAAAGTAAGCAATCAAACAATATTAGAAAGGGCAGAAACAAAGTAAGCAATCAAACAATATTAGAAAGGGCAGAAACAAAGTAAGCAATCAAACAATATTAGAAAGGGCAGAAACAAAGTAAGCAATCAAACAATATTAGAAAGGGCAGAAACAAAGTAAGCAATCAAACAATATTAGAAAGGGCAGAAACAAAGTAAGCAATCAAACAATATTAGAAAGGGCAGAAACAAAGTAAGCAATCAAACAATATTAGAAAGGGCAGAAACAAAGTAAGCAATCAAACAATATTAGAAAGGGCAGAAACAAAGTAAGCAATCAAACAATATTAGAAAGGGCAGAAACAAAGTAAGCAATCAAACAATATTAGAAAGGGCAGAAACAAAGTAAGCAATCAAACAATATTAGAAAGGGCAGAAACAAAGTAAGCAATCAAACAATATTAGAAAGGGCAGAAACAAAGTAAGCAATCAAACAATATTAGAAAGGGCAGAAACAAAGTAAGCAATCAAACAATATTAGAAAGGGCAGAAACAAAGTAAGCAATCAAACAATATTAGAAAGGGCAGAAACAAAGTAAGCAATCAAACAATATTAGAAAGGGCAGAAACAAAGTAAGCAATCAAACAATATTAGAAAGGGCAGAAACAAAGTAAGCAATCAAACAATATTAGAAAGGGCAGAAACAAAGTAAGCAATCAAACAATATTAGAAAGGGCAGAAACAAAGTAAGCAATCAAACAATATTAGAAAGGGCAGAAACAAAGTAAGCAATCAAACAATATTAGAAAGGGCAGAAACAAAGTAAGCAATCAAACAATATTAGAAAGGGCAGAAACAAAGTAAGCAATCAAACAATATTAGAAAGGGCAGAAACAAAGTAAGCAATCAAACAATATTAGAAACGGCAGAAACAAAGTAAGCAATCAAACAATATTAGAAAGGGCAGAAACAAAGTAAGCAATCAAACAATATTAGAAAGGGCAGAAACAAAGTAAGCAATCAAACAATATTAGAAAGGGCAGAAACAAAGTAAGCAATCAAACAATATTAGAAAGGGCAGAAACAAAGTAAGCAATCAAACAATATTAGAAAGGGCAGAAACAAAGTAAGCAATCAAACAATATTAGAAAGGGCAGAAACAAAGTAAGCAATCAAACAATATTAGAAAGGGCAGAAACAAAGTAAGCAATCAAACAATATTAGAAAGGGCAGAAACAAAGTAAGCAATCAAACAATATTAGAAAGGGCAGAAACAAAGTAAGCAATCAAACAATATTAGAAAGGGCAGAAACAAAGTAAGCAATCAAACAATATTAGAAAGGGCAGAAACAAAGTAAGCAATCAAACAATATTAGAAAGGGCAGAAACAAAGTAAGCAATCAAACAATATTAGAAAGGGCAGAAACAAAGTAAGCAATCAAACAATATTAGAAAGGGCAGAAACAAAGTAAGCAATCAAACAATATTAGAAAGGGCAGAAACAAAGTAAGCAATCAAACAATATTAGAAAGGGCAGAAACAAAGTAAGCAATCAAACAATATTAGAAAGGGCAGAAACAAAGTAAGCAATCAAACAATATTAGAAAGGGCAGAAACAAAGTAAGCAATCAAACAATATTAGAAAGGGCAGAAACAAAGTAAGCAATCAAACAATATTAGAAAGGGCAGAAACAAAGTAAGCAATCAAACAATATTAGAAAGGGCAGAAACAAAGTAAGCAATCAAACAATATTAGAAAGGGCAGAAACAAAGTAAGCAATCAAACAATATTAGAAAGGGCAGAAACAAAGTAAGCAATCAAACAATATTAGAAAGGGCAGAAACAAAGTAAGCAATCAAACAATATTAGAAAGGGCAGAAACAAAGTAAGCAATCAAACAATATTAGAAAGGGCAGAAACAAAGTAAGCAATCAAACAATATTAGAAAGGGCAGAAACAAAGTAAGCAATCAAACAATATTAGAAAGGGCAGAAACAAAGTAAGCAATCAAACAATATTAGAAAGGGCAGAAACAAAGTAAGCAATCAAACAATATTAGAAAGGGCAGAAACAAAGTAAGCAATCAAACAATATTAGAAAGGGCAGAAACAAAGTAAGCAATCAAACAATATTAGAAAGGGCAGAAACAAAGTAAGCAATCAAACAATATTAGAAAGGGCAGAAACAAAGTAAGCAATCAAACAATATTAGAAAGGGCAGAAACAAAGTAAGCAATCAAACAATATTAGAAAGGGCAGAAACAAAGTAAGCAATCAAACAATATTAGAAAGGGCAGAAACAAAGTAAGCAATCAAACAATATTAGAAAGGGCAGAAACAAAGTAAGCAATCAAACAATATTAGAAAGGGCAGAAACAAAGTAAGCAATCAAACAATATTAGAAAGGGCAGAAACAAAGTAAGCAATCAAACAATATTAGAAAGGGCAGAAACAAAGTAAGCAATCAAACAATATTAGAAAGGGCAGAAACAAAGTAAGCAATCAAACAATATTAGAAAGGGCAGAAACAAAGTAAGCAATCAAACAATATTAGAAAGGGCAGAAACAAAGTAAGCAATCAAACAATATTAGAAAGGGCAGAAACAAAGTAAGCAATCAAACAATATTAGAAAGGGCAGAAACAAAGTAAGCAATCAAACAATATTAGAAAGGGCAGAAACAAAGTAAGCAATCAAACAATATTAGAAAGGGCAGAAACAAAGTAAGCAATCAAACAATATTAGAAAGGGCAGAAACAAAGTAAGCAATCAAACAATATTAGAAAGGGCAGAAACAAAGTAAGCAATCAAACAATATTAGAAAGGGCAGAAACAAAGTAAGCAATCAAACAATATTAGAAAGGGCAGAAACAAAGTAAGCAATCAAACAATATTAGAAAGGGCAGAAACAAAGTAAGCAATCAAACAATATTAGAAAGGGCAGAAACAAAGTAAGCAATCAAACAATATTAGAAAGGGCAGAAACAAAGTAAGCAATCAAACAATATTAGAAAGGGCAGAAACAAAGTAAGCAATCAAACAATATTAGAAAGGGCAGAAACAAAGTAAGCAATCAAACAATATTAGAAAGGGCAGAAACAAAGTAAGCAATCAAACAATATTAGAAAGGGCAGAAACAAAGTAAGCAATCAAACAATATTAGAAAGGGCAGAAACAAAGTAAGCAATCAAACAATATTAGAAAGGGCAGAAACAAAGTAAGCAATCAAACAATATTAGAAAGGGCAGAAACAAAGTAAGCAATCAAACAATATTAGAAAGGGCAGAAACAAAGTAAGCAATCAAACAATATTAGAAAGGGCAGAAACAAAGTAAGCAATCAAACAATATTAGAAAGGGCAGAAACAAAGTAAGCAATCAAACAATATTAGAAAGGGCAGAAACAAAGTAAGCAATCAAACAATATTAGAAACGGCAGAAACAAAGTAAGCAATCAAACAATATTAGAAAGGGCAGAAACAAAGTAAGCAATCAAACAATATTAGAAAGGGCAGAAACAAAGTAAGCAATCAAACAATATTAGAAAGGGCAGAAACAAAGTAAGCAATCAAACAATATTAGAAAGGGCAGAAACAAAGTAAGCAATCAAACAATATTAGAAAGGGCAGAAACAAAGTAAGCAATCAAACAATATTAGAAAGGGCAGAAACAAAGTAAGCAATCAAACAATATTAGAAAGGGCAGAAACAAAGTAAGCAATCAAACAATATTAGAAAGGGCAGAAACAAAGTAAGCAATCAAACAATATTAGAAAGGGCAGAAACAAAGTAAGCAATCAAACAATATTAGAAAGGGCAGAAACAAAGTAAGCAATCAAACAATATTAGAAAGGGCAGAAACAAAGTAAGCAATCAAACAATATTAGAAAGGGCAGAAACAAAGTAAGCAATCAAACAATATTAGAAAGGGCAGAAACAAAGTAAGCAATCAAACAATATTAGAAAGGGCAGAAACAAAGTAAGCAATCAAACAATATTAGAAAGGGCAGAAACAAAGTAAGCAATCAAACAATATTAGAAAGGGCAGAAACAAAGTAAGCAATCAAACAATATTAGAAAGGGCAGAAACAAAGTAAGCAATCAAACAATATTAGAAAGGGCAGAAACAAAGTAAGCAATCAAACAATATTAGAAAGGGCAGAAACAAAGTAAGCAATCAAACAATATTAGAAAGGGCAGAAACAAAGTAAGCAATCAAACAATATTAGAAAGGGCAGAAACAAAGTAAGCAATCAAACAATATTAGAAAGGGCAGAAACAAAGTAAGCAATCAAACAATATTAGAAAGGGCAGAAACAAAGTAAGCAATCAAACAATATTAGAAAGGGCAGAAACAAAGTAAGCAATCAAACAATATTAGAAAGGGCAGAAACAAAGTAAGCAATCAAACAATATTAGAAAGGGCAGAAACAAAGTAAGCAATCAAACAATATTAGAAAGGGCAGAAACAAAGTAAGCAATCAAACAATATTAGAAAGGGCAGAAACAAAGTAAGCAATCAAACAATATTAGAAAGGGCAGAAACAAAGTAAGCAATCAAACAATATTAGAAAGGGCAGAAACAAAGTAAGCAATCAAACAATATTAGAAAGGGCAGAAACAAAGTAAGCAATCAAACAATATTAGAAAGGGCAGAAACAAAGTAAGCAATCAAACAATATTAGAAAGGGCAGAAACAAAGTAAGCAATCAAACAATATTAGAAAGGGCAGAAACAAAGTAAGCAATCAAACAATATTAGAAAGGGCAGAAACAAAGTAAGCAATCAAACAATATTAGAAAGGGCAGAAACAAAGTAAGCAATCAAACAATATTAGAAAGGGCAGAAACAAAGTAAGCAATCAAACAATATTAGAAAGGGCAGAAACAAAGTAAGCAATCAAACAATATTAGAAAGGGCAGAAACAAAGTAAGCAATCAAACAATATTAGAAAGGGCAGAAACAAAGTAAGCAATCAAACAATATTAGAAAGGGCAGAAACAAAGTAAGCAATCAAACAATATTAGAAAGGGCAGAAACAAAGTAAGCAATCAAACAATATTAGAAAGGGCAGAAACAAAGTAAGCAATCAAACAATATTAGAAAGGGCAGAAACAAAGTAAGCAATCAAACAATATTAGAAAGGGCAGAAACAAAGTAAGCAATCAAACAATATTAGAAAGGGCAGAAACAAAGTAAGCAATCAAACAATATTAGAAAGGGCAGAAACAAAGTAAGCAATCAAACAATATTAGAAAGGGCAGAAACAAAGTAAGCAATCAAACAATATTAGAAAGGGCAGAAACAAAGTAAGCAATCAAACAATATTAGAAAGGGCAGAAACAAAGTAAGCAATCAAACAATATTAGAAAGGGCAGAAACAAAGTAAGCAATCAAACAATATTAGAAAGGGCAGAAACAAAGTAAGCAATCAAACAATATTAGAAAGGGCAGAAACAAAGTAAGCAATCAAACAATATTAGAAAGGGCAGAAACAAAGTAAGCAATCAAACAATATTAGAAAGGGCAGAAACAAAGTAAGCAATCAAACAATATTAGAAAGGGCAGAAACAAAGTAAGCAATCAAACAATATTAGAAAGGGCAGAAACAAAGTAAGCAATCAAACAATATTAGAAAGGGCAGAAACAAAGTAAGCAATCAAACAATATTAGAAAGGGCAGAAACAAAGTAAGCAATCAAACAATATTAGAAAGGGCAGAAACAAAGTAAGCAATCAAACAATATTAGAAAGGGCAGAAACAAAGTAAGCAATCAAACAATATTAGAAAGGGCAGAAACAAAGTAAGCAATCAAACAATATTAGAAAGGGCAGAAACAAAGTAAGCAATCAAACAATATTAGAAAGGGCAGAAACAAAGTAAGCAATCAAACAATATTAGAAAGGGCAGAAACAAAGTAAGCAATCAAACAATATTAGAAAGGGCAGAAACAAAGTAAGCAATCAAACAATATTAGAAAGGGCAGAAACAAAGTAAGCAATCAAACAATATTAGAAAGGGCAGAAACAAAGTAAGCAATCAAACAATATTAGAAAGGGCAGAAACAAAGTAAGCAATCAAACAATATTAGAAAGGGCAGAAACAAAGTAAGCAATCAAACAATATTAGAAAGGGCAGAAACAAAGTAAGCAATCAAACAATATTAGAAAGGGCAGAAACAAAGTAAGCAATCAAACAATATTAGAAAGGGCAGAAACAAAGTAAGCAATCAAACAATATTAGAAAGGGCAGAAACAAAGTAAGCAATCAAACAATATTAGAAAGGGCAGAAACAAAGTAAGCAATCAAACAATATTAGAAAGGGCAGAAACAAAGTAAGCAATCAAACAATATTAGAAAGGGCAGAAACAAAGTAAGCAATCAAACAATATTAGAAAGGGCAGAAACAAAGTAAGCAATCAAACAATATTAGAAAGGGCAGAAACAAAGTAAGCAATCAAACAATATTAGAAAGGGCAGAAACAAAGTAAGCAATCAAACAATATTAGAAAGGGCAGAAACAAAGTAAGCAATCAAACAATATTAGAAAGGGCAGAAACAAAGTAAGCAATCAAACAATATTAGAAAGGGCAGAAACAAAGTAAGCAATCAAACAATATTAGAAAGGGCAGAAACAAAGTAAGCAATCAAACAATATTAGAAAGGGCAGTAACAAAGTAAGCAATCAAACAATATTAGAAAGGGCAGAAACAAAGTAAGCAATCAAACAATATTAGAAAGGGCAGAAACAAAGTAAGCAATCAAACAATATTAGAAAGGGCAGAAACAAAGTAAGCAATCAAACAATATTAGAAAGGGCAGAAACAAAGTAAGCAATCAAACAATATTAGAAAGGGCAGTAACAAAGTAAGTAATCAAACAATATTAGAAAGGGCAGAAACAAAGTAAGCAATCAAACAATATTAGAAAGGGCAGAAACAAAGTAAGTAATCAAACAATATTAGAAAGGGCAGAAACAAAGTAAGCAATCAAACAATATTAGAAAGGGCAGAAACAAAGTAAGTAATCAAACAATATTAGAAAGGGCAGTAACAAAGTAAGCAATCAAACAATATTAGAAAGGGCAGAAACAAAGTAAGCAATCAAACAATATTAGAAAGGGCAGTAACAAAGTAAGTAATCAAACAATATTAGAAAGGGCAGAAACAAAGTAAGCAATCAAACAATATTAGAAAGGGCAGAAACAAAGTAAGCAATCAAACAATATTAGAAAGGGCAGAAACAAAGTAAGCAATCAAACAATATTAGAAAGGGCAGAAACAAAGTAAGCAATCAAACAATATTAGAAAGGGCAGAAACAAAGTAAGCAATCAAACAATATTAGAAAGGGCAGAAACAAAGTAAGCAATCAAACAATATTAGAAAGGGCAGTAACAAAGTAAGCAATCAAACAATATTAGAAAGGGCAGAAACAAAGTAAGCAATCAAACAATATTAGAAAGGGCAGTAACAAAGTAAGCAATCAAACAATATTAGAAAGGGCAGAAACAAAGTAAGCAATCAAACAATATTAGAAAGGGCAGAAACAAAGTAAGCAATCAAACAATATTAGAAAGGGCAGAAACAAAGTAAGCAATCAAACAATATTAGAAAGGGCAGAAACAAAGTAAGCAATCAAACAATATTAGAAAGGGCAGAAACAAAGTAAGCAATCAAACAATATTAGAAACTGCAGAAACAAAGTAAGCAATCAAACAATATTAGAAAGGGCAGAAACAAAGTAAGCAATCAAACAATATTAGAAAGGGCAGAAACAAAGTAAGCAATCAAACAATATTAGAAAGGGCAGAAACAAAGTAAGCAATCAAACAATATTAGAAAGGGCAGAAACAAAGTAAGCAATCAAACAATATTAGAAAGGGCAGAAACAAAGTAAGCAATCAAACAATATTAGAAAGGGCAGTAACAAAGTAAGCAATCAAACAATATTAGAAAGGGCAGAAACAAAGTAAGCAATCAAACAATATTAGAAAGGGCAGAAACAAAGTAAGCAATCAAACAATATTAGAAAGGGCAGAAACAAAGTAAGCAATCAAACAATATTAGAAAGGGCAGTAACAAAGTAAGCAATCAAACAATATTAGAAAGGGCAGAAACAAAGTAAGCAATCAAACAATATTAGAAAGGGCAGAAACAAAGTAAGCAATCAAACAATATTAGAAAGGGCAGAAACAAAGTAAGCAATCAAACAATATTAGAAAGGGCAGTAACAAAGTAAGCAATCAAACAATATTAGAAAGGGCAGAAACAAAGTAAGCAATCAAACAATATTAGAAAGGGCAGAAACAAAGTAAGCAATCAAACAATATTAGAAAGGGCAGAAACAAAGTAAGCAATCAAACAATATTAGAAAGGGCAGAAACAAAGTAAGCAATCAAACAATATTAGAAAGGGCAGAAACAAAGTAAGCAATCAAACAATATTAGAAAGGGCAGAAACAAAGTAAGCAATCAAACAATATTAGAAAGGGCAGAAACAAAGTAAGCAATCAAACAATATTAGAAAGGGCAGAAACAAAGTAAGCAATCAAACAATATTAGAAAGGGCAGAAACAAAGTAAGCAATCAAACAATATTAGAAAGGGCAGAAACAAAGTAAGTAATCAAACAATATTAGAAAGGGCAGAAACAAAGTAAGCAATCAAACAATATTAGAAAGGGCAGAAACAAAGTAAGTAATCAAACAATATTAGAAAGGGCAGAAACAAAGTAAGCAATCAAACAATATTAGAAAGGGCAGAAACAAAGTAAGCAATCAAACAATATTAGAAAGGGCAGAAACAAAGTAAGCAATCAAACAATATTAGAAAGGGCAGAAACAAAGTAAGTAATCAAACAATATTAGAAAGGGCAGAAACAAAGTAAGTAATCAAACAATATTAGAAAGGGCAGAAACAAAGTAAGTAATCAAACAATATTAGAAAGGGCAGAAACAAAGTAAGTAATCAAACAATATTAGAAAGGGCAGAAACAAAGTAAGCAATCAAACAATATTAGAAAGGGCAGAAACAAAGTAAGCAATCAAACAATATTAGAAAGGGCAGAAACAAAGTAAGCAATCAAACAATATTAGAAAGGGCAGAAACAAAGTAAGCAATCAAACAATATTAGAAAGGGCAGAAACAAAGTAAGTAATCAAACAATATTAGAAAGGGCAGAAACAAAGTAAGCAATCAAACAATATTAGAAAGGGCAGAAACAAAGTAAGTAATCAAACAATATTAGAAAGGGCAGAAACAAAGTAAGCAATCAAACAATATTAGAAAGGGCAGAAACAAAGTAAGTAATCAAACAATATTAGAAAGGGCAGAAACAAAGTAAGTAATCAAACAATATTAGAAAGGGCAGAAACAAAGTAAGCAATCAAACAATATTAGAAAGGGCAGAAACAAAGTAAGCAATCAAACAATATTAGAAAGGGCAGAAACAAAGTAAGCAATCAAACAATATTAGAAAGGGCAGAAACAAAGTAAGCAATCAAACAATATTAGAAAGGGCAGAAACAAAGTAAGCAATCAAACAATATTAGAAAGGGCAGAAACAAAGTAAGTAATCAAACAATATTAGAAAGGGCAGAAACAAAGTAAGTAATCAAACAATAT
This sequence comes from Aurelia sp. 3 sensu Dawson et al. (2005), assembly GCA_964020215.1. Classification (NCBI taxonomy): domain Eukaryota; kingdom Metazoa; phylum Cnidaria; class Scyphozoa; order Semaeostomeae; family Ulmaridae; genus Aurelia; species Aurelia sp. 3 sensu Dawson et al. (2005). The sequence goes on from OZ026591.1 coordinate 8,069,001, forward strand.
TAGAAAGGGCAGAAACAAAGTAAGCAATCAAACAATATTAGAAAGGGCAGAAACAAAGTAAGCAATCAAACAATATTAGAAAGGGCAGAAACAAAGTAAGCAATCAAACAATATTAGAAACTGCAGAAACAAAGTAAGTAATCAAACAATATTAGAAAGGGCAGAAACAAAGTAAGCAATCAAACAATATTAGAAAGGGCAGAAACAAAGTAAGCAATCAAACAATATTAGAAAGGGCAGTAACAAAGTAAGCAATCAAACAATATTAGAAACTGCAGAAACAAAGTAAGCAATCAAACAATATTAGAAAGGGCAGAAACAAAGTAAGCAATCAAACAATATTAGAAAGGGCAGAAACAAAGTAAGCAATCAAACAATATTAGAAAGGGCAGAAACAAAGTAAGCAATCAAACAATATTAGAAAGGGCAGAAACAAAGTAAGCAATCAAACAATATTAGAAAGGGCAGAAACAAAGTAAGCAATCAAACAATATTAGAAAGGGCAGAAACAAAGTAAGTAATCAAACAATATTAGAAAGGGCAGAAACAAAGTAAGCAATCAAACAATATTAGAAAGGGCAGAAACAAAGTAAGTAATCAAACAATATTAGAAAGGGCAGAAACAAAGTAAGCAATCAAACAATATTAGAAAGGGCAGAAACAAAGTAAGTAATCAAACAATATTAGAAAGGGCAGAAACAAAGTAAGTAATCAAACAATATTAGAAAGGGCAGAAACAAAGTAAGCAATCAAACAATATTAGAAAGGGCAGAAACAAAGTAAGCAATCAAACAATATTAGAAAGGGCAGAAACAAAGTAAGCAATCAAACAATATTAGAAAGGGCAGTAACAAAGTAAGCAATCAAACAATATTAGAAAGGGCAGAAACAAAGTAAGCAATCAAACAATATTAGAAAGGGCAGAAACAAAGTAAGCAATCAAACAATATTAGAAAGGGCAGAAACAAAGTAAGCAATCAAACAATATTAGAAAGGGCAGAAACAAAGTAAGCAATCAAACAATATTAGAAAGGGCAGAAACAAAGTAAGCAATCAAACAATATTAGAAAGGGCAGAAACAAAGTAAGCAATCAAACAATATTAGAAAGGGCAGAAACAAAGTAAGTAATCAAACAATATTAGAAAGGGCAGAAACAAAGTAAGCAATCAAACAATATTAGAAAGGGCAGAAACAAAGTAAGCAATCAAACAATATTAGAAAGGGCAGAAACAAAGTAAGCAATCAAACAATATTAGAAAGGGCAGAAACAAAGTAAGTAATCAAACAATATTAGAAAGGGCAGAAACAAAGTAAGTAATCAAACAATATTAGAAAGGGCAGAAACAAAGTAAGCAATCAAACAATATTAGAAAGGGCAGTAACAAAGTAAGCAATCAAACAATATTAGAAAGGGCAGAAACAAAGTAAGCAATCAAACAATATTAGAAAGGGCAGAAACAAAGTAAGCAATCAAACAATATTAGAAAGGGCAGAAACAAAGTAAGTAATCAAACAATATTAGAAAGGGCAGAAACAAAGTAAGTAATCAAACAATATTAGAAAGGGCAGAAACAAAGTAAGCAATCAAACAATATTAGAAAGGGCAGAAACAAAGTAAGCAATCAAACAATATTAGAAAGGGCAGAAACAAAGTAAGCAATCAAACAATATTAGAAAGGGCAGAAACAAAGTAAGTAATCAAACAATATTAGAAAGGGCAGAAACAAAGTAAGTAATCAAACAATATTAGAAAGGGCAGAAACAAAGTAAGCAATCAAACAATATTAGAAAGGGCAGAAACAAAGTAAGCAATCAAACAATATTAGAAAGGGCAGAAACAAAGTAAGCAATCAAACAATATTAGAAAGGGCAGTAACAAAGTAAGCAATCAAACAATATTAGAAAGGGCAGAAACAAAGTAAGCAATCAAACAATATTAGAAAGGGCAGAAACAAAGTAAGCAATCAAACAATATTAGAAAGGGCAGTAACAAAGTAAGCAATCAAACAATATTAGAAAGGGCAGTAACAAAGTAAGCAATCAAACAATATTAGAAAGGGCAGTAACAAAGTAAGCAATCAAACAATATTAGAAAGGGCAGAAACAAAGTAAGCAATCAAACAATATTAGAAAGGGCAGAAACAAAGTAAGTAATCAAACAATATTAGAAAGGGCAGAAACAAAGTAAGCAATCAAACAATATTAGAAAGGGCAGAAACAAAGTAAGCAATCAAACAATATTAGAAAGGGCAGTAACAAAGTAAGCAATCAAACAATATTAGAAAGGGCAGAAACAAAGTAAGCAATCAAACAATATTAGAAAGGGCAGAAACAAAGTAAGCAATCAAACAATATTAGAAAGGGCAGAAACAAAGTAAGCAATCAAACAATATTAGAAAGGGCAGTAACAAAGTAAGCAATCAAACAATATTAGAAAGGGCAGTAACAAAGTAAGCAATCAAACAATATTAGAAAGGGCAGTAACAAAGTAAGCAATCAAACAATATTAGAAAGGGCAGAAACAAAGTAAGCAATCAAACAATATTAGAAAGGGCAGAAACAAAGTAAGCAATCAAACAATATTAGAAAGGGCAGAAACAAAGTAAGTAATCAAACAATATTAGAAAGGGCAGAAACAAAGTAAGCAATCAAACAATATTAGAAAGGGCAGAAACAAAGTAAGCAATCAAACAATATTAGAAAGGGCAGAAACAAAGTAAGTAATCAAACAATATTAGAAAGGGCAGAAACAAAGTAAGCAATCAAACAATATTAGAAAGGGCAGAAACAAAGTAAGCAATCAAACAATATTAGAAAGGGCAGTAACAAAGTAAGCAATCAAACAATATTAGAAAGGGCAGAAACAAAGTAAGCAATCAAACAATATTAGAAAGGGCAGAAACAAAGTAAGCAATGAAACAATATTAGAAAGGGCAGAAACAAAGTAAGCAATCAAACAATATTAGAAAGGGCAGAAACAAAGTAAGCAATCAAACAATATTAGAAAGGGCAGAAACAAAGTAAGCAATCAAACAATATTAGAAAGGGCAGAAACAAAGTAAGCAATCAAACAATATTAGAAAGGGCAGTAACAAAGTAAGCAATCAAACAATATTAGAAAGGGCAGAAACAAAGTAAGCAATCAAACAATATTAGAAAGGGCAGAAACAAAGTAAGCAATCAAACAATATTAGAAAGGGCAGAAACAAAGTAAGCAATCAAACAATATTAGAAAGGGCAGAAACAAAGTAAGCAATCAAACAATATTAGAAAGGGCAGAAACAAAGTAAGCAATCAAACAATATTAGAAAGGGCAGAAACAAAGTAAGCAATCAAACAATATTAGAAAGGGCAGAAACAAAGTAAGTAATCAAACAATATTAGAAAGGGCAGAAACAAAGTAAGCAATCAAACAATATTAGAAAGGGCAGAAACAAAGTAAGCAATCAAACAATATTAGAAAGGGCAGAAACAAAGTAAGCAATCAAACAATATTAGAAAGGGCAGAAACACACGAAACTTTGGTTACAACGATTACAAAGCGACAAATGTCATTTTTTGGTCATGTATGCAGAAAAGAGAAACTAGAATATTTGGTCAGCACAGGGAAGTTTGAAGGGAAAAGAGCACGGGGCAGGCAAAGACAAGGTTATGTTGATAGCATGAAAAGAAGAATGGAACAATCTTGGACAGAGAATAAAATCATACAAAGTACACTGGACATAGATAGTTGGACTACCATGATCGTCAACGCCGGTGGACATGGCACTTAGATAGATAGATTGATATCTCTCACCCATGAGAGATGGCATTTTCTTTATTGTTCTTCGTGAACAGTCCATGATGATTTGATCAATGTTTTAGGCCCTTTTTCAGTCATTCTGCAACCATAAAATATTTGTAGGGTTGAATTTACCTACATTTCCAGTGCTTGAAATCACACAAGTACTTCGATATTATGGCCTTTAGCTAGAGTTTGAATCATTCAAACCCGTGAAAAACTCTTGATGCTATGAATTTTCAAAATTGGGAACATTTTTCTGGCTCACCCGGTACATCAAATTAGGATTTTCAAACTGTGATGTTTTCATACTTCAGAAATTGTTTTATGGTGGAGGGCTAAACGTTTTTGACACAAATAATAGCTGATTCAGATTGATGAAAGTGGACGAGTCTTAATATGTTACTTTCAACAGCATGGTCCCATACAAAAATAAACGCTGGAAGGTATTGTAAACCTTATCAAGCAATATGATGATAAAGAAAAACTTTGTAACAAACTCACCTTTGTTCCTAATCGAAGAATCAACTTACTGCTTCTTGACATCAAATAAACACGAAGCAACATCAACAACGATCTCAACCTACCTAAGTCTAAGTCACTAAGTTTCTAAGAATCTAACGTCTACGGGCCTAAGCCGGTTAGGCCACTCAAAATCACGTTACATTGAGGCCTAAACAAAACATGGTTTGAAACAATAGAAACTGTCTGTGCTTACTCATACCTGTTAAAAAATATAACTTAGATATACAACAACGTAAAGGCGATCAAGCGATCACGCTCGATTGATAAAAGGAATGTTACCTGTTACCAATAGTGGTTGGATACGTTTAAATTATCCTTCAAATTTTCCCGGTAAATCTATTGGTCACGAGGCAATAGGCTAACACAAATGCTTCCAAACGAGGCAGACCTCTTGTATGATCTATGGCATGTTTCGCATTCATGACCCAATTGGCCTATCAAATCTTACTCATCACAAATCAAGCACAATTTCAGGGTAACATGAAACCAATGTGCTCTACGAATGATGATATTGAGGATACATGATGCTTTATGTTGCTTTACCCTTCCCTTGCAGTGCCACTCAGAGATCTACTCGCTGCAGCGTTTGCATTGAAAAGATGGCATTTATTCAAAGAGCAGTAGGCCCAGGATTGACACTTGCTTGTATAAACAGACTGAGAATGCAAGCTTGAGATAACAGAGCATCTGTCGTACGGAAAGTCTTTGAGAATAATCTGTCATCTTACAGCTAAATTCAAAGCAGATCGCGCAAAGCGACAAAAAATGCTGGTTTTCCAGAAATGTTTTGCAGTATTCTGAAGTCGAGATGGCAACGCAGACTTTCAACGTTTGCAAGTATAGGGCACCTATGTGTATGTGTATGAATCTATTTATAAAATCTCTCCTGTTTGTTTTCATAATTTTTTCGAAACTTTAGCGTCTGTTCATCAATATGGTACACGGCAAGCTAATAAAGGTGATATTTTTCTAACTCAGCAAAATACCAAGCAATATGGTCTCAGATCTGTACGTTACTTTGGTGCAAAATGTTGGAATGACATCCCAGTTGATTTAAAAAGGTCGCCATCTGTCATTATCTTTCGTCAGAAACTCAAGCTTTCCTGTTAAAAAATAACCACTAAAGCAGAGCCCGGGGGGGGGGTACTTGACCAAATTTTGGACGGAGACTGCCATCGAGGTTTCAAAAACATACCCGTTCCTTATACCAAATTTTCCAAAATGTATACCCGACTTTATACCAATTTTTCAAAAATATATACCTGACTTTATACCAATTTTCTGAAAATGCATACCCGACCCTATACCAATTACGAAAATTGTGAAAATCGATACCGTTCCTTATACCAAAATCGTGAAAATCGATACCCTTCCCGATGGCACGTCCCCGTACCCAAAATATGTATAGTACCCCCCGGGAAGCAGAGCATCCATAGTCACCATTTACTAATAGTTTCTTTCAAATTCTATTAAATTAATCAGATGTTATTAATTGGGGCTGCTCTCTCCTCGATTCGCTCAGCTACTGAGAGAGTTCCTCCAAAAGAATTCCCCTGCATACAAATCCTCCTGTTATTTATCTATCTTTTTCCTATGTGTTATTTGTATCTTTGTATCTTAATTTGATTTCTGTAGTATATATTTAATTTGCCGTAACAAGTTAATTCATTTTTGAATTTGTGTGTAGAGGAATTTAAAATCATAAAAGTAAACTGAACGTAGCGGTATGTCCTATAGGTAATCACCGTCAGCTGCGGCACTGCTTTAGCAACTGCATTGGGTGACTTGCGCTAGAAATGTGTTGAAACATGTAGCAATGAACTCGTTTGAATAGTTTTCGTAAGTCTTCGATTTGGGGAAAGTAAATTTCACGGTATCCCGTCGGTCAGAAGAGCAAACATCGTGTAGAAATGTTAGAGCTTTCTTGCAAAAGAATCCCATCCCAGTCAAGTGTTGTTTGGAATTTTTCTCATTCAGAGTGAAGGTTGAGTCTTTCTTGTATAATTTCTCAAAACTTGGATTCAACTTTGTCTATTTTTTTCTAGGTGGAAGTTTTTCAACTGGACCTTGTGGTGGTTTTTGGGCACTGGCGGTTGTTTCTGGACAGAAAGTTCGTGCAGCATGGGCCAAGAAATTGTCTTTTTTTGTATACTTGCAATGTGTAGTGTGTTCCGTCTATAGACCCTCCTGCTTCACCTTACTGACTACTTCGTGCGTCGCATCGGCTTTCAGATTTCTGCCTCATTTGGTCCCGTTTTTTGAGTTTCAAATAAAAGCGTGTTCTGCAGTATACGGTAAAACGACTTGTTCATCACCAGGCACTGAAAAAGCGACTGATTTTAGCGTGTTTTTCTTTTAAGAAGGCTTTCCCTCATGACTTTTAGTACATATAATGTTAGCTTTTGTAAAAGCATATACCACCTTTGATGGATCCTAACTGCAACCAACTTTCCTTTATTTTGGGATTCATTCACAATGCCACTTCCAATGCCACTAAGTTACCAGTACTAACACCCCAGTGCCAGATTGAAAACACAGAGTGTTTGTAGCAGCTTTATACCTTTTGGACAATATTTGTACAACTAACTTCTTTCTTTTTCTTAGAAGTGTTCTCACAACCAATTTATTACGTGCCCCAGTACTGGTAGCCTGGGAAATTCTGCAATAGCACGTCCGGGAAAATTTTTCAAAATGCCATCTTCTACTGTGGTTTTGAACGACTATTCTGATAACTGTTGAGCATTTCTTATAAAATTTCTTGTAACTACTATCGTTACAGACCAACCTTTGCACAAAAGATTCAAATATCGGACCAACTTGGATTCGAACTATCCAAGCTTTGCTATGAACTTACATTTCCCTCCGAGAAAAATTTTGGGCCGATTCGGCAAATATTGGGGTGGGGTGTCTCAACCCCAGCACCTCCTAATGTGCGCCCTTGAATCTGTACGAGATTCTTGCCTCTCCATTAGATCCAATTTTCTAATCGTGAAAGAATTTGTATGGGTGTGAAACAAAGACGATCAATATAAGAGATGCAGACAAATGTTGTTCTTCAAGAGCATACTTAGATAGCATGAACATATAGAGTAAGTAATGGTGTAACTTTATGAAGAATAGGATTGAGTATAAAGCAATTAAAGTCATAAAATCAAGGAAAAAACAATTTTTGGGACATGCCATGCTAGGCAAAGAGATGGAAAATTTAATGTTAATCGGAAAATTCAAGGAAAAGAGGGCAGAGGCAGCCAAAGAAACAGACACTCCTCTATCAGAATGCTCGAAATTATCAAGGGGAAAATAGCAACATGTGTGGAACGGATGTACTGCAGTCAACAACAGATCGTAGCAGATGGAAACGACATGACAAGAAAGGTCTACGCGCTGGAAGAGCAGGAGAAGAAGAAAAACAAGATGAAGAAGGAGGAGGTGGAGGAGGAGGAGGAGGAGGAGGAGGAGGAGGAGGAGGAGGAGGAGGAGGAGGAGGAGGAGGAGGAGGAGGAGGAGGAGGAGGAGGAGGAGGAGGAGGAGAAGAAGAAGAAGGAGGAGGAAGAGGAGGAGAAGAAGAACAAGAACAAGAAGAAGGAGGAGGAGGAGGAGGAGAAGAAAGAACTTAAGCTTTTTAATCACCCAACAGTTGATATTGAATTAAAAGAAATTTTAGAATTAAGTAGATCATGAGATCATTGGTCCAAAGCTAATTACCTGAAAATGGCTGTCTGTATATTATGAAGTCTTAAAGTAAATGAACGATGATATAGCGACATAATCTACACATAGCACAAAAGAACGGCATGAACCACTAATCTTCTTATTGTTTGCATAGATCGAAAAAAACATCAAATACAATAGGATATATTTAGATTACACAGTCCCCTTAGCTAAGTTTGCTTTTAACCCCGTTGATTTACTTGAAAGTAAATAGAAAAGAAACGTAAAGTAGCGTCATTGCTATTATGTTGTGTTCCTCTCACTCCATAAGTACGTATATTCAGGAGCCCTCTCTGATTTCATTGCCCCCCCCCCCCGGTTCGGGCATGTCCTTTTTTCTGATTTTTCTATGCTTCCTAAGGAATAGATATATCATTGACTAGTCAAGCTATACAGTCAGCGCTCGCGAGTTTTTCACGACTTCATCACTATTACCAATTTTACACTTTTTGGTGTGGTGTTGTACCTACGATTACCGGCTGTTTTCAGGACGTCAATCATCCAGGTAATGATCTGGTCAGCTATGCTCAAAGGGAATAGACATAGGTATATCTCATAATCGCTATAAATAGGCCAGAGAAACGCCCACAAATCCATTGTTTCTTTAGCTACACAATGAAACCGGATGCGTCTAAGCTGTCGAGTACAATAGATTATATTTTTGACCTGGCCCGGACCAGCTTTTAACCATGTCGATTCCCTTTAACTTAGGCCATCAAATGGGAACCGGTATTTCCATGGCCCAGGCTCCATGATGGCAAATCGTAGGAAAAGCAGAGAGACGTCATTCATACGACACAATTCTCATTTCATATTAATTCAGTCATCACTAAGCAACATTAGATTAAAAAGTTTTCATGATTCATGTTCTTATCCGAGGATTTTGGCCTTGATGTAAGCAATGACCTTCTGGTAAAGCTCTCTAGCTTGAGTGACTCCTTGTGCAACCAAATCCTTGATCTTCTGTTCAGCTTCCTGGATTTTCACACCAAGGAATTTGGCAGTTCTTCTGATAATGGAGCATGACTAGAAAAAAGAAATGGAAGTTTTCAAATCTGAAATCAATTAGGATGAAAGTGGTTTGGAAGGCGTGGCCTATACAGCTCTCCGTAAGCTTGGTTTCCGCATGATCGCAAGGATCGCTGGTGACCCAAGGATCGCAAAAATTTGTGATCAGCGATTGAGGCGTCAAGATGAAAACTGTCTTCTGCAGTTTGCCAGCGATGCTAGCGATCCTTTGTAATCACAGCATTCATTGTTTCGAGAGATCTTTCAATGGAAATCGAGTAAACATGAAAGTCAGCGATTGAGGCCTCACCTTCAGGAGCTATGCCTTTGTTATCGTTTACCGTCACTATGAAAATTTGATTTTGCTTTCCACAAAATATTCATAAGGCAGAGCAAAATCATTTTCCTCGCTTTGCTCGGTCTACAGGGACCCTTTTAAGTCATTCACGCCAGCCTTAACAAAATATCTTTTGGTAGTTATCAGGCCATTTCTACAAAAGATGTACTAAAAAGATAGTGCTCCATTTGTGTGGCTGCTGTAGAGGAGCTGCATAACATTACATTAATTGCCTTGTGATTGAAAATCTTTCGTATTTGTTTGAAAATCAATGTCTTATAACTCTTGAGTGAGGTGAAACGCCCATGGCCTATTGTTCGATTTGAATAGAGTCCTAACGATTTGATCAATGTTTTAGGCCCTTTTTCCGTCATTTTGCAACCATGAAATTTTTATAACGTTGAATTTACCAATACTTCTAGTGCTGGTAGGACAGCGAGAAAAATTACTAAAATACTTCGATCTTTCGACTTTTAACTAGAATTTGAATCATTCAAATCCGTGAAGTAGTCTTGGTGTTATGAATTTTCAAAATGGGGAACTTATTCCTGGCTCACCAGGTATAGAGTGCATATTACTGCCTAGAGGATATCTCTCACCCATGAGAAGTTGCATTTTCTTCATTATTCTGTGCGAGAAGTCATTTATGCATTGATCGATGTTTTAGGCCATTCTTCAGTCATTTTGCAACCATGAAATTTTTGTAAAGTTGAATCAACCTATATTTGTAGTGCTGGTAGGACAGCGAGAAAAATCATAAAAGTACTTTGATCTTTTGGCTTTTAACTAGAATTTGAATAATTCAAATCCGTGAATTAATCTTGGTGTTATGAATTTTCAAAAGTGGGAACTTTTTTCTGGCTCACCCGGTAGAGTTACAATTGTGAGTCCTTGTTTGAGTCAATCCGATAAGTATGGTTGTTGATTTTTGCACAGGCAAGGTAAAATAAATGGTTACTTCAAAACAGGATTTTAGTTATTCTGCAGTAAAGCCAAAATCAAGCCAAATTTGAAAGAAAGAGTTCCAATGCTGTATTTAAATTCTTCAACAATTAAGCCTGGTTTCCTGTTTAAAATCACCAAATATTGATTAGCAAACTTTTGATAATGTTTTCCATTTGAATTGTCTTGTCAAAAGACCCAAAAATGTCTATAGCTCATAAAAGGTTTGCTATAGATACAAAACGGTCGAAAAATTACACGTTGAAAGAACTTATTTTGGGCCATATTTTGGGCCATGCTTTTTAATCAAAATGCTCAAGTCTTTGTTGCTAGTCAAAATTTTCACATCTTTTGTCGTCATTGAAATCCCCAATAATAGTGCACATTTCTTTCCGTCATCTATGATCAAACCAGAAGCTTTATATGCACAAAGAAATTAATCTGGCAGTCATCAGTTCTGTTTGTAGTAAAGGCTGATTTCCATTCTGTAGAATTTTCCAAGCAGACTGAATTTGACACAATAATATGTTAGTCACGCGTAACATTCTATTCAAATTCAAAGCAATATTTTCACACGTAAGCAAAGGAATTCCTGTCCAATCGGAAAATTCCACTGCGTGGAAATCGGCCTTAAGATTCAAAACTAGGCAGCCCCAAGAAGAGCCAAATTTGCTAATTTTGAAACCAATTACAAGATCAGCTATGCCTGGGAAAATAATGTGGTCCTTGATCTACTTGACAAGAAAAGAAAATCAAGGATCGGTTCGGTCATCAAATTTTGCTATTTTGCAAAGAGGAGTATTTCTGGGACACCAGGTAGAAAAGATAAATATAAGAACTTACGATTGATGAAAGATGATCTTCACATTGGATGTTTTCCTTCAAATATTCTTTGACGTAATCAACAAGATCTTGTACTTTGTTGTATCCCTTGATCAAAGCATCCTTGACTGCCTTATCAACCAATTCAGCTCTCACTTTCATCTTCTGTGCAACAGCCTTGATGGATGTGCAGACCTGAAAGGATGTCAATCAGAATAAGATAATTTCTGTGATGAAAGCTTCGGCGATATCAAATATATCATATATGAAAGGCATGAGCGGTAAAATTGACGAATGAAATAACAGGAACGATTTAAGTTAAGTCTGTGCCAACTTTTTAATATCCGTACAGGACAACCGTGCACATGATTTGGCACAGAAAATAATAGAAATAGAATGTAAATATACTTACAGAGTCGGGAAGGAAGTCTTCGCATTTCTTGGAAAGAACTTCATTTTCGAAGAATTCCCTGACACTCTTGACAACTGCAGATGTGGTAACGTATCCCTTTAAGACTGCTTCTCTAACTGCTTGGTCGACCTTAGCTGCCTTGATCTTCAACTTTGCTGCAACGGCCTTCAACTGGGCACAATACTGTCAAGGAAAAATAATGAAGATGATCATTCGACTATGCGTATTCTCTCTTTATAAGAAGCTAAGAATTAGAGCCAATACTGAAAGCTTCTTTTATCAAAAACTCTACGTCTGAACCAATCAAATAACCAATCTACTTCTAGATTCTGAGTCAATCTTCTTCTGAACCAATGACATGCCAGACGCAGATTCTTATATATGTTCTTCTTCTTCCAATACATGTTCATATTTGCTCTTAAAATCATTTCTGGAATGAACAACGAGTAATCTAACTACCAGGTTTTCAGAGCAACTTTTGTTGCCTGCTTTGTTTTTATTTATGACTTGACCGAGTAGGCATACAATAGACCTATTTCACAATTAAAACCAATTCGAGAGAGAAGATGATACTCCCAGTACAGCAAGAAATCTACACCAGATCTATTTTGTCACAAATATACATGCAAAACTATTTCGTTCGTTGCTGAGAGCAATGTACGCTTTTGAGATTTAGATTCACATAACACCGAGGCAAGGGATATTCCAGGATGTATTTCAAAAGAACTGAAGACATTGCAAAATGGTCCCCTTGTCTGCAGTTGCTAATTTTTTGCACTTAGGTGTCAGTCAAAGTAGCGGGTCTGTCGTTGTTGTGCAACGTTCACAAAAAAGATTGCTTGGTATACTAAAAATGTAAAATGTGCTTACATCTGCGGAAAGAATATCTTCACAGGTAGTAGAAAGAACCTCATCCTTCATGAAGACAATGACATTGTTGTAGATCTCATCTCTATTTTGGTATCCAGCAACGAGGGCAGAAATGATCATCTCGTTCAGTTTTACAATTTCAACTTTGAGTTTAGCTGCAATGTCCTTCAGCTTGTCACATACCTAGGAAAACAAGGCAGAGATCATCGGAAAGCCGAAAAGTCAAGGTTTGCGAACGCTTGAACTGCAAGTTTATATATATATATGTATGCATATATTGTATGTATAAATAATGTATACATATATCTATAAATCTATCCATATAAGATATTACAGTACTGATTGCTTTCTACTATGCTTCTAATTACTATGCAACACTATGGGACGATGCAATGAGGAGCAAAAGACAATGACAACCCTGTGGCCTTTACATAAAGACATGCAATAAGGGTAACAAACGCAAAATGCTACACAGACATCACTAATATTACAATGCATACAATTACTTAATGTAAGCAATTATAGTTACGTCACTAAACTGAAAACCAAGTATGTAAGTAAGTTAAGCACAAGAGTTAGAGATATTTAATCAAAAGGATCATATTACCATGCAGAGAGTTCCGTTCCGCTCTGGAAATGTAGAGGTAGTAGATCTTAGGACAATTTTGGTTACTGCAAATGGCAAATCTTTATCTCCATTGAACCAATGACGCAATGTACATACATTAAGTTTACATTTAAATGATTGATATGAATTAAATGACAAACATGGGAACAAAAATACTTACACGTGGTGCCAAGAAGTCGACGCATGTTTTGCTCAAAACTTCCTTCTTCATGAAGTCAACAACTTTTACATAGATGGCAGTTCCTCTGGTAACTCCCTCCATGATTGCTGCTTTGACAAATTCTTCTACCTTCTCGGCTTTGATTTTCAAAGCTGCAGCTATTTGACGAAGCTTGGTGCAAACCTTATGAGGAAGATCAATCATGTCAAAGAAGTAACATTTCAAGAAATCAACCGTTAAAAACCAGCAAAAAAAGAAGTACACCTTGAAATAATCGATAAACCAAAGATCACCGATCAAATAAACGTTTATAGATGTTTCTGGTTCTTTCAAGCATCTTCAAAACGAACTTCTAAAAAGCTTATAAGTGGCGGAGATTGCAGGCAGTTGAAGGTATAGTTTGATGAGGCACCCCAACTCAGCACATGCACACACGGGGAAGTAAGTCCGATATTTCTCGGTCTGCCTATTGCTAAATGTGGCGTTTTTGGGTCCAAACTAACTGAAACTGTGGCCATGACACTTTTTGGGCATAAAACATTGTAAAACTGATATTCCAAGTCTGCGAGCAGCTTAATATTTTTGGGTTTTGTAGAGGCAATACTATGCGTATACTAACCGGTTTTGTGTTATACAGGCAGACACAACGCCCGAGGTTTTAAAAGTACAGACCGAGCCTGCGAGCTAAGTGCATTAAGACCGAGGGCTTTATATTTTCCTGTACAACGACAAAAACGGTCAATATGAATTTTTATTACCTGACAGCCTCTAATCTTGACTTGCATCATTTAATCAAAAACGTTTTTTTTACAGTCATGTCGTTTGAATTTACTGTAAAGCTAACAGGCCTAAGGAAGTTACTGTGGCGACGGAAACGCGTCCTTGTATCATATTATAAAAGGCTACGGGAAACCCGCGGGAAATGTGTGATTAACCAATAGGAGTGGCGGGCTTCTTTATTGCCTCGTTTGTGAAACTTCAGTCAGGTAATACTGGCCTCAATTTGCATTGTTTTAATATTCTATATTTGCTTAAAGGTGTATAAATGTAAAATTAGCTGACATTTTTGGGTTGAAGTGAAGCTGGACTGACATCTTTGGGTTGCGAGAAACTTTCTCAGTCTGACCTTCTTTATATTCATGTGCTGAGTGCCCCCCTGGGTAAGGCATACATTGGAAAAGGGTAAGCAACTTACAGGGGGTGAGAGGAAGTCTTCACAGCTCCTGTTGATGACTTCCTTCATCAAGAAATCTTTCGCTGCTCTGTAGGCAGCTGGTGCACTGACAATTCCCTTGATAGCAGCATCAACAATGGCATCATCGACTTTTGAGATTTGCAGTTTCAAAGCTTGGGCGATTTCTCTCAATTTGGCGCAAAGCTGCAATAAAAGTTAAATAGTCAAAATCGACAGGTATAAATCTATAGCAAACATGTCGGATGAATCATTTTCACACCAAAATTTTTTCAAACAGTGAATACATTTGTCGGACTAAACTGGTATAAGAAATTAAACTTACATCTTGGGCGAGCACATCTTCACACACTTTTGGGAGGTCTCTTCTGACAAGCCTCAGTTCTTCTGCACTTGTGTACAGGACAAAGGAGACAAGAAGGATGCTTAAAATGGCCTTCATTTTGCTGGTTTTATATCTGTCGACGAAAGGCATTAATAAGTTGAATAAAAGTTGCTTTGCTAACTAACTGAGAGTTTTATAATTATTATTATTAACAATCTATTTAAAGTAGGCTAAAAACGAAAGAATACTAAATTACAGCTAATTAAGGCCTACTATTTAGAATATACATTATTTACAACTATCAATTAAATATTACAGGACAAATCAGAGTTAAATAATCTATCCTGTGAGAAATCCATTTTTTGGGATATATACTTTGCAGAGCCTACAGTTGCATTTTCCACCATTCCAACATCTAATTTGTTTTTTGAAGATGGGAAGGCTGTTTGATTGTTTTATTTCTTGCGGTAAATTCTGCCACAGTTTGTTTCCAAGGTAAGCAATGGATTCAACTCCAAAGAACGTTGTTCGTACTTTTGGCAGTTGAGCGCCATCGCCATGCCTTAGACTATAGTTAATATTTCGTTGCATGAAAATATCGTTCATGAATGGTGGATTCAGACCGCATTTTGTTTTATAAATTTCGGTCATGAGCAACTGCAGAGTTCTTACATGGATTGGCACCGATTTAGATTGTTCCAAGAGAAAACCAAAGTCATTCTGGCAATCTTTATATGCAATGCGTAATGCCCTTTCATGAATATGATTTATTCTGTGATTCAAGGCTCTATCACAGAACATGCAAACAAGCGGACAGTAGCTGAAATGACATAAAATGAATGCCCTCATTAAACGCTGTAGTTTTTCTGTATGAGATGCATCTTAACTTGGCCTTTTAAGGAATCAATCAAGAAATTGCTGGATGAGCCAAGAAAATTAATATGCTTGGCGGGCTGTGGAATAAAAAGTATGTGACCGATAATCAAAACTAAAATGATAGTATATCAGTCAAAGACTAACTTCTGGGTGCCGGGTGACCCAAAAAAACTTCACGAGCTAGATCATAGCTGGCTCCCAGAACTCAAAAGCTATTGCCAAATGCTTTCTATCGCAGTTTTGTTGAAAGGCGTGGCTATCTTCTGAGATGCTGCATGGTCATTTTAAGCAATGATTACCATCCAAAAAACCAGATTGAAAGAAAGTTTCGAATTCCGGATTCGTCATTTTGAGTGAAATAATCACCATCATTTTCCAGTCAACATTTTGTGAAACTCGACATAGCGATGGATTAGAAGTCATTTGGGGAAATTTTTCGTTTGCAAAATGATTTACCTCTGTTCCTCATTCAAATTTCATGCTCCAAAGCAAAATCGGAATTCAGCTTTCTTAACACTTTCCAAAACTTGAACTGGAAAGTGAAAGAATGGTCTGAGAAATGAATGAATTTTCATGTTTTTGGAACTGTTTTTTCGGACAGTAAGCATATGTTAAATTGACCAAGCAACATCTCAAAAGATAGCGGAGCCTTTCAGCTACATGTTGATACCTTGTTTGTCTTCATAACATTTGCTTTTAAGAAAATATGTGCGATCTAGCTCGTGAAGTTTTCTTGGGTCAGCCGGTAGAAACACTAGTCTTTTAAACCCAGAAATTATGAAAATACTGGTAAAGGGTCTGTATGAGAATGAGCGTGCCACGATCCATTTTGGTCCATGATTTACTTTCTATTGAAATAAAAACCCTCTTTCTAAGGCCCTGTTTATATGAGGAAAAACACCTCACCTGCCAGACCCGGGGCTGAGAGGCGAGGTAGATTTCAGTCACTGTTTATATGAGATTTCTCACCTCACCTGTCAGCCCCGGGGTTGAGAGGTGAGGTGGAGTAAAGTCTCTCTTCCGTGAAATCAGGATGAACTGACCAATGAGAATCAACGAATAGATTCAATTCACCTCACCATACCGGTGGTGTTTCGTTTATATGGAAAAATTTTACCTCGCCTAGGTGAGATTTCACCTCTAGTGAGGTGGGACTTCACTATACCGGTGGTGTTGTGTTCCTCATGTAAACGCGAAATGAAAGAACAAAGGATTTTATTGGAAGGTGGAATCTCACCTCTCAGCACCGGGCCTGGCAAGTGAGGTGTTTTTCCTCATATAAACAGGCCCTAAACCTGACAGTTGCATTGGATTAAAATTTCAATGACAATTAAATCATGGGCCAGAATGAAAGGTGGGATTTTCTATACAAATACGAGCCCCTTACAAGCGTTTTTCTAATTTTGCTCTTAAAGATCGGTGATTTTAGCAAAAAATTTCCTCATCAAAGTTCGCCTTTGATTAATACCGGGTGCCTCAGAAAAGAGTACTCCTGTTTGGAAAATCATCGGAATTTTATCATAAGACCGATCCTCAAATTTCTTTTGTTGCTAAGTAGATCAAAAACTAAATTATTTTCCAGACATGGCTGACTTTTTGACTTGTTTATTTAATTATTGTATTTAGCTCTTTTAAATGCTTCCTGGCTCTGAAGTATACTGCAAAGAGCACTGATAATTACCGTCTACCGAGAGCAATTTCTTATCGTCTATTGGACTTCTCGTTTTTTGTCATAAATGTCAGAATGAAACATAAAATACTATTGTAGACTTCAAGGATCATAAAAAATTTCAGAACAATGGCTCTTAGAGGTAAGATTAACGATGTTGCTTGAAGAGTATAGCTCAGAATGAGGTCTTTCGATTCGTTACTTCGTAACTTTTATGTAATGAAAACAAACATATTATCATCTTCAGATATACTTCGATCATTGAAAAAAAGAGATCAAACAGAAAATTTTACGATAGCTCTCATAATCGAATTTTGACGATTAATAAAACATGAGTACTTTTTTGGGGACACACGGTAGGCTAACGTTTTAGTTTTGAATACAGTATTACCCCACCAATTAGAAACTCATTTTTTAAAACCAGGCTGCTTGGTTTCTTATAAATGAAGAAAAACAGACGAAACAGGCTGAATAATTTCTTATAATTACAGCAAGAAACTCACCAAATGTGCATCAAAAGAAAACATGAAATTTTGGTTACATTTAACTAAATGTTGGACAATGACTATTCAAATTCAGTTACTGTAACCTTAAATTGACAATGCCCTCCTATGTAAAATAAAAACAGCAGAAAACATTATTAACTACATTAGTTACTAGCCATGTGCTATTTTTTTAATTCTGAAAATAAATCGTCAGATTGTTTTGTTTTGTTAGACACATAATGAGCTTGTATCACAAAGTGCTTGAAAAATACCACTTTTCCAATCAAAATTATTTTTAAGAAACCAAATTCAAAATTTCAGGTTGATTGGTTTCTTATATCAGGGTAGATGTTGGGCCATCTGGCAGGCTGCAGTTTCTTATAAGTCAGTTTCTAAGTGGCGGGGTAATACTGTATAGGCCACATAATTTTCATTCCACAACTCGCTAAACCTGTAAATTCCTTTTGATTCAACTGGTAAGCTTTTCTACCAATGAACAAAGGTCGAGCTGAAATTTTCTTTTCATAACAACAAGGGACCTTTGCCTAGAATTGATTTGATTGAACGCTGCACAAATACAATGTTTACATCAAGTCATGTTTCTGGGGCATTACAGTTTACAACTAGAGAGTCATGTTTCTGCCGGTTAGTAAACTCCTACATTCTAGCTATCTAAAACGGCAGGTGATTGAAACACCGTGTTAATGTCAAATTTGATTGACGCTTGGGAAATACTTAGCGACAAATATCAGCTTAAACTAGCTCCACTAGCCCCTCGATTTCGCTGTTGTTGTTGTTGTTGCTGATGGCCAGCTCTGTATTAGCGACAAATCAATTCTAAGGAGCATAGGAGAGATTGCGTAGCTAGTCTAAATTTAACTTCAACACGGCTAATATACTATCATTAACAAGGCATTAGTTAAACTTAGAATTTCGAGTCTTTCGTTGTAAATATAGTTTGATGAAATGAAGTAAGAGAAAATTCAACTTACGCTGATGAACTTCGAAGTACAATCGGCAACAATGCTGTGATGGCAGTGAAAGACCATCTTTCTTCCCTCCATATTTATAGCCAAAAGGCTGTCAAAAAATCATGCCATCTTCAATTACATCTTCGTCAAAACTTCAAAATATACACAGCTTTTCAAACTCGTTTATTGACTATTTAGAGAATGATTCTTAATTTCGCCAACATGCAATTTGCGCACTTGTACAAAGTAACGGATTTTCCTGATAGTTTTGCAAACATTGTTTACACAGGCTTGTTAATTTTAGATCACTAATAGAAGATTTCTAGCATTTCTGTAAGATCTTTATTGCATTTTGTAAGATTTAGGAGACTTTTTTGAGTGGTACTGTCGTTCTGTGGTACAAAGTACAATTCAGGCTAACTCTTGCAACAAAGAGAAACCTCAGAAGATTTTATTGACTGTGCAAGTGATGACATTTGAAACCTGTAGAGTACGACCAGAAAACATGCAAATTGAATTTTTTGGCAATGGGCAATGGCACTACCATCACATTGCAAAATAGCGCCTGCTAGGTATCATTTAAAGATGATTGAGAGCAGGACTTAAATGTTCCAATCGTTATAATGCGACATAATGGGGGCCCATTCCCTTGAAAAAGTACTTGAAGTTTATTGCTTATCAAGATTTCAAAACAAATTTGGCACGTTATATAGAACTGTGCAGCATACGGATTAGGAATCTGCAAGAAGAATGCGGTACCAGTACTTGCATATAAATCAGTGAGCTCTAGAACAGCCAGGATTGAGGTTAATTGTGCAAATGCTGACCAAAGTGCAATCTACCGGGTGAGCCAGAAAAAAGTTCCCATGATAGAAAATTCATTAGATCAACGGTACTGCACAGATTTGAATGATTCAAATCTTAATTAAAAGCTAAAAGATTGAAGTATTTTTGTGATTTTCTCGTTGTCTTACCAGCTCTAGAAGCATCGGTAAATTCAAATATATCAAACTGTCATGGTTGCAAGGTGACTGAAAGGATCTAAAACATTGATCAAGATGTAACGACTCTCCTTACGCAAAACAACATGCAATGGCCGCTTTACCTTTCTCAAGAGTAACAAGACATTGATTTAAAACAAATACTAAAGATTTTTAATACATGTGCAGTGGATATCTCCCATCCATGAACAATTGCATTTTCTTTATGATCTGTGCGAAGAGTACTTTTGATTTGATCAATGTTTTAGGCCTTTTTTCAGTCATTTTGCAGCCATGAAATTTTTGTAACGTTGGATTTCCCTATATTTCTAGTGCTCGTAGGACAGCGAGAAAAATAAAAAAAATACTTCGATTATTTGGCCTTTAACTAGATTTTGAATCATTCAAATCTGTAAGCTATTCTTGATGCTATGAATTTTCAAATGTGGGAACCCCTTCTGGCTCACCCGGGATAGCAGACGACGGTCAAACCAGTTACATGCAAAATAAAATTGCATATTACTGTTTGCGAAGACCTACACTTGAGAATGATGTAAAGGAGGTTGGAAAACTTTGTGAAGCAAAATATTTCCTAAAATTTCCAAGGCCCCTTAAAGTAGCCATTACATTAAAAACACTTGCAAGAATTATGTTTTGCTCACTGAAATCTTTCGGAGGATATCTAGCTTTTTTATACCAATGTAAAATTTTTAAAAAACAGCAATTTAATACAAACACTGCGACATTTGTAGCGAGGAAAGACACAAGGTCACCGGGTCCTCACTACAAATGCCACTTACAATTTTCTACAGAATATCAACGGTAAATTACAAATACCAAGCAATCGTTCTTCAAAATAAAAAGGAAAGTTATGTAGAGATAAAAGTTATGGCTGACGAATGTAACGAAGCCGAGCGAACAAGGTGTCTCAAGCTGCTCGGAGTTGAGGTTGACGATGAGCTAACATTTAGCACTCACATCGGCAATTTGTGCAAGAGAGTTAGCCAGAGAATTGGAGTAATTTCCAGATTCCGTAACGTAATGCCCACCAATGCAAAACTAACAATATACAAAACAGCAATTCTCTCTCACCTGACATATTGCAGCACAGTCTGGCATTTCTGTAAAGTAGCAGACAAAAGAAAAATAGAGAGACTCCAAGAAAAAGCTCTAAGAGTTGTTT
The DNA here is from genome assembly GCA_964020215.1 of Aurelia sp. 3 sensu Dawson et al. (2005). Classification (NCBI taxonomy): domain Eukaryota; kingdom Metazoa; phylum Cnidaria; class Scyphozoa; order Semaeostomeae; family Ulmaridae; genus Aurelia; species Aurelia sp. 3 sensu Dawson et al. (2005). The sequence goes on from OZ026591.1 coordinate 8,089,879, forward strand.
ATTGTGATAAATCCACACCATATGCACAACTCCCGATCAAAGCGAATCTGCCATCTCTCGAGAATAGACGATTGCAGGACATTGCCATTCTAATGTACAAAGTTAAATACGGTTCTGCTCCGCAGCCTATAAAAGATATTTTTACAATAAAAGAAACTCATTACGAATTAAGAAACAACAATTTCATTATTCCGAAATTTTGTACAGTTAAATATGGAAAAAACTCGGTAAGGTACTTTGGACCATATTTGTGGAGTAGACTAGAGAAAAAATTGAAGGAGTTGCCAACAATGAATCATTTTAAAAGAAATATTAGAGGAATGGACATAGTAACTCTTTTGGACCGTCGACTGTAATTTAAGTGTACATAAGATTTTGACGTAGATTTTCAGTAAGCTTTTTTTTTCAGTAAGTTTTTTAAGTTTTTCAGCAATTCTAACTGTACTTTAACTTTATGAACTTTTCCGTAGTGTCCCCAATTAGCTTGTAAGCTAAATATTCTAGACACATTAATAAAGCTTTTGATTGATTGATTGATTGATTGATTGATTGATTGATTGATTGATTGAATTAAGGTGGCTGTAGGAAAAACTTTCAGAATATCTAGTATGCATTATTTTGGGAAATAATCGTAGTTCCATGGACAAATACAGTTTAACTCTACGTAGTTTTGGTTGAACTGTATAGTCAGCTCCAAAGCAAACTTTCCAACACTTTATTGGTAGACACCGGTAAATGTTTAGAAATTTGAACATCAAATACTCATAAACTGAAAACAGTCGTGCTGTTAGCATATCGACTCAGGTTCAAAAAACTAGTCGATGAATTTGTACCGTCATTCTCAAGTTATAAGCAATTTTATAAACATGTTTCATTTCAAAATCCTTCAAACCAGACCCAAAATACTTGACCATATTTGCTAAAATTTTGCTGTACTACTATCAAAACTCAAGCTGTGTTTACTCAGGCTTGTTAGGTTAAGTTCACTAATAGAACATTTCTCGCATTTCTGTAAGATCTATATTGTATTTTGTAAGACTTAAGAGGGTTATTTGAGAGGTACTGTCGTTTGGCGGTACAAAGGACAATCCAGGTAAACACTAGACTGATGACGATGAGTCCCTTGTATCCCTGCGGTAAACCTTGCTCAAGAGGGACTCATCTAGACTTATGACGATGAGTCTCTTGTTTCCCTGTGCTCTTTGACTTGATGATGGCGCTTCGGTCAAGAGAGACTCATAGTATTACTATGAAAAACCTGGCCCTATTTAGGCCCAAACTGAGCAATTTCTTCAGTACCAATCAGATCGCGAGATTTGTGAATTACTATTGTTAACGTGTAAATGTGATAGAATTTTCGATTCGATTGAAGAATTGAAAACACTCCCACGGGATAGAGATTCGAAGCCGTGATTCTTTCGTAATTCCATTGATGATTGAAGAAAATAGGGCCAAGTTTTTTACTGTTTCATGATGAGTCCCTCTTGAGCAAGGTTTACTGCAGGGATACAAGGGACTCATCGTCATCAGTCTAGGACTCATCAGGAAACAGTAAAAGACTTGGCCCTGTTCTCTTCAATCGTCAATGGAATTAGGAAAGAATCACGGCTTCGAATCTCTATCCCATGGGAGTGTTTTCAATTCTTCAATCAAATCGAAAATTCTATCACATTTACAAGTTAACAATAGTAATTCACAAATCTCGCAATCTGATTGGTACTGAAGAAATTGCTCAGTTTGGGCCTAAATAGGGCCAGGTTTTTCATAGTAATACTATGAGTCTCTATTGACCGAAGCGCCATCATCAAGTCAAAGAGCACAGGGAAACAAGAGACTCATCGTCATAAGTCTAGGCAAGCACTTGTAAAAATTGAAACATTAGAAGATAGTCGTATTGACTATGACGGCTGTCGTATGACCTAAAACCTCCACATAGTCAGCTTCTAATTAAACTTACCCAGAGGTTACCCTTGTGAACACTGGTGAGTAAAAAACTTTAAAATGTCTGCAACTATTTTTTTCATATCAATAATCATTACATCACACATTACTAGCTACACTACTTACAAAGTCACTCTACCAATTACGCTACTTACAAAATACCGCAAGGAGCACAATCCTGTGTCTACCTTGCGGCCATTTAACATAAAGATAAAAACTTCAAGCAAATATGAAGGGAAGGAGAGAGAAAAAAAAGAAAACCAAACAATACATATAAGTCCCCGAACAGGTTGCAGCAGCTAAGTTTCAGTAGCATCATTTTATTCAAAACGTTGTGTTGCGTATATGTATCTTAAAGTTGCTTTAAGGACTTCAGAATTAGAATCAACGGACAACCTTTCATCACCATACAGTATCAATTGGTGCACCAATTTAAGCATTAGAGCATTTGAAAGATTTGGCAAATCATACGGTTGCAATGTTGAATTTACACTATCAAGAAGATCTGTCCTGCACGCATCGTAAGAATGGCAGTGCAGCAAAAAGTGTTCCGTGTCCTCAACACCGTCGTTTGAGGGGCACATATTGCAACTACTGATTAGATTCTTCAATTGTTTCCTATAGAGCACCGGGTAAGCCAGAAAAATGTTCCAACTTTTGAAAATTCATAGCACCAGGAGCACTTCACCAAATTCAATGATTCAAATTCTAAATAGAAGCCGAAAGATTGAAGTATTTTTATGATTTTTCTTGCTGTCTTACCTGCACTAGAAGTATCGGTGAATTTAACCTCATAAAGATGTCATGGTTGTAAACTGACTGGAAAAGGGCCTAAAACATTGATAAAGGACTCTCCTTACATAGAACAATACGCAATGGGCGTTTCACGTCTCTCAAACGTAATACGACATCAGTTTTCCAAGAGAAAGACTCGCCATACCAAGCAAGGATCATCCAACTCTTGAAATGTGCAAATGAATTGATAATAACTTGAGTTTGCAGGAAAGAGCTGTGGAGAAGTGCAGGCTAGAAAATTTACAATTTTTAAGACTGTAAACTCAATATTGTTCAGTTAACCTCCTGGGCTTCCTGTATTTTGCTGTAAAATGTACCGGGTGACCCCCCAAAAAAAACTTCACGATCTAGATCATAACTATAGCTCCCAGAAATAAAAGATATTGCCAAATGATTTCGAATCTCGGTCTTCTCAATTTGAGTGAAATAATTGCCATCATTTTCCAGTCATCATTGTGAAATCTCGACATTGCGATGGATTAGAAGTCGTCTGGGGAAATTTTTTACTTGCAAAGTGATTGACCTCTGTTCCTCATTCAAATTTCACGCTCCGAAGCAAATTTGGAATTGAGCTTTCTTCACACTTCCCAACAAATGGACTGGAAAGCGAGGGATTGGTCCGAGAAAAGAATGGATTTTCACATTTTTGAAACTGTTTCTTTCGGACAGTACGCATATCTTAAACTGACCAAGCAACATCTCAAAAGATAGCAGAGCCTTCAGCTACATGTTGATACCTTGTTTGTCTTCATAACATTTCCTTTCAAGAAAATATGTGTGATCTAGCTCGTGAAGTTTTCTTGGGTCAGCCGAAACATGTACATTAGTGTTTGTTCTTTTAGAAGATAGGATCGCTAGAATGTTCTTTACCAGCAAGTTGTTCTCTCAATACGGCTTGGAACAAATCCACCAGACAAGTACTCTCAGAATAATTAAGCATAAAATATTTCCCTTGAATGTGGCACCAGTGATATTTTGACCTGAGGATTATGAGCAGGGCACATTATTAGTTAACTTAAGTCTGAAGCAATAAACAAAACAGAATAATATTTATGAAAAGCAATAGAAGATCATTTCAGCCACGGGCATGAGGAAGGAGTACTGAAGAAACAGAGAGATTGCAGTTTCAAAAATATACGGAGAATTATCAGAAAGAAAAGAGATAAGCACGAGATTGGACAGGTAGCTTCAAATTTTCATTGATTTGGAATTCATCTACGATCTTAATTACATGATATCAAGGGGGATACAAAGAGACAGTGTTCGTATGAAAATCTCTTCTGTTAGCTTCAGTTTCAGTTTCATTGACCAATATGCTTTACGTTTCAATACAAATGCAACGTTACATATCTTGAAATAAATAAGACAAGAAACATGATACTCAAGAATAAGATACTTATACATACGCTAAATGAATTAACTTAATTGGAAAAAACTACAAGACATACGAATTAAATATATTAGTCTATCCTGAAGTAGATATAAATACATTCACCTCAGGATGGACAGAAGTAAATCTATTTGTTATCCTTACGTAAAATTGGATTTGGGATTTGGGATTTGAAATAAAATGAAACTCCAGAAATGAGACTTTTGCGCTTAGGTTGGGCCAGGCAGACCCAACTGAAAAACAATAGATATGGAATGGTTTGATCATCAAATGTACAGAGACGCTTGATTAATTACAAAAGATAACGATCTAATCAGCGGCCTACATGGAAAAGCACTCATTTCATTAGATTCACGAGCATGACATTGAACAGCCTTCTTTAACCTCGATTTGGGAGCTTTTTCCATAACAATTCAATCAGGGGTCTCTGGTTTCAGCTGTCGCTAACACATGATCTGTTACAGCTTGTAGTTCATTGATTTTGCAGCAGAGTTGAAAATTCTTTGCCTGATATCAATCTAAGCTTTCAGGGGCCAGGCTATCTTATAATCGAGCCTGTTGATGTTACTTCTATTTCATAACAAACAAACAAATGCCGAACAATCTTTTGGGACACCCTGTATATGATGAACAATCTTTTGGGACACCCTGTATATGATATAATACACAGGGTGTCCAAATATATTGTTCAGCATTTGATTATTTATTAAGAAACAGACATGACATCGTCAGGCTCCATTATGAAGTAGCCTGGCCCCTAAATCTTAAGTTGATATCAGGCAAAGATGTACAGTATAACTACGAAAAGATTGTTGTTGTTGTTGTTGTTGTTGTTGTTGTTGTTGTTGTTGTTGTTGTTGTGACTTTATTTTACATCGATGATTTATTACTTCTTTTTTCTAGTCAGCTATATACATAAGTACAAGCGCACTAATCAAAATCGATGGACATAATTAATAAAAAGAAATAAAGCTAATAATTATTTTCAATGCTGTTTATACAATATTTACAATAAAACGACAGGCAATGCAGTTGCACGTGGGACCATTCCATTGAGTTATTAAGATTTTGAATATATTGAGGCTATTCGCCGATTTTAGCTCCTCTGGTAAGCAGTTCCAAATCCGAGGTCCTAAGGATTTAAGACTATTCGTGCTGGTATATCCTATGAAAATTAAGACGAAGCCTCAATGATGTATTTTTAAGACTTTACAAAATGGCTGCATTGCCTTTCCAAACAGTGGATACACTTTCTTGGCTAAACAGGTATCAAAATTTGCTTTTTTGTTTGGTAAAATGACAACAAAAACAAACCGTGTAATGCATTGTCTTTTCAGGTATCAACTAGAAAAAGACAATTCAGGATGCCGTCGTCAACAAACTGCAAATATTTCCTGGTTTTTTCGTTGATTTGGATCACTGTTTTCTATTGTGAAAGCAGAAAGTTGAAGAAGTTGGCAAAGCAAGGTCTTGACAGATCAAAAATTCATATTACCATTGATGTGGACTCAAAGGATGCTAATAAAGGGAAATATTTGGACTTGTCAAAAGGGAGAATTGAGAATGTTCGTATAGAAGGTGATGAGGATGAAGATGAGGATGACAGGGGCAAGGGGACTGTAGGGATCGATAAGGGGATCAAAGGAAAGTTAAGAAAGAAAGCTGGAAAGACGAAAAATAGAAAATCGAAAGATGTCAGTGAGACAAAACAACATGGAAAGGGAAGAAAGAAACTTGGTGAAAAGAAGGCAAGGAAAGAAAACAGCAAGAAATCCGGCAGGAACAAACAAGAAAAGGGAAAAGCCAAGAAGGCAAAAAGGAAAGGAAAACAAAGAAAAGAAGAGAAGCAAAGAAAGGAAAATAAAAGTAGAAAAGAGTCGAAGGGAAAGGTTAGGATTAAAAAGGGAAAGAAAAAGAGAAGAAAATCGAAGAAAACAAAATTTCTACCAAATCCAGAGGGAAGCCCAAACCCTGATGGTTTGAAAATACCTTTGACATTTCACAGAGAAGAGATTCATGAGACCAAAAATGGATCGTCATTGAATAAGCAAGGTGTTGATGGTCTGAACTCAGGTATGGGCGTTGTCGATATAAAAGATGATGATAATTCTAAGCATAGCTCTGACAAGCAAAGTCTTACGTCGAATGATATCAATGCTATTTCGAAAGAGGTTGACAATAATTCGAATGCGTTGCACAAAGATTCCAGTAAGATCGACAGCTCTTGGAACGTTGCAGGTTCAGAATCGAATAAGGTTGACAATAGTATGAGTGCCTTGGACAAAAATTCGAACAAACAAGACAGTCATGCGAACACGATTGATAGTTCCAAAGGCTTTCAAGGAAATGAAAATGGCCTAAAATCAAACGAACCTAATTCTCAATTAAAACCAAATAATCCTAACGATGACTTGAATATGGAAAGTGTAGTTGATGCTCAAGCAAGTCACAAATTGAGAGATATAACTAAAGAAATAATAATTACAGCTTTGAAGGAAGTGCATTCGATGTCTCAAAACAATGCGAGCGGTGTTGACGCAACTGCCGGAAAGGGTGCCAGTATAAGCAGTCCATTGGAAATTAAGATGGTAAGTATTATATTATGTTTGCATTTCTCTGAAATTTATGTGAAAGATGCTAGCAGGGCAAAATCTCGAACTGATATTGTAACACCCCCCAGTAACGACCCCGCTGAAACATTGCCCCACAAAGGTTGAAGGATGACCCGCAAAGAAAACTCGTTTCCCCGCTAAGTTTTGGACGTAAAGAGTCTCTCCGCCTTGTTTTTGTTGTTTCATCACTGAAATTTTTTGCTTCCCCGTCAAAATTATGCAAGTTCCATCATAGATAACAGCCTAAAATTTCATTTCCCCGTCATGATATTTCTAATCCCCGCTGAAAATGCATGTTTTCATAACTTCCCCGCTGCAGTTACAAGGTCCGGCGGGGTCGTTACTGGGGGGTGTATTGTATCAAATATTTTGGTTAGTGTTGACACTTTTTAGAACTGTGAACCATGCTTGTGCCTGTTGCACATTTATTTTTGTTTAGTCTTACTCTCAAAACAAAGAGCACGACAATTTAAATAATGTCATCATTACCTGGCAACAATAACATTTTCGACTGACGAAATCGAAGATTCAGCTGGAAATACTGTGAGGATCGTAAGCATTTAACAGCTACTTGAAACTCATATTTACTTAAGTAGAGGTATGTTCACCAATTAGTTTTGTTTTGATACAAAACCATGAAAGAATCTCTCGTATCTCTCCATTACCACAAATTTTGCAATCCTGAATAGTTTACTATAGTCTATTGGACTCGATTACATGTCGTACTTTCGCAATTTGCCTGAAGTGATCACTGTAAAGCTGTAGCTACGACTCATCCCAGGGGGACTCCCTACTAGTAAGTGACGGGGGGGGGTCAGACATTTTTGGGGTTTGTAAAACGTTGTCTAGTATACCTTTGGGTACGCAATTTGGAGCATAGTCGGTATATTTTTGGGGTTGCTGATGAGAAAATTTGACAAGTGAGTGCTAGGTTGAGTTTTTTACCAAAATATTGCAGGGCAGTTGCCGAAAATGCTATAAAACCTTTAATCTCCATGTACTATGAAGCTATGAGTATAGTTTTGGAGTCTACAAATGTCCTAATTTCAGTATATTTTTGCATCGAGCATATTTTTGGGGTCTAAAATGTCCTAAATTTAGTATGTTTTTGGGTTTTTCAAAAATATACTGTGTCTGACCCCCCGTCACATACCAATAGAAGTCCCCCCTGGGCGACTCATTTACCTACGCTTGTAGAAACCGATGAGCTCCACACTGGTTCTATATCAAACCTTGATTTAACTGTTTAATAACAGATTTGACTGAGTGACCTTCGAGCTTCTATCGCTACTAATCACTACTTTGTACATTCGAACATTCGAAAATGTGCATCAGACTATCGTTAAATTAGGACTCCTTTCTTCAGAAGTAGCTATCAGACCTAAATCACATGCTATTTCTTCTCACGACCACCGGTTCTAAAATGCCTCAAAGATCAGTTTTCTAGAACTGCTTTACCATCAAAATAGGTATCAGTACTTTGGTAAGGGATTGTTCTTGCCATAATCGCAAGAACTGCCTTCCTCTAAGCATAGTTCAAAAGACTATGCTCTAAGCCACATTCTGACTAGCAGACGACAGGGCGACAGAAGCTCGTTGCCAATTGACATTTTTGCCGTTCTTACAGCTCTAGGGAAATAAGGCCCTAAGTGGGGCGACAACAACAGCAACAATTCAACTTAACATGAGCGTTACACCCGGGTCCTTATATGGAATGAGTCTATCTTAGACCCCGTTTACACGATAGTGGATGGATGAAATTGGTACGGACGAAAATTAGTACGCTTAAATGCGCTTACACGGTACGCAGTTGTGAAAGAATATTGTTGAAAAGAATTTGAAGTAAACCTATTTTGCGGGAGAAACAATGTGTGGAGAAAAAGGCGGTTAAGTTGAAATAAAATAGGGTCATTGTTCTCACTGAAATATGCCCACCCTTGCTACAGTTGAATTGTATTACATAGGGAATTTTGCGTAATCGCAGGTTTCATGTTGTTATGTCATCCTGTCTGACTAAATACTTAATAAACAAACAAGGCAATAAAGGTGAATTCAAACACAACAGCCAGGCTTCATTTATTTTAGAAGTCGATCCCAAGAATCATAAAAATTCGTGCAACGAGCTAAAATCCTCAAGTTTGAATTAGGACATGATGACGCGCCGACGGCGCGTCGATCCAACTTTGGTCTCAGATCAAAATCTCATCTACTGATTTGCTGGTTCTTTTTAGAGAAGGCAAAGGCGAAGGTGATGGAACCAAAGAGTAAAGTGCACTGCTGGCATTTATTGGTAGTTGCGTCTGAAAGGATTCACAAGGAAAACTGCTGTTCAGGGTGTCAGAAAAGAAGAGAAGAATGACTCTTGAAGCAGCTGAATTGTGTACCAAATGCTGTTGGCTACGACTGCTATCAATTGGAATTTGACGGAAAACTCAAAGGATTGACTTGAAAGCAAATACTAAATTCACAATAGCCATTTCACTGGCAAAGAAGTAGAAAACCTTTTACTATGTGGCATGCTGAGAATTACGAAAACGTGATGTTTATGGCCAATTCGCTGTGCAAGTTGGCAGGGATTGAATGACAATCAAATACATTATTGTAAAGAAGACAAACTGATCTTTCGAAGTATGACCTTTGAATTTTCCAACAAAACTTTGCAAAAAAGCTTGGTACCTCAGAAGCAGTTTCAGTTCCAGTTTCAATTTCATTTAAATTCACTACACACAATTTATGCTAACAATACAAACAAATGACTAAACTACAAATATGGAAAATAATGTCACAAAAAATAATACAATGATACAGAAAATTAGTACAATATACAAATACAAGGAGGTCTAAATAAATTGTATGCATGGAATTACTTAAAAGAAGGAGCTCTCTCAATAGGTAAACTAATTGAGGAGAGAGCCCCCCCCCCCCTCATATCCTAAGATATAATCAAATGAATTTATAAGAGTTGAGATAATTACGAATTTACAGTACCAAAATAGCTTAGATTCAACTGTCGACCTCGCTCAATAAATGTTCAGTTTTATTTTGAATATTAATTTTGTTGGAGCATTTTGGAGTTCCAAGGGTAATGTATTCCAAAGTTTAGCACCTTCATATCGAATAGACTTTAGACCATACTGAATGCTGTTTTTTTAGACATATATAGATCACCTTGACTGCTTGTCTTGTGGAATACTGATGAACAGAAACTCTCAATCCTTGCTTTTTGTTATGCCGGAGAAAGTTTGAAGTTTCAGCAACTGCCTATTTTGAGGCAACATGCTACATTTTAAAGTCACATATTGCATGTACGGTGTCAACAGGAGAAATGATATCAGCCACGAAGATATCTCTAAGACCCCGTTTACACGATGCCGGTAGAATTTGAAAACGGCAGAATTTTATGCCGCCTTGGAAAATGAGCTCCCGTTTACACGATGCCGGTAGAATTTGAAAACGGCATGAAAATGTGTCGTTTTGGCCTCCCGTTTACACGATGCCGGTAGAATTTTATGCTAATTCCATAGACAACAACAACTGACGTCAATAATCAAGCAAGATAGACAAAACAACTACGACAATAAGGATAATAGGGGGATTAAAAATATTAGCCTCGTGACGAAAGCGACATAAAATTCTGCCGGCAAAGTGCGTTTACACGATGCCGGCAGAATTTGAAAACGGCAGAATTACAAACTTTGCCGTTTTGCTAACCGAAACAAAATTCGGCCGGCAGAATTTGGAAATTCTGCCGGCATCGTGTAAACGGGAGGCCAAAACGGCACTTTTTTATGCCGTTTTCAAATTCTACCGGCATCGTGTAAACGGGGTCTAAAATTGCCATTACTTTGTTTATGTTTACAAAAATCCCCATACAGGTAGCAATGTTTATCATGCATTATTTTACTTAAAGAGATCCTAAAATAGATATGACGTCATCAAACGACGTCACAAACTGCCAAGAGTACACAAAAATGTGAAACATGATCCGTTTTTGAAATCTAAATCACACTCAAAGGTTCATCCAAGCAGCCAAACTATGTTGATAAAAGCATTGTAATAAGGTGAAAATCTACTTATGAATAGGAAAATTTGATCTTAGAAAATCCAAGATGGTGGATAGAGAGTATAAAATTCTTGTATTCCTGGAAATAACACATGCAGCCATCATAGAGAATTTCTCTATTTCCTACACTGAAAATTTGTTCAATGATATATGATTGTATACTTCAATTATCCTAAAGCAACTTTTTCCAGCTCTTTTGAAAAAATGCTGACATCAGCAATTTTTCCAGTTGATCGACGTTGTGCTGATTTATCGACAAAGAAATTGGGGAAGGAGAAAGGGGAACTAAGGGGTCGAGGAAAATAATTTGGCGTCATCGTGAGAATATCTTGACAAATTGAAGCAGTTTCTCAAGATGTGCATGAAAATTGATGGTACAATCAGAATTTTATAGTGTTGTGGCATGTGTAAAGACAAAAATACACTATTGGTGCACAAAATTGCAAAAAAAACCTACACAAATTAGGTTAAAACAATGCTACAGATGAGCTTATATCTATTAATTTTCTGCTGAAAAATCTATGTGATCAGAATTCTTGTAGAAAGGCTCAAAAATTTGCTGTCTTCTTGAAAATTCAACTTTACTGTTTTCTTGAAGATGATGTAATAGATGAAGTCACGTGATGCATATTTGGTATATTGTCCATAAAGAAATGAGAGAGACTCTAATGATTATAAGTACCGGCTGTCCCTCAAAACGTTTCCTATTTGAGCTATTATTTTAGTAAATTGTGTTTTATTTGATAAAGATTTTAAAAGAAATCTGTTGTACAATGCCCCAGGGGGGGACTCCCTATTAGCAAGTGACGGGGGGGTCAGACATTTTTGGGTTTGTAAAACGTTGCCTAGTATACCTTTGGGTACGCGATTTGGAGCATAATCGGTATATTTTTGGGGTTGCTGATGAGAAAATTGGAGAAGGTGAGTGCTAGGCTGAGTTTTTCACCAAAATATCGCAGAGCAGTTGCCGAAAATGCTATAAAACCTTTAATTTTCATGTACCATGAAGCTGTGAGTATATTTTTGGGGTCTAAAAATGTCCTAATTTCAGAATATTTTTGGGCTGAGTATATTTTTGGGGTCTAAAATTTCCTAAATTTAGTATATTTTTGGGTTTTTCAAAAATATACTGTGTCTGACCCCCCCGTCACATACCAATAGAAGTCCCCCCCCTGGGTACAATGCTAAACTTAGATTTGAGAATTTGTTTCATTTCTGCATCTGCACGCATTGATTTTCTATAATTGTTCTCCTGAAAAACAGAATACCTGAAATGCTCAAGAAAGAGCCAAAAACGGTTTATTAATAAAATCGTAGAACCTTCACCTAAAAATCCACGGAAATTCTGTTTTTGACTAAATTCCAACAGTACGGAAGTTGAACTCCATAAAGGGACCCAAGGAAAATCATATTTGTCTGTTTTGTCGGTAAAAAGCACTATTATGCTTGATGTTCGATGAAAAAGTATAGTACACAAGACAAGGTCATGTGGTTCACATTTTAGCGTATTGCCGACTTTGAAAACCAATTTAAGAAATTGACAAGCGGTTGTATGCCTACACACCTGTGATGTAAAACATGGAAGGAATGGAACATACCTCCATCGCTAGATTTCCCATTTTTTCAAGGACTTCTCCAGTGTATGATTTTCGAAAAATCCATATTTTGGAGGTCTCCTGATGAGCAAAAAAAATCGCGTAAAATTACATGGATCCAGGTAAGCCTTTAAGCAATAGATTGATGTTTATGTTGTTCAAAACGAAGCAGTGGTTGTTGTTGTGGAACTGTTCAAATGGGGAAATTTTTTTTGGGACATTCGGTACAAGAAGTAACAAGGATACTGTCAATCTCGTCCCCAGAGTGAGTTCGTTGCCCTACCTCTACTCTGGGATACAAGAGGCCGTTCGGCAATCTGATTGGCTGTAACTCCGATTTGCGCTGGGTAAACGACCTCGGCATGTCAAAATTCGACGTAAAACCACATTCTTTACCTATACCGACCATCATTTGCAACTTATTTCCGAAATTCGAAGAAGAACGAGCCATTTTATTTTTGAAGCTACGGTGAAAGTTTCCCGAATTTGCAACTTAGGCTCATTTTCGCTCTAAACAAACCGAGCTTATTTTCACATTAAACAAACTTGCCGGCCCCAGATTATTGTTTAGATACCTGAAACGGTTCAAATAAGGGCTTCAAAGTGTTTGTTTTCAATTTCTCCTTCCATCTTCTGCAGAATTAGCGCCAGAGCAACGGCCATTTTCCGTCGCTTGGCGTTGCCTAGCCAACGGTGAAATCCATAATGGCTTCCAAATGCACCCAGATTCTGGGCGTATTTCATCGAAGTGTACCAGGGTGTTCATTCGGCTTCGTGATCAGCGTATGACATAAGAACACTCTGGGAACGAGGTTGGGATACTGTCAAAGGATTATCATGTGAACTGAATTTAAACCCATAAACAGCTTAACTAAAGTTGGCCCTTCTGACTACTGCAAAAAGAAAAGCCACCACCCATCCCAATACACCACTTTAATTAAGCAGCCTCGTTTTGGAAATTGGCCAAAATCTCTTCCTATTGTTAATATGAAAATTTCGAGCCCAGATTCAGATTTAACACCAAAACTTTAGTCTGGTTACATATTCTTAAACTGCTGACAATTGTGATATTGATTTTATGACAATGTAAAGTTCAAAGATTTATAAGGGATTTGACCGTGAAAAGTTGTTCATGATGAAACTTTACACCGCAAAAGTCATTTTCACGATCAAATCCCTTATAGATTTTCAAACTTTACATCGCCATAAAATTAACACTACAACCGCTAGCGACATGAAGACTTAGGGTTAGACTAAAGTTTGGGTGCTAAATCCGAATTTGCCGTCTAAAATTTCATATGAAAGAATTTTGAATAATTTCCAAAACGAGGCTTTTCATTAAAGTGGTGTATTAAAAACTTTTTCAATAGTACTTCACATGGAAAGAAATTAAAAGTTGAAAATGTATCTGCTGGTTAAATGTACCAATTTGCAGCAGTACTCTATGTAGTAGGTGGGGGCTGATTGGCCCCCCCTGTTGGGGTAGGGTTGAAAAACATGCTAAAATCAAGAGCAGCATTCTCTGATATGCTTAGGGTAAGGTTGGGGTGATTTGGGTTTTCGGGGGGTATTGTGGGTCTATTTGTTTTTTCGCTTTTAAAGCGATCGTTGATTGAATTTTTTTTTTTTTTTATAAATATAACATTAAAGAAACTACAATACAATAATCTGAGCCAATCATAGCGGGGAAAGACACATGGTCATCTAGTCCCCACTATGAATGGCTCTCACAATTAATTTTAACAATAATCTCAACGTAAAACTCAACGTAACACTACACCACTCTTTACCAATAAACACTACGCTACATTTAGGTACAACGAGAAACCACGCAGAGCCCCGGCGGGTGCACTGTTATAGAAAAATGTATATCATGCGTGTCCATAAAATCACAGAGAAAGGGGTGCAAAATCAATGGAATCCAGGGACCTAGAATTTAAGAAAAAGGGGTACTTTTTACACAAGTATGTCAGTGAATTTTTGAAAAAGGGGTGGCTTTCAGAATGATAAAAGCAGAAAAAGTAGATATTAAATGCTTGATTTCACTGATCAGATGAAAGCCAAAAGAGGCAACTTTATATTTTGAAAATAATTATTTATATACATTGTACTTGCAGTATGTTTATATAAGACTAAAACTTAAAGAGCCATTTTGAGGTATGATGAGGCTGCAAAACAAATGAAGAAACACATCATTGTGCCAATTTTGTATGTTGAAAAATGGGTAAATGGTACAGAGGCTAGGAAATTCTGTTCACTTCTTGCTAATTCCTTTGTCACAGTTAAGCATATTAAGAGTTTACCATACTGAGCATTGCTTTACAAATGCTCACTTTAGGCAAGTGATGATGAAAAAATGATGATGCAGCAGCTCTCTGAGCCGGTCTGAGTGGAAGAAAATCATACAAGTCTCACATCATACCATGTTTGAATTTTTGGACCTGCTCTGTTACTAAGTTATCTGCATCCAGCATGCAGGAACGTCAATGCCATCCAAATTCATGGAGATCGAATATGAATACAGTTTTTCGAGCTCATTTGCCTCAATTCTGACCAGTCCACCACTAGGCCATTTTAAATTTATTTTTACTAGCCTCTCATTCATAGTACGCCCTTTCAACAAAACGGTGCATGCTGGGTAATCAGGATCGATCTCTCACACGCGTTGTATTGTTTCTATTGTGTTCGCCTATTCTCTCGCCCTTGGAAGTTGTTTCTCGAGCGGTTTGTGACAATTTTACTCAATTAAACGAGGTAAGAAACTTCTCTCGTATGCATTCCACACTTTTAGCTACTTTTTCTTGACTTTTTGGTGGTGTTTCACTCTGAAATACGATACAGGGCATCGTTGACAACAGACGCAGATGGCCAAAGGCCTAGAGTCCCTGCACTTTCAAGCGCGCTTTCAAGTGGTAAATAGCATATCGTCGCGGCATTATTACTTTCATACTTTACCTTATAAATTGACAAGACTCTTGAAAAGCTCTTACTGTACCTAACTAACTAAGACATTAATTCAAGCAAAAGGAAAAGAAAATGCCTCTTCCTTTCAACCTTTGCGTTGTGATAAATTTATGCGGGCTGACGCGAGGGCTGACGTGAATGTAAACAAACTATTAACTTGCTCGTGTAAACAAACAACTGCCAGTTGACTTTACAAACCTTTGATTTTCATTCACGCCTGAATTAAAAGGGAGAAGTTTCTTCGCTTTTTCTTACTTAAATCAATGTCTTCGCTAATGGGCTACAGAAAAAGCTTTAAAGGATCTTGTCAATGTAAAAAGTAATGTGTGAAAGAAGTGCTGCAGCGAAGATATGCTGTTTGCCACTGGCAAATACAGGGAGTATAGGCCTAAGGTCCGCTACGCCTGCAATCAACGAAGCCCTTCATCATATTTCATAGCGAAAATTCACCAAAAAGTCAAGAACAAGTACGTAAAAGTGTGGAAAATATACGGCAGAAGTTTCTTACCTTGTTTAGTTGAGTAAACACGTCGAAAACCTTTCGAGAAACAACTTCCAAGGGCGAGAGAATAGGTGAACACAATAGAAACAATAGAACACGTGCGAGATATCGATCCTGATTACCCAGCATGCACCGTTTTGTTGAAAGGGCGTATTGAGCCAAATCGAAAAACAAATGGCGGGAAAAGAATAAGGAAGATGTCTGTCTGCCTTGAAAGCATATTAGCAATCAAAGATGCGACTTGACTTGGTGGGTTATTCTCACATTACTCTGTTGATCGTTAAGTTATTTCCTACTTCAGTTTCTAGCAAGGTACTTCTTAGCCTGATCTGCAGTAAGGAGGTCCCACCTAAGTAAGAAACCTGCATGTGCAGAGGCTGATTGCTTCAAGTACTCTCGAGTACCGAATAAACGGGGGGGGGGGGTGAGAATAATCGGGGGGAGGGGGTTGGAAATGGTTCGATATAACACTAATCGGGGAGGTTGGAATAATCGGGGGGGGCGTGTTGGAGAAATAGAAAATAGTCGTTTTCTTAGTGAACAAGTATCTTTTACTTATTTATGTGAACAGTGATGTTACTGATACATTTATTTTTGAACCCTGGTTCTGTTGAATGCACTTTTTAAGACGTTTTCTTGTGTTTATTCAGAAATATGTTTACTATCATTTCATTTTTCCAAAAATTAATAAAAGGGGGGGTTGGAATAAGAGCGGGGGGGTTGGAAAATTTTTCAAAAATTAATAAGCGGGGGGGGGACGATTATTCGGTACTCGAGAGTAGCCAAGTTTCTGTTTTGTTTGCAAGACATTATAAGATTAGACATTACAAGACAGTATGACAACACTGAGAAAACCAGAAAATAAGTTTTCTAGTGAGATGAGATTACCATTTGGAACAATTTTCATCAGAAAAAAGATAATAGAAGCACATACAACACAGTATGAATGATCATAGTTGTAATAGCATTTTTCACCTAGAGAGGTAAAATTATTTTGATTGTTATGGTCTTTTGATTCCTTGATTTTTCATTAGTTTTGTGTATTGATGATGCCTTTAATGATAGTTTGTTGCGCATGTTTGATTCTAAGCCTTACAAAAATATGTTTTTGCACAACTGCATATTATTGGAAAGGTCAGGACAAATCAGATCATTCTTATATGACGTAAGAGTTTGGTTCAATCAAAGTGAGAATGTGCTGTCTTTCATGAATTCTCCCAGATCTTTGCATATTTAAAAAACTTGTCATGCTTTTTTGCCCTGCATCCAGAATTGTTGTATGGAAATGAAATTTTTTAGTTGTTATGTTGTTGCCCTTCATAGGAAAGATAGTGAAAATTTCAGCTATTCTTTGTCATAGATTGAGCAAGCAGCTGTAAATGGTTGAGATTTATCAAATAAAGGCTACAGTTTGTTAGGTTTTATGAGATATCAGTGATTTTCAATAAAAATGGTGCTTTTTACAATTTGAGGGGCGGTGAAAAGTCAGTGATAGGGGTCCAAAATTGGAACTGATTCTCAGTGAAAGGGGTCTTTTCGTGAATCCATGGACAAGCATGTATGTACTCCTGTAATTCAAGTGCACCCGCCGGGCGCAGAGCGAAGCCGCCCCCAACCATAGAGCCACCAGCAACCTGCAGAGCACCACACACCAGGCCACACCCAGGGAGCCCAGCAAGCGGAACCCGAACCCCGCCGTTGCAAGGTTCAAGCACCACCCACCAAGCCCCCAAGACGGCACCCAGCCCGCAGCACCCCGAAAATCAGCGGCAGCCCCACGGCTGGCCTAAATTAGCTTAAATTAGCTTATTTTATATTGCCCATAAGGACTTGAAGAAATTAATAACAATAGTAACAATAAAGGCCAAAAGAAGGCAGCCCCACTCCACATGTCCCCGCGCCGCACCTCACACTACAAAACAGTACGACAATCTCACACATTACACTACAGACAACTAGGGATTGCTGCTAATGTTGGTATTTAGTTTAAACGCATCGATCTACCAATGAATGACATAGTTGCTTCTAGGATTATTCTGTTGTCGATTGTAGTAAGCTGAGGGCTACCGTAGAGAAGCAACTCACACAGTGCTTTTGAGTCCATATTTGTGAGATCGAGACCAGGGATTTCAGAAAGTTGACCAAGGAGATCACAACGCATCTCGTGAAACCGATGGCAGTGCAGGAGGAAATGTGCGTTATCTTCATTGCCCATACCACACAGGCACAGTGGGCTGACGCAGTCAAAGTTGTGACGGAATCTGTGTTCATTGAGCGCACTAAACTCCACACGAAGTTTCGTCAAACGCTTGATACCTACTATATCGCGAATACCATACATAGTTCTTTTCAACGGTCGTATGGTCGACAGTAGCTTGCTCTTAAATGCTGCAAGAGATGTGGCATTTTTTATATCATCAGCCAGCAGATTCCATTCAAACAGAGTGTTCTGAAAGTACGTGTTCGTAAAACGACCAGTTCTGCCTACATTTTGGTCATAAGCCCGAGTGTTTCGAAGATTGTAAGATAGCTGGCGCTCACACGGAATTTCAGCAAACAAGTATCCCGGAGAACGTGTCAATCTTAAATTGTAGAAATGGCACAGTCTCCTGTACCGTCGCCTGCTATAGAGATCCTCCCAACCCAATTCATCGTATAACCGTTGCCTACTTGTACCTCTCCAAGTACCCGTGACTGCTAGAGCTGCAGAGTACTGGGTCTGTTCAAGTTTTTTAGTTACATCTAATTTCATTTCAGGATCGTACTTGTGATAGACAATGTCACCATAGTCGAGATGGGGCCTGACATAAAGCTTGTAGACTTGATCAAGTACTTCCCTCGAGACATATCTAGAAATGTGACGAATGATACCTATACCACGCCTAGCTTTGACAATTGCTTCTTTTATATGGCTTTTGAAGTTTAGCTTTGAATCCAGAATAACTCCAAGGTGCTTATGTTCAGGTACAATGGCTATCTCATCACTTCCCAATTTTAATGATGGATGTTGCGGTCTGAGCCTTTTAGTTGAGAAGATAACCTCTTCCGTTTTTTCTGCATTAAACTGCATCTTCCATTGCCACGCCCATAATCGCGCCTTTTCTAAGTCCCTATTCAGCACTTCCGCAGTCACAGTTTCATTTGTTACAGTAGAAAATAGGGATGTATCATCAGCAAACATCTTCACATCAGAATTTACATTATCGACTAAATCGCTTATATAGACCAAAAAGAACAGAGGACCCAAGACAGAACCCTGAGGAACACCTGCAGAGATAGTACTCCATTGCGAGCTCTTGCCATTCAGTACAACACGCTGCTTGCGATCAGATAGGAAGCTCTGAATGAGGGCGAGGAGATCGCCAGATATTCCACAACATTCCATTTTATAAATCAAACCATCATGCCAAACTCTGTCAAATGCCTTTGAAAGATCTAAGAACACTGCCCGAGTTTCCCTGCTAGGATTTTCCTCAAAAGCACTATAGATCTTATGGGTTATTAATAATAGCTGATTGACTGTTGAATCTCCTGGGCGAAAGCCTGATTGATTTACAGTTAAGAGGCCATTTTCACGAAGATGAAGGTAAATTGCGTCAAATATTAATTTCTCAAATATTTTTCCAAATATTGGTAAAAGTGAGATTGGTCTGTAGTTCCTTTTGCTTTGCCTACTTTCCTTTTTATGAATTGGAATCACGTTTGCTTTTTTCCAGATAGACGGATATTTACCAGTCGCAAGACATTGTTCAAAGATTAGACACAGTGGTTCAACAATTGAGTGATCACAGATTTTTATCATTGAGACAGAGATCTCATCACAGCCATGGGCTTTATTAGTGTCCAAAGAACGGATGATCTTAAGAACTTTTTCCTTATCAATCGGCAAGGTTTCCAGGGCATTATTACACTTTGGGAGAAATGTCGGAAGGGTGCTTCCAGTAGGTATGGCAGAGCATTGCTCAACGAAGTAATCATTAAAAATATTTGCCTTTGTTTGAAAATTTGTTACAAATATCCCATTTTCTAATAGTGGTGGTATATTTAAGGTTTTTTTCTTGTTTAATAATCTGTTTAAAACTGTCCAATAAGCTTTTGCACCTTGGTTAGGATCGGACAATTTGTGACCCAGTTTCTGATAATATTTTTCCTTCGCATTTGTGATCATTTTACTCGTTTCGTTGCGAACCTCCTTAACTAGATTCCAGTCCTCTTGTCTCCTACCACGATCAAGAAATTTTTTGAAGACCCGATGCTTTCGTTTGATTGCAGTTTTAAGCTCATTAGTTATCCAAGGAGGATCCTTATCATTACATTTTATTACTTTGTTAGGAATATTTTCAGAAAGGATAGAGTAGGTAATGTTGGTGAAAATATCGGCCCTGTCCTCCGAACCCAAGCCACTGAATTTAGTCTTCCAATCGACAGCGTTTATGTCAGCTTTAATTTTTGCAACATTAGCTTTACCGTACTCCCAGATGGTTCTCTTGTATGGGGGTGGAGGGGGCAGGGAGACATTGATTTTGCCATAAATGATTTGATGCTGGCAGTTTTGATCCAAGGATGAGTGCACTCCTGACTGCAAGAAGAGGTTTGGTTGGTCTGTTATAATAAGATCAATGCACGACATGGCATTGAAAATTTCGATTCATGACACCGTGGGCGTTGAGATCTACGTTTTAGGAGCTGCGTAAGTGGTGTCAAATAATTATTTGATAATTTCTAATGCTTCAATTTTCAGATTTTCTTCGGCCTGAACTTTCATCATGATGGGACACCGTAGAAAATTTTCAACTTATTCAAACTTGCGACTTACTGTATTCAGGCCTCCAGTTGATTGATCAATCGGGAATTTGAATACAATTAATCAAAAAGTAAAAATAATGGTGTAGCTGGAAAGACCTAATCAAAAGGAGCCCTTCCTTGGTTTTGCGAGAAACCCAAGTAGCAAAAATAGGCGCAAGCACAAACACACGGCTGTCAACTTGAAGCCAAGTGATAGATCTACAAGATTAATTATGCAAGGAGTCTTTACACCTAAATATAGCTTATTGTTTATAATATTTGCCAAGATAAGACAATATTTTATCAAAGCTAATGCAATAGCTATTGTTTTGTCTTCTTTTGTTCTGTGTCTAAAACAGATCACTATTTGCCGTGGTTTGTCTGCATAATTTTTGCCATGAAAATTACGCATGAGTAATTTTTCTTTCTTTGATGAAACAACCGACGGAAATAAATATAAGGCAACTTAAGTCGGGACCTGGGCAATGTAGATTTAGCCTATTGTATTCCATTCGATTTAACCCTATCTGGACCGGGGGGGCTAAAATAGCCCCCCTCCCAGTTTTGTCTGAGTAACTTTTTTTTGATAATTCGTAGGCTATTTCTTTTTCGTGACTTTTCCTAACTATCTTTTTCACATCTTCTCTTCAAATTTCGTCGTGATATCTTATTTATTTCTGGAAATACAATAATTTTTTGAGAGAGTAGTTTTAATTTTTGTTTGTTTTACGGTCTAACCCTTTATAACTTCAAACTAAGATAATTCTTTACAGAATGAAGATAATTCACTGAAATTTTCTGTGCAACCCTCAATTAATAAGAGAATATGACAGCTGCTCAATTTTTTTAATTTTCTTATTGATGACGTAATTGGTGACGTCATATATCTAATGAATTTAGGTAATAAATATAAGATAACAAATTTCACTATTTTTTCAAAAAGTTATGTTTTTATAATAAATTGATGCTTTATCTGTTATTAAAACTTAAAACAAGAGAAATATTCCCTCTGAATAAGATTCCACAGTCAAATCAGTAAGACTACTGTTTTTGACCAGAAACAAAGAAAATTGATGACGTCATCGAAAGTACAACAATTACAGTAAAATAAATTAGATATTCGGACTTTTCACATCAAGTTACACTAGACAGCCAAGTTTCATCTTTCTAACCCTTATCAATTCGGAGTTCTGAGGGGGGGGGGCTAATTTAGCCCCCCTCGGCCTGAGGATGCTCAGAAAGGCCCGGTCCAGATAGGGTTAATAATGATCTCAAGATGATCAAAACAATTGGACAAAGAGAAGTGGGCCGCCTCCTTTTGTTCTTCTCTTAAACTACATTGCTATATGTCCGTCATTTGTCTTTACAGGCAAAATAGCTGCATTCCGACGTATCATTCGTCTCAAGTGCCTCCCCTGCATCAACAGAGCACCACAAATTCTCAAAAAGCGCCCTTTGTTTAGAAATCCCAAAGAGCACTATCCTAATTGATGATTGTGTAGAGATGATTCTTCATGTCATATCTAAAAGCCGTGACAATGTTCCTAGTCATTTCACCAGAATTTTGACGGCTAAATGTCATATGCAAAGTACATATCCTTTTGGCGATATTTCAGTCAACTTTTAACCTCGAAGTAATCTTTCGGTAAACAATTTTCTCTATGATCGATGTAAAAATTTAAAACCTGCATCTAACAAGAATAGTTGAAAAGACAATTATCAAGTTATTTGGTACTGTTTTATGAAGGTCACGCAGAACCTGCCGGATCACTCAACCATGAAGCAATTTGAATAGAGATCAAGGAAAGATCCTGAATCAGGGTGCAGCCACCTAGGAAGTTTATAGACGCGATCAGTATCGCGAATAATTCCTCGTTTGGCGATTTTAGAATTTTTCAACCCAAGCCCACGGCAAGGATACTTACAACCAAAGATTAGGAAAAGGTGAGAAATTTATATCTTTTTATTTTAATACATTTCTAAACATTTCTCAGTCGTGTATTTAGAAGTGAAAATTCAGCCAACTTCATCACTTGTTCTATGATCAACGGGTGGTCCCGCGCGCATATGTGTGAAATTTAGGCCATCATTAACTAAGCGATGAATGTTTACAAAATGATCATTCTACTTTAAAAGTCTTCTTAAGTCTAAAGCTACATCGACAATTGAATCTTTGATCAATGCACTAGCGTATAGTAGGCGATAAGAGAAAACGTGGTATCGCTTATGTAAAACTGGCAGGCGGTAATCGTAAAAGAAGCCGTTACAACATTGTTTACAAATTCGATTATGTGAAACAATTCTGATCTATTACTGAATATGGTTGGCTACTACTAACCGATAATCAGGCTGGCGTTTAGATACATTTCTATACGGAACCATTGTTGTTACTGTTGCTCATTTGCCGAGAGGATGCCCTATTGGGCGAGACTAGTCAGCACTCAGAGAAAATGAAAAAGCGCAAAAATGAATACCTGTTTTCTTCGAGTAACTAGGCCCTCTTCAACAGTTCATAACCAAAACACAACTGAACATACTGAAGTTCACTTTACTCCGGCGAGTAGCAATTTGAAACTCCGAATTACCAGAAGGTGCATTTATTGCAGCAACTTCAAACTGTTCTTGCCAATAAATTCATATCAAACTGCCGATGGGAAAGCATCTAGCTTTCGCGACACATTTCTCTCTTTGCTCTATTGAAACACAACATAAGTACAGTAGGCTGTCCGTCAAATTTTGCGTTAATGTAGCATTGGATCTTGATAAGGTTCTTGACACGATAAGGAGCGGAATACCAACTATCAACAAAGCATTGTCCGGTCTTACACCTGATTGTCCTTGCAATCTATACCAAGAAAACACTCTGCGCATGATACATTGTGTGCTCAAAGCCACTATCGATGTTCTTGTATGAGGATGAAAACCAGTAGTTGGCAGAAATCATATCATTCTGTGGTCCAAAGACTTGAAATAAATTGCCTTGGGATGTCAACAAGTACCTTCCTTAATTCCTACCCAAGTCGACTGAAGTGCAAGTAGCCATGTTTGGCTTAAATTTCTTGTCTGAAGAAATCAAGCAAGATTTAGCCATTTCTCTAACTTCGGCATCAAAACCTCATGAAGAAACTAATAACGATTCTGATCTTCGAAAGAACAAACAGATGATAAACTTTTAAAGGTAAAAATGGTCCTCCTTGAAATGATGACATCTCTGATGTTTCGTAGACAAGCATTGCTTCGCATACATATATAACTAAGTACCAGTGTTAAGCTTAGACTTCAGCATCTAAAAATGAATTTAATAACAATAATGACGAACTTACGTACCACGTTATTCTGAAATCTGCTTTGGAGGGTACTGCTTTGTTATTTGTGGTTTACTTTTGGGAATTTCACAGCTTCTGCTCAAAACCGTATTGAGTATGCCAATCTGAAATAAATAAATATTGTACTAACGTCAATCCACTTTGCAAATATAACAAAACAAAGGGTTGTGAGATTTATTTCTAAAATTTTCGAGTAGATCCCGTGCTTTAAACTAAATATTTTTACCTCAATATTTGAGGTAATATTGTTTAGTTTTAAAGTTAAGTTATTGCGTGTGTCTTAAAAAGCACGGTCACCAAAAAAAATTGCCGAATCTGACTGCATCTAATATGCACCATTCTTAGAGCCTCAAGATTGCAATAATAAATCTACATAGGAACTGTTCATCTGATTTCGCAACCATTGAGCCGACAGAGTAAAATATTTGAGACATTTTTTATTCAAAATTTGAAGGGCAGACGCTTGTAGTGTACAATCATATATGCCTTTCTACGAGTACCTTTTGTACAATTACCTTTTGCACAAGGGGTCTTTCAACTATGCACAACAGAAATAAACCCATCAACAGTGATCTTCTCAACAGTGTAAATGCGATATTGCGCCCCCCACGGATTAACAAACCTCACAAATGAAAATTTACTCCAGATCCTCCTGTATGGCCACGAGAAGTTATCCTTTGGTATAAACAAAAAATTCTTGAGGCGACGTTAAAATGCATTCAGGCCTCAGAACGGCTTCAAGAAGTTCGTAAGTCTCCTCTCTCTTGTACTTTGTTTTTTCGTACATTTATTTTTTGTGACTGTTTTTTTGTCGGAATTATCTATAATTGTTGTTTTCCTATTTGCTATTTGTAATATGTTATTTGTAATATTTAAATGTAATACCAATTTGAATCTCTATGTTAAATTTTATGGTCACACGGTTGCTATGTATTTTCATACTCCTCCTGGCATCGTCGTGTAACCTTTGTTTGTTTATTGTAAAATTTTATTGGAATATAAAAAAAGGAAAAAAACCCCATTCTGCCTGAATCCTATTTCGTCCAGCAGCTATTGTAGCGCAATGGAGTAATCCGCAGATTTTGCAGTCAGTACGATCTGACGGACAAGCTTCGATCCAAGGTAGAGCCCCACCACTTGAGCTCCATGACAAAGGGTAGCGGAATCGATTAAGTCATCTCTGCTTCTGTAATCTCAGAGCTTGGCGCAGAAATCCGCACCTTTCTTTACCTTCAGATATCAAATTGTGAAACCATCTTTTTTGCAGGTTTCTAGGAAACCAGCCTCTGCCTCAAAATGAGGACGTTAGCAGTATTATTACTGGTCTCACTTGCGTTATTGGGACACGTGACAAGCAAGACAAAGAAAGCTTCGAAAAAGGACATTGCAGCATATAAAGCTGAACATCAAAAATGGCTAGATTTATATAAATACAAACCAGAAAAGGCAGTAGAAAAGGGAGCAAAAGAACAAAAGAAAAAGGGTGTCAAAGAAGCTAGTGTACCAGGAGCTCCAGCTGTTGCTCCTGCACAGCAGCAACTAAACCAAAATGTGCAGCAACAGGCGGCTCCAGCTCCTGCGGAGCAACAAGCAAATCAAGTGCAGCAACAAGCTCAGGAAGCTGCGAAGCAGAAGAAAGAAGAAAAGGCTAAGGCTTTTCAACAAAAGAAAAAGGCAGCAGCTAAGAAGAAGCAGCCACAGTAAGTTACTCGAGTTTTTTTGGGATAATGGTAAATACGTACGAGATACGAAGCATAGGCATTGAATATTAAGTTACACCACAGGAAGCCCAGGCAGTTAGTTAACTGAACAATGATAAGTTTACGATCGTAAAATTGTTAATTGTATACTACCTTTGTGTGTTATTTGTCGCACTTCTCCACTGCTGTACTTCTGCCCTGTACTGCATAGTTGTTCGAATGCGAGAGTTCGATACAAAATTTCTTGCTGGTATTCTAATATTGGTAAACAAGGACTGAAACTAATCTTCAAGCCAAATTCAATAAACTGTTTTGTCCTCGCTCGTAATCCGGTATCCATGCTTACCAATATTGTTTACCAATATAAGAATACCAGCAAGAAATTTTGTATCGAACTCTCGCATTCGAACAATTATGCAGTACAGGGCAAGCAGTGGAGAAGTGCGACAAATAACACACAAAGGTAGTATTCAATTAACAATTTTACGATCGTAAACTTATCATTGTGCAGTTAACTAACTGCCTGGGCTTCCTGTGGTTATACAGGCATTTTGAAGCCAAATCATTGAGCGACTTGAATTTTTAGACGATTGCAAGAAGTAGAACTTAGTTCTACGTGCTGCAAAGATTGCAAGTATTTCTTAGGGTTATTGACCATGTAAACACAGATTGTTTCTGCAGCTTGCATTCCGATCAAGAATTCAATGCACGCACAGTAAAAAAAGTTAGCCTGGCCCTAGTCTCTACGACAGCTGCGAAGCCCCAATCATTGCAAGTTTTGCAAGACAAGTGACACAGAAAGATTGCACCGTGTAATGATAGTTTTTGGAATGCAGTATCTGTTCCACTTCGATTTGATTTTGATTTGATTGATTTGATTTTATATTTTTTACCCATGGTAGCCCCTCAGTTAGAATAACTGATTTACAGGGGGCCATGCTAAAAACTTACAATAATTATTAATTTACAATAAAAACCAGTATTTCGAACTAAATTAAAATTACAATTGTTCAAAAATCAACAAAAAAAAACGAAAAGGTTTAAGTGTTCATTTTTCCACCTCTCTCTTGAAGGCTCTCAGGGTTGAAGAGTTCTTAGCGTCGGTACCAAGACTGTTCCAAAGCTTAGCGCCTCGGTACGAGAAGCATTTCTGCCCCCCTGCTGATTTTAACAATGGCAACCTGAGGTCGACTTCAGCATTCCTAAGAGAACGAGCAGTGGAATTGTTGACTCTCGTGAACATGTCTTTCATGTAGGAAGGCGCGTCTCCTTTAAGGGATCTGAAAACTATATTCTGAGATTCAAAATCAATAAGTTCCCCAACAGTGGGCCATTGAAGCGCACGAATAACTGGTAAAGCGGTCGCATCAAATGGACTGTTGGTAACGAGTTTTGCAGCACGATTTTGGAGTTTCTGCAATTTTTCAATGACAGTCACCCCAGCATTTCCCCAGACAGGACAACAATATCTAAAGTACGGCTCCACTAAACTCTTATACATAGTCTTGACGGTTGATAATGGAAGGTATAACGAAGCATACCAATACCTCTAGGGATCTTATTAGTTGTTAAGGCCAATTGAGATGTCCATTTTAGTTGATGGTCAACCTGGACACCAAGGTATTTGACCTGCTTTACCAACTTGATATCCTCGGAACCAATCTTAAATTGCGGTTTAGTGGAATCGACAGAGTCGATTTTTCTAAGCTTTCCATTGCTTCCTATGATCATTGCATCTGTCTTAGCTACGTTCAGAGACAACTTGTTTCCTTCAAGCCAGCCCTTCAAAGCTTCTAAGTCAGCATTAACTGCCTGATTAATTTCTGAAACAGATTCAGAGGCATAGTAAATGCTTGTGTCATCTGCATACATGAATACAAGGGAATTTTTCAAACAACTAGGAAGATCATTGATATAGACAAGAAAGAGAAGGGGACCAAGGCAAGATCCTTGTGGTACCCCACAGGTTATACTGTCTGTAGCGGAAATTTGACCGTTTACCTTGCAGCATTGTCGTCTATCGGTGAGATACGAACGAAACCAGCTTAGTTCTTTTCCTTTTAGGCCACAGAAGTTGAGCTTCCTCAATAGAATATCATGATCGACTGTGTCAAAAGCTTTCTTGAGGTCTATGTAAACAACAGCCGTGTATTTACCTTTATCAATGTTTAGGTACCAGTCATTCGTACACTTCAACAGAGACGTCAGGACCGAATGAAGGGCTCGAAAACCAGACTGATCAGTAAAAATCATCTTGTTTCTGTCAAGGTAGTCGTACAGCTGGTTATAGACAAGCTTTTCAAATAAACGAGAGACAACAGGTAGCACCGATATAGGCCTATAATTCGACCTATCATCTTTTGAGCCTTGCTTAAAAATCGGCGCTACGCAAGCAGTCTTCCAGTTGTCAGGGAAGCAGCCGACGGACAGAGACATTGTGAAGAGTTGGGCAAGCGAAGGAGCCAAAATCTCAATACCTACTTTTATAAAGTGACTAGAAATGCGATCAGTACCAGATCCATTTGAATTTTTAATCTTAGAACATGCTTTTTTAACCTCATCAGTAGTAATAGGTTTAAAAGAAAAGAGCTGCAATGTCAGAGGCAGATGCTGCAGAGGCAGATGCAGATGCAGATGCAGATGCAGAGGCAGATGAATGTCAGATGCTGCAATGTCAGAGCAACTTCTGCGAGCTGTACTTGTGATCGCCTGTGGGGTGAGTGGTCGAGGGGTTTATAATGCAGTGTCCGTTAGGCAACTGCATTTAAGCACACTCGTCCGAGGTCAGAATCAGGATAGGTGACCTTTTGAATGTGTTGTGGCGCAGTGGTGTAATCCTCTGACATTGCAGCCAGAATAGTCAGGCGGAGTGGGTTCGAGTCCCGGTAGGGCCCCACCACTTGAGCGTCATGACAAGGGGTCGCGGACTCGATTAGGTCTGCTCTATTTCTGCGATCCCAGCGCTTGGCGCTGAAAAACGCAACTTCTTTGAATGCCAGACCAAGCAAC
Source organism: Aurelia sp. 3 sensu Dawson et al. (2005) (assembly GCA_964020215.1). Classification (NCBI taxonomy): domain Eukaryota; kingdom Metazoa; phylum Cnidaria; class Scyphozoa; order Semaeostomeae; family Ulmaridae; genus Aurelia; species Aurelia sp. 3 sensu Dawson et al. (2005). The sequence goes on from OZ026591.1 coordinate 8,118,561, forward strand.
TCACTGCGCCGTCCATTGTAAGGGACGTTAAACTAGGGGTCCCTCGTTTGGATGCGGAATTCATAGTAGGCTTAAGTTAGCCACCGGGTGTTTTGAACAGTTACTGCAAAGGGGCTTTGTATCAAAAAATGTTCGTTTTTTGTTTGTTGCATAGATCAGATCTCAACATAGATTTTGCAAACTTGCATGTCCAAATCGGGTTTGTACTCGCACAGCAATTATTATTATTATTATCAATTTCTTTACAGTTAGATAAAAGTAAAATAGCTAAAGTAGTTAGCTAATTAATTCCAACTTGAAAACATTACAGAATACAAATACTACATAAAAATGGCGGATAAAATATTCAAAAATCATTAAAATCAAACTGTATAAAAATAGATATCTAAAAATGCGCATCATAAAAAGCCCAAATTCGGAATAAATGTGCGGCATAACCTGCATGGGCAATTTTCTCCGTGCCAATTTTTTATCTTACCTAAACAGGCAAAATTTGCAAGGCAGCCGACGACAGATGGCGATTGAACTACGCAGTTATTATCAATGGACAATTTGGAAATAGCTTTTGGGACAGCTGAACAATGTCTTGTTTTTGAAAGTTTGTTCGATAGTCAAGGATCCAACACGCCAGTCAAAGGGCTCAGCTACATTATTTTGATTATAAACAAATAATTTGTGGCACAAAATTTGGAAATAGCCTTAAATAGTGGGTTAATAAATACTTACGGGCTGTTTTATACCGAACAAACAAAAGGTATTTGAGTATCACGTGAAAATCACACCTGAGCCACTGATTGGCCGATCTCAAACAAAGGCCACCCAATCAACAATCGCCAAAACCTTTGGCAGCAACTTCTAAACAGTTGTAGAGAGAAAACAAACAGTCGCTTTCTTTTCCATAGATATGTATGGCAAACAGAGACTGCACCAGGTAGCAAAGACTTGAAAGTACCATTGACGTTCGCGGACAAAGGAGATGCAAAAGCAAAGGAAACAGCCCCACAAAACCCAAAACAAGCTGCAAAACCGGAAGCAAAAGTACATCAACCTAAGTTGAACGCTTCACCAGCTAAACCATCAAAAGCTATCAAGAAATCTAAGAACTCTAAGAGATCTAAAAAGCATGCCAAGAAAGCAAGCAAGGTAACCTTTAAAGACTCTTTGTAGGCAGTGCCAAATTTAAGCTAGAATGCAATTGAACGGGCAGTATTCGGAGGGGGGGGGGGTACTTAACCTAAATTTGTACGGGGATGTGCCCACGAAAAAAAATTGTTTCAGCCTGCTCCAGAATTTTGCCTTCAAAAGATACCCTGTTCTAGAAAAAATCGATGAAAAGTATGCTCAAAAATACAAAAATTTGACTAAATATTGTACATAATTGACTAAATATTTGACTAAGTAGTGTAAACATTGTAACAAAATTTCCTCTTTTGGCATGTTTTGACAACCTGCTCCAGAAAAATTGCCTTCTTTTGATACCTTGTTCTAGAAGAAATAGGAGAAAACGATACCCTAAAAAACGGCACATCCCCGTCGGAAAAATATGATAAGTACCCCCCGGCGCAGTATTCGAATGCTGTGTTGTTGTATATGGCATAACGTAAAGGCTGATTTCAACTTAGGAGAATTTTCCGAGTGGACTGAATTTCATTCAATGAAATGTTTCTCACGCGTAACAATCTATGCAAATTCGAAGCAACAACATCTTATCACATAAACAAAAATTTCCAGTCCACTCGGAAAATTTACTGAGTGGAAATTAGCCTTAGGGGTTAAAAAAATATTTCAATGACTTTTCAAGAAACTCGGTTCAATTTTACATTATTCAAAAATATCTCTTTGGGATCTTTTCATTGGCCCTCATTTAATATAATTTATACATTTGTCATCAAAATGAATCACTGTTTTCTTAAATTCCATCTTACGCGTATAAAGAAGATGCTGTCCTGCCTGTAGAAATTTAAGAAATGACACTGTACTTAAAATTTAAAGACGTGGCCAGGTGAGCAAGCATTGTTTGTAAACGTTTGAGATTGGCTTGCCAAGTAGAATGTTTGTCTGTTAGGCCATGTAGCAATATATTCCTCGCAAAAATTTGTTGCTGGCAATGAGCAGAAAATGTGCCGAACTGTTTCAATGATGTGATGCAGAAGCAGGATAAGATCGGCATAATTATGTTTGTCAAACATTGTTTCCGATGTGTCAAGAATTTAAATCTGGATCCACAACAAAGTATCATCTATATCTTTACTCTCTCGTGCAGCGTTGTAGATAGACAGTGTACATGCCAGTCACCCGAAACACTTCTGTTATGATATAAATCTGTGCTGGCATAATGTAAACGAAACTCAGGGCAATGGACATTCAGCAGCATTATAGATTATAATTACTATCGCATATATACTTTTCCAACAAAGAACGTTACGATTCTCTTCAACAGAAAGGAGATATTGGAGTCAAAGCATCGTCATCAGCAGAAGTAAACCTTGAAGGCAAAGACAAAGAAGAATGTCCACCACCATGCCCACCTCCACCTCCACCACCTTGCCCACCACCACCTCCTCCATGCCCACCACCACCACCACCTTGTCCACCTCCACCATGCCCACCACCTCCACCACCATGTCCTCCACCTTGTCCACCTCCACCACCTCCACCACCACCTCCACCACCCCCACCACCACCACCTCCCCCACCACCATGCCCACCTCCCCCACCACCATGCCCACCTCCTCCTCCACCACCACCTCCACCACCATGTCCACCTCCCCCACCACCATGCCCAGCACCACCACCACCATGCCCATGCCCGCCACCATGCCCAGCCCCTTGCCCACCACCGCCACCACCAATGGAAACCACTGAAGTTGAGACACAGGTAAGTTGAATGCATTTATTTACACATCGAATTTGAAATCTTCGAAACATTTGATATTTGCTGATAAACCAAATCCGTGAGATCTGCTTACATCCAATTCGATGCAAGCTAGCTATCTCTTGATGGAATATCGTTAGTATATAGTTTTATTTTTACAACGTATTTTGCACCAAGGAAATTTGTGTCGTGAATGCAGAAAAGTAGAATGATACTACAACTCCCAACGTCAGATGACCTGAAATTGGTGTAAATAAACCATAGTTGATATCAGTTGATATATAACTGATCAAAGACCCACGTCGAAGGATGGGAAGAAAACTCGACAGCGTGAGGCACTTGCTAATCATGGTAAATCGTTGACATGGACATGTAAGAATCAAAAAGGGCCAAAACTTGCTTTTCAGAACGGGATGCGTCTACAGATCGAAATTTAAGGAAAGCCGTAAAGTGAGCTTTTTACTAAGGAGAATAAGTTGTTTACAAAATTTGTAATCTAGCTTGCTCATTCAGTTTAACGAACGTTCTTAGGTAACAACTTAAAGTTCGTACAGATGACCGAAATGCTCTTGATAAAACAAAGCTCAATACTGGAAATATTGCCGCATAAGAAGAGGCTATTGGTGAAGGGAACATCCTTTCTTTTGCTTACAAGTGAAGATTATCTGCACCAGGATATATGGGCGACATTAATCATGATCGCCCGCGAAATCAGAGGAGGAAAAATCAAAGTTTAGTCGATAAATAACGACTTCAGTAATAACAAATTTTGAAACGCACTTTGAGGATTTTATCCATGTTAAAATAAGGTTCAAAATGAAATTCAAAGTTCCGAGACTTGCACCAAACAGATGAATTGTATGAGAATTCAATCAGCAAATCTGGACTCAATTTTGCGTGTACAAATCAATATAAATGGAAAGAAAAAACAAAACGTAGCACATTTTAATGAATTTAATAAAGAAGCACAACTATGAGCTGTTAAAAAGTCATCTGTTTGTTGAAATGAAGCGAAATATATCTTTCACAACGTGTAAGTGAAATATGCAGATCTGCTAGCACTTTTGAAAGCTACAGGCTGTCCCAAAATAATTGTGCCCCGTTTGTGTGGCTACTGTGGAAGAGCTGCCGATTCAATCATCTCGATTTTTACACAGTTGCATAGGTCAGGCGTCAAATTAAAGGTTGAGACGTTGTTTCAGCCAATCTGACAAGTGGTTGCTGATTTATGGCAGAGAAAGGGCAAAATAAGTATATGCTTCAAAATCAGCATTTCCATTGTTCTCCAGCAATGTCAAAATAAAGTAAATTTTCAAAGAAAGGACTCTGGAATCGTATCAAAATTTTCATTATAGTTTTTAAAAGATAAAAAGTGCTCTCTTAAGAATTGGAAACATTACCAACCCTTTAGTGTGATTAGAAAAAATTTGAATACGACGCCAGAACCATTTCTTTGGAAATTTACTTAATTTTGACATTGCTAGAAGAACGATAGAATTGCTGTTTTTGAAGCAACCACTTATTTTGCCTTTTCTCTACCATAAATCAGCAACCACGTGTCCGATTGACTCATACAAGCTCTCAAACTCTAAGTTGAAGCCTGACCTATGTAACGGTGTAAAAACAAGATAATTGAATCTATGGATCCTCCACACCAGCACCACAAACGGGGCACAATTTTTTGGAACACCCTGTAAGATAAGCTCGAATGTGGATTTCACTTTCTTCTTTGAAGGAGAATACGAAATTCAAGCTAACTCCTCCCTGCTAACTTGGTTAACGTGTGTTAAAACAAAATATCGGGCAATCTTATTGGCGAACTCCAATGTCTCCTTGTCAACAGAAAAAAGACAAAGACTGTCCAAAAAAGGATGACTGTCCGAAAGATAAGGACAAAAAGGAAGACAAATCGAATGCTTCTGTCAAAGCGGATACGAAAGTAGATGCAGCTGGCGATGGAAAGAAGGGGAGAAAATAAGCTTGAACTTTGGACCTGCTAATTGGACTTTGAACTTTGCAATCTGAACGTTGAACTTTACAGTAAAACTGAACCAAGTTTGAATAACTTCATATACAAAGGGTTTTTGCTAAGGGATCATTTGAATCACAAAATGAAAATGATTTTTGGATGATTACCTAGTTAGGATGTCAAAAAACATAAGAAAGCTAATGTTTTGACCGTACAGTTTGACCTCTGACCTACGGGTTAAAAGCTAGATCAAATCTTCAAAATGCAGTTTTCTAACATTTCAAACGATCAAAAACAGCAGAATGAATTGTTTTCTAATTACTGACAATATGAAAATTTCATTTGTGATTCAGATGAGATTAGATATTAATCATTTGATATTAGTCAAATGCAAAAATTTGGATCTTAAAGATTCGCCAATATTTCTATTTAGCTAGCCCCTGAAACGAGCGATTCTTCCCATTTGATACTGACCAGTTCTGTAGCACCGTACGTAATGGTAGTCTTCATTTGTTCAGCTTTGTTAATTTAATGTGCCAAGGTAGACATTGGAGTTCGCTTGTAAGATGGTGAGGTATTCCTTGGAGATTTATTGCCAGATAGTAAATAGTTTTCGTGTACTAAATTATAAAATCTTGCTTCCAGCGTATTCTTCGAAGAGTCCTTTTGAAATAACCTGTTCTCCTGCTACAGGTTTTTCTTCGAATTTCCTCTACATTCTCACAGCGCTAGAAATTTTCTAAATTACAACAATAATGAGGCTGAAATCTGTTTCTATTACTATGATAAACTAGAAGAATCCCAGACTAATATATTTTGTCATCGACATAGTTAGCAAGTCAATTTAAATGAAAGCCTCACCATCTTCAAGCATATCTGAAGTCTATTGAAAAGTCTTGTCACAAACATTTTAGGGTATATACTACACTGGGTGTCTAAGAAAGGTACATCCTTTACCCCCCTTTGACTGGAATCGAAGCATTGAATTCATCAGTCTTAAACTTAAAGGGGCAGCGTCAGGTAATGTAAACAAACTTCTTTCGAAACGATGATTTTTCAGGATTTTTGATAGTCCATATCACAGAGATTTTCCACTACTTTTCTCAAAATATAGGTGTTATTTTGAAGATGGACTCTTGAATTTTCTTGAGAAATAAACCAAACACTCATGCGTTGTAGGATTGCAAAGATATGGATGAATTTTTGGAAGTAACTTTATTGTGGATTCATCCCATCCACCAAAATCTGAGCGGAACACAATGGCCACGTGTGGGCAATAATATAGATCATAGAGATAACAGGTTTGTTTACGGTTACGTGACCCTGCGCCTTTAAATGCACGTACCTTCCATTTAAAAACCGCCCATCAAGCATCATAGATGCGAATTCGCGCAGTCAAAACTTATAGTGCTCCTGAAACTAGAGGTTTTGAAAACAGGCCTAGCCACAATTAAAGATCTTGGGCATTTTCTAAAGTACTCTCGAGTACCGAATAATCGTCCCCCCGCTCTTATTCCAACCCTTTCATTAATTTTTGGAAAAATGAAATGATAGTAAACATACTTTCTGAACGAACGTAGGAAAAATTCTCGAGAAGTGCATTCAACAGAACCAGAGTTCGTAGGTGGATGTATCAGTAACATCACTGTTCACATAAATATATGAAAGATACGTGTTTCCCTAAAAAAACGACTATTTTCAATTTCTCCAAGCACCCGCCCCCGATTATTCCAACCCCCCGATTATCGTTATATCGAGTCATTTCCACCCCCCCCCCCCCGATTATTCCCATCCCCCCCGTTTATTCGGTACTCGAGAGTACCTGAAAACTTTCAATGCCAGATTTTGCTTGAAAAGAAATCTAGACGCTTAGTTAGGATCCTAATCAAACGAATAGAATGAAAGTGTCGAAAGAAGGATAAACTCGTATTTTCATCACTGATTACACCTTTAGGAGTGCAAACGTACTGTGACAAGACTTTTGCATACAGATGGTAGTGTAATTAAACTTTTCCTAACAGAGTTCTACACTTGAATCTTTTCAAAAAATCAAAATAAAAATCAATGTTATTGTCCCATTCTTCCGACTTGGTTGATCAAAGTAAATTCATGTGATTTACCATGATCCCAGAGAGAGCATTTTTGATATCAACGTCATTTTCAGAATTACGGCATTTATAAACTTCAGATAAATTTTGAAGTTGTAACTTTGTAAATCACACATTCTAAATCACAAGCCATAAAATTTACAGACTTTTGCTTTCTTTAAGACCTTCAAAAGACGAGTATTTCTTTGTTGGTTATATTGACTTTTCTCGATCAGTTTAGAATTTATGGAGCTTTTATTGTTTATCAAGGCCTCAGATGTCTCCTCCCGTACAGCCTTTTATAAAATTAAAACAAAAACGCTGTAGTTTTGAAACTAACCACGATATGAACAATGCTCCTTCAGGGATTATGACCCCGGGGGGGGGGGGTACTCCCATACTTGACTTGACGGGATGTGCCGCTCAACAGGGTGTCCTTTTACGGTAAAAATTATGCGACAGGGTGTCCTTTTTTGATAAAAATTATGCGACAGGGTATTACAATTGATAAGAAAATCATGCGACAGGGTATCATGTGGAAGGACACCTTTTAGATTTCTCATGAAACAATGGATTTTGGCAAAATTTTTATGCGACAGGGTATACTTTTGGGCAATTTTTTATGCGACAGGGTACAGGGTGTTGAGCGGTTTGCCACACACCCCCGTCACTTCCCTAGTCAAGTACCCCCCCCCGGGATTATGACAAATTACGTCGAGGTCCCTTCGGTGAATTCAGTGGAAAGGATGTCGCAATTTTCATTTTGGATTTTTGCAAAGATTCCGTCCCAATGCGCCTTACAGACCCGGGTATAATGGCATAACCATTCTCCCAAAAAATACCTAACATCCCAGAAAAGGTTATACAGACTTTGTCGGGTCTAATGATGAGAATTTAACTTTAATTAATGGTCAATCAATTTCAAAATGTTTCTCGATAACTAACTTGAACAAAGGTACCTCATTTGTTGACACTGATGTCTTGAGAGCTGAAATACCAAATTTGCATCCAGATGCTTAGGCCTTTCGGCCTAAGCAAATTCCAGAAGCAAATCAAAACTTTAAACCAGAATTAGAGAAACATGACAAAAAGTCGCACAATGGGTTCTTCTAGCAAAAAGAATATACTACTGTCTAAGTTTTGTTCAAATTCTACCAAGGATATTTTCGGCTGATTTGCTACGCTTCAAGAATTTACTCAAGGCGTAGGCCAAAGGCCAAAGTCCTGGTTTTAAATGAAAGCCATTTGAACTTCAATAGCAATATTTCAATACTCAAAACACCAAAATCAACAAACGAGGTATCTATGTTCAAGTTAACCATCGAGGAACATTTTCAAATTAATTGATCATAATAGAAGCTTTGTAAATTCTCAACGTTAGGCCCAAAAAATCTCTTTACTTTTTGCGACATCTGGTATCTAACATTTTGTTTCGCATTTTCCAAATCGACTCGCATGTATCATCATACCTATATAAGATTTTCACCTTCTCGATTATGTTAACAAGAAGAATGGGTTTTCCCGGAGCTTTTTTAGCGTAAAATTATGAACTCGTTCTCAATAATGTATCGTTAAGTATATTTACAACTTTCTCAAGGTGGCTCGCATATCAATGCATTTTCTTAAAATCCCATGTCTTGCATCTGTGTCTATACGGTAATCAAAATAAGATTTTTCCATTAAGGAGCCATTGTCACCCAGAGTCCTTTGCAGGAACACTGAAAATAAAAGTTGGCCTAAGCACAACCTAGACTACATTACATAAGTCCCTCTAACTTACGCTCGTTGTTGTTGTTGTTATCGCTTCAGTTGAGGGACTTATGTCCTTACGTTTCAACGGCGCTTCACTGTGGAGAAAAAGTGGAGAAAATAAGGCATGAAAGGGAAATGAAAAGAGTACAACACATACCACGGTAGCTTGCTTCAGGGGCAGCTTTTTATGTTCCGAATGCTCAATGGAAATATTCACAGATGGGTAGTGAGATCGTTGTTTGAAAGTGTTGCTGCAATCTCGTGCATCGTGTGAGCGTCTAGAATCAAAGAGAGCGCCTTTAAAATGGTCTGAATTTAACAGCCACAGTCTCAAAGAAATGAGCCTTGTACTGAGAATCTCCAGGGGCGGAGCCAGCACTTGAGAAGTGAAGAGGTCAGAAGTGAAGCACTTGAGAAATGACGAGGTCAGAAACAAATTCTTGACCACGCCCACCAAACTCTTGCAAAATTCAGGGAACACTTCTTTATCTATGCTCTCACTAAATCTTTACTTAGATATTTTGTTAACTGCTACATTACACAACAAGCTCATTGGTTCAGTGTTCAACCTAACTCCCCCTCCGCTCTCAGTTCTATCCCATTTATGGGCAGATCTCGAGGGCCATCGTTGGGAAAATTGTGGTGGTCAGGACCCTTATTTCCCTCGTGGCACTGACACGTCCATTTGAATTAGTTGAGCAGTAATTCCAGAGAAGAGGTATCGAATTCTGGAAAATAAATTTCCTCAAACATCAAGGACAGGATAGCTGGCAATTTATCAATGCAACCAAACAGTATTTTGCAAGGTTGTCATCTCTAAGTTACAAATTTACAAAGATTTTCAACCAAACATTCCAGTAACACGATTCGCCAAGGCCTGAAAAGGGTAAAGGACACAAAAACTGTTTAGAACTCAAGGTCCGATTTGAAAATACCTTGTAGATCATTTCAAAAAGTTTGCTCCAACCAAAAAATATCTATGATAAAAAATTAGGGCATTTGGCATCTTAAGAAAAATTTTAAATTCGTTGCTCTGCATTGAAAGGACTCATTGAAGTCTTGAGATCAGTCCTGTACTAGAGTAGAAATCCTGAAAACGAAACGATAAAGTATTGTTTTCAGGATTCCTACTCATGTGCAGGGTATCATTTTTGCAACAGCCATCTAGGATACAGGCTTCTTACTTTTCATTATTGACGCTGTGATGTGACTGTAGGCCATTCTACACTGCACGAATAGGATTTCTAATCGTTTAGATGGCAATATTCCAAATTTATTCTCCGGAACAGGGTATCATTTTCAGGAATTTGGCTCCACGAAAGGACGGTTTTTTAATTTTCCAGCAGCACCTCCCAATATGTTTATTCGTAGATCGTTCGTAGATCAAGTACCAGTCCGCAGAAGTGTTATCGAAACTTTTTTTCACCAGAGTGAAACGACAACTGAAACTGGAACAATGACAAAAACATCGACAAATACTGGTGCAGCTACAAACGCAGGAGCATCTGGCAAAGCCTCAGGAGGAGGAAGCGCAGGAGGTGGCGCTAAAGCAGGAGCAGGAGGTAAGTTTTAACCTTTCCTTAGCATAGATTATGATCTAAAACTTTGGTTTTTGACCTTTGGCCTATGACCTTCATTTGATATATGATGTACGAGCTTCATTAACCCTACAGTCTGAAACAAGGACAGAATGTTACAGTGTGATCGGCTATTTTTGTTGGCACCTTGATACAAAGCGATTTGCGATGGCTGCAGACAAAGGGAGTTCCATGCTTTGTTGATTGGGTCATAGGCTAAACAAATCGAGCAACCAAAATGCCCTGAATCCTAGGTCGCTATCTCACTCGTTGTGCATTACAGACATGGGTTTTAAGAGCAAAGATTAGCAGATATTGAAACAAGAAGGATATAATCAAACATCTGCCTCAAGCATTCTATCTGTTTGGTTCAGAAGCTGAGCAGTGAATGTTTTGATGACACCCACGAGACACGAGGATTGAATCACCCAGCAATCCACGTCTGAACCATACGAATAAGAAGCCCGACGCAGAAGTTTAGATATCTCGTCCACAGTTCGATGTGTGCTCTTGTTTGCTCTTTCTGGGATCCACAACGAGCGACCTAGCGAGATTGAAGGCAATTTTTGCGGCTTGCTTTGTTGTATTTATGACCTTACCAACGGGGCAATAAAGTCCGACCTGACAAACCGGGCACTAAAGTCCATGTATGAATCGTCTGCAAGCACAAATCGCATTGTATCTACAATCTCTTACCAAAGTGTTCGACCCCTCTTGAAAAAGTCGAATTTTTGTCCCACCTCCCCCGTTTCAACGTTGAATGAAATGCAAAGAGGGTTTTTCACGCAGATCCAGGAAAAGAATGATTCTCCAAAGCAATCAACATTGAAGTGAGGGGGAGGGGGACAATATTTCTGAAAAACGTGGATTTTCATAGGGGTCCAAAACTTTTGTAAGAGATTGAAGGTGTCAATAAAACGTGGCGGATCCTACTGCAACATTATCTGTCGTTGTTACAGTCTTGATTAAGTGCCCTTCAATCAAAGTCTACATGCAGTGAAGTAATTATTTTATTTCACGGTAATTTAAGTTGGAGTCATTTTCAAGCTCAATATGATTACTTTTGTAGGTGATGCAACAGGAAATGTAGAGGGAAATTCAGGTAGTGAGAGTGGATCAGAAGGCGCCGGAGCTGCAGGTAAGTCAATTTGATATTGCAACGTGGCACAATTTCTTTACCGTGCTTCTAAAGATGGCTTTATAGGTTGCAGTTAACCTGGTGCAAAGGGAAAAAATAGATACTTAGAGTTATTAAAGCCAACGAAACAGATAATCAAACCTATGAGATGAAATCCCAAACAATGATAATCAATATCAACTCCTTGTTCCTTAAAGTCTCTTTTATTTTCCAAATTTTTCAAAAAAAGGATCAGAAACAAGTTAAGGTAAGAGTGTTTAGTGGCTTCTTGGGTCCTGTCAGGCCATATGGGTCTTTAAATCTAATTCGGATGAATGAAATGATTAATTTACAGATGCTGCCACAACACTAAGGGACACTCAGCACATACGCATACGAGCAACCCAAAACTATCCGTTCATCTTTATTGCAGCCAAAATATATAAGCTCAGTTATTCTTAGAATGCATTTGATACGGTCGACCACGATATTCTCTGTAAAAAGCTCGAACTTTATGGCGTCCAGCAGCGAGAGCTGTCTTGGTTTAAGTCTTACTTATCTAACTTACTCATCTTAAGTCGAAATGAAGCCTTGGCACTGAAGATACGCGACAATGAACTCGAAGTTGTTCAAAAGACAAAGTACCTTGGAGTGCAAATAGATTGCTCTTTAGATTGGAAAGAGCAAATTAAGGCAGTTTCTACAAAGGTCTCCAGGGCGATCGGTTTTTTAAGACATGCTAAATCCTTTCTGCCTCTGGCAAGCTTGAAAACTCTTTACACAGGTATTGTTGAGCCCCACTTTCGATACTGTTGTTCTGTCTGGGGTTGTGCTGGATCTACAGACATCAACCAGCTGCAAAAGCTCCAAAATCGTGCTGCTAGAATCATTACAAATAGCAGCTTTGATACCCCAAGCAGACCACTCATTGCAGAGTTGGGCTGGCAGACCATTGAAGAACTCATTGGCAGTGAGTCTAAAACGATGGTCTTCAAGGCGCTCAATGATTTGGCTCCACAATATCTGTGTAACCTCTTCACGAAAAACTCAGCATGCTCCTCCCGCAACCTTCGGAACACTGAGACTGATCTGAGGTTGCCGAAGAAAAATTCTGCAAATGGGCAAAAATGCTTTTCTTTCCGGGGAGTTAAACTATGGAATAGCCTTCCTGCTGAGTCTAAAACGGCATCCTCCCTAAATGGTTTTAAGAAATCAATAAAGGGTTAACCTTTTCTTTCTATTGTATATATTTTATCATTGTAAATAGGCTTTTAAATTATGGTTTTTTATATTCTAGTGTCACTTTATTTTTAATTGTATATTGTAATTAAGTTTCTATCAGAGGGCCCCTTGAAAAACGGCTTCTGCCGAAGGGCCACCCTCCTTAAAGGATATGAAATATGAAATATGAAATATGAGAATAGTAAAGTGACATCATCGCACAATCTGAGATAAGGAAGTTTTTGGATAGATGAGCTTTGTTATATGGTAAATCAACATTTTAGGGCTCAAGGAACAAAGTATCAAGTGTTGCCTAATTTTTGAATCTGTTGCAGGGAGTCAGGTGTGGCTCAAAGCTACGAGATTTCGCGCATGCGTGCATAGTTTCTGCTCTGTCAGACAAATGTAAGCAAACAAAAAATATTTGGAAAAAAGTCAAATTGAGGTAGGATTGCCTCTAACAAATAGAGAATATCACCTTTGCAAAACTAGTGGTCAAAAAATATAAATGAACATAATTTCAGTTTATTCAGGCCAATTTTCAAATTTTAGTTTATCACTTTTGGCAATATTCTAACGCAGAAATATCAAACTTAGCTCCCCGTATGTGTTTGTGCCGAGTGCCCCCCCCCCCCCCCCCCGCTGAGGAAGCAACTAGCTGCAGAGTCAACATCTCCGCAGCATTTCTTTTGGAGAAAAAGTCTGCCATCACGGAGGTTAAACAGGAGAAAGAGTTTAAGATGATCATTGATTTTGACTAGGTGCACAATTTTTACAAGCTTCTGAAACGACCAGGCTCTTGACTGACCTCGCTAGGACATGATGAAGAAAAGAAACCAACCAGATGAAAAGGATAAGGGGAGCAACTGATAGAGTAAATGCATATGTCAGACAGCACCGTATTTCTTTTCTAGAAGGTGGAGGAGACAGTAAAGCTGAAACCAAATCAGGTGGTGGTGGCGGTGGAGGAGCAGGAGCGGGAGCAGGAACAAGCGCCGGATCAAATACCAGTAGCGGATCAACAACAGAAACCGGAACGAGTACGGAATCATCGATGGGAACAAAGAAGAAGAAAAAGAGAGAAACCGGAAAGAAAAAGAGTATCGTTAAAGTAGCTGGCGTTGGCAGGTAAACGATTTTTCTTTCGCTTTTGATAAAGTAAGCTCAGCAAAGATTGCATCGGAAAAGAAAATACGTGTTCAACTTTGGTGTTTGACACATTTTCACTTTCGGGCGTCCCAAAAAAAGAAACGTTGTTCTTGGATTTGTAGCGGGAAAAATTTGTTTCAGGCTGAAAGGCCAAAGCTCTCCTTTGCGAGTTGATGCAAATTTGAACCTTCGAGAAAAATATACCTGTTATCAAAAACAGCAATACCAACAAATGAGGTACCTATTTTCAACTTAACTGTCTAAGAACATTTTGAGAGTGATTATCATAGCTATGGTGATTAGCCATTTATTAAAGCCAATTTCACATCACTGGAGCTAATCATAATCCATATACTTTTTTTGGGACGCCCGGTATTGGAATAAGGCTAGATCCAAATCATTGACAAATTATCGAATTTGAAATATCCTTGTAACTCGACTAAGATGACCAATGCCAGTTTGATTTAGAGAGTTGGTATTCTCTGCTGTATGGATCAATGAATGAAATGACGGGTTTGAGGTCTTCCGATATCTGGTTTGATATTGGGGAGGCCACACAATGCACAACATTTTGACTGACAAGACAAGAGGCTTCATCCTTCATTATCAGATTGTACCAAATGGCGATAGAAAAACGAAACATTGGCACTTTCTCTATCTCCTACAATATTTTTCAGTTCTTACAATAATCTCACAATCTCTTAACCTTGAACGCAGTTAGGATCATTTTAGTTAGGCCTAAGCACCTGACGACAAATAGCGACAATGACGTAACGATGACGTAACCATTTTCAGGCGTGACAATCCTACAAGTTCCTGTAATCGAATTATCAATGACAATCCTTCTGCTAGAAGTGGATATTACTGGGTTAAGACAAAAACAGGCGTTCAACAGGTACATTTCGATATTTCAAATAAAATTGAACAATTAGAATAGATAATAATAAAAGATATCTAGACTCATCAATCAATAAATCGATCAACCAATCAATTCATCTAAAATCAATAACTCGATCAGTAATCAGCAAACTAACCAATCAATGAATCAACAAACAGTTGATCAATCAATAAACTAGCTACTCATTTCACCAATGCATTAAACCCTTAGAATCAACCAACAGGAAAAAACGAATCAGGAAATAAGTCTATCATCCATTAAGATATCAAACTAACCAACAGAACCAATCGATGATTTGATCGATCAATTAATAAGGTATTCCATCGATAAGACAATCAAACGATCACTCAATCAGTCATCTTAAATACTGCATCACCACATAACTGTCGAACGAAACATCTTACCAGCTAATCAAGAAACAATTCAGTCGATTAATTTGCTATCAACGCATCAATCAATGAGTCAATCTATCAATCATAAATCAATCTATAAATCTCTCTCAATCTGCAAATCGATACAAGTCAACCAGCTAACCAAATAATTAATCATCCAATCGGTCGGTCATTAATAAATCTACCAATCTCTCTCAATCTGCAAATTGATAAACCAGTCAACCAGTTAACCAACTAATTAATCACCAAGTCGGTCAATCATAAATCAATCTATCATTCTCTCTCCATCTGAAAATCGATAAACTAGTCACCCAGCTAGCCAACCAATAAATTGCCAAATCAGTCAATCATAAATCAATCAAATAATCCACCAATAAATCCATCAATCCATCAATCCATCAATCCATCAATCCATCAATCAATAAATCAATCAACCAATCAATCAATCAATCAACAACCCAGCGATTCATCTAATCCACAAACTAACCTAATAATCAATCAATGATGTGATTCAGTGATCAAAGCTAAGTTTATGCATCAGAGAAGTTGCACGATTTTGCACGATTTATGAATTATCATCTTATCTTAACTGTTAATCTTACCGTATGTGGTTTGGCATCCGGTTAACAGGCTGAAAGTGCCACGCTTGAAAATGGTCCCTAAACCGCATTTACACTGTAACAGTGCAGCTTTAATCCGCTAAAAATTTGCTCTGGAACAAAACAATTCCGCAGATAAAGCCTGGTTTCCATATAATAGTTACG
This sequence comes from Aurelia sp. 3 sensu Dawson et al. (2005), assembly GCA_964020215.1. Classification (NCBI taxonomy): domain Eukaryota; kingdom Metazoa; phylum Cnidaria; class Scyphozoa; order Semaeostomeae; family Ulmaridae; genus Aurelia; species Aurelia sp. 3 sensu Dawson et al. (2005). Next base: position 8,134,362 of record OZ026591.1, read on the forward strand.
ATCGTTTGGATCGCTGCAAAGATTTCCAGCGATCCGGATCGCTGCGATCGCTAGTGGATCGCTGTGATCGCTCTTGTATGCTTCCATAAGATCGCTGGGATCGCTGGAGTCGTTCACAGAGGTCCAATCGATCGCAACGATTACAAGGAAGGAACGAAAACGAACAAAAGTGTTACGGCTAAACTGGAAAAGCTTAAACAGGAGGCTGATCCGATACATCTTCGTTATGGATCTGATGTTGTACCGGGACAGTGTTGACGGGGTCTTAGATAACGGAAATGATGGACGGGAACAGCAAACTAACGTATGTTACATTCATTATTCAAGAACAATCGGCAGAAAAAAATCCGACAGGAACCAGAATCGTCTCGATCAACGTTGATCTCTCCCCCGGGGGGGGGGGGCACTTGGTCCTAATATGTACGGGTGTGTGCCTTTGAGGTGCTGTGATTTTCACCCTGTCTGGGAGCATTTTCCTCAATTTAAATACCCCCGTCTGGGAGCAAAATGGCAAAAACGACACCCTGTCTGGGACCAAAGGATCACGAAAATACACTGTAGTCCTATCTGGGAGCAAAAATTTGAAAAGAGCATACCCTTTTGGGAGCATTTTTGCAGAAAACGATACCCGGCTCGGGAGCAAGAATGGTGAAAACTATACCCTGTCCAGCGGCACATACCCGGTACCGAAAACATCGAAGTGCCCCCCCCCCGGGATCTCTCCTAACTTCGAAGAGAAGTACGATACATTTTACGCCTTATTTCATAAAAACCATTCCAGTGTACAACGAACAACTTCGACTGCATAGAATGCCCATCTCAAGCTTGCAAGGCCCAGAGAATATTGCTACTTAATCAAATTTATATGAACCTCTCTGCAGATCTCAGGTATCTAAACAAATGTCTCTTCTATTTGCAGATCTTCTGCGACATGAGCCGAAAAATGAACATCGAAGCAACGACAGACAAAAGAATACCATTTAAGAATCGATAAGGACATGATTAATAGAACATCGAACGACTTCATAACAATTGCGAAGACTTTTTCAAGGGATTTCATTGACGTATGTTACATCATAAAAATTCATCTTTTTATAAAAGCGTGCTAGAATTAACACACCACAACTAACTTTATGTAGGTCAAAATCTGACTTAGTTTTCTAGCCTAGAATATTAACCAGTATTTATGGAAATTGAACGTTGATTGTCTTATTACTTGCCTGGTGCATTTTGGTCTAGGGGTAAAATGGGTACAGAACCGTCGAAAAGGGGGATAGAGGGGGTGAAAGGTATTGTCCCATAAAAATTAATCATTGCTATTAATCCCCGCAGCAAATTTTTTGACAATCTATCTACCTTCCATTCAAAGAGCATTTACAAGAACGGTCAACTTTGATGACAATGTACATGGCACAAAGCGTCGTACTGATAGAAACTTCTCCTGTCCCTGCAAGGTGTCGAAGGGTGGTTGACCTTTTTTGCCTTTTCAGTTGTTCATTCCCAACAACTCTGGTGACTTCAACGACTGCAACGACCTGGTAAGAACCAGGCTTTGCTAACATAAACGATATCCTTGATTCATTAAAAAAATTAAATACAACTTTTTGCATAATATGAACACGGAACAATTAAGCAAATTTTTAAAATGATTACCCTTAGGAGGGGCGTTTCCCTCCTTTTCAGGGAGTCTGAAGGGTGTGGCCACCGAAACCTTTCCTTGGGGCTGCACCCCCTAGCCCATCTTCGGGCCCGTTCCCATAGATCACTCAGGGAACGAGTTAGCTCTCGACGGCCCTGAATGGGTAGGCTTGAAGCTACAGTCAAATGGGTGAGCAGGAAATATGAACATTTTTCTTACAACTCTCTACTCACAGATTTTCTATACTTACAAAATACTAACCTCGATTTTGCGAATTTTGATCAGTTTAGATTTATATCTGTATGTCTGCACTGCCGCATTTTCTGATAGATTTCTGGCCAATTCGCAGGGCAGTACATAATTTTCTTTGAAAAAATTCAAGGACAGGGCATTGATTTTGAAAAAAGCTTACTTTGGGACAGGGAATCATTTTCGGAAATTTGACTCCGGGACAGGGTCCCTTCTTAGACTTTCCAGCGGCACCTCCCGGTACTTTCAAAGACCAAGTATCTCCCCGGAGTCTCATTTCATTTTTTCTTTCATTTATTCTTATTTATACACAATACCCTATCAGCATAACAAAGTAAATATAAATATTAATAGTATCAAGAAAAAATAAAGCTGCTCTTCCAAGGGGTTGTGTTTGTGTCACTCTACCTCAAGAACTCTCTCAATCTTACTTTGAAGGAGCTCAATGAGGCGGAGTCTCGTATTTGCTTTGGGATCTCGTTCCAGGCACTTGCTCCCTGGTATCAAAAAGACTTTTTGCAGTACTCAAGACGAAGGCGAGGAATTTCGAAATCATCAATTTTTGTTGTGTTATATCTCGAAATATTCGACCTAGGAGTGAATTTATTTTTTGAGGTTCTCTGGGCAGAGTCCATTGTTTATTTTGTATGTAGTAATTAGCCTGTCATATTTTACTACTCAGGTATATTTAGGATAGGGGTGTTCAGGCTGGCTTGCAACACATCATCTCCAAAAGATCATTTCCAGCATGAAAACAGACCCCCAAAAACTATTTTTCTCGCGAAACAGGCCACAAGGTTTTGAGGTTTGCGTGTTAAATGTGTGGAGAGCTGCCCTTGCTGCTTAGATTTCTCATGATCTATTCGGATGTTCAAGTATTTTGATCTTGGACATGTTACTTGATTTCAATTTTGCTTGTAAATCATGTCTTCCTCTTTTTTACTTTTCCCATGTTAGAGACTAAAAACAGTAACTCAGAATTTCAAGGAACAAGAAAATAACTGTACAAATCATTGACCCAATAATAAGCTACGCCAAAACTTTGTCCCAATAAAGCAACCGGAGCACCCCTATTCTTGGTATACCAAAGTATCCCCTGAGGGAGAAAGGAGCTCCCAAGGAGCAACCACACAAATCTTTGGTGAAGATGGAATTTTGAAGCGAGTATCCAGGTGTTTAAGGGGGCAAGGGAACAATGACCTCCTACCATAACCGTACAACTGGAAATGAATGCCCCCTCAAGAAACGTGTTGTAAAAAGTGCCCTTAGTTGAATGCGGGCAGTAATTATGGGATACAGATCAATCTTACATTTCAAACCCAAATCTTGAGAATTGGTACCACCGTTCCTCTGGGGGGGGGGGGGTTACTTGACCAGATTTCGGACGGGTACGTGCCATCGAAATTTCAAAAACATACCCCTTCCTTATACCAATTGTTCCAAAATGTATACCCGACTTTATACCAATTTTTCAAAAATATATTGACAACTTTATACCAATTTTCCGAAAATGCATACCCAATTCTATACCAATTGCGAAAACTGCGAAAATCGATACCGTTCCTTACACCAAAATCGTGAAATCGATACCCTTCCCGATGGCACGTCCCCGTACCCAAAATATGTATAGTACCCCCTACCCCCGGGCCGTTCCTTACACCAAAATCTTGAAAATCGGTACCGCTCCTTACACTAAAATTGTGAAAATCAATGCCGTTCCTCATACCAGTATCTGGAAAATCAAAAACCTTTCCGATGGTATGTCCCCGAAACCCAAAATATATGTAGTGCAACCCCTCTGGACGAGCATACCATATCATCAACGACGCTGGCACTTGTCTGATCAATGGGGCACTTGCGATGATGCAAACATATGACGAACAATGGTAGAATTCATGATAGTAAACAAACCGAGCGAGAGCGCATATGGTAGAACAACTAGGGTAAACCGGGGTAATTTGGGACAATTTTGTCATTTTTGAGGCATGACTGCTTCGTTGCATATTTAAATAAGACTAATTCAGCTTTTTATATACATTTGCGTGGTGAATAATTTATATTGAGTAAAAGATTCTCTTAATTCATGTTGTTGCTGATACATTAGCGTGTAAATGATGCTGTCCCAAATTACCCCTAGATGGGGTAATTTGGGACAGCACTGAGTTCCACCTGCAAATGATACATATTCATACCTAATGGCAAATTCGGATAAGAAAATAATGTATCTGCCATAGTTCACTCCAATTTAATCAAAAATGGCCGCTTTCATAAATGTACGGTAAAGTAGCCATAGTCAAATCAATGATTCAAAATATCAAAAAAGTACTCGACATCAATGCAAATGTTGAAAGACTTGCTTAAAAGAATAAATGATTGCAATAAGTGATATAACTATGCAATTTTAAACAATGTCCCAAATTACCCCATGGGTGTCCCAAATTTCCCTTGTCCCAAATTACCCCGGTTTACCCTATGGGTAGCACTCTGGGTAGAATTAGCGATTATATCAATAAACAGTTTAAGCAGTTGTCATGGACTGACGGGTCTACCGTGCCTAAATAAGTACAAATGAAATGAAATGAAACGAGAGCACACAGAACAGAGAGACCACACAAAAGCAAAGTTTTGGTTGTCATACCCTATCGATATGATATCAAATCTTCGGTACAAATAAAGGAGAAATGGATTATTCAACCATGGGTCTTGCATACCTCATTTGCTCTTTCATCTTCAAGAAAAACTCATCAGAATCAAAACTCCGCAGCGATGCTCATTTTCCCCATCCACCGCCATTCTTTGCTTGATACTCATGCTGCTTCTATCTTCGTTTGAAAATGAGTTATATTTTTTAACAGAAATGATGTGTTGATATCTTTGATTTAAATTCCAAATGTTCGATTGACTTTGACAAAAGAGTCGGCCTCAAGAGATGTCAAAGTTATGCTCCCTGTAGAACAGGGATTCAGCTCTCCGACATAACAAAGCGATTTGTCGTTCAGAAGCATAAATTTGACACCTATGAGCACGCCAAACCAAATCATTATAAATAGCTAGAGAGAACAAAACATTATGGTGGGGGTCGTAGGGGGGTCCCAAAAACCGTAAAACCGCCAAAACATTTCAGAGAAACCGTAAAACCGCTTCTAAATTCAGCTAAAACCTTCACAACATTTTTTCTACTTTATGCATATATCACCTCGGTTCTATGCTTCAGAGTACCATATCTTTATCATTCTCGTGACCCCAAAAAGTGAAAGATAAGGAAATGGTGAAAATTTGTAAAATTTTCCCAAAATCGTATCGTTTTTGACAATTATTCGTAACTTTATCTCCATTTTTGTGACCATTTTACTTCTCAAGCCATATTTATTGAGAAAAATCTTCGAACCGTTTAGAAAGAAAGGAACAGTAAAACCGTCATTTTCAAGGCCAAGAACCGTAAAACCGTTTCAGAAAAGGATAGAAACCGCAAACCGTTAGCCCCTACGACCCCCACATTATGGTCGGCTGCACTGGAAGTGTGAAATCTGTTCTCCAGATACACAAATCGCTTTGTAAAGTCAGGGAGCTGAATCCTTTACCTTACGAAATTGAATCTAATTTGACCTGATTTTCGAAGAAGTGCGACTGTTTACTTTTCTTTCCTCCCTTTCGGAAATACACTTTCGTGATGTAAACAAGGACTGAAGTAAAAACACTTGGATGATTCTAGTCAAGTCTGTAGGCTTTGTAAACAAAGGAGGAAGGAAGACAGACAAAGGCCTGTTTCATTCATCACACTAGTGTTTAGTGTCTGTTGCAAAAGCATTCACACAAGTAGCATTAAGTATTGCCCTAATTTACAGGATCTAATCCTGACAGCTCCTAAGTAACCTAATTTAACCCTAATCTAATTTGATCCAAGAAACCTTGATTTAATCGAACTGCTAATAGAAAATCTTACCTCAAACTAACTTAGCTACCATGGTTAATCCTAACATACCCTAAGAAAACAGAGTTTAAATAGGGTCAGATCTTCTAGTGTTTATGTTGTTTGATGTGCGATGTTGTTGAGTGATATGCGTTTATGTTGACCGAAGGACCATCATGAAGTCAAAAAAGCACAGGGAAACGAGGGACACTAGTTCATAAGTCTAGATCTTTTAGCCATTCGACAAGAGAGCCTGGATCGAGCGATCTTTGTTTACATTTTTATACCCGAGGTTCGGTGAGTGGCGTTAGAGCTTCTATCACTGTCGTGTCGTGAAATTTCGAAAATTCTTCAAAATTATCAAAATATCATTCGATTCAAAGTCTTTTCTTGAATAGACAAAAAGTCTATTGCGTACATTGTGGCAATATTTGAATGCCACTGACTAGGGTTATGCGCGAGCTTCCATCCTTCGTCAATTTTTTGGATGTCCTAAAAACCGCTAAAAACCTTCTCCATGTTTGAAAATTCATGACACAATGAGAATAGAAGGAACGGTGAAACTATGGAGGAACTATGATGGAATTTCTCAAAATATTGCATAGATCTTAGTTTGAAGATAGAATCACGACTATACAGAGTACAGCTCTTTGACAAACATTAATTCTCTGACCTTGCACAAACAATTTTGGAAGGCTTTTTTTAATTGTTCAAATTGATCTCCTATAGCTTATGATTTCGGGAGTCATCAAGCCAAAGTGGGGGATTTAGATGACGAAGCTCTAGCTCTGAAATCAGAGATGGAAACTTGACAATTACGAGACAAATCATTGTAAATAGGAGACTCCGTTGTGATGATTACGAGATGTTGTAAAATATTTTGCAAGAGTGGCAATATCAAGTCTGATATACCCAGAATTATAACGTGTCTCATAAAAAGCTCTCCAGTTTTGAACCAAATATGTCTTGACTTGCTCATCCTAACAAAACAAATAAATTGTTTTCTAAAATTATTGTAAATAGGAGACTCCGTTGTGATTATTACGAGACTCCGATGTTGTAAAATATTTTGCAAGAGAGGCAATATCAAGTCTGATATACCCAGAATTATAACGTGTCTCATAAAAAGCTCTCCAGTTTTGAACCAAATATGTCTTGACTTGCTCGTCCTAACAAAACAAATAAATTGTTTTCTAAAAGCGCACTAATGCAGTTACTAAGGGTGTGTTTGATTGGTGCCAAATCTGAAAACGGTAGACTTGGAAGACTCGAATTTGTGTTTGATTGACTACCAAATTCCGAAAACGGCAGGTTTGGCAGGTTTGGAAGGCCTGCCGAACCTTCAGCTCCAACAGGCAGAAGGTTTGGCAGACTTTGAATAGATTCTCGTTTTGATTTGCGAAACTCTGAAAATGAGGCGAAGTTGCTCGTGCTGCCATGGTAATTGAGTCAGCTCAGTCTTTGTTGCCAAGCACCGGACTCTTCTTCGTGTTTTTCAACTGGAAATCTTGTTTTCGCCAGGATGAATCTGAAACCTGCAACCTGCTGTTTTGAAGAATCTTGTGTTTGATTGGGCACTGTGTCTGCGAAGTCTACCGTTTTCAGAATTTGGTAGGTTTGGAATCACCACTCAAACACGCCCTAAAAGAGCATCAGTTTGGTAAATTTGAGCAACTGCATCAAATACGGGGAGCCGCCAAATATGAATAAATTTTTCAGGATTTGTAAGCAACGTTTACAACAGCAGCGAGTGCAATTGGCCAGATCATAACCACTTGCCTATGTTTCATAATTCATGCGAAGCATAATGACTCAGGGAAGCATCAAATTAAAATAACAATTACGAAGATAAGGTCTGCACTAAACAATCTTAAATGAAAAATTGACTGTTTCAAAATCTAGGGGTATGAACTATTCTGCAAGAGTCGTGTAAACATGGCAGCACGCTCCATGCTAAAGCAAGAAATACAGGTTCAAAAATTCTGTCAGGCTATGAGAGTGGTTGGACAATACACCTTCATTATGAATGATTAGGTTGGCTGGAGGATATTAATCAAATTGAAATTTTCACTATCGGAAAGCAGGGCTCTCACCTAAATTAAAAACTTTACGGCTCATTTTCTTAACTACCAAGTCTCCGTGGTGTGTGCCCATAGGGCTCAAAGGTAAGCCTGAGTCAGCTCTTTCTCGCTCTGAAGACAGCCAATGATCAACAGATAGATTGAAGTTCCTATTGCCTTGATTTGATGTTTTTGGCTCATCTGGGAGACAATACAAAATTACATCATTCGGTGCAATAAAATCACCTTCCCTGTTTGCAGGGTTGTCGAGAAAAACATTGTCATCGTCGGAAGTACTCGGCAATCTCTCTTCAACACTTTCATCAGTACGAGGTGACAGCATGATGGTATCATTCTCAACACCAAGCTCGTTCGTTATGTAATTAGTTCGCAAGAAAGTTTCCGGCATCTGTCGTCTGGCCAGGGTCCTTTGAGATCGTTTCGCGCGAAGACCATTGGACAAACTTCCGATACCTGCATCATTTTCATCAGTGTCTGAATTCCCTTCAATAATGATTCGCGGGTAAGCAGAACCATGCGACTTATAGCTTTCATGTACAGGGTCATTGACTGATTCACAATCGGAGTCGTAACTGCTTCTTGAAACAGGCCGTGATTCCTGACCACGATAAAGCTCACTGGGTCTGTCTGGCGCATGGCAACTCTTTTCGTCATCAGAAACAGACCCTTCAGTCTCCGTATTGCTCATCGAATAAGTTCTTGGCGGCACTCGGGGAACACCAGTTTGCTTAGAGCTGTCCCTCCTTGTCATACTATTCCTACTAGTTTCAGAATCAAATTCTTCGTCGTTAATGTTATGAATGTACGGTACACCAAAATGAACGGAATTCTTCCGAGGCCGTGATCGAACCCTGTGTTGGTTAATAGCAAAGGAATTATGATCTTCAAAAAGGGATATTTTGCGTATACCACCATTTTTCTTGCTATGAGAATTTCCAACTTCTAAATTATGCCTTCTCTCAATTCGTTCTAGACTTGAAGAGCTAGAATTTACAGTTCTGGAATTACAATACCCGTTCTGATAAATTGTTCCATTTCTCCCCCCGTTCACACTGTTGGTGTACTTGACAACAGTCTTGCCATTATTCAAAGTTGAGTAGCTTAGATCGTTACTGCCTGGACGGGGGCTACGTTTACCGTTGCAAAGATTCCCATTCGGTCTATGATTTGGATTTCCATGAATTTGTACACTAGGTTCATCTGAAAATGTCTCTGGGATTCCATCGTATTCTAGCAAAGAGCTTTCCGTTCTATTTCCAGCGCTGCCAGCAACGGAAAAACTATCCGACAATGATGCATCACTGGTCCTGGCCTCGAGTTCTTTAAGGAATGGCCTTTTCTCAGTTTCGTGTAATTCTCTGACTGAGGTAAGCGGAGAAGCTTCAAAGGCATTGTTACTGAATTTCCACGTAGTTCCTTCGTGTGAATTGTCCTCGTAAACTATCTTCTTCTTATTGAACGTAACAAGCTTTTTCCTTCTCTGATCCTCACTGTCTTTCCGATACACGGTTTGTTTACGTTCTGGCCCTAATATTGACGATAGACCAGGTAATCTAACGTCTGAGCAATCTGGAACCATTGGTACCATGAGGAGTTTAGAGTCTTTTGGGTCTTTTTGATTGGTTGCTGAAGAACCACTTTCCAGTCGCAAACCAATGCCATCACCTTCATCTACCCAGTCATTCTGAAAATTGCACTCACCACCTATAAGAAAACAGAACGAAAAATGAACATTATTATCAACGTATAATAATTTGAGTAGACTACGCAAGGAGTAGCCAAATTACACCAAACTAGCGCCTACAACATACAATTTACAGAATTCCTAATTTGACAGGATAAAACCATCAAGGTGAAAACATATACCGGGTGAGCCAGAAAAAAGTTCCCATTTTTGAAAGTTCATAGCACCAAGAGTACGCCACAGATTTGAATGATTCAAATTTTATTAAAAGCCGAAAGATCGAAGAATTTGTTTGATTTTTCTCGTTCTCTCACGAACACTAGAATTGAACTTTACAAAAATCTCATAGTTGCAAAATGACTGAAAAATGGCCTAAAACATTGATCAAATCATAAAGGAATCCTCACTCAGATCAGTAAAGAAAATACGATTGCTCATGGGTGAGAGCTATCCACTGCACATTTATTGCCATGGGACTGAAATTGGTATTTGCTTGAAATTTGATGTCGTATAAGTCTTGAGAGGGGTGAAACGACCATTGCGTATTGTTCTGTGTATGGAGAGTCCTTACAATTTGATCAATGTTTTAGGCTTTTGCAGCCACTTAACAGTCATGAAATTTTTATAAAGTTAAATTTACCGATGCGTATAGTGCTGATAAGACAGCGAAAAAAATCACAAAATACTTCGGTCTTTCGGCTTTAACTGGAATTTGAATCATTCAAATCTGTGAAGTACTCTTGGTGCTACGAATTTTTAAAGTGGGAACTTTTTCTGGCTCGCCCGGTACTACTGGACAAATAAGTTAAAGACCAATCTTGATAGAAACTCAACCTTCGGGAAATGTGTTTGCATATGTTGCCTGCTGGCGCGTTCAAGCAACTTTACCACTGATAGTTGAAACCACACAAAGAACTCATCGTTATCCACGGCAAACATTCAAAATCAATCCAATAAAAACAACGATTACATTTGTTTTAGTCGATTTTCTTGACTCACAAACCTCACGTTCTTGTTACGATTTAGTGTCCCCTACTTAGCGGCTCTCTGTTCGAATTGCCTCGTTTCCATACTATCCAACTAAATGATCCCTTTTGCCTCGTTCTCATACTGATTCTATTCAATTCAATGAAAAGTATTTTTTGTGGGGCCTACACATAGTCTAAAGTTGCATTGATCACAATTCCAACATTGAATTTGGTTTTCAAAAATATAGGGAAGGCTATTTGAATGTTTTACTTCTTGCAGTAAAGGCTGTTGTAGTTATTTTCAACGTAAATCATTAACTCAGTTAAGAGGATGTGATCGCACCTTCAACAGTTTAGCCTCATCATCATTGTACCGAAGCAATGGCACAAAATTATGATAATAAATACCAAAGTAGGTACAGCAGATAGAAATTTCAAGTCCATCAACAAATGAACAAGTCATTCTAAGAATATGTTCACACGATTCTAAGAATGTGACGGTAGCAAAATTTGAGCTAGCGTTTACACGATGCTGGAGCAATTTGAAAACGGTACAAATTTGACGATAAACAACTCATTGCAAGACTTTCATGCCAAAAAAATGTACCTACGCCCAACTAATCGATGGGTTTTGTTCCAAAGGCGTCGAAAATGTTCTGTTTTCATCATTTTCGAGTGTTCACACGATGCCGTTACTAAAATGTGCTGGTTAGAGTTCTGTTTTCAAAATCTATTGTTTTCAAAATCTGCCGGCAAAAAATGTGCCATTGTCGTGTGAATGGGAGGCCTATCCGTCACATTTTTCACCGTTTTCAAAATGCGCCGGCATTGTGTAAACGCTGTCTAACTTACCACATCGCCGACCTTGGCATCCATCTACTGGGTGAGTCAAAAAATCACCCGGCGTTATAAAGGCTGCTGCTCTCTGAGTATTATAAGTAATAATATCTGATTGAATAGCTAACACCTTCAATCATTTTCAGAATTCTCCTGGCTAAAATCTATCACTCCGTTCAGACTTTGCAAGGGACTTTCTTCAAAAAGACCCTCTGAGAAACTTAAAAAAAACATGCTCAAATCACGAGCAAGTTTCCTTAAATGTGTTCACCTTACAGCAATGACTTGAGCACACTTTAGTTCGTGATATCCTTTTGGGGAAATGAGAAAGTCTTCCCCCCGGTATTAATGTCTTATTCAGGGGGATCTGATTTTTCCAAGAGGACAGAATGCATGAATCCATGTAAGTGTCATCACTGCTAGGAAGGTAACAAAGGGAAATTTGTTCGCTATTGTCACTAGTTTTTGCAGATTTGCGAAATGGGCTTTCTGTAGAAATCTCCTATATCTACGGGAATGAATAGCCGATTAAAGCCGGATAAATTACTGAGCTAAATTAGGCATATCGGGAATAAAACAAGACAATATTCAATACAATTGCCTTGATATTTAGGGAGCAGCATTTCTTCAAACGCGAGATCCTTTATTGACTTATCCGGTATACAACAAGACTTCTCAGAGTCACCCAAGAAAAATGCTGTTATAACCACGGGGGGGGGGGTTCTCGGCTAAATTTCGGGCAGGGGTGTGCCGCCCACGGTTTCAAAATAGCACCGTTAGCTAGACCAATTTTTCTGAAAATGATACCCTTGGCTAGACTAATTTCTACATCAAAGTGCCATGAATTGGCATTTTCGAGGCAAAACTTGCCAAATTTTTGCATTCTAAGGACCAAAATTTGAAAAAATTGGGTTTCTTTACAGGAATTACCGAAGTTTGACATTTCTTTGACCAAAATTGCCAAAAAGTATACCCTTGCCCAGACTAAATGGGCGAAAATTGGCAAAAAGTATACCCTTGGCTAGACTAAATGGACTGAAATTGGCAAAAAGTATACCCTTGGCTAGACTAGAAGGTTTGAAAAAGCATACCCTTGCGGGCCTTTCCCCAGGTACCTTTACTATGGAAGAACCCCCCCCCCATGGTTATAACATTGACAAATGAAACCAAGTTGAGGCACTACAAACATCACACGAATTGCGCTCGTGGAATTTTAAGAATTATCGCAATCTGACACCTAATTTAGGAAAGAATCGTTCGTAGTTTGTTGTGTTGTAGGTAGCTAACTTGCTCGCCTGTATACATTGGCCATTGGGGTAGTCATTGTCTTCGCTCCCCATGGTGTCGTCCCTGTAGTGCTGTAAAGTAATTAGGGAAGTTTTGTAGAATGTAAGATATGTTGTAAAATTTTTATATGAGTATATGAAAGCACTCTGAAACTCAGAAAGAAACCTGAAAACAAAGTCTTACCAAAAGTATTTCCACTTTTCGTCATCTTGAAGCTGCATTCTTCTTTGAAGTCACGTGTCCCATTGTATCTAGCAAGAATCAATTCGTGTCCGTGCAAACGAATATAGTGTCCAGCGTTTTTCGTGCTCTCAAATGCAATGTAACCGTCAAACCATAAGTCAGGCATTTTGAAGAATGTTATACTGTCAACTGCAAGTAAAAGAGATTTCTTCCATGAGTTAATTTGATTTCATATATTTAACCCTTTCACCCCTGGAAGGGCCATATGGCCCAACAGTATTCATTGAGAACTGCGAGCTTTTCAGGGGGTAAAGCTTTTAGAATTTGAGTGATTTGAAAGGTTATCCACATTGCATCTATCTATTGCTTACTCAATCATTCATTACGATACCCCCTGGAAAATTACGATCTACATTAGGCTTTCCAGTTAAGCTTAATTTTAGCCGGGTGTGAAAGGGTTAAAGAGCACAACCCTTCAGCAAATGCTGATGATTTCACAATGCACTCCCCCAGGGGGGGGAGCACTCAGTAGATGCGTAAGTCCAAGAAATTTTTAGGCAAGCCAAAACTATCAGTTGAGAGTCATTGCTACCAAAAAACATCAGCTCATTTTATGGCAATTTATTTTCAGAAACTTGTGCATGAACATGATATATCATGAAACAATGTAGCAGGTGAGCCAGAAAAAGTTCCCACTTTTGAAAAATCATAACATCAAGAGTACTTCACAGATATGAATGATTTGAATTTTAGGCCCCGTCCACACTTATCCGGATATTTTTGAAAACGCATCATTTTTTATCCGTTTTGGGCTCCCGTCCACACGGCGACGGCGTTTTCAGTCACCGAAAACGAAGCTTTTCGAAAACGCTCTCCAGAGTGCATCTTTTTGAAAACGCCGTTTTCATGTTGTCGTGTGGACGGGTGAAAACGGAGCTTTTCGAAAACGCTGACGTCAAGGCATCGATTTACGACGTATCAGAGCATGCGCACGGATCTTTGGGGACAACAAAAGGGCATTTTGATTGTCTGTTTTTTTTTGTCGAAGTTCGAACAGCGAAGTTTGAACGTAGCAGCGTCTTCGTGTGGACGGGGATATTTTCGAAAACGCTCCTCGTGTGGACGCGAATCTTTTTGAAAACGGATAAAAAAGATGCGTTTTCAAAAATATCCGGATACGTGTGGACGGGGCCTTAGTTACAAGCCAAAAGATCAAGGTATTTTTGTGCTTTTCTCGCTGTCTCAAGAGTACTAGAAATATATTTTTAAACTGAATTTTACAAAAATTTTATGGCTGCAAAATGACTGGAAAGGGACCTAAAACGTTGATCAAATCATAAAGGACCTCTCGAACAGATCAAGAAAGAAAATGCAATTGTTCATGGATGACAGATATTTACATTTATTGCCATGGGGCCGAGAATATTTTGTATTTATTTGAAAATGGATGTCGTATAACTCTTGAGAGAGGTGAAACGCACATTGCGTACTGTTCTGTGTAAGTAGAGTCTTTACAATTTGATCAATGTTTTAGCCATTTTTCAGTCATTTTGCGCCCTAAAAAGTTTTAACAAGTAAACTTTACCGATACTTCTAGTGCAGGTAAGACAGCGAAAAAAATCACAAAAATACTAGCGTCCTGTCGGGATGTTTCATCCGTTGGTTGGGCAGCTAGTGTAACACCTGGTTGACGGGGTTCCGGAACGGCGGTGTCCATACACAATGGTGGTTCAAAATGTATACTCAAATAAATACAACTCTTTGGACGTTTTCATATATTCATTCATATCTCTCACTGTCTATTCTATCGATATATATCTTCTATAGCTTTGGCGGGATTCGGCTGGAGACCATACGGTCCCTGCCATTGAACCCCTGGCTACAAACTGCACTTAAACTATCTCAAACCATGATCTTTATAACTTTTACAATACCATACTGCTTTGCAATATTTCCTACACGCTGATTGGGTCAATTTTGCGTGCATCGATTGACAACGTTGAACGAGTGTTGACATGTATACATTTTGCATTCTAATACCGTCTTAGTATAATGGTTATCACTTGTACTTTGTGGGTATTCGTGAGACAACATGGATTACAACCTTTTTAGAAACTTCGCTCAGACATGCAACTTGTTTATCCTAAAGGCAACTATACTCGAAAGCGAATTCCAAATCCTAACACCATGACCACGATGTATTTCCTAACGGTATTACTTTACTTTTACTAAACAATACATGCACAAGTTCACCTTCCTACACTAGCATGCATCACAAAAAGCAATTAGGATACTTAACCTGCGCGGTATGGTTTGTTCGACCTCATTCTTCAAATGCAAGCCAGCCATGAAGACGAATTCTCCCACCCTCCCTGTCCCTTCTTATGTTTATGTTATTGAGATTATTGTTTTTGGGGTTACTTTTTAGTTGTTTCGGTTGTCCAGTTGGACTTCCTGACAGGTGCATTGGCCGGCATGTCGTATTCCATGTCATCACTGACCGTAAAAGCTACCCCAGTTAAGGCAGAAGGGCCTAGTGCACTCTCCTCCGCAGTCAGGTCAACCTGTAGGCCGCGAGGGACCGATGCACTGACAGCCCATTTTCCTGAGGTAAGTATTAACAATCAGAAATTTGCTATGTAAGGTTGATTACACCTTATTTACACCCACCTTTTTCAAGATTTGAAAGGATTAAGCCTTATACCTTGTCCTCTGTGATGAAGAGGAACGTACACTTGAAGATCTACTTCATTCATTACTCACCAAATGCTTCATCATCTCGTTTCTTTTCTCCAATAAGATCCAACCCCCGTGCTCTCATCACATGTCCTGGATAATCCACAAGCTCGAAAGTAGTTACCGGGGGATCATAAGTGACATTATCCACAACCTTGAACTTGCTCTTTGCAGTTAATTTCAACCTTAAAAGGCCGACAGTTGATATCTTTCTGATGAGCTCTTTTTCTTGGGTGTTTGTCGAGTCTTTCAATTTCACCACTGCTTTCTTTTTGAATATACTTTTTAGATTCATTGTTTGGTTAGTGACTGTCATCTGCAAATAAAACAAAGATGAAAGCATTCATACAATAATGATAGCTAAGCAGCGGCGAAGGCATTGAAGTGAATGAACGGAGCTAAGTCGTGGCAATCTACAAAGGACCAAAAACGCCTATGCACGCTATTTTTCGTCCATCTAAACAATAGCAACGCACGTGTCAAAGTCATCAAGTCCAACCATGAGTGGTAGGACACAATTAAGTTGAATGAGATCGTATTAGATTCTTTGCCTATCTTGAAATGCGATGAAATACTCTTCCTTAACATTGGCAGCCTTTCTCGGCCATATTCCCAGGCCTTGAAATGAAGAGCTTCGTCACATGTGTTTATCGGATGTTCGGGTCAAGGTCGCCCTTTGGCATCTCCTGTGCATTACTGTCCTACGGGAGATGTCAAAGGGCGACATAGATCCCTCTCACCCTCTCTGCCAGGGAGGAACGAAACAGAGAGTCTCCCTTAGCCTCTTCCCTCCTTTGCTCTACTTCGAATTCTCCCTTCACATCTTATTTGTTGAGAAGAAATAATGACCCTGTCTTTCTGAAACATTGTGTCTCAGATGTGTCGTAAGCGAATCAACGCTGGGGCTCACACTACCATGCGCATCGTTGCTATGGTTTCTTCTCTTGTTCTCAACGGTCAAGATAAATTGCATATTACGTCATTGAAGTAAATTGTCACTGCGCATGCGATCTGGAGCCCTTCTACTGGGGGTTCATTGATGCTCACAACTTAGACTGCGTTCACACGAAAACGGCACATTTTTTGCCGGCAGATTTTGAAAACGGTAGATTTTGAAAACGGAACTCTAACGGACACATTTTGGAAACAGTATCGTGTAAACACCTGAAAATGATGAAAACAGAACATTTTTAGACAATTTTGGAACGAGACTGATCGACTCTTAGGGTGTAGGTAACCTTCTATGGCATCAAAGTCTTGCAACGACTTTTTTCCATCAAATTTCACACCGTTTTCAAATTGTTCCGGCTTCGTGTGAACGCTAGCTCAAATTTTGCTACTGTCACGTTTTTCACCGTTTTCAAAATGTGCCGGCATCGTGTGAACAAACAATAGACGATTACGCTAAAGATGGCGGCGAGGAACTTTTTACCAAGATGCATTGCGTTCGTTAATCGAATTCCTATTAAATCGTTAAAGATTCACAATTCGAACGCAGTGCATCTCGGTAAGGGGTTCCTCACCGCCATCTTTAGCGTAATCGTCTATTGTGCTGAGATGAGCGATACTTCTCGCAAGCCCAGGTGACCAACGGAAATCTTAAAACTGCAACTTTTGATAGTAGAAAATCTCATTGTAAACTTGAGATACGATTGAATAGAATCTTTCAGTCTATCATCAACTGAAATTAAGTCTTCGTATCGTCTCTTCCTTCATTCAGATATCCTCGGCTTCATAATTATATCATGCCTTTCTATAGTCTGTCTTTTATTTCAGCGTTATTGTCTTCAAAATGTAACAGATGCTTGTGTAACCTTTCAAAATGAATGAATTTAGTTTATCATAGATATGTTAAATATAATGTCATTAGAGACAGAGTAAACAACGGCTGAAACAATCAATTTTGTCTGGTTTAATAAACTTGATATCATAAACTGTCTGTGTTTCGTTTCAGACGGCTTTGACATTCAATCTAATAATGAAATGGAATCAAAGTTATAACAACTATGCAACGTATCTGTGAGTTTGTTTAGACCAGCGCACAATAGTGAAAAAGAAACGTTTATGAATTAAAACGGACTGGATGCTAAACTTTAACATAGCTTGGTCGTTATTAGATTCAAACAATTTGCTCCAAAATCTTGTTACTTAATAGCCTGCATGCAGACTATATCCAAGAAAAAGGTATAGTGTGCGCAACGCCGCTCGCTTTTGTGTAGTGCGTGCTTCAGCATTTATGTGATAACAAAGAAAATGCATTGTTTTAACAGCCAATAATATCGCTTTCCTGCGAATCAAGGAAGCAATCAGATTCGAGAACTGCTAACATGTGAGTAAATCTCAGGTTTCGCCTTCTTCTCTCAGCAAACCACGTTAAACAACGCGCTACTCTGGAATTTTAAGCATCGTACAGCAGACAATACACGGACCATGAGTAGAAAGGGCCATTCAAACTGCTATTGAAATGAAATGCTGACTCATAAAATACGCGATATTGAGCGGCGTTGCGCAGACTATACGTTTTTCCTGGGTATTGTCTGCACGCAGGCAAGTTACTTATTACATTTCAGCAACGATGCCACGCATTTGTTGGTTAGCCTAGACCAGCGCACTATTGTGAAAAAAATTCTTTTGATCTGAAGAAAATTGGATACGAAAATTCTAACAATGCCCGTTCACAATGCATGTAATTACTTTCAGGCGATTTATTTCAAAATCTAGTTATTTAATTGCCGTCTACCTTCGTAGCAACGATATATTTATTCCATCTTCTTTTATCATTTGAAAACATACCGGGTGAGCCAGAAAAAAGTTCCCACCTTTGAAAATTCATAACACCAAGGCTACTTCACGGATTTGAATCATTCAAATTCTAGTTAAAAGCCGAAAGATCAAAGTAATTTTGTCATTTTTCTTGCTGTCCTGTCAGCACTACAAATATAGGTAAATTCAACTTTACAAACATTTCATGGTTCATTGATTACTGAAAAATGGCCCAAAACATCGATCAATGCATAAATGACCTCGCGCACAGAATAATGAAGGAAATGCAACTTCTCATGGGTGAGAGATATCCTCTAGGCATTAATTTCCTTGGCACTGAAAATCTTTCGTATGCGTTTGAAAATCGATGTCTTATAACTCTTGAGGGAGGTGAAACGCTCATGGCCTATTGTTAGATTTGAATAGAATCCTTACGACTTGATCAATGTTTTAGGCTCTTTATCCGTGATTTTGCAACCATGATATTTCTATAAAGCTGAATTTGCCAATATTTCTAGTGCTGGTAGGACAGCGAGAAAAATCACAAAAATACTTTGATCTTTCGGCTTTTAACTAGAATTTGAATGATTCAAATCCGTGTAGTAGCCTTGGCGTTATGAATTTTCAAAAGTGGGAACTTTTTTCTGGCTCACCCGGTATACTATTTCAAACTTTACTATTAAGGGTTAAGATTCTTTGTATGTAATCAAGTTCAGGCAATTCGCTCCAAAACCTTGTTATCAAATCGCCGCACAGTGGGCCCACAGGTGGAAATTTGGCGAAAATGAAATTTTTTCAAACATCACATATTAGACATGTAAAGAAAGCTGAGATTCTGGGCTATTCAAAGCTTTTTAAATTTTTTGTTGATCTATTTTCAACAAAAATCTACATTAGTTTGAAAATGAACAAATTTGCCATGAAAGGCAAATATTGGAAAATATGTGAAATTTCTCAAACAAGCTGAAAATGCTCCAACCTAAACTAAAATTTGCTTAAAATGTATTAAAGTCTGGAGAATATCAACTACAATATCACAAAATGTGAACTGCTGTTCATAATCATGAAGATTTTCCTCCAAAATCATGAAAATAGTCGCAAAATGGCCGAGTTTTAAGCATTTTTGTAGTCATTTTTTCGCCTTAAACTTAAGATATATCAAAAACCATGAACGTACTAATTGTAAACCATATACTTTTCTGAAAATATAGATCACCTGTGGCACGGTGCTAGCTGGTTTATTATTAGTCCGTTCATATTTTTTGAATGAAGGTCATTTGAATTTCACCGCTAGAAATCATTATTCAAGTCTGTTGGCCCCAGACCCCTTTAAAATTTACCAAACTACTAATTTTTTCACGTTTCTGAATTCACCTTAAAAACACACTTCAAATGAGCTATAAACCAGCTTCAGATTTTTTGTCGTTCTTAAACTATATTCGATATTCAGATTTTTGTGCAAAATGCCCAAATATGGTACATTTGCTCTAATTTGGTCCCAGGCCTACAATTGTCATTCAGCATTAACTTTTTAGGGTCTCTACATCCATCTTACAATATCCTTCAAGCCATGTATGTCGAAAATAAGTTTTATTTCCTTCTGCAAAATAGCTTGAAATTCCAAAGATCAGCATTTTGGGCCCACTGTGCGCCGTTTATATTTCACAACGATGCATTCTTGCTTAAACTTTCTTTAGAAGTGGAGCTTGGTTGAAAGTGAACTTTCACGGAAAATACAGCTAAAGACAGATTTAAAATCTATTTCACCTCCTGCTATAAACTCATTTCTTCCTTCACCATCCAGTTCCTGCATGTAGAAAGGATGAGTTTGCAATCCAGGCTCATTGCATCTTTGAGGCATGTTTATCTAAATTTGAGACTTGAGCTTTTTCTTTCTTTATGATTGTAACTTTGAAATAATTTTACACAGGTTTTAAGTAGAATAAATAAAGTTTTATAGCTTGATTTAGTAAATAGCTTTTTCAGTTTGTTTTAGTTAGTTTGCAATGTTTTTATTGGAGGGCATTTGAAATTAGTAAAGGAGAAGCTGCGTTTTTAGCGCCAAGCGCTGAGATCGTAGAAGTAGAGCAGACGTAATCAAGTCAGCGACACCTTGTCATGACTCTCAAATGGTGAGGCCCTACCGGGTATCGAGTCCTGTCAGCCAGACTTTTCTGGCTGCAAAGTCACAGGATTACACCACTGTGTCATAACACTTTTTTGTGGGTGCTGGCGTGTTGCCTAGGTGAAGGGATGGGGTTTCTTTGTCCTGATGCTTGGGTAGCATGTTAGTATCTATGGATCAGCACGAAATAAATTTGGCAAAACACAATCATCTAGCAGCTCTTCTTTCTATCTTCTATACAGTTCCACACCAAACCATCCAAATGCTCCCATAGTGTTTTACTGCCATCTTCATTGTACAGCATAGAGCTCAAATCTTTAAAAAGACGGGTGTAAAATTCTTTTACGTCTTTCTTTGAATCAAAGTGCTTGAAAGGAACTTCAGGCAATTTGCTGTAAATCTGCCATGGCAATTTTTTGATATCGTGATTAGCTTTAAAATGGCGGCACTTATTGATTTTGAGGTTGTGACGTCATCAAATTTCTAAATCCCTAACCAGAAAAGCTACAAATTTCTGCTTGCAATCATGTTGTAGACCTTCATAAACTATGGTTTTCTTGAAGATTGTGTCAATTTTCCTCAAGTAATTTAAGGGTTACGATGATTTTAATTTTCTCAAAATTTTTGATGGATTTTCACAAAAATAATCCAAATGCCGCCATTTTGAAAATAATCAAGATATTAAGGAATTGCCACGGCAGATTTACAGCAAACTACCTAAAATTTCTTTGAAGTCATTCAATTCATGGAAAAATTTAATACAATTTCACACCCACCTTTTTTAAGATTTGAAAGATTTGAGCTCTATGCTTCATTGTACCATCAGTTTTCGATGTGATGGTACAAAACTGATGTTAGACCTACGACACAAGGGTTAGACACATAGCATGGTTTGAGTTTGGTGTGAAACTGCCAGTCCTTTTATCTCCTTTAATTTTTGCTTCGCATTCCTGTTTTCTTTTCCTGTTCCAAGTATTTTTCTTTAGTTTTTGAAGTTGTATTTGAAAATTGTAAGTGCCGTTTTTTGTGTAGGCCAGATGACCTTGTGTCTTCTTACACCAAGAGCGGTACAGTATTAATGCATTTCAGTTTCTTTTTATGTTGATTTATTATGAATAAAAAAAAACACTTTTATCATTATCATCATTATCATTAACACTTTGTTTACAATGTTAGCATGAAAAGGTATACTATACATGTATATAAGAAGATATTTACAAAATATCAAACTACAAGCAATGGAAATGATAAAAATATTATTAAAAACCTTACAGTGGTACAAAGTTTCGCCAGAGCCTACCTTGGCAATGGCACTCATTTCCTTTCCAGGCTTCGATTTTGGTCTTAAATTCAATCTAGCTAGTCGAGTATCTAATTGAGACTGGAGGTGTACACCATTAACTGTGGACCCCCATATCGAGCAGTTTCTGAGCCATACATAACTGATCTCACTCTTGGTAAGTTGAAATAACGATCATTTCTGAGGTTATACTGGTTGGTTTGTGGACAAAATATTTCTTTTATAAAAGGAGGATTTAAGCCATGCTCTGTTTTGAACACTTCTATCTTTAATGCCCGTAAGTTCTTCCGATGAGCAGATGCGCTGGTACCATATCCTAAGAGATCTTTAAAGCTAGATTCTTGATCTCTGTACGCTATTCTACGGGCTCTCTCGAGCAGCTTGTCGAGTTTAGTACTTATTTCCCTTCTATGGAACATCCATGCCAAAGGACAGTACTGAAATTGGCTATTTAGGAATGATGTCATCAGTACCATTAATCTATTTTGGTCCATATTCATATTATATTTCATATTTAATTCTTTTAAGGAGGGTTGCCCTTCAACAAGTTGATTTTCAAGGGGCCCTCCGATAAAAACATTAATTACGATATAATATAGAAATAAAAAGCCACTAATCAAATCAAACTATAAAACCCTATTTACAATGTTTAAAAATTATGTACAAAAATATTCAAAATTTACAATAAAGAAAAAATGAAAGGAAAAGAGGTTCTGTTTCTAAATAGTTTACTTGAAGCCATACAGAGAGGTTGCTTGCTTCGACTCGGTTGACTGGCTATTCCATAGCTTAGCACCTCTATAAGAGAAACATTTCTGGCCATTTGTTGACTTCTTCATCGGTAACCTTAAGTCGGTCCCCGTATTAAGCAGACTGTAAGATGAGCAGAGCGAGTTTCTGGTGAAGAGTTCTGGAACCATTGTCTTAGATCCATATAGCGTGCTTTACGTGAAAGAGTAAAGAACCTGCTGCATAGACCGTCAAACCAGCTGCTGCTGAGGAGCAAGCCTCTTTAAAAGATTTGAATATGAGATTGAAATATCAGCCAAGGAAAACACAATCATTTGCAGGTTTGCAGTGGTTATCAATCAAAGGAACGAACGTCATTTTGTCAAATCTGCCAAGATTCGAGAATGAAATTCTCTTTATGATGGGCCAGATGACCCTCGCTGGTAATAATTTAACAGTTTCTCTTAGTAGTCTAAACATTTCAGCCTTCCTGGTGAGATCAAAGAATCAATATTGAGGTTTTTAAGACAATTTGAATGTAATATCTATCAGACATCGTTCAAAAAAGAAATTCATTCAATGAAAATTTTCATAATTCGGCCAACAAGGCTAATCCCTTCATGTGACGTCGGCAAGCTGTAAAGGAAGATAAGACATCTTAGCAGATGACTCGGGAAGACCTGCACTCGTCTGGTTACCCTATTTTCTGCATTTATCAATCCAATCATGATTTTTACCGTTGACCGAAGCGACATCATTTAAGCTGAAAGGTCGCCAGCCATCAGTTGTAATTGTTAAATTCTGCGGGGGGAGCATTTTGTGTCGGTTCGCCAGGGAGCAAAATTTGTAACCATATGCCATTTTTAAATTCAACCGGTATTGTGTAGTAGTAATCTGCCTATGCCGCTTTCGTTTCGGGGGTAAGATTTTCCATGCTTCCCATTTCGTTTCACTTTCATTTCAAATTCTTTAAATTCATTTCCAATTCATTTAAATTCATTTTCATTTCAAATTCTGACACGGTGACCCAAACAGCCAAGAGTGGCTGCTTTTTAGAGGGCCGTGGCAAAATCTACTTACAATACTACAATAAATAAAAAAAGAATATTTACAATGTTAAGTTAGAATAAATGAAAATTTAAAAAGCTATTTACATTTGAGTCTACAGTTAACAGTAGACAGAGAAGGGCCTAGCTTGACCTCATGTTCGAACTCATTCCAAACCTTTGATCCACGAAACGAAAATGCTATTTGGCTATTGCTTGTTTTCATTCGTTGACCAAGCAAGTCAGTCTCACAATTTCTCAAAGTTACATTCTCCCGTGTCGATTTTCTCGTGAATAGAGTAGAGAGGTAAATTGTCCTTATTGTTATCGTTGTTTATATATCGTGAGTTATTATTGATGTCAATTCCTATTGTATGGAGAATTAGCATAAAATTCTAACATAATATATAGATAGGAAGCCGCGACGCCATACTTTTTATGCCGTTTTTAAATTCTACTGACATCGAGTAGACGGAAGCGCATTTTCCAAGAAGTCATAAAGTTCTGCCCTTGTACCTGTATCGTGTAAACAGGCTCAAAATATGTGTTTTCTTCTCTAAACTGGCCGTTATGACAAGCAGTCTGACATGTTTTAGATTCGCCATCTTTTGACAACTGTTCAAGAAGACTTTTCCATTGACTGGTTATTATGAGCAAGCTACCACCGACAGGTTCTTATCAATGTGTTAGCACCGTGCATTAAATTTGTAAATGCGCCGTTATGCAGCGGAAGATGACATGTTTTAGACTGTCTCGGCTGACAGCCTTCAATGACAAGCTGTCATTGACAGGTTTCATCAATGTGTCAGCACCGTGCATCAAATTTGTTAACGCGCCGCTATGCTCCATGAAATGACATGCTTCAGACCGCTTCCTTTAGCAAGAGCAGGCGTTCAATGACAAGCTATCATTGACAGCAACTCCTCAATTGGCTCGCCACAGAGCAATAAAAAATTTATGTGGATGATGTGATAGCAGCGGGCAATGAATCATTGTTAGAATTCCAACCATGTTTGATAGCGCTTCTACATTACCAAAACGGTTTCTATTAAAGTTTTACGAATGAGCGGAGTATTGTCTGGCCGTGCTCCGTATGTAGTTAGTTCTGGACGTCAGTCATATATTTTAAGTGGGCTAGAAGCATTTATAGCTGTTTAAAGCAAATCTAGGCCCACCATGCATGCCACATCCAGGAACGGAGCCAATAGTTAAACGTCCCTTCCGAAAGAAAGCAAAGTTAGTTGCTTGGTCAGGACTTCGTGAGGTCGACCATCCAGAATTTGATCTCACACGACTGAGCCTAACTTCAGATAACAAATGGTCATTTAACGCAAATTTAGGCTCGTTAGGCACGCTGCATCTGGGAAGGGGGACTCCTAGTTTAACGTGTCTTCCGAAAGACAGTGAAGTGAGTTGCCTGGTCAGGACTCCATGAGGTCAACCATCCGGAGCTTGACCTCACACGAACGAGCTTAAATTCAATGAGTTAATGGAAACTGTATAAGCCACTCGATTACTGACACATGGTGTATCGAAATGTACTTTATTTTCAATTAAATTTTTCAGTACAACTTTGGCATCAGCATTTCATTGAAGACGTCATTCCTGACACAAACAGAATCATCTACACCACAGATTATCACTGATGGGACTTTTTGCCAGTCTTGATAGAGCTTAAATAGTATGCTTGACTCTGACTTTCTACTACGCTTCTGCTACAATATAGACAGTACAGGTAAATGCCAGACAATGCTCAAGGTTACTGAAAAACTGCGTGAATAGGAATGACCCAATACGATCCCTGAAGGATTCCATAACGAAAAGGTTGGATACTTGAGCTCAATTCTCCCAAGTAATGACACCGTAAATAAGGCTCAAAGCACTCTTCAATACATAGGCCTTTAGCCATTTACAGAAGATACACAGTGGGCGCAACTAAAATCATCTACATAAAACTCCAGTCAACTTCATTAGCCTACGGACTGATCAATACAAAAGTTATCCGGGTGCTTCCTGTTGAATTTTTAAAGGGTATTTGAATTTCACAGCACCAAAAGAATCGCGGCAAACCAATCCTTTTGCAACCATAGGTTCCAAATCTTTAAATCGGTGTAAAAAGGCGGGTGTAAAATTCAATGACCTATTTCCTTAAACTGAGTGTCTTGAAAGAAACTTTAGCCATTTTTCTATGATTCTACCGTTGGACTTTTTAGAAATCTTGAATATTTGTCGAATTACAGCCTATTTTACATTTCAGCTCATTTTATGATGTGACATCATCAAATTCCTAAATCACAAACCTGAAGAGTGAAAGAGTTTTGCTTGATACCATATTGTAGGCATCCATAAACTATGGTTTTCTATAAGATTAATTGATCTTTCGTCAACGGGTTAGGCCCGTTTTATAAGTCGTGCCGCGCCGCGCCGAACCATAGAAATTTGAGTTCGACTGATGTTCGACTTGGAGCGACTCTTCTGTTTTATAAGAACAAGACTTTTGCCGTGCTGTGCTGTGCCGAACCATAATGACGAATGCGCACAATACTGACTTAAGAAAATTTTCCTTTTAATTTCATATGGTATTGACATTATTGAAATAATTACAGTTCTTTTATGCGCGTGTGAGTATGGTGCGGCACGGCGCGACTGGAACTGGTTTGATAAGTCGCACCGGGTCGACCCAGTCGAGAGGCCTTTGGCGTATGGTTCGAATTAGTCGAACCAAGTGTCAGGTTGGTTTTATAAGCGTCGCGCCGTGCCGAACCAGGCAAAATTGATCGAAATTCACTTGGTTCGGCGCGGCGCGGCACGACTTACAAAACGGGCCTTAGAAATTACAATAATCATAATCATAATCATAATCATAAACTTATTTACAGTTGGTTTGTTAGTAGCTAACAACAGCTAATTTACACCAACTATCTACAAAATATACAGTATAACAGAATATATAAAACCCTAAATTAAGTGCAAATGTAGCACGTGCAGATGTTGCCATCCCAGCAACGTATTTCTTGTTTGAATTTCACGAGAGAAGTTGTCAATTTTAGGTCATCACTAAGAGCATTCCACAACAGACTCCCTCTAAAGGACAGGGAATTTATTCCGTAGCATTGAGAACTCACCGAGGGGAGCTTGCATAGTTCCTCAGTCCGAAGGTTGTAGGGAACATCTTTCTTGACAAAAAAATCCCACATGTACTCAGGATTGAGATGGTTCATTGATTTGTAGATCTCCACCATGAGGTTTTGTAGATTCTTTTAAGTTTTAAGTTTTTTTCGAATATTTTCTTGAATTCTTAAAAAAGACGAAAAACGTTGCAATTCTGAAAATATTGAAGATTTAAGCAAAACCCAACGCGGACCTTATCAAAACTGAAGTTTTGCATGTCAAATATTTAGCCAAAGTACCTTAAAGGAATACGGATCAGCATCAGCCAAGAGCCCTCAAGAAGAAAATAGATAGAGCTATAAGGATCTAAGACATTAGACAACAGAATTGTAGGCGCTTGCCAATCCTTATTCCATGTCATACTTGGAGTAATGTCTCAACGAACTAAATTTGAACCCTTCCTAGTTCTCGGTGAACTGCAAAAATGAAAATTTGTTTCTATAACTTCCTAAGGCAGTGTTTATATGGGGGAGAACACCTCACCTGCCAGATCCGGGGCTGACAGGTGAGGTAAATTTCAGTCACTGTTTATATGAGATTTTTTACCTCACCTGTCAGCACCGGGGCTGAGAGGCGAGGTGAAGTAAAGTCTCTCTTCCATGAAATCAGAACCAACTGACCAATAACAATCAGTGAATAATTTTAGTTTACCTCACCATACCGGTGGTGTTTCGTTTATATGGAAAAATTTCACCTCACCCAGGCGAGATCCCACTTGTGGCGAGGTGGGATTTCACTATACCGGTAGTGTTGCGTTTGTCATGTAAAGACGAAATGAAAATAAAAAGGATTCTATTGGAAGGTGGAATTTCACCTCTCAGCCCCGGGTCTGGCAAGTGATGTGTTTTTTCTCATATAAACAGGGCCTAAAAGATGACGTCACCATTACATTTACACGCAACTTACACGTTGGTTATCATACCCTAAAGAAAGAACCGAACTAATGAATGAAAAGAGCATCATGTTAGGCCAAACCTTAGCATACACAAATTCACACCATGATGCATTAAAGTTGCGCAATGTCCGCTCCAACCCTACGAGGCAACACAAAAGCTAGAAATCTGCCCAATCAATGTTTGAAAATTATGCAGTGCAAAATAATTAAAATTCACGACGGGGAAAGATTAAGGAATTGATGAAAATTGCTAAGTGGGAAGTAAAATCAAATGCTTACAAATGACTTATATATGGATGAGTTCGTTACATCTGTGTATTGCCAGGTTCTAGGTTTGAGGAAAACTTTACTAAAATTTATAATGAAGATGAAGGAAAAGCTCTGCTGCCGGGTAAGAAAAATAATCACAGTTTTAAAGGCTATGGTTCTGACATTATGAGGAATTTTTTCTGGAAAGCCCTTCATGAAAACTTCAAAAAAGGCTTAAAATCACATTTGATTACATAGCATGTAAGTTACTGAGTAAGAAAAGGGTGGTGCTTATGAAAACAGCTCCCGCAATATCACAGCAATAAGAATATAATATCAAATCTGATGCCGGGAAATACAGGTGCATTTTCATCCCGCGGGAGGGCAAATTAATCCCGCAGGAAACAGCATTTAGGATATTTCCAGAGCTGTTCAGGGAGCGCAGCAATTAGGCGAGGGAAATATCCCACATGCTATTTCCCAAGGGATGAATATGCCATCTCCCAAGGGATGAATATTCACCTATTTTCCCAGCGTCAGAGTTATATTTTGTTTATCCCTACCAACCAAGGGCAAGGTTATCTTTCGCATGCCTCATAAGAGCTTCCGGGAAATGACGGGATATTTCCCGGGAAACCGCGGGCAATAATAAGATATTATCCGGAAGACAGGGAAATATAGGCGGCTACTAATTATCATAGGGAAGATACTTACTGTTGAAAAGGTAGGATTTCCTTCTTTAATAGGGATAATACTGAAAATTGCCTTATTTTATTGCCGATATGTTCACTTAGGTTCAGTTTTAAAAAATCTATTTAGGAATGCTTCCTTTTCTCTTTCTTTTATGTCTCTCTTTGTTTTCTTTCGTAGAAGATAGTCGGCTCAAACTTTAAAAAGCTCCCAAAGTCATCTTAAAGTTATCTTAACATTTAGCATTTCAAAAGTGCTTTAGAAATAGCTGGAAATGTACATGTGTGGTAGCTTCTTCTATTGAAAACATTTCGCAAGCCACTTTGACTTGTGAAGAATGATTTCAATTTCACAGGAAGCGGGATGCTTGTCGTCCATTTCAATATCCCCTTAGAGAGTTAAAATTCCAAGCGAAGGAAACAAAACTCCTTGACGAAGAACAATACTTTTTACTTTCTTTGTACATTTTAGATTTTGTTTTATTGTACGGTTGTAATTACAATCTGCGAACATTTAAATTTAATAACAAATCTAATTTCAACTTTGCTGAACTCATGCACGAATCACATTAACCAAAATCTGCTGATTGAAAATGAAAGCAAGTCTAGGAAAGAAGCTATTAATTTTTGAAACATGGAAAGGAATTCAAATGGAAAATATTTTTGGACATAGGGTTTAATTGTATGCGAGCACCTCTCGAAATATATATTTATATATATGTTCGAAATATGAATGATTAAAGTGAATGCAAGGCGATTGCCAAGTTTGTGATGATAAACAATTTTTGGGAATAGGCCTTTTAGCTATTCTAAGAAAGAGCCTGGATCGAGCGATATTTTCATACATTTTTATACGCAAGGTTCGATTGAATGGCGTTAGAGCTTCGATCGCTATTGTGCACATTCAAGGGTTCTATAATATATCGTTCGATCCACATTCTTCTTCAGAATAGCTAAAAGGTCTATTATAAGGTTCATTCATTCGAATATGCTATTCCTTCGGCTTGATCTTATCCATCGTGGTATCAATGATTTTCCTGATGATGACAAGCCATCGTTTCACATAGTTTCAGCATTGATTAAGCATTTAGCCCTGCTTTTATTACTTTTAGGAATTTACCGTTCGTATATAATTAGTTGTTTGATTACATAGATTGGTCCGTTTACGCATGTCAGTCATTTTTTCTCCTATCCTTGTATTTGAATGGTCAGTATTAAAGGCATTGAGTCCGTATAAATAGAGTTCTCATGACCAATATCAACTTCTATTCAATCGTGAAACAAAAGTTGACATTTAATCCCTATTGAACTTAAACCGAAGAAATTCCTTAAGATAATGCAAGGATTAAGAAGTCTTTGGTCTCCACCGCTAATGACTTTAGCATTATTGTGCGATAACAAAAGGCCGTCAGCGGTTTGTCAGCAAAAATTAAGGACAGCGTTAACGCTCAACTATTTATATGGACTCAATTCCTTTAATATCAGTATTAACTCTGGGTAATTGAGCGAACTTTACCTAAATGACGTTAATTGTTAACCAATCAAATTGATTCGATCAGTCACGTGGCCATAGGGATGCAGTTGCCCCCCCCCTTTTGCCCAAAGATGTCTCTCGAGATTCCTTTAAAACCGACGAGAAGACGGCAGGGTATAGGTGCATTCATTTATCGCCACTGTCAACCATGATCTTGGAAGATGCATTCTACGGCACAGAAAGCGTCAGATTTAAAGGTCCGCAACTATGGCAAATGTTGCCGCAAACAATACGAAACTCAGGATCCCTTGCTCAGTTTAAAGCAAATATAAAAAATTGGAAGGGAGAAAATTGTCCATGCAAGCTGTGTCGCACTTTCATTCCGAACTTGGGCTTTTTATGATGTTTTTAGAAATTTGTTTTATTGTACACTTTGATGAATTGTAAATAGTTTTAAATAATTTTGCATCTTTTATCCACACTTTGTAATATATTTTTAGCGTTGGAATTAATTAGCTAAATATTTTAGCTATGAGTTATTTTGTTGCCAACGGTAAATAAATTGATAATAATAATAATAATAAAGGCAAAGTAAAAGACGTACTTTCAAAGATTTTCAAAATTATAACCCTGTTTTCGCTTAAGTTGCGTTCTCTTGCCACTGTAAATGGGGTATTAGACCCCGCTTACACTTGGGGGAGTGGCCAAGCGCGAGCGGCTTATACAGTTTTCGTCAGGTGACTGAAGTTATGCTCGGTCGAGTGAGGTCAACTCCGGATGGGTGATCTTGCAGGCCAGACCTCACAGCTCACCTCTCCGTCCTTCGAAAGGGACGTTAAACTACGGGTCCCATGCCTGGATGCGGCGTGCACAATGGACCTAAATTAGCTTAGAAATCCTGACAAGCCCACTCAAAACAAATTGAAAACAAACAAACAAACAAACAAACAAACTTCCGGTACTGTTAAAACTTTGAATCGGCTGCAATGACGGTGGTACTGGTACAGTCTGTATGGCACATAATTTGCAACGGATCCTTTAGGTGCAGAAACTATCGCAGCCAAGGCATAATCTAAATTCAAAGTTCGCGAAAGTTTTGCTCGCAAAATTACAGAAAATTCTCAACTCGCGAAAGCTTTTTCTACACAATTTCTTTTCGTTTCTTCAAGTTTTTGCATTGCTGTTCCTTAATCACCCCGATCTTTAATCTCTTGGGCTATAAACCTTGTAAATTGTCACCGTGACTGTGGGTAGTACTGAAAATGAACAGAAAATTTTATTCTCCCTTTCACTTTTGTTCAGTCGCGAAAGTTTTTTCACGCGAAAATGCATTTTTTTTTCTCGATCGCGAAAGTTTTTGTCGCGAAATTTGCAAAAAAACGTCATTCGCGAAAGTTTATGCCCTTAATTTCGTGATTTTTTTTTCTCGCGAAACTTTCTGCCCGCGAAAGTAACTGCAGCAGTAATTATTGGAGATGATGGCCCTTGTGGGAACGGGCGGCTGATCACTTACACTCTTCGCTACGTGCTACAGATACAAAGTTGAACCAGCAAATACAGTCAAATAACTATTGTAATATGAATAGTGTCCTTAAATACCACATCAGCTGCATGAATCTAATAGATATTTGCAAAGGTGAAAGCACACTTCTATTTCTTTGAATTGCGGCAAGCCAGCGAATCAAATTGCAATAAACTATTCATTTTGTCTGTGTTTGAAACAAAGAATGTTTAAACGAACTACCTGAATCGAACCTGTTCAAGAACATGCATATAACCAATACATGATAAGACCATTAGAACGATGCAATTTTATTCAAGCTATTGTTTCTGGGTTTTTAGACAATTGAAATTTGAATCAACCAGTTGAAGTCATATCTAATATAACTACGCCTACTGAACAGATTATTTTCAAAGTGAAATATAAAATCATAGACCAAAGATCCACTTTTTCAGACAGTCAGCAGTCTCTACAGCAAAGAACGTTGATAAAAATAGCACAGGTTCCAAATATTTAAATAAGCATAAAAAGGCGTGTGTAAAATTTTATGACTTATTTCTTCCAACTGAATGGCTTAAAGAACCTTTTGCTACCTACCCATAATTCTACCATTGAATGTTTCAGGAATTTTGAATATTTGTTGAAATTACAGCGCATTTTGTGTTTAACTTCATTTGAGGATGTGACGTCATCAAATTTCTAAATCATAAACCATACAAGTGACAGACTTTTGTTTGATACCGTCTTGTAGGTGTCCATAAACTAAGTTTTTCATGGAAATTATTTCATGTTGCTTCAACCAGTTTAGAGATTACGATAATTTAAAGTTTTTTTGAAAATTTTTCTTGAATTCTTTAAATGGAAGAAAAACACTCTAATTCTGAAAAAAATTAAAGCTTTCAGAAGAGTCAAACGGCAGAAGTATTGCAAAATAGATAAAGATTCTTTCTAGCTATTTAGTTCAAAGAAATACTTCACTGAAATTTGCACCAATCTTTTTAAGATTAGAGAACCATGCTAATAAAACTTCGACGCCTTTTTGACGTTTTATCAAAGTTCTTTTCCCATCGGGAAGGCATTTTCGTGGCCCCTTATACTCCATTTGGCAAATGAATCCAATCCTAATGAATCACATTGGGGCTCGTAGAGGTTGACGGTTTGCGGTTCCTAGCTGTTTTTCGAACGGTTTAACGGTTTTTGGCCGTAAAAATGACGGTTTTACAATTTCTTTCTTTCTCAACGGTTTACAGATTTCTTCACAAAATATGATTCGAGAAGTAAAATTATCACAAAATTGAAGATAAAAGCTACAAATAATTGTTCTGTACGATATAATTTTGTGAGAATTCTACTAATGTTCACATTTTCCAGCTGATTTAAGGCACTGGAATTAGGTTTCCCGTTTTTGGGTCATAAAGTGATAACCAGGTAGTCGCCTGCAGCACAGAACCGAAGTGGGACACGTAAAGCGTGGAAAAATATTATGACGGGCTTAGCTGAATATGGTGGTTTTATGGATTTTCTTAAATATTTTGTCGGTTTTACAGTTTTCGGTGACTCCCTACGACTCCCAAATCACACATGGCGAAATGCTGAAGCTGACGACGCCAATATTAACTATGTGACAACCTTCCCTGTCAACTTTTCTCCCAAGAGATAATTCCTTCGGTATCCTGTCGGCTGTGTAGCGTTAAAAGACTACTAAAAGCGATTCAAACTTGAACCATCACGGATCTTCTCAGGAGAAAACAACGCTACCCACAACCTAGATGCTTCAAATACTCACGAGAAGTCAGTTTAGATCCACTATGTTTGTGAAAAGAAATATGATTTTTGTGACAATGGCGTCTTGTGCGCCTCGTTGACTTGTTAGCCGAATATTGGCGACAGTACCAGGTTTGCAGAAAATTAAACGGATTCAATTGGGTCCAGTGAGGCGAACTTAGCTTTAATCAATGGCTAATTAATTCCAAAAGGTTCCTTGATATCCAATTTGAACAGAGATACCTCATTTGTTGACATTGGTGCTCTGAAAGCTAAACACCAATGCTGTCGCCTACAACAATCGCCTGCTCACTCTCCAATTGTACCTTGATAGTTAACTTGAACATTAGTACCTCGTTTGATGGTACTGTAGCTTTCAGAGCAGAAATATCAATATAGAAAGCTCAAATTTGCATCCATCACCAAACAAGAGCTTTGGTGAAATCAATGATATTGGACTAAAATCAATGATAGCCTAGACATGCCCCAAGTCTGCCTTGTCAAAAAAAATGGGAAGGGGAGAGGGAAGGGAAAATCGACATATGTTTCTCATTTCATTAGTATGATCGGTTAATCAAATCTCGCCTTTTCTACATAGCGCAAGCACGAAAAGCTAAGCAAATTGACAGGGTGGAGGAGCTCGTTTCAAAATCCATCAAAGACAAGAGGAGCGACTCATTTTACGAACGCCTAGGCAAAATCTTGCCATCAACCATCACGGGATCGCGCAGTTACTGGCTTGGGAGATTTCTCGACCTCATCGCCATGACAAAAAAATTGGTCAACCAGATCTATTCATCACTTTGACACAGAACGATGGATGGAAGGAGATCAGGAACCACGCCAAACACGGGCCAGGGCATTTTGAGGAGCAATGAGATATCAACGATCTATTTCATTATGATAACATAGCGCCGTGCACATCAAACTTATGTCCATCTGGAACAAAGAGCTTCGGCGTTTTGCTAAATCAAAATTCTAGAAGCAAATACAAATATGAAAAAAACTGAATTTAAAGAAAAATAGAAGAATTGCGCAATGGGCAACCTTCTGACAAGCAGAATGTAATATGAAAATTTATCAAGGCTATCATTAGACTTGCCCCGAGTCAATTTCGTCATCTGTAATAAGTCTACCTGATACAGTGAACGATGAAACATATTTCGCTTTTCCCTTAGCTTTCCCCTTCCCATTTTTTTGACAAGGCAGACTTGGGGCAAGTCTAGGTTATCATTGATTTAGTCCAATATTATTGATTTCACCAAAGCTCTGGTTTGGAGATGGATGCAAATTTGAGTTTTCCATATGGATATTTCTGCTCTAAGAGCACCAGTACCAACAAACGAGGTACCAATGTTCAAGTTAATTATCAAGGTACATTTTGGGAGTGATGAGCCATTGATTAAAGCTAAATTCACATCGCCAGAGCCATTCCGATCCGAATACTTTCTTTGGGGACACTCGGCATCAAAACAATAGCTTGACTCGAACGCAAAAGAATCCGAGCCGATCAAATTCGCTGAATCCTGTATCTCTAACGCAGCCATGCTCGAACAAAACAAAACAGGAGCTAACTTAATATCAGCAGTAGACTAGCCCTAAGTCTATTTCGTCAGCTGTAGTAGCTCTATCTGAAACTTAAGAACCAACTCTCTTCCCTTTCCGATGTTTTTTGAAGAAATAGATTTGAGGTGAGTCTATATCAGCGGGGCCTTCATACGAACATAGCAACACTTTTCATATACGTTGTCGATCGCTTTCAACATTTCATCGATGCTATGCAATAGCAACAAGGCTATCACCTTTGTGAGTGTGCTGAGGCGCAGTGGTGTAATTCTTTGACTCTGGAACGAGAACAGTCAGGTGGACAAGGTGAGATTCCATGCAGAGCACACCACTTTAGCATAATGACACAGACTCACAGACTCAATTAGATCTTCTCTACTGCTGCAATCGCAGTGCTTGGCACTAAAACCGCAACTTCATCCTCTCCTTCGCAACGAGAAGTGATTGCACCATTGCTATCACTAAACCACATTTCCAATTTTCAAGCGGGCAACGAAACTGTAAACATATTAGCAGTCTTATTTGTTTCAGACAAATGTCCTTTGTTTTTCAAATTCACTTTCTTATGCGCTCATAGAATAATCATATCGGATATGCCAAAGGGGGAATAGAATTACGTCGCAACCCTGTGGTATTTAACAACTAATATGAAGTAATTCTCGAAGCAGACGTCAGATGAAACAGTTAGGGAAACTATCGATTTTATCTTGGTGGACAATGAGAATTCACTCCGACGTCACTGTTCAAACTTTGCTTACATCTCTGCAGTCTTACAACATATGACTTTCATGCTTGTTCCATCGTGAAATATAAGAAACAATCTCAAACATAACGTTTTCATTGTTTTCGAAAAATGATCGGAAATGTGTGTGATATAGCCGACCTAAACATCGCATAATTACCGTTTTGAAATAATTTCGTGACCCAGTAGCATGCATGCGGATCCATTGTCAAAAGGAGGAAAGGGTCTGTGCGACTACGAGCCAAAGATTGCCGGGTCTTCTCGTGATTTATCCTGACGGCCGCGTAATAAGTCACTAAACATTGCTGACCAAATCTTCCCGAGTAGCGTACCTTTATATGGCTGTTTTATCCACGTTTTCGAACTTTTCTAGGAAAGCGTTGCTCGTTCGTCAAAAGATTATTTCAAGGACAAAGGAAAGATTAATGAACATAAAGGCATATTAGACAAATTCTTTTGAATTCGTCTGCAGGGATTCATCACCCTTCCCTTGACTTCTACTGCGCATAATGATTTTGATTTCCCTATTACTGACCGCCGTGTGTTTCCTACAGTTGCATAAGATCATAACCTTTTGCGATATTGCATAAATCAAATTTCAGAGATCTGGAATGAGAGGCAAGCTTTGGCTCGCAATTGCACAGACCCTTTTCTCCTTTGGAAAATAGGCTGCGCGCAGACCAAAAAACGAATAACATATTATTCTTAAGCCCGCCGCATACGGAGAGGAAAATGCTCAGCAAAGTGGCATGAATGTCATTTTGCTCAGCAAAATTCTCACCGTGTGCGGATGATTTTTGCTGAGGAAATACTCATTTGTGCAGCTGAGGAAAATATCTATCGTGTTTGATAATTTCTGCCATTCGTGCCAAAATTCTCACCGTCTGCGGTATCACTGAGAATTTTGCTCACTGCCTTGGGTGATCATGTGTCCATGATCTAATCCTGTGACATTTGGTCGATGCCATGGCAACATGAACACGTGATCAGCCAAGGCAGTGAGCAAAATTCTCAGTGATACCGCAGACGGTGAGAATTTTGGCACGAATGGCAGAAATTATCAAACACGATAGATATTTTCCTCAGCTGCACAAATGAGTATTTCCTCAGCAAAAATCATCCGCACACGGCGAGAATTTTGCTGAGCAAAATGACATTCATGCCACTTTGCTGAGCATTTTCCTCTTCGTGTGCGGCGGGCTTTAAAGATGACTCACCTATGCTACTCTCATGCTAACTTGTGACCAGCCATACTTCATGATTTTCTTTCAACATCTCCAACTTCTTAATTGATCTGTTTGTTATTCTTCTTCCTCTTCATAAATTCTCGCAAATCCTCTTGATATCAAGTTTCGAATTGCTGTAAACCTCAGGAGATTACAGTAACAGCCAAACTTCTTTATTCTCTTTCAATATCTTCAACTCTTCAATTGTTTAATTGCTATTCTTCTTCGTCGTAAAATTCTCCTAAATCCTCTTCGTGTCGAGTTTCCAATTACTGTAACTTCCAGAGATTCGACGTTATTGCTCACAGTAATTTTTTGAAATAATATTAAGTCTAGAAAGTAATTTGAACACTTAATTTGTTTGCTATTCTTCTTCTTCTTCGTAGCAAAATTCTCTTAAATCCTCTTGATATCAACTTTGAAACTGCTGTAACCTCAAGAGATTATAATGAAATTTCGAAGCAATTTCATGTCGTGAAGTAACTTAAAAACGTCTTTCAAAAATAGAGCCGTTATGAATCGTCTTCTGCTTTTTTCAAAGCAATGACAACTATCTCGCAGCTATGAAAGTCTTTCCAAAACGTAAGCTTTCTTCCATGCGAGCTTTAAATTCAGACGTGCTTGCCTTTAAACTGAAGGGTGCATGAATCCAAGTCTCAAGCAAAATAACTATGTCTTTATTTACGAGGACCAAGAAATAGTTTCTGTCTTCTACGTTGTTTCTTCTCACGAACATTCAGCGTCATCACCTGAAGCTCTGTACATCTGACTAAGAAGTAACGCAACTATATCTTTTAAGTCCCTGGAGATCCAAGTACATCTGTTGAATCTTTAGAATTACCTTTAGATGATATCTTGGCTTCGCAGCGAAACTATGACTGAAACAAAACTTCTTGCATCTTTCATGAGTGACAATTGTCCATTTTAAAACAGCTGTCAGGCCGCGAGCAAACGTTCAGTGAAATGTTTCTCTTCTTCGCAAGAATCAGAAGTTTTGGCTTGTTGTTGCGAAATTTTCAGTACAAAACAGCAAAAGTGTTCATCGACTCGAACAAAGCATCTCAGCTTTTTGCGTCAAGGAGTTCCTGTTGTATTTGCAAAATATGTCGGTGATTCGGCAAATTGATAGAGACTTTTAACAAACTAATAACAATCATTCGTTGTTGTAGCAGAAAAGATTAACACCTACTGAACAACATTTCTAGAAATCTCAGTGATACCAACTCAGCTAACTCCGAGGCTTCTTGGAAATCGCGGCTGTGTAAATCGATGCGTGCTTTTTCCAACAAAAAAATCAGCTATTGATGAAAATTCTTTGTCTCTGCTAATCCCAGGAGTATTCCAAAATATGTCAGTTTCATAAACTGATTGATGCTCTTTCTAAGTAAAAGAAAATTCAACAAAACAGCTTAGGATTTCAAGTCACCGCTTTCCCGATTCATCAGTCAGTAAATCATTCTTTGAATTTGCTAATCCCAGGTGTATTTGGAAATGTATCAATTTCTTAAATTAATACTCTTTCGAAAACGTCAGACGCTTTGTTAGCAAAGACTATTCAATTCAATGTAACTGACTAGGCTATTGCCAGGTAGTCTGATAATGTATCAGCTCGAATGTAACTCCTTCCAACGACTTCAACGTTAACAATATGACTCAGATTTTAGCTTTGGCTTTGTCAGTAAACACAATTTGATTCAATGCAATCGACTGCGTTATTACAAGGTCATCTCGCTGTCTTTCTTCTTGAAAAGTACTCTTCCTAACGAGACAAACATCAGAAAAACAATTTCAAGCCACCCGTTGCCAGTTTCATTTGCCAGAAAACCATTTCTATTGCTCAAGATTTCAGAATTCAGAATTTCAAATCAGTTACTGCAAATTGCATTTGACAATAATCCATTTTCACCCAGAGTGCTCATTCGTTTTCAGCCAGGCAAACATATCACAAGTTGAAACGTTTGTATCACATTAAAATGGATAGTATTATCTTGGCGCCCAGTCTATCAAAGCAAATCAGATTTCAAATTCGTCTCGGTCCTTGTCAGACGTATCTGACAGCAAACCATTTTCACTGAAGTTGTTCATTCTTATTTTCTTCCAGGCAAACTCATCATAAGTTGAAGCGCTTGTTGTATCATATCAAAAACTAGATAGCGCACCCTTGGAGTTTAATCTAGCAAAAATACCTCAGAATCTCAAATGAACTTCTGCCAGACGTATTTGACAGCAAACCAAATTCACTCAAATTGTTCACTCTATTTTTCTACCACGTAAACACAGCATAAGTTGAACTCTTTAATCAAACCAAAATAGATAGTGCTATCTTCGCGTATGGCCTAACAAAACACCTCATAATTTCAAATAAGGTTTTGCCAGACGTATTTGACAGCAAACCAAATTCATTCAAATTGTTCACCCTATTTTTCTACCGAGCAAACACAGTATAAGTTGAAATGCATTAATCAAATCTTCTCGTATGGCCTAACAAAACACCTCAGAATTTCAAATAAGGTTCTGCCAGACGTATTTGACAGCAAACCAACGGCCTGTACTCCTGCTTAGCAGAATCTAACACTCGGCAGCACTTGTATCGAAACTGATTGTGCCTCTCTGTGTTAGTTAATCACAACTAAGCGGCTTGTGCATAAATTTAACAGTAATGCTAAAATTAACTGCTTTGTTTTACAAACATGAGTGGCAATCTCCAAAAATTGCAAGCAGAAGTCGTTAATCCTTAGATATTTTCATTTGTAGCAGATATTGCATGAAACTTCCAACTGGTATGCTTTCAAATTCAATCCAATAATTTCAAATTTTGCAGGTATAAATCTGTCCATAGCAGATACCATATCGAATTATCTTGTTGCACGTATAAATCATTTAAGCACCTACTAAAAACCAGCTTCTCCGGCACTACCTAGTCTGTTGTAACCTTAATTTGTCTTTCTGAGGCTTGTCAAGGTCAAAAATCTGCCGCCAAAATTTACACGCAACAAATTATGTCGTATTACTGTCTAGCTCGCAACGATCATCTATGTGTCCACGAGAAAATCTTTCCACGCAAAGCAAGTGCTTTTCTTGACTCGAATCTGTATTGACAAGAGCTGTAACCACGATGCTAATACTTCTGAATTTTGCAACTGGGATTGATTCCTCTAATCAAAGTATGATAAATTATCTTACGGCTGATATCAACTATCGAGCACTTAAACTTCTACTGAAACACATGCTTCTCTCTACATAAAGCTGCCTTTCTTGATCTTGCCCAGAGCTGCAAGTACGATCCTCATGGTCCTTAATTTTGCTGCTGGAATTCTTCCCTCGCCATGAGCTATACTTATTGTCGCTTAGCTCTTATCGAACATCTGAGCATATACCAAACTACTTTCTTCTGTATCGATTATTAATTTCTTTTCAACTTACTTCTGTCTTGATAGGATCTGCAATACGATGTTAAACTCCTAAATTTGCAGATACAATTCTTTCCTCGTTATAATGTACATTGCATCTTCGTTTAGCTTGTATCGAGAATTACAAAACAACTTTCTTTCGCCTCAATGATTAGCTTTTCTCAGCTCACTTCCGTCTTGACAAGATCCGTAAATACGATGCGAAACTCCTCAATAAGCTGGTATAATTCTTTCCTCGTCATAGTGTACTTTGCATCATCGTTCGGCTTGTATAGAACATCTGAGCAATTCGCTTAGGTCAGTATCAATAATTACTCCTTTTCTTAGCTCACTTCTGCCTTGATAAGAGCAGCAAAAGTGATGCTAAGCTCCTAAATTTGTTGTTACAACTCTTTCCTCGTCATTAGTTATATCGCATCATCGTTCCTCGTCATTAGCTATATTGCATCATGGTTCAGCTTGTATCGGTCACTTGCCAAACAACTTGTATCTGAATGAATAGCTGTTGATTTTCTCAAATCACTTCTGTCTTGATGGCATCTGGAAAAATTGATACTAAACTTCTCAATTTGCTGTCATAATTCTTTCTTCACTAGAAATGATGCATTACTGGTGTCAACCATCTGAGCCTCCACGAAACAACCAAACAACTTGCTCCTTTATGAATAATGACTGGTTTCTAATCTAACTCATGACTCGGCAAGAGCTGCAAATTTTGATTATTTCTCAGCATGAACACTACAAACAATGCGAAGCAATTGAATGACGTCTCAACATACTAAAGAATAGGATGTTCATTTCTATATTTAATCATGTTCTACATCACCTGTTCAAGGATAAAACATTTCTCGTTTAGGTGTTGAAATTTTGTAAATGTTATTTTCCATATTGCAGGTTATTGCTTTCAATTGGACAAATCGTGTGGTGGCAAAATCAATGCCAATTCATTTTATGAATACTCGACATGACACAAATTTAAAAGATATGCGAAAATCATCTCTGGCTTCAGAAAAACAAACCGATTCATGTCGTATCCAACAAGTTCGGTCTTCTTCGGCTAGTCGTTGCCGAAAAGTAGCAAAATTGTTATGCAGGGAAATTTCGACCAGCTTTTCCTCTCAACTTGGTAACCGACATACATCCAAAGGAAATATTTATCCACAAGGTGTCCTAAACTAAAGTGCACCATTTGTGATGCTGCTGTGAAGGAGCTATTGCTTTAATTGTCGTAGTTTTTAAATTGTTGCATAAGTTAGGCTTTAACTTTGAGTTCGAGTGAATGTGGCACGTGGTATGTATGTAAAATTCGCCAAACAAATTGAAATATTTACAATGGTTATACATGTATATTTATGTATATTTATAGGGTGTT
This sequence comes from Aurelia sp. 3 sensu Dawson et al. (2005), assembly GCA_964020215.1. Lineage (NCBI taxonomy): Eukaryota > Metazoa > Cnidaria > Scyphozoa > Semaeostomeae > Ulmaridae > Aurelia > Aurelia sp. 3 sensu Dawson et al. (2005). Next base: position 8,175,958 of record OZ026591.1, read on the forward strand.
TCAGAAAAAAGAAACCCAACTATAATTTGAAATCTTAAAAAATTGCTAAAATTCGAGTATATGTAATGTATACTATTTGGAAGTACAGTCTTTCTTCTTTCTAATTATATACAGTGTGGATACCTTAATTGAATTATTTGTCGTTTGATTTATATTTTAGCAAGTATACCCAATTTCAAATGCAGCATCCTGCAAAAGCAAAGTCAACCCCCCTTTTCTGGTAAAAATTGTGAAAAAATTTCCTCCAGGCATTTCAGGCCTAGAAGATCGATGTGATGCCTTGAGGAGGGAAAAAGAAAATGTCATCCTCATGATCATCAGATGCGTTTGTAGATGATAAAATATGCTCGCTCCTGCCAATGTGGATTATAGTATATGTAAATGCCATATCACATTCCAGCATCTAAAATAGGCCATACTTACGAGAACGTCAATTAACTAACGAAAAATTCAATCAATCCACCAAACCTGGATATCATTGGACAGAAAGTAAATAGTACTTTCCGATGGTATGCCTCATACTGACTGAAATTCTATCATTTCCTGAAGAAACTCGAATGAAAGTGGGTTGCGTTTTTTCTGAAACACCCTGTATATATACTATATATATGTGCTATATGCTATATATACATGCTATATATATGCTATATATATACTCTCATCAGCTCCAACTCAATATGTAATAAAATAGATATAAAAACTCAGTAAAAACACATTCTTTAAACGTTTCGGCCAAAGCCTTCATCAGTATAACTTTTCAAAATCAGATGGAGCATACATATAGATTACAAATATGAGTTAAGAGTTAACTCTTCTAGCAAATTCGAGAAATAGGACCAATGACCAAGGGAGGGGGGAAAGAGTTCCACTTGTTGCGACATATCATCCAGCGCTCAATAGTTTGGGGAAGGTTGCCAAGAGAGTCCATCCTATGCTCACGAATTCGGAGGAGCATAGGAAGGTGTTTCCTGAGCCACCTTTAATAGCATTTAGGAGATGTAAGAACCTTAAGTATATACTTGTTAGGGCTAGGCTGAGTAATGAGGGAAATGGGGGGACTGATAAGAAGGGATGTTCTCGTTGTGGTAAATCTCGTTGTCAAGTGTGTAATGTTATGAGTAATAGTGAACATTTTCATTCAAACATAGATAGCAGGGAATATAGGATAAACTATTCGTTTAATTGTGACTCGTCAAATGTTGTGAATTTGTAGGAATGTACTGTCTGTGGTGTACAATATGTTGGTAGCACCTGCACGCCTTTTAGGCTTATGTTTAACAATTACAAGGCGTGCAGTCGTAAGTTTAATGCGGGGGCCTCAGTACCCCAGTTGGAAATCTTCAGACATTTTACTGAAGAAGGCCACCACGGGTTTCTGAAGGATATTAGTGTTAAGATAATTGATAGGCTAACGGGGGGAAATAGGATGCGGGAAAGCTTCTGGCAGTATCGGCTGGATTGCTTTGCCCCTAAGGGTTTGAAAACTAGGCAGGTTGATACATAGATTTCATTTTTTTTACGTTTTGGTTGTTGTGTTGTTTTGATTTTAGCGCTGAGCTTTTCTTTAGGGACAAACGCTGTTTTATTAGGAATTTCTTTCTGCCCATCCGCTCTAGGATCTTTCCATCGGTTGTTTTGTTTTATAACACGTTATTTCTAGCTCCTGCGAAACAGACGAGGCCGCCGACTTCAGTGGCTCCTATTTCTGCGCTTCCTCTGATCTTTCCTCTGCCGATAAAAGGTTTACGCTTCGTTTACACCTTGTACTAGGTAGGACTCGTCTGATGCTATTGTTTGATAAATCAATTGTATTTTTGTTTAATGTACGCTCATTTGGATTTGAACAGCGTTACTGATGAAGACGCAAGTCGAAACGTTTAACAAGTTGTATTTTTTGAGTCTATATTAATTTTTTAATACAATTCAAAGATTGAGCTAATGAATACATATTCTGGGATATGTGTATATATATCCCAGAATATGTATTCATTAGCTCAATCTTTATATATATATATATATATATATATATCTGGGATAGAAACTCAGAAAAAACACATTCGTTTAAACGTTTCGGCCAAAGCCTTCATCAGTATGACTTTTCAAAATCCGACGGAGCATACATATAGATTTCGAATTTCAAAAACGATACACAACAATAGCCTAAGCGGGTCCTACCTATTACAATGCGTAATATAAATGTGTTAAAGCAGCCGGTAATACAAAGGTGGCGGGAGAAAGATAAAAGAAAGCGCAGAGTTAAGAACTGCTGCAGTCGGTGGCTGTGTCTGTCTCGCCGAAGCTGAAAAAGATAGCACGTTACAACAAAACAAACAATAGAAAGATCCGAGAGCGGATTGGCAGAACAGAAAACCTTAAAAAAACAGCGTGTGTCCCTAACGAAAAGCTCAGTGCTAAAGTCAAAACAACACAACAACCAAAATTATAACAAAAATGAAATCTATGTATCAACCTGCCTAGTGTTTAAACCCTTAGGGGCAAAGCAGTCTAGCCGATATTGCCAGAAGCTTTCCCGCATCCTATTACCCCCCGTTAGCCTATCAATTATCTTTACGCTAATATCCTTCAGAAACCCTTAGAAAGTCTTACTGATGAAGGCTTTGGCCGAAACGTTTAAACGAATGTGTTTTTTCTGAGTTTCTATATCTATTTTTATTACATATTGAGATTGAGCTAATGAGTACATATATTTATAAATTGCTGGGAATAGGAAAGAGGAATAATTAGATGGAGCGCACATTATTGATTTTGAATTCTTTTAACAATCTTACCAAACTGGAACACCATCGATGCTTCTTGGAATTCTGCAAGACTGTTAACGTGATACCTGTTGGACTTCGGCTGAAGAAAGCACCGTCACTACTTGGAAAGCCGTCCGATGATTTTGAAACGACATGGGGGAATATCCTTGCCACTGCCCAAGACCAGTTACTTACTCTACTTCTCATTCAATACCGGGATCAGACAGAAGGTACATACCGCAGGGCCTATGAGATTTTGCAGAGAACACGCCATGAACTGACCAGAGAGGAGATGGATCACATCAGGGGACAGATAAGGAGCTGCAAGGAAGCCTTGCAAAGGAAAAGAAAGAAGAAAGTGGTTGCGTTGTGCAAGGACTCTGGGATAAACCTGTCTACTGAGATGCTGCAAGACCTAAGAACCACCGACCATCACAATCATGATTTATTTGACAGTAGTGACCTACGGCAAGCGGAGCAACAGCAGGGCCGAGGGACGACGACACCAACTATGATGAGGACACAGGAAGATGAAGAAATTCAAGTAACGGAGGATGGCAGATTGAAGGGACGATTTGTCAGTGGGAGTGTGGTGAACTTATCACGGAGGGGACTTTCGGAGGAAGACGTGAGTCTTCTTTCGAAAGGCCTGAAGTTTTCACCCACTCCTACTGACATCGACAAAGCAAAACTAAAAGAAGATCTAGAGGCATACAAGAGGAGAATGAGGCTAAGGTGGCATTTCAGGAATAATACGGACAGTGATTCGCAGGACGCTTCTGATAATAATAGTAATACATTTAGGATCAAATCTACGTGGCAGCCCCCTAAGGACGACCCAGTTCTGGAAAACTATCTTTCGCTGCTGGAGAAGGAGGTACTGTCTGTCTCGCCGGAGGGTAAGAATTTTAGCAACCTTTCTTCTTCTGAACAACTTTGTTTGAAACAGCTTAAATGTGATAGGAACATAGTCATCAAGGAGGCGGACAAGGGATCAGCGGTTGTAGTTTGGGATCGGGAGGATTACATAAGTGAGGCTAACCGACAATTATACGATAGGCAGGTTTATGAAGAAGTAGAGGTGGACCCCTCGGTAGATTTGGGTAAGACCATTAATTCTAGGTTGAATGAGCTGAAGGAGGAGGACCCGGGGTTAGAGGAAGTGACTGACTATTTAAAGGTTAAGGATTCTAAGTTAGGTAGATTTTATTTGTTGCCTAAGATCCACAAGGGTCTTAGTAGTGTAAAGGGGCGACCAGTCATTTCCAATAGCGGTACTATAACGGAGCATATTTCAGAATATCTAGACCACCATCTTAACCCGTTGGTTAGCCAAAGTAGGTCGTATGTTAAGGATACCAACCATTTTTTGTCTAGGCTAAGTAAGTTAGGTAAGATACCAGAGGGGGCTTTGTTATGCACTGTTGATGTTGTGGGGCTCTATCCCAGCATCCCACACGGGGAGGGTTTAGAGGCCATCAGGGAGGCGCTGGATAGAAGGGAAAACCCGGGCGTGGCTACTGATACCCTAGTTGGGTTGGCGTCCTTGGTCTTGGAGAATAATTATTTTGAATTTAATGATAGGTTTTATAGGCAGAAATTGGGCACGGCTATAGGCACGAAGTTCGCTCCGGCCTATGCCAATCTCTTCATGACCCGGTTGGAAGAGAGGTTGTTGGATGCTTCAGCTGACAAGCCCCTCGTTTGGATGAGATTCATCGATGATGTATTCTTTGTCTGGACGCATGGGGAAGAAAAGTTGAAGTCTTTCATCAATCATCTCAACAGTAGTCACGAAACCATTAAGTTTACTAGCGAGCAGTCACGGGGTAGTATAAGTTTCTTAGATGTTCAGGTTAGCGTGGGGGAGGGGGGAGTCCTTTCGACAGACTTGTTTTGCAAGCCTACTGATACACATCAGTACTTGCATAAGAAGTCTTGTCACCCCTGGCACACCAAGAAGGCGATCCCCTATGGTCAGGCTCTTAGGTTTCGTAGGATATGTTCGGAGGATCGCCAATTTCAGGAGAGAGTAGGTGAGTTAGCTGGATGGCTTAAGGACAGGGGCTACGAAGGGTCTTTAGTTAACGAGCAAATCGATAGGGTACGTAGGTTGGATAGGGCAACTCTTCTAGCAAATTCGGGCAATAGGACCAATGACCAAGGGAGGGGGGAAAGGGTTCCACTTGTTGCAACATATCATCCAGCGCTCAATAGTTTGGGGAAGGTTGCCAGGAAACTCCATCCTATGCTCACGAATTCCGAAGAGCATAGGAAGGTGTTTCCTGAGCCACCTTTAATAGCATTTAGGAGATGTAAGAACCTTAAGGATATACTTGTTAGGGCTAGGCTGAGTAATGAGGGAAATGGGGGGACTGATAAGAAGGGGTGTTCTCGTTGTGGTAAATCTCGTTGTCAAGTCTGTAATGTCATGAGCAATAGTGAGCATTTTCATTCTAATGTAGATAGCCGGGAATATAGGATAAATTATTCGTTTAATTGTGACTCGTCAAATGTGGTGTATTTGTTGGAATGTACTGTTTGTGGTGTACAATATGTTGGTAGCACCTGCACGCCTTTTAGGCTTAGGTTTAATAATTACAAGGCGTGCAGTCGTAAGTTTAATTCGGGGGCCTCAGTACCCCAGGCGGAATTCTTCAGACATTTCACTGAAGAAGGCCACCGGGGGTTTCTGAAGGATATTAGCGTAAAGATAATTGATAGGCTAACGGGGGGTAATAGGATGCGGGAAAGCTTCTGGCAATATCGGCTAGACTGCTTTGCCCCTAAGGGTTTAAACACTAGGCAGGTTGATACATAGATTTCATTTTTGTTATAATTTTGGTTGTTGTGTTGTTTTGACTTTAGCACTGAGCTTTTCGTTAGGGACACACGCTGTTTTTTTAAGGTTTTCTGTTCTGCCAATCCGCTCTCGGATCTTTCTATTGTTTGTTTTGTTGTAACGTGCTATCTTTTTCAGCTTCGGCGAGACAGACACAGCCACCGACTGCAGCAGTTCTTAACTCTGCGCTTTCTTTTATCTTTCTCCCGCCACCTTTGTATTACCGGCTGCTTTAACACATTTATATTACGCATTGTAATAGGTAGGACCCGCTTAGGCTATTGTTGTGTATCGTTTTTGAAATTCGAAATCTATATGTATGCTCCGTCGGATTTTGAAAAGTCATACTGATGAAGGCTTTGGCCGAAACGTTTAAACGAATGTGTTTCTTCTGAGTTTCTATATCTATTTTTATTACATATTGAGATTGAGCTAATGAGTACATATATATCTGGGATATATATATATATATATATAAATTGGATACTAATAGTGCGGATGAAAAACGAACGAGAAATAAACAATAAAGTGTTTATTTCTCGTTCGTTTTTCATCCGCACTATTAGTATCCAATTTATTGTTTCTTTGTTGCCAATATACCGTAAGGATGCCAAACAACGAAAATATTCAAAAACCAATTAAATTATCTGAATCGCAAATGGAATCTATCAAACAAGCCGTCTTAAACAGTGTCCTAGATATTTTACCATCGTTGATCAAAGATTTAGCTCCAAAAATTATGGAATCAGCAGAAAAGATCATCAAAGAAAATCTTGACGACTTCATGCCCCCAGCTCTTGAAACACTGCAGCTGACGTCGCCCACAGCTAAAGATCAAGCACGTTCATTCGAGGAACTTAACAAGCAAAAATTGAACAATAAATTGAAATATCGCAACCAAGTTTTCTGGAAACTCACAAGAGACAATGAATTGTCAAAACTTTACTCCGACTGCCTTAAACAGAGTCCACCATATGTGCCAAGGAAATTTAGAGGAGATAATACATTTAAAGGCTCTGAAGAAGAAGTTGCCATCTATCAAAAATTAGCGGAGCAAAGATTGTCGGCAGAAATAGAAGTTCTGAACATAAGAGAGGAGAAAAACAGGGAAAAAATCACTAAAATCGACGAAGAAACCTTCCAGTTCTTCGAATCAAAAGAAAGTCACGCCGTAGTCCAAGAACTCAAAGACAAATGGCAAGAGAACGCCAAAATAGATGAAGGAAACGTCATCAAAAAGTGGACCAAGAAGATAGTGGAAGAGAAAGTAATCTTTGACAAAGAAACTTCCAGTCAAACAACGGAAAACCAACAAAACACATCGCAAGCCCAGACTTCCAACCAAGCCCCTTCTAGCCGACCAGCAAAACCTACAACCTACACCCCCGTAAGAAGACAGAGACAAGACTTCGTTTCAACAAGACCCAAGTTTCAACATCATCATTCACAACAACATCATCAAGGCTCAGTCAACCCAAAAAACTTCAACAGCCCCTTCCTACGACCACCACCTCTAATACCGCTAAACTCATCAACCTTTCGTCCTACAAGCTGGCACAACGTCATGTCTCCCTACTAACAAGAGGACCCAAATTTACACCCGTATCCCAACCAAGACAAAATATCAAAACCGACTTGAAAGATTTCACAAGAAAAATCAAAATTCATGATGTATTTTCCGACAAAGAAAATGAAGACATTTCAATCCATAGAAACAACTCAAACAGACAAATCTTTACACAAAATCAAGAAATCAATAACATCTGTAATCTTATAGAACTTTTGCAGCCTATTCGAGTCCATACAAACGATAATTTAACACCAGAAGAAAGAAGTGCCTTAGAAGAACTTACTTCAAACAACGACTTAATTATAAAACAAGCAGACAAAAGTGGAAACTTTGTATTGATGGATAAAACATATTATCGCGACTCGTTAGTTCTTGAAGGACACCTAAACTCTAACGCTTATGAAAAAATCCCTATCGGTGAAGACAAAGTTGTCGTTCAAAATTTAAGAAAGCTTGTAAATAGACACAAAGATAGCCTAACGGATAAAGAACAGCAATTTATCACAGATTTTGAATGGAAAACGAGTAATTTTTACGTGCTGCCGAAAATACATAAGAGTAAAGAAATAATTGGAAAAATTTCCTCATCAAATCAAGAATTTGTTGAAATGCCTCCACCCACTGATTTGAAAGGAAGACCAATAGTAGCAGGTCCTGTTTCACCTACCCAACGACTCAGTGAATTTATCGACACATTAATAAAACCCATCGTTTCGCATTTAAACACTTACATCAAGGATGACTGGGACTTCCTCCGCAAGATCCCATATGAATTTAGTAATACAGTTTCATTGTACTCGTATGACATCACTAGTCTTTACACTAGCATCCCTCATAGCCTTGGCCTCGAGGCACTTACGTACTGGATCGAAAAAAGAAGAGACTTAATTCCAATTCGCTTTTCGAATGACTTCATCATTGAATCGGCAAAGTTCGTTCTCGAAAATAACAATTTTTTATTTGACAACGAATTGTATAGACAAATCAAAGGCACAGCCATGGGAACAAAGTTTGCCCCATCATACGCTTGCTTAACCATCGGTTTTCTAGAAGAAACTCGACTGTTTCCAACAATTCTCTGTAAATACTTCGACAATGATACCTGTAAATACATCGAGAAAAATTACATTAGATATATGGATGATAGTTTTATCACTTTGCCTAAGAACTTGGACCCATCATTACTTCAAAGCGCCTTGAACGAAATGGACACTTCAATTAAATTTACAATGGAGAAAGGACAAACGCATCAGGACAACACGGAAACCCTTAACTTTCTTGACATCAAAATAATTTTACACGAAAACAAATACATTACAACAGATATCTATTACAAAGAAACCAACCCACATAAATACCTGGATTATCACAGTGCACACCCTTCTCACATTAAACAAACGATTCCGTTCAACCTTGCAAAAAGAATAATAGTATTTGTGTCAGATCCCGATTTAATTGAAGTTCGTTTGAAAGAACTTGAAAAATGGTTAATAGACTGTAACTATCCAAAAAATATCATTAAGCAAGCATTCCACAGAGCTAAACTTCAAGGACCTGCACCTGATAAAAGTGATAAACACAAATTACCATTGGTAACAACACATTATCCCGATCTTCAGTTCAGTCACATGATGAAAACAATTCATTCGTTGCTCTATAATCTATCACCAACAACAAAGGAAAAGTTTCAAAACACACAGCCCGTCTTAGCACTTAAACAGCCCCCAAACATTTCATCAATATTAACAAACGCCCGATTCTCGTCAGCAGCTGAAATACCAACGACAACATCAACAACAGCCTCATTTGGTATTACCCTTTGCAAGGATAATCGATGCAAACTTTGTAAATTGTATCTACAAGCCGTTAATTCGTTTAAAACAGCAAAGAACGTAACTTGGAACATAAAATGTAATATTTCGTGCAAGAGCAAAAACGTTGTGTACTTCTTATCATGCAATTCGTGTCACGGAAAAGTAACTTACATTGGTCAAACAACAAACTTTCGCCTCCGCATGAACAATCACATTTCAGAGTCGCGGTCTGGAGTATCTTCATGCACTTTCCCGAGACATGTTTTTCAGTGCGGAAATAAACATAATAACTTAAAAGAACCGTTCTTTAAAGTCTTTGCATTCATGTCATTAAGTTCCTCGAAATTATTGACCACATACGAAGAAAAACTATTTAAAGCAGGACACGCAACCCTCAATTGACATCTCAACCATTTAACACTTCTATCGTCTGTCATTATGTAAACATGTTAATCCTCGTAATATATTATAAAAAGTTCGATTCAGATTGTCAGTCACACTCTGATGATAGCATTAACTTGAAAAGTGTGCTAAAAACATCTCCTTTATTGTTTATTTCTCGTTCGTTTTTCATCCGCACTATTAGTATCCAATTTATTGTTTCTTTGTTGCCAATATATATATATTTGTACTTCTTATCATGCAATTCGTGTCACGGAAAAGTAACTTACATTGGTCAAACAACAAACTTTCGCCTCCGCATGAACAATCACATTTCAGAGTCGCGGTCTGGAGTATCTTCATGCACTTTCCCGAGACATGTTTTTCAGTGCGGAAATAAACATAATAACTTAAAAGAACCGTTCTTTAAAGTCTTTGCATTCATGTCATTAAGTTCCTCGAAATTATTGACCACATACGAAGAATGTTGTGTTGTTTTGATTTTTGCGCTCAGCTTTTCGTTAGGGACACACGCTGTTTTTTTAAGTAAACTCTTTCTGCCCATCCGCTCTTGGATCTTCATATTGTTTGTTTTATTTTAGCACAGGCTTCTCTCAGCTCCGGCGAGACAGACATAGCCACCGACTTCAGCAATTCTTAATTCTGCGCTTTCTTTGATCTTTCTCCACCGCCTCTGTCATCAGCCGCTACTTTTACACCTTATTGGTACTCCTTGTATGTTGGTAGGTCCCGCTTAGGTTATTGTTTTTGTATTGTTTCTGGATTTTGAGATTGATATGTATGCTCTGTCTGAAAAAAGAACAGTTATTACTGATGAAGGCTTTCGCCGAAACGTTTAAAGAATGTGTTTTTTATGAGTTTTTATATATATATGTATATATATATATATATATATATATATATATATATGTATATATATATATATATATATATATATATATATATATATATCTAAAAACTCATAAAAAACACATTCTTTAAACGTTTCGGCGAAAGCCTTCATCAGTAATGACTGTTCTTTTAATAAGACAGAGCATACATATCAATCTCAAAATCCAGAAACAATACAAAAACAATAACCTAAGCGGGACCTACCAACATACAATGAGTACCAATAAGGTGTAAAAGTAGCGGCTGATGACAGAGGCGGTGAAGAAAGATCAAAGAAAGCGCAGAATTAAGAACTGCTGAAGTCGGTGGCTATGTCTGTCTCGCCGGAGCTGAGAGAAGCCTGTGCTAAAATAAAACAAACAATATGAAGATCCAAGAGCGGATGGGCAGAAAGAGTTTACTTAAAAAAACAGCGTGTGTCCCTAACGAAAAGCTGAGCGCAAAAATCAAAACAACACAACAACCAAAATGCAAACAAAAATGAAATCTATGTATCTACCTGCCTAGTGTTTAAACCCTTAGGGGCAAAGCAATCTAGCCGATATTGCCAGAAGCTTTCCCGCATCCTATTTCCCCCCGTTAGCCTATCAATTATCTTGACACTAATATCCTTCAGAAACCCGTGGTGGCCTTCTTCAGTAAAATGCCTGAAGAATTCCACCTGGGGTACTGAGGCCCCCGAATTAAACTTACGACTGCACGCCTTGTAATTGTTAAACCTAAGCCTAAAAGGCGTGCAGGTGCTACCAACATATTGTACACCACAAACAGTACATTCCAACAAATACACAACATTTGACGAGTCACAGTTAAACGAATAGTTTATCCTATATTCCCGGCTATCTATGTTCGAATGAAAATGCTCACTATTGCTCATGACATTACACACTTGACAACGAGATTTACCACAACGAGAACATCCCTTCTTATCAGTCCCCCCATTTCCCTCATTACTAAGCCTAGCCCTAACAAGCATGTCCTTAAGGTTCTTACATCTCCTAAATGCTATCAAAGGTGGCTCAGGAAACACCTCCCTATGCTCCTCCGAATTCGTGAGCATAGGATGGAGTCTCCTGGCAACCTTCCCCAAACTATTGAGCGCTGGATGATATGTCGCAACAAGTGGAACCCTTTCCCCCCTCCCTTGGTCATTGGTCCTATTTCCCGAATTTGCTAGAAGAGTTGCCCTATCCAACCTACGTACCCTATCTATTTGCTCGTTAACTAAAGACTCTTCGTAGCCCCTGTCCTTAAGCCATCCAGCTAACTCGCCTACCCTCTCCTGAAATTGGCGATCTTCCGAACATATCCTACGAAACCTAAGAGCCTGACCATAGGGGATCGCCTTTTTCGTGTGCCAGGGGTGACAAGACTTCTTATGCAAGTACTGATGTGTATCAGTTGACTTGCAAAACAAGTCTGTCGAAAGGACTCCCCCCTCCCTCATGCTAACCTGAACATCCAAAAAACTAATACTATCCCGTGATTGCTCGCTAGTAAACTTAATGGTTTCGTGACTACTGTTGAGATGATTGATGAAAGACTTCAACTTTTCTTCCCCATGCGTCCAGATAAAGAATACATCATCGATGAATCTCATCCAGACGAGGGGCTTGTCAGCTGAAGCATCCAACAACCTCTCTTCCAACCGGGTCATGAAGAGATTGGCATAGGCCGGAGCGAACTTCGTACCTATAGCCGTGCCCAATTTCTGCCTATATAACCTATCATTAAATTCAAAATAATTATTCTCCAAGACCAAGGACGCCAACCCCACTAGGGTATCAGTAGCCACGCCCGGGTTTTCCCTGCTATCCAGCGCCTCCCTGATGGCCTCTAAACCCTCCCCGTGTGGAATGCTGGGATAGAGTCCCACAACATCAACTGTACACAGCAAAGCCCCCTCTGGTATCTTACCTAACTTACTTAGCCTAGATAGAAAGTGGTTAGTGTCCTTAACATATGATCTACTTTGGCTAACCAACGGGTTAAGGTGGTGGTCTAAATACTCTGAAATATGTTCTGTTATTGTACCACAGTTGGAAATGACCGGTCTCCCCTTAACACTACTAAGACCCTTGTGGATCTTAGGCAACAAATAAAATCTACCTAACCTAGAATCTTTAACTTGCAAATAATCAGTCACTTCCTCTAATCCCGGGTCCTCCTCCCTCAGCTCATTCAACCTAGAATTAATGGTCTTACCCAAATTAACCGTGGGATCCACCTCTACTTCTTCATAAACCTGCCTATCGTCTAATTGTCGGTTAGCCTCACTTATGTAATCCTCCCGATCCCAAACTACAACCCCTGAACCCTTGTCCGCTTCCTTGATGACTATGTTCCTATCAGATTTAAGCTTTTTCAAAGAAAGTTGTTCAGATGAAGAAAGATTACTAAAATTCTTACCCTCCGGCGAGACAGACATTACCTCCTTCTCCAGCAGTGAAAGATAGTTTTCAAGAACAGGGTCATCCTTAGGGGGCTGCCATGTGGATTTAGTTTTGAAACTACTGTCCTTGTCCGGTACATAATCGTCCTCATTATTACGAAAATGCCATCTCAATCTCATTCGCCTGTTGAATGCCTCAAGATCTGATTTCAGCTGTGCTTTGTCGATGTCAGTAGGAGTGGGTGAAAACTTCAGGCCTTTCGAAAGAAGACTTATGTCTTCCTCCGAAAGTTCCCTCCGAGACAGGTTCACCACACTCCCACTGACAAATCGTCCCTTCAATCTCCCATTCTCCAACACAACCAGCTCCGTTTCTTCGTCTTCCTCGATTGATGTCAATCTTTCTGATCCTTCATTCCGATTATTGATTTCCTCATGCGGCAAATCTTCTCCGTCAAATAGTTCATCTTGGTGATGATCAAATGTCCTGAGGGCGTCAAGGTTATCTGCTGAAGCATCGATTCCGGTTTCCTTACAAAGTTTTGTGGCCTTGCGGATTCTATGAGTTACTAAGAAGAGCGCGCTCTAATCTGACCAAAGAAGAGCTGGAACACATCACAGATCAGGTCAAGAAATGCAAGGAATCACTAGAAAGGAAGAGAATCCGCAAGGCCACAAAACTTTGTAAGGAAACCGGAATCGATGCTTCAGCAGATAACCTTGACGCCCTCAGGACATTTGATCATCACCAAGATGAACTATTTGACGGAGAAGATTTGCCGCATGAGGAAATCAATAATCGGAATGAAGGATCAGAAAGATTGACATCAATCGAGGAAGACGAAGAAACGGAGCTGGTTGTGTTGGAGAATGGGAGATTGAAGGGACGATTTGTCAGTGGGAGTGTGGTGAACCTGTCTCGGAGGGAACTTTCGGAGGAAGACATAAGTCTTCTTTCGAAAGGCCTGAAGTTTTCACCCACTCCTACTGACATCGACAAAGCACAGCTGAAATCAGATCTTGAGGCATTCAACAGGCGAATGAGATTGAGATGGCATTTTCGTAATAATGAGGACGATTATGTACCGGACAAGGACAGTAGTTTCAAAACTAAATCCACATGGCAGCCCCCTAAGGATGACCCTGTTCTTGAAAACTATCTTTCACTGCTGGAGAAGGAGGTAATGTCTGTCTCGCCGGAGGGTAAGAATTTTAGTAATCTTTCTTCATCTGAACAACTTTCTTTGAAAAAGCTTAAATCTGATAGGAACATAGTCATCAAGGAAGCGGACAAGGGTTCAGGGGTTGTAGTTTGGGATCGGGAGGATTACATAAGTGAGGCTAACCGACAATTAGACGATAGGCAGGTTTATGAAGAAGTAGAGGTGGATCCCACGGTTAATTTGGGTAAGACCATTAATTCTAGGTTGAATGAGCTGAGGGAGGAGGACCCGGGATTAGAGGAAGTGACTGATTATTTGCAAGTTAAAGATTCTAGGTTAGGTAGATTTTATTTGTTGCCTAAGATCCACAAGGGTCTTAGTAGTGTTAAGGGGAGACCGGTCATTTCCAACTGTGGTACAATAACAGAACATATTTCAGAGTATTTAGACCACCACCTTAACCCGTTGGTTAGCCAAAGTAGATCATATGTTAAGGACACTAACCACTTTCTATCTAGGCTAAGTAAGTTAGGTAAGATACCAGAGGGGGCTTTGCTGTGTACAGTTGATGTTGTGGGACTCTATCCCAGCATTCCACACGGGGAGGGTTTAGAGGCCATCAGGGAGGCGCTGGATAGCAGGGAAAACCCGGGCGTGGCTACTGATACCCTAGTGGGGTTGGCGTCCTTGGTCTTGGAGAATAATTATTTTGAATTTAATGATAGGTTATATAGGCAGAAATTGGGCACGGCTATAGGTACGAAGTTCGCTCCGGCCTATGCCAATCTCTTCATGACCCGGTTGGAAGAGAGGTTGTTGGATGCTTCAGCTGACAAGCCCCTCGTCTGGATGAGATTCATCGATGATGTATTCTTTATCTGGACGCATGGGGAAGAAAAGTTGAAGTCTTTCATCAATCATCTCAACAGTAGTCACGAAACCATTAAGTTTACTAGCGAGCAATCACGGGATAGTATTAGTTTTTTGGATGTTCAGGTTAGCATGAGGGAGGGGGGAGTCCTTTCGACAGACTTGTTTTGCAAGTCAACTGATACACATCAGTACTTGCATAAGAAGTCTTGTCACCCCTGGCACACGAAAAAGGCGATCCCCTATGGTCAGGCTCTTAGGTTTCGTAGGATATGTTCGGAAGATCGCCAATTTCAGGAGAGGGTAGGCGAGTTAGCTGGATGGCTTAAGGACAGGGGCTACGAAGAGTCTTTAGTTAACGAGCAAATAGATAGGGTACGTAGGTTGGATAGGGCAACTCTTCTAGCAAATTCGGGAAATAGGACCAATGACCAAGGGAGGGGGGAAAGGGTTCCACTTGTTGCGACATATCATCCAGCGCTCAATAGTTTGGGGAAGGTTGCCAGGAGACTCCATCCTATGCTCACGAATTCGGAGGAGCATAGGGAGGTGTTTCCTGAGCCACCTTTGATAGCATTTAGGAGATGTAAGAACCTTAAGGACATGCTTGTTAGGGCTAGGCTTAGTAATGAGGGAAATGGGGGGACTGATAAGAAGGGATGTTCTCGTTGTGGTAAATCTCGTTGTCAAGTGTGTAATGTCATGAGCAATAGTGAGCATTTTCATTCGAACATAGATAGCCGGGAATATAGGATAAACTATTCGTTTAACTGTGACTCGTCAAATGTTGTGTATTTGTTGGAATGTACTGTTTGTGGTGTACAATATGTTGGTAGCACCTGCACGCCTTTTAGGCTTAGGTTTAACAATTACAAGGCGTGCAGTCGTAAGTTTAATTCGGGGGCCTCAGTACCCCAGGTGGAATTCTTCAGGCATTTTACTGAAGAAGGCCACCACGGGTTTCTGAAGGATATTAGTGTCAAGATAATTGATAGGCTAACGGGGGGAAATAGGATGCGGGAAAGCTTCTGGCAATATCGGCTAGATTGCTTTGCCCCTAAGGGTTTAAACACTAGGCAGGTAGATACATAGATTTCATTTTTGTTTGCATTTTGGTTGTTGTGTTGTTTTGATTTTTGCGCTCAGCTTTTCGTTAGGGACACACGCTGTTTTTTTAAGTAAACTCTTTCTGCCCATCCGCTCTTGGATCTTCATATTGTTTGTTTTATTTTAGCACAGGCTTCTCTCAGCTCCGGCGAGACAGACATAGCCACCGACTTCAGCAGTTCTTAATTCTGCGCTTTCTTTGATCTTTCTTCACCGCCTCTGTCATCAGCCGCTACTTTTACACCTTATTGGTACTCATTGTATGTTGGTAGGTCCCGCTTAGGTTATTGTTTTTGTATTGTTTCTGGATTTTGAGATTGATATGTATGCTCTGTCTTATTAAAAGAACAGTCATTACTGATGAAGGCTTTCGCCGAAACGTTTAAAGAATGTGTTTTTTATGAGTTTTTATATCTACTTTAATTCGCATTGTGAAGGAGCTTATGAGAATATATATATATTCAGAGTAGTGTTCACTCGCGTTTCATAGGGGGCCAAAGAAACAATTAGTTCATATTGTAATGGGAATGGCTCGATCATGGTCAGCTCTGCTAGATCGATAATTAAAATTGAAATCCTATAAAAGGTAACCGAAAACACTCAGCTGTGTCAGTTAGTCAGCAAAATGCCTAACGTAAAGGTTACAAGAAGACCAAATCCAAAGGCTACTCGCTGGACATTTTCAGTCAGTAACCACGGTGACCTAGATGTTGAGTTACTCATTGCCATCTGGCAACAGCTAAGACATCCATTAAGGTATCTGTGTTATGGCAGGGATGACAAGGAGATAAAAGGATACTTAGAGTTCAAAAAAGGCTCGCAAGTATACTTATCACAAATGAGGAGTCTATTCGGCGATGCTGCGGAGAGAACAATGTTCCAGCAGGCAAAAGGTTCGAAGCAACAATTGGTCAGGCAATGCAATGCAATAGGAAATTTGCAGGAAATGAAAGAAGAAACAGAGAGAGTCACCCTCGAGGAGATGGCAGAAGAGCTAAAAGTCAATGGAGAAGGCGAGACCTCACGAAAATATGGCGACGACTTTTGGTCAAACTACGCTGCCATCAAGAATACTGCGGCAAGAATGAAAAACATCGAAGCCGAAGAGGTAATCAGAGAGAAAATGAAAAGTATGGAGTTGCGCCCCTGGCAAAAATGGGTTGTGTCGATGATGGAGTTCCAGGGTGATCGGAGAGTGTTGTTTGTGGTGGATGAGGCTGGTGGACTTGGCAAGACATGGCTCACTAAATGGTACCATGTGAATTTGCAGGCAGCGGTTTATACAACAACAAAGCGTGGAGATGTCGCATATGCGTACAATGGGGAAAGTGGCGTCATTTTCGACCTAAGCCGATCACAGCTAGAGAAGATCAATTTCGATACGATCGAATCCATAAAGAATGGAATGATCTTTTCGACGAAGTATGAATCGAGACTCAAGCTGTACCAGCCACCGAGAGTCGTTGTGTTCATGAATAAGAGACCAGAACTGTACAAAAATCTCTCAAATGACCGCCTTGAAATGCTTTGGTTCAAGAAAGAAGACGGTGGCGAGAAGACAGTCGTAGCAAGGGCGTGGAATGAACGGTGCCACCAACTCGAAAATTCACTGAAATTCGTTCCCCTGGAGAGGATTGAAGAGCTGATGTCAATGAGAGTTAAAACAAAATTCTACCATTTCTTTAACAATCAAGAGAATGATGACGAACTTGAAAGTATTGAACGATCAAGAACCCAACAACAAGAAATAATTCACGACAGCCAATGTTTATGTGAAGACTGCGTATTTGAGAACAGAATCAGAGAGAATAAAGAGACATCAACGTGTCAGTTATCAGAAAGAAGCATTTCTTTGTAGTGATATTGTTGTTCTTGAGTTGTGTCTTCGGCCTGCACCCTCTCCCAGAATCGTTGTGCGTATCTAATTTTTATGTATCTTATCTTCTCACAAGGTCTTGATTTTATAAATCAGATACACAGAATTAGGTACATGACGAAATTACTGGGAATTTAATGTGTAATTGTGAAACAATAATACAATTTGAGTATTCAGTAGCATGGTTCTAAAGCCTATCAATCTTAAGGGGAATATCTCATTTTCATGTACCTTATTTTCTCCCAAGGTCTTGATTGAGAAAATCAGATACACAAATAAGATACATGACGCAATTACAGGGAACCAATGTGTACTTGTAAAACAATGATGTAATCTGGAATACAAAGTCACAGGGATCTAAAGCCTATCATTCTTAAGGGAAATATCTCATTTTCATGTATCTTATTTTCTCCCAAGGTCTTGATTGAGAAAATCAGATACACAAATAAGATACATGACGCAATTACAGGGAACCAATGTGTACTTGTAAAACAATGATGTAATCTGGAATACAAAGTCACAGGGATCTAAAGCCTATCATTCTTAAGGGAAATATCTCATTTTCATGTATCTTATTTTCTCCCAAGGTCTTGATTGAGAAAATCAGATACACAAATAAGATACATGACGTAATTACAGGGAACCAATGTGTACTTGTAAAACAATGATGTAACCTGGAATACATAATCACAGGGATCTAAAGCGTACCATTCTCAAACGGGATATCTCATTTTCATGTATCTTATTTTCTCACAAGGTCTTGATTGGGAAAATCAGATACACAAATAAGATACATGACGTAATTACAGGGAACCAATGTGTACTTGTAAAACAATGATGTAACCTGGAATACATAATCACAGGGATCTAAAGTGTACCATTCTCAAACGGGATATCTCATTTTCATGTATCTTATTTTCTCACAAGGTCTTGATTGAGAAAATCAGATACACAAATAAGATACATGACGTAATTACAGGGAACCAATGTGAGCTTGTAAAACAATGATGTAATCTGCAAAGTCACAGGGATCTAAAGCCTATCATTCTGCAGGGGAATATCTCATTTTCATGTATCTTCTTTTCTCACAGGGTCTTGATTGAGAAATTCAGATACATAAATAAGATACATGACGTAACTACAAGGAACCAATGTGTGCTTGTAAATCCATGATTTAATCATGAGTCACAGGGTTCTAAAGCAATCCATTGTTCAGGAGAATATCTAGTTTTGCCATGTATCTTGTGTTTCAATAAAGGACATTTCCAACAAAATCAGATACAAAAAACAAGATATCTTATCCAATAATACAAGTTCTACGGTACAAACATACCTCAGTCCCCTGAAATTATGTCATGTATCTCTTTTGCAAAATTAAGACCATTTGAGAAAATAAGATACATGAAAATGAGATATTCCGCTTGAGAATGGTACACTTTAGATCCCTGTGATTATGTATTCCAGGTTACATCATTGTTTTACAAGTACACATTGGTTCCCTGTAATTACGTCATGTATCTTATTTGTGTATCTGATTTTCTCAATCAAGACCTTGTGAGAAAATAAGATACATGAAAATGAGATATTCCCCTAAAGAATGATAGGCTTTAGATCCCTGTGACTTTGCAGATTACATCATTGTTTTACAAGTACACATTGGTTCCCTGTAATTACGTCATGTATCTTATTTGTGTATCTGATTTTCTCAATCAAGACCTTGTGAAAAAATAAGATACACGAAAATGAGATATTCCCTTTAAGAATGATAGGCTTTAGATCCCTGTGACTTTGCAGATTACATCATTGTTTTACAAGCACACATTGGTTCCCTGTAATTACGTCATGTATCTTATTTGTGTATCTGATTTTCTCAATCAAGACCTTGTGAGAAAATAAGATACATGAAAATGAGATATTCCCCTAAAGAATGATAGGCTTTAGATCCCTGTGACTTTGCAGATTACATCATTGTTTTACAAGTACACATTGGTTCCCTGTAATTACGTCATGTATCTTATTTGTGTATCTGATTTTCTCAATCAAGACCTTGTGAGAAAATAAGATACATGAAAATGAGATATTCCCCTAAAGAATGATAGGCTTTAGATCCCTGTGACTTTGCAGATTACATCATTGTTTTACAAGTACACATTGGTTCCCTGTAATTACGTCATGTATCTTATTTGTGTATCTGATTTTCTCAATCAAGACCTTGTGAGAAAATAAGATACATGAAAATGAGATATTCCCCTAAAGAATGATAGGCTTTAGATCCCTGTGACTTTGCAGATTACATCATTGTTTTACAAGTACACATTGGTTCCCTGTAATTACGTCATGTATCTTATTTGTGTATCTGATTTTCTCAATCAAGACCTTGTGAGAAAATAAGATACATGAAAATGAGATATTCCCCTAAAGAATGATAGGCTTTAGATCCCTGTGACTTTGCAGATTACATCATTGTTTTACAAGCACACATTGGTTCCCTGTAATTACGTCATGTATCTTATTTGTGTATCTGATTTTCTCAATCAAGACCTTGTGAGAAAATAAGATACATGAAATTAGATACGTAGTTGACATAATCTCTTGGAACCTTGTGTGATTCTTGCAACGGTTGAAAAAGCTATGCCCTTGGAGCCCTGTACTTACATTACGTGAGAAACTGTTTGAAGAAATCCAGCAAAAACATAAAGACCAAGTTTAAAAAATACAGCGCGAAAATGGGAATATTTTTTTATAATTCAAAATCGATGCTATTTCTTTGAATTAAAGCGTTCAAATATAGCGTTCTTTCTTTTTTTAACAAGTTATTAGTGAATCCTTCCCCGTGAAAGAAGTTTCCTTCACTTTCTTGATAATATCTCTGCACGCTTTTTGAGAGAATCTGCTGTCCTCTTTTTGTTGAATTTGAAGCGTGGATCTCGCAGCATGGCTGTCCATTTCCCAAATCCATAAATTTTTAGGCATTTTTTCAAAAAGAGGTCTTCCTCAGGAGTGAAGGGCACTCTTTGACCAACAATCGGCTTTGATTTCATTTTACTCGCTTTTCGCACTGGTGGTTGAAAACTCGTAATGCTCTCCTGTGACGAACTTGTCGGTGTACCCCTGTCCTCGCATTCAATCCTTTGGTCTGATGGAGTTTCGCCCTCAAGTGATGTCACATCCTCGGAATCGGAATGGTCGTCGCAGTCGAAAATAACTTTTCGCACTTCTTTGTTTACTTTGCTGTTCTGTAACTTTTTCATTGCCGATTTTGCAGTGGATGCTATTTCACGAGAACTTCTTTTCTGATAATATGTCCTCGCCACTTGCGAACTATGTTTCTGATCACGAGTGACAGCATCTTGCTCCTCCAACGAAAGTTTACGAGAACTTTCGGTCTCCACAATTTGGCGATACCTTGTCGGATGGACGTACTTTCCAATTGCCTTAAATACAAGCTCCGACATCAGGTTGCTAAAGTTTTTAAACTGTGTTCCACTTCTCGTCACGAGAACATAGTCGCATTGTGGGTTCAACAGTGGTCGCACATATTGAATGTATTCGTCAAGTATTCGTGTGCTCGTTTCGTCAAAAATTAGAGAGTCAAAGCTGTACTGATTGGCAGTCTTGAATTCGGTTTGATCGACGAATCCATCACTTTCTTTTGACTTTTCAAACATCGACAACGAAAAATACTGATAAGTCATCGGTCTTGACCCCTTCACCCTTGTAAACAAGTAGACAGCAACGAAACGAGTGGCGAAAGTAAGATCGGCAGCTGTAACTGAAGTTAATGGGTAGTCTTTACATCTCGTTAGTACGTCCTTGTAACGCGAAAGATGAAAGGGTATTACTTTCTCCATCTCCTCCATTGTCGCCCATTGATTCGTTGCTTGTAGAACTTCAATCGAGAGGTTCTTAGTCCATTCGGTGATTTTACGTCTTGCAAGTGCTCTCTTCCCCCTGTTGATATACACCTCCGATGTTGCTAAATTCCCGAGAACTGTGCTCGAGAGTCCAGCCGACTTGCGAAAATCAATCAAGTCTGTTATCGCTTGAAGGTATCCAAACTGAGCTGAACTGCCGAGACCCCATTCCTTCCCAATGTGCTCTATGAAATTGCATACGAGTCCTGCCGAACCAATACAATAGTCTACATGTTCTTCGGTTAACTGATCGTCATCATCTTCGCTACAAAACTTCAAAAACTTCATTACCCGAGTTCCATTTTGTGCGGCTTGAGTTTCTGACATTCCCCCGCCACATACTGCACACAGCCACTCGATGTACTTTTTGCCAAGACCCTCCTTGACAGGGAAACATGGTCTTTTTGTGGTATCAGCACGCTTTCTTAAACTTGCATTGCACTTTAGTCCATCACTGTTGCTTTGTTGTCGTATGGAATGTTCGATTACCCTTTCGCTTGGCTTTATGTCAAAATAGTAATACCATCTGTGCTTTGTGTCAATGTGCTTTCTGCAGCCCCTTTTGCTGAAAAACTGTCTATTCTCACAGAAATTAACTGGGCAAAGAAAGGTCTTGTCTTTGCTTTCTCGCAATATTATCGTTCGTCGCTGTTCTCTTGCGCCTTCAACCTTTGACCAGTCCATGTCGACTAGCTCGCTTACGATAAAGTTCATTTTATACCGACAATAAAAAGAGCATACCAGCAAGCACGCATTTTGATATTCCTAAACAACTTTTCTTCCCCAGGGAAAAATTAAAAAGCATTTTCATGATGATCCGATTTGTTCCCCCTTCAACGATTTCTAAACAAAGAAACACAAAGTTAAACAGTCACAGAGGAATTCAACTAGCACTGTCTCCACTGCATCTCTTGGGAACCCAATGGAGACAGGGCCTCCAGAATGATTCCTTGTCTAGATCATTCTCAAAGGGAATGACTGGATCATTCTCGAGGGAACTATGAGATGCCTAGGTCTTGGTTCATCATTGTGATCTTGGCAGACATTCTGTGAGGACAGCAGTGAACAATGATCTCGTAGTTATGTCAGCTCTTGTTGCCTATGGGATGAAATCCTTGTTCTCCTGCGACATTGTTAGGGTAATCAAGGACCTCTGAGTTCAATAGGGTCAAGGTCCAACTTTTTGTTCCTTCTCTGTTGAGAATTGGGGGTACCTCCTTCGACAAGCAAGGTACAATGGGTTTATAAAACTCAGATTAATAAGCGTGTATAAATTAGCAAAGTATATGTATACTTTCAACTTTCCCCCGAAAACCAATGCATAAACACGACTTAAATTCAATGAACAGTATAATGAGTTAGAGAGATATATATATCTATATATATATATATATATATATATATATATATATATATATATATTCAACAGCTAGCGAGCAACCAGGATTTCTCCTTTTTCGGTATATATATATATATATATATATATATAGACACTCAAAGAAAAACACTTCTGGTAAACGTTTCGGCGTAAGCCTTCATCAGTAATAACTTTTCCAAATCCAACAGAGCATACATATAGATTACGAAATTTAAAACAATAGCCTAGGCGGGATCTTACCTATTACAATACGCATTGAAAAAGTGTTAAAGTAGCGGTAATGACAAAGGTGGCAGGAGAACGATCACAAGAAAGCGCAGAGTTAAGAGCTGCCGAAGTCGGTGTTTGTGTCTGTCTCGCAGGAGCTGGAAAAAATGTCTATTAAAACAAAACAAACGATAGAAAGATCCCAGAGTGGATGGGCAGAAAGAAATCCCTAATAAAACAGCGTGTGTCCCTAACGAAAAGCTGAGTGCAAAAAATCAAAACAACACAACAACCAATAAGTAAACAAAAATGAAATCTATGTATCTACCTGCCTAGTGTTTAAACCCTTAGGGGCAAAGCAATCTAGCCGATATTGCCAGAAGCTTTCCCGCATCCTATTACCCCCCGTTAGCCTATCAATTATCTTTACGCTAATATCCTTCAGAAACCCCCGGTGGCCTTCTTCAGTGAAATGTCTGAAGAATTCCGCCTGGGGTACTGAGGCCCCCGAATTAAACTTACGACTGCACGCCTTGTAATTATTAAACCTAAGCCTAAAAGGCGTGCAGGTGCTACCAACATATTGTACACCACAAACAGTACATTCCAACAAATACACGACATTTGACGAGTCACAATTAAACGAATAGTTTATCCTATATTCCCGGCTATCTACGTTAGAATGAAAATGTTCACTATTGCTCATTACATGACACACTTATATATAAATATTCAACAGCTAGCGAGCAACCAGGATTTCTCCTTTTTCGGTGACAATATATATATATATATATATATATATATATATATATATATATATATATATATATATATATATACTGGGATTGATATATTGTATATCGACACTTTGATTGTATACATATTTGTATATATACTGGGTATATATATATTGAGTATATATAGTAATTCTGCTATATAAATGTGTGTATAGCAGAACAGACTGAAAAACCAAAATGTGCGCAAAAGATCACACTGATGCCTGCTCTATCATGTTGTTGTACATCTTCTCTTAAATTTGGCCTTAAGTAAGACCGGCACTTTTGGCCAGTATTACCTTGCGAAATTGAAGGTTTCATTTAACCTTAGACCTTCGTGCCACTCGGCTTTGATCAATTGGCTGGAAATTTTCAACATAAGCTGGAGCCGTTCCTTTGAAAAATTTTATAATGCTTACTTACACAGGCATGTTGATCAAATCTGTCCTTTGTGGGAAGCCAATATATAGCTTTAAATTCTGTATCCCCAACATGTGCTGTGTTTTAAAATCAGGTAGAAGCAAATGCATCTGTTCTGAGCTAATTGGATTTCCTTGGCCATCCTCTTATTTAATATCGGGAACCACGAGGTGCATGCGTAATCAAAAAGGGGTTGGATAAGAGTATTTAAAAGCAATCTACGAAAGGAGTTATCCAAGAAACATCGCTTTCTACACAAAAGTGTCACAAATGGTTGCAGATTTGTAGATAAATATGTAGTTGCTTCAAAGCGCTACCTCTGTTGCTCTCCAGCAATGTAAATTGAGCAAAGTTTCAAAGAAATGGTTCTATTGTTGTATCTAAATTTCTCTGCATTTTAAAAAGGTATATTAGTGTTATTCATCTACAAAACAACGCGGTCAATCTTTTCTTTTATACATTCGCGGTCAAAGCTCTGGTTGGGAGGTGGAGGCATCTTTGAACTTTTAAGGTCAATGTTTCCACCCTCAACAAGGATTCTATGTTCAATATAACTATCGAGAATTGTCTTGGAAATCATCAGCCATCTATCAAAGCTTAACCTTTTTTGCCAGGCCCAACAAATCTGTTCACTATTTTCGGGACACTCGGCATGATTTGAGACAGTTTGGGACACTCGGAATAATTTGGGATAGTTTAGGACACTTGGTATGATTAGGGACTGTTTGGGACATTCAGTATCATTTGGGACAGTTGGTGACATTCGGTATAATCCAATAACTAAACAAAAAAGTTAGTCATCTGTTTTGAAGTCGTAATTCACGAACCACAACTTCGAGGTGTAAAATATAAATTCAATTCGACGTGACTTACACTTGATTTTCAAAATTCTACAGTGCAGTATTTGTTATACAAGAAAGAATTTCTTAAAAAATAGTCCGTTCCATTTGGCTAAAAAGTCGTTGATTCATGCTATCTAATCGCTGCAACGAAATTTTGAATTCCAAGGCTGTTGCTGCGGCTCTGGCTTCGCCATCGCTTCGCCATCACCATCGATTCCCTAGCAAAGAGGCTGTTCAAACTGATATAAGCTCTTCAGTCAGTGATATTTCGAAACAAGAATTTTTCCAAATCTTCTCTCAATTCCTTCCTTACTCTCTTTGCAAACAGTAGACCAAAAAGGCATAGAGCTGCGGGGAAACTTTTATTCAATCTGTGATGTGACAAATCTAAAAGTGCAGCATTATAACGATACAAAGACACCTGGTCGCGCTGTGCTCGTACCGTCCTTTGCAGAGCTGTCTGCTCTGTAGCTAATATTTCTGACGCGAAAGTAATCATCACGTGATTACCTTGGTAAATTATGATTGGTTAACTTTGCTAAAACAAGACTGTAAATTAGGTCGGCACCTTGTTTATTCCGTTGTTTTGGATCTTGTAGTTTTATAAACACTCTTGCCGAAGAAACGAAACGTTGTAACAGCGTTGTATATCAACTAGCAAAGCAGTCACATACAACAGCGTCGTAAGCCCGTTATTTCGGAAGGAAACAACGCGACAAAGTATCTAGTGTGCCTGCAGCCATTGACTTTATCCTCGTCTTTCTGCATGTCAGTTATCGTTCATCAGTCTGTCAGATCTATTGTCACAGCACATTTTGAAAGCTATTGCTAGAGTAAAAACTTGAGTTAAATCTCGAACTTGCTGGCTGTACTTCCAGGCCTGTCGTTTGGGGCCATCCGTATTTCTCACTCCTCTCCAGGCCCTCTAAAACGCTGGCAGGGAGCTGAAGATTGCTTTCCTGCACCCGTTCCGGATTCCCCAGCATTTTACCGGGCAAACAGTTCTCATAGAAATTTAGGAGGAAACTAGCAAATCCAGAAAGGCCTACACAAACGTTTGATCGTTGGAAGACATTGGGGGAGGATCACTATGAATGAATCCAAATCAAGCTTACCAGCCTCTGTTTAATGCAGGTACCATGATGCATGGCATCGTTGAATTCGGCTCCTAACTTCCTTCAACTCTGACTCAACAGCTAAGATCATTTCATGACCCTTTTCGAAATGCTACCATCAACAGTTCGTTATGTGTGACAAGATTTCGTGCCTGCAACGCTGTCTGTTACATCTGCAAGAACAAGGGGGTATTATCCTCCTTAGACATGGATGATAAAATAAAACCCTAAAAACGAGAAAATAGGAAAATAAGAACTTACAGACTGATTTTTGCAACGCAAAGACAACAAAAGATTAGAGCACACAAAATGATCTATCGCCGCATTCTTATTAGGTGAAGCAATCTTTCCAACGAACTTAATAACAACGTACTCCTGTTAACTCTAAAAATCATCCATAACTCTGTTTAGTTTGATTAGAAAATTTCAAACTCCGTTGTGAGCCACACAAACACAACCATCGTGTCTGATCTTTTTTAGTCGTGCATTTCAACGTTTATCCCAGATTAGATGACACATGATTTTTGCAACAACGCCTCAATTACCTATCCAAAACATTTTCATTCGAGTGATCGCAGATTTTGTCTCGGGGGAAATCAAAGCCTTCTGTTCCTCGCTCAGGGTATCGTTCTAGAAGCATAGTGTTTCTTATATCCACCAAAAAATTACAATATAGATTTACAAACTACAATAGTTTACAAAATTACTATACAACTATACAATAAATACTACTGGAACGACACCCTAAGGAGCAAAAGGCTATGACAGCCCCGAGGGAAATTGAACATAGGGATTAAAATTACTGCGTGTCTGAGGCCCCGTTCACACTGCTCCGTTTTCATGTGAAAACGGATTAAAACCTCTCCGTTTTGCCTTGCGTTTGGATTGCGCCGCTGTGAAAACGGAGCTTTTCGAAGACGCTAATGAAAACGCATGAAAACGCACAGTGTGAACGCCAAAACGGAGACATTTGAAAACGCTGCACATTCCCTTGTTAATAGACAGTTGATTACAAAGCATTCAAAGTCGCCATTCAAAGTAACAAAAGGCATTGTTTCGAAAATGGGAATAACAACGCAGCTTTGCTGGAGCAATGTGAACGCCTATCGTTTTCATAGCGTGTTTATTTGAAACGGAGCAATGTGAATGGGCAGCGTTTTCATCAACAAAAACGGATAGAAATGAAAATGGAGCAATGTGAACGTAGCCTGAAATAAGATGCCATCAGCCACTACGAAAAATGTCTGCGATTCATTCATTTCATTTCATTTCATTTAATCTTATTTAAGCACAAAATCCATTCAGTTAAATACGATACCAAAAGAAAATAGAAATATAACAAATATCGCGTGGCGCGTGGTATCTAATTTGAAAGAGAAGTTAGCTAAATAAGAGAAGTTAGGTAAAAGAAAAACGAAATTAATAACAAAGAAAAGAAATGCACGTTTAATCAAATGGGAAGAAGTGGTTGTGGGTCATAATGGTTTATAACGGAGTAAGCATTGTATTGTAATTTTGTAAGTAGCGTAGTGTTCAATATGCAGTGTAAGTTTTCAGTGCAACGAGGAAAAAAGATGACGGAATTACAAAGGACAAAACAAGGAAAGTTTTGGTAATACGATAGAATTAGTTGCTTGAATTGACACCTCAGTTCGAAGCAATTAGCGACTGCAGACAAAGGAAATTCCTCAACCGGTAAATCAAAGCAAACACGACCGCAAAAGTTGCCCGGAAACGATTGGGCAAACTCTCGCCTTCTGCAAGCGAAAGGTGGTTCTTAAGAGAAGTTATGTGCTTATGACGAAAGAAGAAGAGTAAATAAAAAATTCTGTCTCGCGGATTTTGTTTATTTGGTTCAAGAGCTGTGTGGTGATTGTTTCATTTAAGCCCAAAATAAAAGAGAATTATAGTGCCTTCTGCTCGGTTTCTGAATCAAATTTCTGCTCGGATTCTGAATGCAAGGCAGAGCTTTAGACTTACCCTTCTTCTTTCGTTATACATATAACTTCTCTGAAAAACCACATTTCGCTTGCACAAGGTGTGAGTATGCCCTACCAGGTTCAGGGTAAACTTTTGCGGCCGTGCTTGTTTTGATTTACCGTTTGAGAGAATTTCATTCGTCTGCAGTTTGCTTTGAATTGGGGTGTCAATTAAAGCAACTGTTGCTATTGTATTACAAAATCTGTCCTGGTTCCTCTGCCCTCAAATCTCATCTAAATGTAATCAGGGGCTCAATTGAATTGAAAGTTCCATCATGATGGCCGTAGCAATTTACAAATCTAGCAATCTGATTGGTCTCCCTGAAAACGGTCTGTATAGGCCATGGACCTAAATAGGGTCAGGTTTTTCAGAGTAACATTATGAGTCTCTAATTACCGAAGCACCGTCAAGTTAAATAGCACCTGGGGGGTACATGACTTGCGGATGGACGGGCGTCTGCCGCCTGGCTTTCAGAAGGATACCCTTTTATAATTACCAAAACTTGCTGTCATACCCACTTTTATGATGAATTTTTGCGGAAAATGACCCGTTTTTGGCCATTTTTCGCCAATTTCTGGATAACCCACCCATGTTTATGAAAAATCTGCCGAAAAAGAGACCCTTGTTTAGAGAATTTTGACCCGAAAACCCACCCATATGGGTGGCACATACCTGCACCCTAAACATGTTATGTACCCCCGGGAATAGCACAGGGAAACAAGGGACTCCAGATTACAATTCTAAGTGATTTCATTACAGATATACTCATGTGGTTGAAATGTGAGGGGAAGAACTTGAATGGGGCTCACTTCAAGAGAGGAGGAGACACAATGGGTAGCAATGTTCAATACCATACATCAAAGACAAGCATATGGTTTAAATCTTTCAGAAGGTGGTGTCAGATTCTCTTACCTTTTTAAACTGAATACCTAGAAACCCAGGGAGCTACATAACATGTTGAGAGTATGGGTATATGCTGTTGATAGGAGTGGGTTTCTGGGTCCAAAATTCTTAAACAAGGGACAATTTTCATCAGATTTTCCTTAAACATGGATGGGTTTGGCTAAAAATTTGCCAAAGATTGTTAAGGATGGGTAGTTTTCCCCAGAATTCATCGTAAAATTGATACAAAAGCAAGTTTTAGTACTTAGAAGGGGGTACCTTTTTGAAACCTTGGCAGCATATTTTACCTATGGACATGTCTTGTGGCACTTATCATATGACAGAAACACTGCAGAGAATTTGTTACCTTTTTTTCCTGATCCCCTTGTTATATTTCCACAAGACCAAGTTTGTTAGATTGCTTGCATTTGTTGCAGCATTCCAGATGCTCTTCACATGTGTCTTTGTGTAAGCTTGCACTGGAATACCGGTGTGAAGTGGCTGATATCTCAACATTACGATGCAGCATTTGTTTCCTGTATAAACAGATATCATAGACATACCATTCTCACTACCCACTGCAGGAGGAGTAACCATGCTTCCTTGAGTCATGTCAGGATAAATGCTGAAATAACAACAATGCTTTCTAAGGTTTTGAAGGAAACTTGGTTCATCTTAAACAAGTTTGAATGAGCAACCATAATAAAATGAGGTAAACAAGCGTCATTACATTTCTTATGTTTAAGGGGACCTAAGGCCTTCATCAAATTTGCTATTAATTCAGCGTGATGATACTGAACAGAGTCTGCACAACACAGCATAGGTTCTAAATCCTCAAGATAGTGTGTGTAAAATTCAATGACCTATTCCCTTGAACTAAATGCTTTCAAAGAAACTTTAGCTATTTTGCTATGATTCTGCCATTGGATGTTTGTAAAATCCTATATTCTTTCAGAATTAGAGTGTGTTTCTTCTTTTTGACAATTGAAAAAAAATCTTCAAAAGAACTTAAAGGTAAGGTAATTTTCAAACTATTTGACGCATTGTGGAGTAAGTCCCAAGAAAACCATAGTTTATGAATGTCTACAACATGGTATCAAGTAAAAGTCTGTCACTTTTGTGGTTTATGACTTAGAAATTTGATGATGTCATATTCTAAAATGAGCTGAAATGTAACGTTAACTGAAATTTAAAAATTCAAATTATCCAAAAATTCCAGTGGTAGGACTATGGATCAGTAGTTAAAGTTCCTAATTCGTTTCTAATTCTAAATCATTTCAAAATTCCGAAAAGTGGATCCAGGAAGGAACACGGACTGAGGAAATAGACTTCAGGCAAGTCTAGCTAGTAGGCTATAGCACCTTGGACTACGTAAGCTTTGCTTTTTCCAGGGTGTATATGAGGTGCATTTTACTAACATCGTTTTCAGCAATTTGGTTAGAAGAATTAGGTCAGACAATTTTACACCTGGCTTTTTATGCTAATGTAAAGATTTGGAACCTATGCTGCAAAAACACTTAAAATATGAAACAGAGGGAAACCAAACAAAACCGAGCAAAACCAAAACAGTCTTACAATCAAATCTTTAAAGATCGACTGTAATAGCAAATTCATTATTTCCTAAGGTCTGAATGAATGTAAACAATTAATAATAATTACTTTAGTAGTAGAAACCAGTTGGCTATGTTGCATTCCCTCAGGTAGCATTTAGTATTTAAGTAGCTTTAAGACCATGTAGCAGTGTTTCTTAACTTTCAAAAAATTACTTATCACTTGTGCTAGTTAATAAATAGATCTATTTTGGGTATTATGGAACACTTAAATTTTCAGCTTAATTCAAGATAAATTTGGCCACAAATTAATAGTATTAGCAATTTTGCTCCAATGTTTCATCAATACATTCTATTTCTCAACTGTTGGTTGTTGATAAGTGTGACAAAAACATGGCGATGGTTGAGTCAGGCATTGTGGAACACTGTCAGGTATTACCAAACAAGTTATTTCTTTTATTTGTATTATGGGTCTACTTGAAACATCTCAAGATTATGGCCGCTAGAAATAAGGTTCCTTGAATGTCCTTTGTTATTATTGGGGCTTAACTTTAGAATACCCTAACTTAAGTGTCCCTTGACTAAGATAAGGCTCAAATCCTTACTGGTTCTCAGAACACGCGAAAATCATCCAACCTTACGAAAATCAGCCAATGGCATCGCCGCTTCTAGCCCCTTGAGACAAAATCAGTCGTTTGAGGTGAAGTTTCTAGTACCCTCACAAAAACTGAAATGGATGCTAAAATATTGCAGTTATTTGACATATTTTTTGATAAATCAGTTGCAGAGATATCCATCCAGAGTTGTTTACATGTTTAGGCAAATATCTTATTTGGGGCCGGAGCTACGAGCGTTTTCCGGTCAAGAAAAAGTGACCTTTCTTCGAAAATTCATATAAATTGTTAGAATAGAGATATATCGTTGAAAATTTCACAGAATATGTACATTAACCTGGGCAATAACCCAGATTCATTTGGTTTCCTACGATCTCAAAATATTTGACAAATTTCAGTGATTTCCAACAGGCAAGGCAAATGGGCCTACGCTCATCCTGGGTAGAAAGCCATTCTTGGGCCTGGAATCGGCCAATTATACAATCCTTAGAAAGGTAATTCACTCACAGTTGACTCCAGCACCAATTTGAGCTCATTTATCCATTATATTGGGGCTAACATCGACGGAAAGCAAGCAGTTTTGTGCGAATTTGAAGAAACTTCCACGTTCCATGTTATGTCCAAAAACGCAACAACTCTCCTCCACTGTTGACAAACACTCGAGGCAGTGGTGTTGCGACTCAAGAGAAGTATGATGTCATTGCCCTGCCCTCCTGGGAATGTTTAAAAATGTCAAAATTATTTTATATTTCAAAGGACTTTTTTAAATAGCTCTCCATTTTACATTTATCGTATATTTTCAAAACAAGGGTATTTCATGTCTCAAACAATGTAAAAATACATTTTAAACATTCAGGATTGCAGAGCAATGACACAATACTTCTGTTGAGTCGCAACACCACTGCCTCAAGTGTTTGTAAACAGTCGAGGAGAGTTGTTGCATTTTTGGACATAACATGGAACGTGGAAGCTTCTTCAAATTCGCACAAAACTGCTTGCTTTCTGTCGATGTTAGCCCCAATATAATGGATAAATGAGCTCAAATTGGTGCTGGAGTCAACGGTGAGTGAATTACCTTTCTAAGGATTGTATAATTGGCCGATTCCAGGCCCAAGAATGGCTTTCTACCCAGGATGAGCGTAGGCCCATTTGCCTTGCCTGTTGGAAATCACTGAAATTTGTCAAATATTTTGAGATCATAGGAAGCCAAATGAATCTGGGTTATTGCCCAGGTTAATGTACATATTCTGTGAAATTTTTAACGATATATCTCTATTCTAACAATTTATATGAATTTTCGAAGAAAGGTCACTTTTTCTTGACCGGAAAACGCTCGTAGCTCCGGCCCCAAATAAGATATTTGCCTAAACATGTAAACAACTCTGGATGGATATCTCTGCAACTGATTTATCAAAAAATATTTCAAATAACTGCAATATTTTAGCATCCATTTCAGTTTTTGTGAGGGTACTAGAAACTTCACCTCAAACGACTGATTTTGTCTCAAGGGGCTAGAAGCGGCGATGCCATTGGCTGATTTTCGTAAGGTTGGATGATTTTAGCGTGTTCTGAGAACCAGTAAGGATTTGAGCCTTATCTTCCCTTGACTGAAATACCTGGATATTGGATATGCAGTGAACAAAGCACTAGACAAGCCAACATCAAATTTGTGTGGGAAGATTCCCACTTAATTACTAGTAGAAAAACAAAGGATGCTGTGACTTCCCTGATCATGTCACTGTGTATCAGTTCCCAGTATCTACGGTATCCAATGTATCCAGTATCCATTGTATCCACTATCCAGTGTCCAGAGTGGAAAGTTTGTATCTTGCACAAGAAAGTCAAGATGGCCTAGTAAGGCTGCGGGAAAATTTGCAGTTGACAACAATAGATTAAACAATAGATCCTTTGTTTATTGCCAACTGCGTGGCCAAGATTGAAAACCGAGTACACTCCTGTGTGTTGCACTCGCAGTACAAACTTTCCAGTCTGGTCTCTGGTCCAGTGTCCACCAGCGATGTGGAGAGTGCATAAAATGCTGAAGCAGCCTAACCACAACAAAATATGGCAACAGATGTCTAATAGAGTTGCACCAAGTGACGCTGGCGAACTTTTTCTGACATCCTGGCCTCTAGGCTTCATTTCTTGACAATTCCACAATACCCGACGTCCCATAATACCCCAAACCAACTCTAATAGGCCTTTAGGCCCGATTTAGGCCAATCCATTGATGCTTCTCTTCTCAAATCAAAAGGATCCTAGGAGGTGGAGCCAAAAGGCCCATATCCTTGGACTTGGTTTCTTTAGTCCAAGTAGCCTTTGCGAGAAGGCTCATGAACGGAAATAATTTCATGGCTTACTTCCCTGATAACTCTGCAAATTTACCTCATCATAATTTCAACAGCGCTTCTTCTTAGACTTCTCTTTGATCTCCAAACACGACTTTGTTCTGTGCTGTGGCTGTGACAGCTTTCCTTCGGTTCTGCGTTGTTGTTGTTGCATATTGCAAAAAATAATGGCGCGAAAAGGAGCTCCAAAACAAGAATTCAACACATTTATCTTTGTTCTTATCGTAAGCAACAAGGGCAAATTTTGTAATAAAATAGCATCAGTTGCTTTGGTTCACACCTCAAATCAAAGCGATTAGTGAATGTAGACAAAAGAAATCCTCTCAACCGGTGATTTAGGAGCTGAGGATTAACAGCTAAAATTTGAGTGCTACGTATTCAAGAATTGTAATGCCTTCTCCTTGGTTTCTGAATCACGTAAACAAAATTCGCCAGACAGAATTTTAGATTTACCCTTCTTACTTCGTAATAAGTACATGATTTCTCTTAAAAACCACCCTTCGCCCGCACCAAGTGAGAGTTTGCCATGCCGGTTTCAGGGCAACTTTGCGGCTATTTGATTTTCATTTCATTTATTTAATCTTATTTATCCACGATATCCATTCAGTTATAGCATACAAAAAAAAAGAAAAACTAATTACAATACAAATTTCCTAAAGTTACTCTCAATGATTAAAATATATTGCCTAATCTTCCATGGATTCGTACGGAGCTGATTTCTCTTAGCTCAGAAGGTGAGATCTTAGTTTTTTTTTTAAATCGTACGATGGAATCGGTGTCTCTAATGGGCTGTGGGATATTATTCCAAGCAATTAGACCAGTGTACAAAAAACCTCTTTTGGTGTACTCTAATGTCAGTTTTTGCACATGGAGATCCCTCCTATTCCTTGTATTATATTTTGATATGACCGACCTCTCGATGAACTTATTTTGTAGGCCTGCAGGACAGAGCTGATTAACAGTTTTGTAGGTCATAACTGCTCGGTCAAACGTCATCAATTGATTTATGTTCATGAGGTCCTTATTCCAAGCATCCTTCACCTTTGAAGATTCTATTAGAGCGAGTGCTCTGTTTTGGTATTTCTGCAAAGTGCCTATCTTCGTATCGGAGAAGGCTCCCCATATCACGTTAGCATACCTTAAGTGGCTTTCAACAAGTGCTTGATATACATTGAGTAGCTGTGATTGTGGTAGGATATTTTTCAGCTTTCTGATCGATGCTAAGCCACCAACTACCTTCCCTTTGACTGATTTGTACTGTTCATGTTTGTATGTTTGAACAAACAAGGGTCATGTTTGCGGCTATGTTTGTTTTGAATTACCGATTGGGAGAATTTCCTTTGTCTGGATTCGCAAATCGCTTTGAATTGAGGTGTGAACCAAAGCAACTGTGGCTATTGTATTACAAAATCTGCCCTTGTTATAACAAGGACAGACTTTGTAAAACAATAAATAGCAGCAGTTGATTTTATTGACACCTAAATTCAAAGAGATTTGCGATTGCAGACAAAGGAAATTCTCTGAAGCAGAAATTCAAAATAGTCAAAGCCACAAAGTTTCTCTGAAACCCAGGTAGCTATCTCGCTTGTTGTGCATTCCAGAAATGGTTTTTAAGAGCAAACATGAGCGTATATTGAAAGAAGGATATATCTACATATCTACCACTTTTAATTGCGATATCAGGGTTTTGGACCTTGCGTTGTGATCCATTTAACAGGCTAGGAAATAGGACATCAGATATAAAAGTGTTTGTTTGTACGTGCGGCTATAACAATCAGTAAATACATAAATTTCGTTAAATAAAGAATATAGCCTAGAGCTTGAATTGGAAATAGGACACCTTTCATTTTGAGTATGTACTTTGATTTCTGAAACCGACAAATTTCCCCTCCACTTTACTGAGACAGATATCACAAATAATAAAGCACGAGTAAAAGAGAGCTTGGCGAGAGTTTGTATTACAATTGAAATTTCATTCTTTGTTGTTTGTCAATTTTTAAGCCGAAGATGAATGCCATCTTTAAAATGTGGCTTGGCTCCTTGAGTGCCCCCAAGGGTTCTTTGATTAATCCAGGGAATTAGGGCGGAGGATAATTTCGCACGATTGGAGAAAATTTCATACCCCATCTTTAAACACAGAAAAATTTTTCGTGCCCCATAACATAAAACACGTGGCTATTGTGTTCTTCACAGATTTTGGTGGATGGGTAAATCTATACTAAAGTTACTTCTAAAAATCCACGAATATCTCTGCAATCGCACAATATATGAGTGTTTCGTTTGATTCACTACAAAGTACAAGAGTCCATCTTCAAAATAACGCTTTCATTTTGAGAAAAGCAGTAGAAAATAACTGTTATATGGCCTATCAAAAATAATGCAAAATCGTCGTTTCGAATGAAATTTGTTTACATTACGTGACCCTGCCCCTTTAAGGAAGCTTGCTACCAAATGCAGATTAACCTGTTTGGTAGACCTGCAAACCCACCCATGCAATTAATTTATTTGGTTGCAGGCTACCTTCGCTTGTATGCTTATTCATTTTTATCTATTATATATATTTTCAGTTTGTATTTCATATTTCCTTTTTCTGTAATAGTTATATGTAGTTTTATGTAGCTTTTAATTACTTTAAGAATGGCCTCAGGGTAGACAGTATTTCGCACCTCTTGGCATCGTCTTTGCGGTATGGTAAAGTAGTTTGTAGGTATTGTAATTAGTAATATGTTTGTACAATTTTTAATCGAGAATGCAAAAAAAAATTATTAGAGATGGATTTGACGTCATGTGGGGAGATTTACTGATTGCCAGATGATTGACGACCTCCGTTCCTTATCAAAGTTCTGTGGTCTTACGCAAATCAGGAATTCAGATTGTTCCAAGGGTGTTAGGACATGGATGTTTTGATTGGTTGTTTGTTTACCTTGTTCTGATCGCTGTGTCTTGTTTTGTTGTCTTGTGTTCTGTTTTGTTTCGTTTTCAAAGCGTGATAGGCCCAGCCGCTCTCAAGTTGTTCGAATACAGCTCCCTTGTATTTCTGTGTCTTAGTGCGCCTTCGTACAAGATAGGTTCGGTTTTAAAACCTATCTTGTGCGAAGGCGCTCTAAGACACAGAAATACAAGGGAGCTCTGTCCGAACAACTTGGAGAGCGGTTGGGCCTATCCAAAACAGAATAGAAAACAAGACAACAAAACAAGACACAGGGATCAAAACAAGGTAAACAAATAATCAATCAAAACATCCGTGTTCTAACACCCTTGCTTGTCCACATTTTCCAAAACATCGACTGGAAAAGGAGGCGAAGCCTGAGAAATGATGAACTCTCGTATATTCGAAATAATATTTTCTTCTTTTATTATTATTATTATTTTTTTAGGCTCTGGTACCCAGGGTAGTTGATAACTTTTTTTGTTCATGACGTCATGACATTTGCTTTCAGAGAGCTATCTGCAGTTTAGCTAGTGAACTTTTTTAGGGTCACCCAGCAGAGTTCATTTCAAGCTAATGCTATTCAAACAAGTATTACTCATTTAGACTGCGTTGACACGATGCCGGCACATTTTGAAGACGGTGAAAAAAGTAATGGCAGCAAAATTTGAGCTAGCGATCACACGATGCCGGCACAATTTGAAAACGGTAGGAAATTTGATGGTAAAAAACTCATTGCAGGACTTTGATGCCAAAGAAAAGTACCTACACCCTAAGAATCGACCTGTCTCGATCCAAAAGCGTCGAAAAAGGTTCTGCTTACATCATTTTCTAGTGTTCAAACGATGCTGTTTCAAATTTATGCCGGTTAGGGTTCCGTTTTCAAAATCTACCTTTTCAAAATCGCCGGCAAAAAATGTGCCGTTTACGTGTGAACGGGAGGCCTATCCGTCACATTTTTCATCGTTTTCAAAATGTGCTCGCATCGTGTGAATGCAGTCTTACATCGACCTTTTTAATGACTCGATGACTGTCTTATAGTGCATGAGCATCATTCTGTTCAGTTCTCTTTCTCAAAATCATCTTCCATAGCAGATTGCTTCTTCATTTCATATTTTATGATATTAAACGCAGATCTCTTCAGGTTCCAGTGTGGATCATCAGGCCCAATGATGCAATGATGCTCATGAGGCCCACCAGGGTCAGGACGACCTATGGATGAATAAGAAAAACGCTAATAATATATAATCGACGTCATCTTCAATAGGTTAAGTTTCATTTCATCGTAAGGTACATCTGATTTTCAAACTGGTCTGTTAAAAACTCGAAGCTACGAAAGAAAATTTGTTACAAAACTAATGCGTGTCCCAAAAAAGTATACGTCTTTGCACGGTTCCTCCAAAGAAATATTGATTTCAATGAGATTTTAACTTAGATTTTGCGACCTCGAATGTCTAAATTTTTGTATGCGCAGAGGAATTCACTTAAACAGGACACAGGGGGCTTCTGGCATCATAATTGTAGAGTGGCTAGGAACAAAAAATTGCCCAGTTCAGGATCTGGCAGATACATTTCTTAACGACACCCACTAAAGAAGTCACCTGAAACGGGCTAAGTCTATATTAGTTAATGATTAACCCTATTTCACGTGGGGTATTTTTTCGATATTTTGGCATGGGGGGGGCGTTTTTCGCCCCCCCTCTTTTTCTCTGAAACCACAAAAGATATAACAATGAAACTTTCCTCCATTGTTTTTTGGACAATAAGCTCTCCAAATAGAACAATGGTAATTAATTAATCACCTGATTTGTTGCTTGGCAACCAAAAAACAAAGGAAAACTGGCCAATTTATAGCTGCTTCGCAAGAAAAATTCTATTTAATTGAATACTCAACCGATTTTAATGAGAATAGTCTTAAATGATAGGAAATACATTGTACAATTAAAATATGTACTTTCAAGCAATCTGAAGTATCTATTCATAGACCAATTAGCGCTTAATTAGCTCTTTATTCCTTTCTACTTATTGTCACTGCAGTTTTCCGTAGTTTTCTTGCTATTTCTGACATAGATCGACCTAATATGCATGAAACAAACAAGATTAAGGTAAATTGCAACAAAAATCTTAATCATTACATCAATTTATTCGAAAAATGACGTCATAAATATAAATGACGTCATAGATATTAAATTCTGCTGATGTCAGCATATTAGCAAAAATTATATATCAAGTGAAAGCTCTCATCAATAGCAATCGAATGATACATGTTTCAAGTAA
Source organism: Aurelia sp. 3 sensu Dawson et al. (2005) (assembly GCA_964020215.1). Classification (NCBI taxonomy): domain Eukaryota; kingdom Metazoa; phylum Cnidaria; class Scyphozoa; order Semaeostomeae; family Ulmaridae; genus Aurelia; species Aurelia sp. 3 sensu Dawson et al. (2005). The sequence goes on from OZ026591.1 coordinate 8,214,876, forward strand.
TTCGGACGAGAAACAAAGAAATTATGGATGCTCAAAGCTGCTTTTTGTCAACTAATCTCCAAATATGGTGCTATTGTGGTCACGTGATCAAATCTAGAACAATGAGGCATTTGAATTTTGATTGCCAATTAAATTTGAGTAAAAGTCACAAAGGTTTGTTCATCATATCTTTTGTCGTTTCGGAGCAGTGTAGAAAAGTTTGGTTGGGGGGGGGGCGTCGCCCCATGTGTAGGGTTAATAAATATGCTGAAGAGAAGCAATCAGCAATGCTTCTGATAGAAAAACCTGGTTTTTCAGCAGAAAATGCTAGTTTTTGAAGGAGCAGGTTTCTCTGGATCGATTCTCTGTTGAAAACCTCAGTTTTTTGAAAAACCAAGTTTATCTGGAGAAAAGCCTTTTCGTTAAGAAAAAAGCTAGTTTTTCACAGAAAAACTGAATTATCTACCAATTATCTGCCAGGTAGCCACAAGTTTTAGATAAACCAGGTTTTCCCCAGATAAACTATTTTCTCAAAACTATTCTTTCAATAGAAAATCGATTCAGAAAAGCATTGTTTTTCAAAAACTAGCATTTTCTGGAGAAAAACCAAGTTTTTCTCAGATAAACCAAGTTTATTTGGAGAAAAACTAGGCTTTTCAGAGAAAAACCTGGTTTACCTAATTGTGGCGTAAATCATCGCTGATCTTTGTCTTACAGCATCGGCGATGATTGGCGTGGCGATGCTCTAAGACAATGATCGGCGATGAATTATCAAATAATGAAAACCAGGCTGAAGGGGGATTCCACTCTCCCAAGAGGACAAAATGCATGAACATATCCAAGAGTCAGTATTGCTATGAAGGAGAACAAAGGAAATCTTGCTTGGTGTTTTTACTCGTTTTTGCAGGTTTTCGCAAGGGGATTTCTGCAGAAAATCTCCATGTCGACGGGAAGGAATGGCCGAATAAAGCCAGGTAAATTACTGAACTTAATTTGACATTTCGGGGATAAAACCAGACAGTTCTCAGCAGGTTTTCAGTATCATTGCTTTGATATTCAGAGAGCAGGATTTTTTCAAACGCCGGGCGTTGTTATTGACTCACCTGGTATGACTACCGTTGATTCAAGCCAGGCCCCATCTCAAAATCGATAAATTGCAATGATTTGCTTCCAGCAAAGAAACTAGAGAGGAACTCTGCAGGTAAAAAGCTACAACGACATAAGCCTTCTCATTTTCGTTGTTTCACAACCCTGCTGTCAATGCATACGACAGGAAATCTTGTAAGATCAAAAGTAGTACTAGTAAAATACATAATTTGCCCAAAGGAAAATATTTGCAAGTTGTGCCGATTTGAATTCCAAACCCTTGGACTGCACGGCGATGAAAAAAAATAAAAACCTGCAAATGGGGAAAACAGCTGCTTCTTCCAAGCCACCAAGTGAAAAAACTGCCATCAGCGCTAGCCTTTTTAAAAAATCGAAGCCTAAACCTATGCTCTCTCTATTTGAGCCAATTTCTACACATAAATCATATAAATTATATGTAGTGTGCATTTATCACTTTGAAATTACCTGCCTTCTGGTTATAACGCAATTTTTACACATAGTTTTGAAAACTTTTCTCCAAACTATTAGCTTGAAGGCATTTTGAGTTCTGATGTTGCAGTACTAATATGCGGTACAGCAAGACTCCGCATTTATGAAACCAATTATTCACACCTTGGTCGTAAGTGTTTCGTATATTAAAAGGGGGGTCACTGGGGGGTATTCAATTCCGCATTTCCGCAATTTTTCTGCCCTGTTTCCGCAAATCCGCAGATAAAAATTGGCTATTTCCGCTATTCTTGAGGGTTATAAGCAAAGTCTTCCTACTGCATATAAAACACAACATAAACCATTTTCTTTCCATTTTGCACGTGACCAATTAGACTCGAGCAGTTTGTAGTCATCATGGGTGATTATTTCGCGTGAAAAATTTTGTTGTTGCTGTTGCTATTGTGGCTGTTGTCTTCAGATCTTTGTGATATGTATTGTTTTCCTTTGTTTTAGTGCCTTTAAGTAAATGTTACACAATATTTTGACGGAATGAGCATCAAATCTGAGATTTTTTAGCAACTAATATTAATTTTGCAGAAATATCCGCATTCCGCAAAAATGCAACAAATATCCGCAATCCGCAGAAATGATGTTTAATGTTCGCATTTCCGCACCGAAAATAGGCCGATATCCACTATCCGCAAGGCCCCAGTGACCCCCCCCCCTATTAATGCTCCTTCTATTTTTTAGGCTGGACATTTCTTAAGCTTCTAATCTATTTTCTGGAAAGTCCTGGAAAAATATTCTACGGAAAATGTGATACATCAGTCTTATTTGTATTTCATCAATGATTTTCAAGAAACTCCGTTAAAATTTATGTACAAAAGCTGTTGAATCTAAAAGGTCTAGGTAGCAATTTCTTATCAACTCTTTTGCGTGAATCGGAATGCCTCCTCCATACCGTCAGACCAGGGCCTGGCCTAGCATCAATGAAAACAAAAGAAACTTTATTCTGAGTGTGTGATTCAAGTGTTGCTTTGAGCATTGGGGTTAATTTGTTTCAGCAGCCAAACAGTTTCTTTCAGGTGGTTTCTTAAATGCGGGGCCTTACTGTATCCTACATAACAGAAGACATGCTAAGCATGAATATAGTCAGTCCTCTTCATAATCTTCATTTTCCACAGCATCTTGTTTCATCATCTCGTCTTTCAATATAGCAAAAGCAGACCTTTTGACACTGGAATAAGGAACATCGTTCTCTGTGCATGATGATGGGGAGTTACCAGAAGAGGGGTAACCTATGGATAAAAGAAAACATCCAAGGATCATACTAAACTTTAGGTATATTTTTCATCATACATCAAACCATTTCCATCTTTGATTATTGCTTGAATCGATTACGACAGCTATGCCATTTAATGCGCCAAATTAGGTTATAGACTACTTACCTGAGCCCCTGGAGTCCTTGATCGAAAGATCTCCCGAAGCGCAATCTTGCCTTGTGCTCTGTTTTCAAATTCTTCTAAAAATCCCCTCCAAATCATGAGATAGCCCCGAGGAAACCGAGAGGCTACTGCGGCAGATGGGAAGTATGCAGGCAAAAAAAGCTGCCGGCAAAAAAAGCTGTGCCGAAAGGTTTGCAGATGTGAGCCTAAACAATAGGCTAAACGAAATAAGACAACAGGTGATGTGAATGAAGTGAGCATTTATTAACACTATCCGAGAAGGTTGGGGTGCCGGAGGAGCTGGGGGGCGGGGGGGGGGGCGGGATGTGAAAAAATTTCTCGACAAGAACAAGTACGGGTCTAACTTGGACCTAAATTATATATTTCATACATCCCTTGGTGCAACATCGGAAAAGAAACAGTGGCAAGAATGGCGTTCCCTGACTTAAGTATTAGAAGACGTACCTTCCAAGAAGTAATATTTCCTTTGCAAGGAAACTGAGATCGCAGAACTGCTCACAGCTTCTGCTACTCCAGTTGATCGGTTTCTTATCAACCCCATTCTAATGGGAATTCATTGCAATGGGATCCTTGAATAAGCCTTAAAAAGAGATCTGACATGACAGAAAAAGCAAAGCGCTGGCCTGAAGCTGAATTTATACTTGAAGCGTTGTCCTTGATGCATACCATTAACATTGATGCGCAGTACTCCCAGAGGGGGGGGGGGACTTCTATTGGTATGTGATTGAGGGGTCAGACACAGTATATTTTTGAAAAACCCAAAATATACTAAATTTAAGACATTTCAGACCCCAAAATATACTCAACCAAAAATATACTAAATTTAGGACAATTTCAACCCAAAAAATATACTCATAGCTTCACAGTACATGAAAACTAAACGCTTTATAGCATTTCGGCAACTACCCTGCAATATTTGTGTGAAGAACTCAAAGCCTAGCATCATCTTGTCACATTTTCTCATCAGTAACCCAATACCGATTATGCACCAAATAGCGTACCAAAGGTATACTAAACAACGTTTTATAACCCAAAAACTGTCTGACCCCCCCGTCACTTACAAATTGGGCGTCCCCCCTGGGGCAGCACTGCGACAAAATTGGATTAATTCAATTTTTCATGCCATATCGCACCACAATATCGCCTGAAGTATTATTACCGCTTAGGTTACATTATTCCCTGGTTTCCGTTCCTTTACCCTGGGTACCAGAGCCTCAAAAAAAAATAATTAAAGGAAGAATTCCCAGAATACCGTTCCTTTCACTACAACTTGGAACCATGACATTACAGACAATAAACGAATTATAATGTCAAAGCCGATGATTTTCTGTCGCACCAATCAAATTGTCAAAAAGAGCAAATTCCACTCTCTGACTGGCTTCTTCAGCTATCCTCATAAAATCAACTCTGGAAATCCGGAATCGATTCCTGCCTTGCAGCAGCTGGCTCTTGCAGCCAAATATGTTTTATCAAAAGATCAATACCCGTCACCCCCATCTGGAGAATCATTCGGCTACTACATATAAAGAGTTGACAACTTCACTCACCTATTAAAGCCGTTTTGTGCACAACTGTCCACGAAACAAAGAGAACAATCAGGAAAGCTTTGTTTCAATTGCGTTAGACGTGCCATGATTCATTTAATCGAATTCCCCCGCAGTAGCCTTGCAGCGGAAAGACTCGTTTTGAATCGGAAAGACAAATCGAGGCTGGTTTGATCTCTCGACGTCCAGACATCGTAATTGTTTAATTCAATTCGAAATATGATGTGGCTTCGCCACAATTAAGCCCAAGGAACATAGGTATTGAATCGTTGCAAGACTTTAATCGTGTAAATTTTATTGCTCCATAATAAATTAGACCCTTTAACTCCTTACGTCTTAAGATATTTTTCCTGAGATCTTTGTCTTTGTAGGTCTGCAACTCAGTGAATTTTTCAGCGGATTTGCAAAGAAAGATCCTCGTATTAGAATAGACCATTCTCACAATGAAGTCAGTTCTTTTGAAATAATTCCAGGAACATCACTTGCTTTGATATAATGTGGATCTAAATCTCAAAAGCGTGCGTTGCTCTCAGTTTCGCATGAAATCACTTTGCAGGTGTATTTGTAGCATAATGATATGATGTAGATTTCTTACTGTACAGGGAATCGCATCCCCGGGGGGGGGGGTACTCCCATTGTGACCTGACAGGGGGGTCCAGTCAGGGCTAAAGAGGGCCAAAGCAAAAATTTTGAAAAATACCCTCAAATGGTAGTATCTTTTTACAAAAACCCTCACATGGTAGTTCATGAACCTGAAAACTGGGTCATTTGGTAGCATTTAGAGATGAAGATTTTCTACGGTTTTTCAAGATGTTTTATGGCAAAACTGATGGAACAAAGCAAGAAATTTTTCAAAATTCATTTATTATTGATGCTGTAATGACTAAATTGGTGTGCGGAGGAGCGTACCGGGTTGAAACATAATAAATGGCTTCGAATCTTAGAATACCCCTAATTGGTAGTATGTGGTTGAAAAAAAGGGCCATTTGGTAGCCAATTGGTAAGACCCTCAAACTGACTGGACCCCCCTGTTAGGCCACAATGGGAGTACCCCCCCCCCCGGGATCGCATCTTTTGCCTCCAATTAAATTTGATTGTGAAATAGGTCTATTCATTCATGGTATTAGGGACAGGATGCTCTTACCGTGGAGCCTGTTCATTTTATCGTTATTCTCGAGCATTTAGCCAAACGTCCAACAATTTTTGCGAGTCCTCCAAATGAACTGCTCGAAAGGAACGCTAAATAAGTGGCCACCATCACAGAATGAAAACCTTAGATCCCATCATTACTTTCTGACTTATAACCTTACACTGGAAGTTTCTGAAAAAATGCAACCCATTTTCATTCGAAATCATTCAGGAAATAATAAGATTTGAATCAATTTGAGGCATACCATCTAAAAGTACAATCTATCTTCTTCCTAATGAAATCCAGGTTTGGTGGTGGATAGATTGAATTTTCCAATCTTAATTGACATTTTCGTAAGTATTGCCTATTTTGGGTTCAGGAAAGTAATAGGGCATTTACATAGACGATAATCCACCTTTGTGAGAGCATATTCTATCATTATCTATCAATGCATCTCATGAGGATCAAATTGTCTTTTTCCCTCCTCAAGGCATCACCTCAAGTACTTTTTGCCAAAATTTCTTTCATAATTTTTACTGGAAAACGGGGGTTGATTTTGCCTTTGCAGCATGCTGCATTTGAAAGTGACCATGCTCAAGAAAATATCAATTTAAAGATAAATAATCCCATTAATGTATCTAAACTGCATCACCTCAAGTACTTTTTGCCAAAATTTCTTTCATAATTTTTACTGGAAAACGGGGGTTGATTTTGCCTTTGCAGCATGCTGCATTTGAAAGTGACCATGCTCAAGAAAATATCAATTTAAAGATAAACAATCCCATTAATGTATCTAAACTGCATCACCTCAAGTACTTTTTGCCAAAATTTCTTTCATAATTTTTACTGGAAAACGGGGGTTGATTTTGCCTTTGCAGCATGCTGCATTTGAAAGTGACCATGCTCAAGAAAATATCAATTTAAAGATAAATAATCCCATTAATGTATCTAAACTGCATCACCTCAAGTACTTTTTGCCAAAATTTCTTTCATAATTTTTACTGGAAAACGGGGGTTGATTTTGCCTTTGCAGCATGCTGCATTTGAAAGTGACCATGCTCAAGAAAATATCAATTTAAAGATAAATAATCCCATTAATGTATCTAAACTGCATCACCTCAAGTACTTTTTGCCAAAATTTCTTTCATAATTTTTACTGGAAAACGGGGGTTGATTTTGCCTTTGCAGCATGCTGCATTTGAAAGTGACCATACTCAAGAAAATATCAATTTAAAGATAAATGATCCCATTAATGTACCTAAACTGCATATTATTAGAAAGAAGAAACATTGTACTTGCTGGTGGTATACATCACATCGACTCAAATTTTTTCAATTGTTGAGACTTTAAATCATAGTTGGGGGTTTTTTTTTCTGAAACACCATGCACAGCATTATTTCATGTTTCTGCTAGTTTTGAATTTGTGACGTTTTTATCAGACTGCTAAATCGAAAACCGTAAGAGCTACATACTTTCGCTTGCGAACATTTTGAATACCACAACGTGATGCTTTGTTGTATTGGTCGTACTGAATTTTCGCAGTCAGTTTAGACTTTATGGTGCTTAGGGACCGTTCATTATTTACAGAGGAGTTGGTAATGAAGAGAAATAATTGCTAGTCCAAAAATCTTCTTACCCAGCTTAAAAGGTGACAAAAACAAGATCTACCCAACAATTTTCCGGTTGAAAAGAAATTCACCCAACCTTTACCTATAAAAATGATTTCGATATCAAATGATGTAAATCGTAAATTTAGTACTGTAAATATTTTAAATATTGATATAAAAGATGGAAAGGAAATAGACACCAAAGTGAAATTGACAATGTTAATGATTTTGATGATAAACGCAACAATTTTGGACTTTAAATATTTAGCATCAATTCATTGGAGCATTTTGTTCACGCAGCCTTGAAATTACTTGAAGAACCTTTACCCAGGCCTTTTGTGACAGAAAATCTCTTTTACCCAACCCATTTCTCTTCGGTACCAACCCCCCTGTAAATGACAAACGGTCCCTGGCAAAGTTCGTGAAAGCTTTAGTTACTTCCTCTCGCACATCCTTTCACTAACCATAAAAGTACAACCGGGTGAGCCAGAAAAATGTTCCCACTTTTGAAAATTCATAGCATCAATGGTACTTCACAGATTTAAATGATTCAAATCTTAGTTCAATGCCGAAAGATTGATTTTTCTCGCTGTCTTTGGAGCACTAGAAATAATATAGGTAAATTTAATTTTGAAATTTTACAAATTTCATAGTTGCAAAGTGATTGAAAAAAATTTATCAAATCATAAAGGACTCCTCGCAAAGAACAATAAAGAAAATGGGATTGCTCATGGGTGAGAGCTATCCACTGCAAATTTATTGCCATGGGACGGGACTGAAAATCTTTAGTATTTGTTGGAATATCTGTCTTACAACTCTTGAGAGAAGTGAAACGCCCATTGCGTATTGTGCTGTGTGAGGAGAATCCTCACGATGTGATCAACGTTTTAGGCCTTTTTTTCAGTCATGCTGCAACCATTAAATTTTGATAAAGTTGAATTTACCTATACCTCTAGTGCTGGTAAGATAGCCAGAAAAATCACAAAGTAACTTCGATCCTACGACTTTTGATTAGAATTTGAATCATTCAAATCTGTGAAGTATTCTTGATGCTATGAAATTTCAAAAGTGGGAGCCTTTTTCTGGCTCGCCCAGTAGTATTTTTATGGTTAGTGAAAGGATGCACAAGGGGAGGTACGTAAGGCTTTGACAAGCTTTTCCAGGGACCGTTCGTTGTTTACAGCATGGCAATAATGCACCGTTCAAAACTGGGAACCTTTTTCTGGCTCGCCCAGTAGTATTTTTATGGTTAGTGAAAGGATGCACAAGGGGAGGTACGTAAGGCTTTGACAAGCTTTGCCAGGGACCGTTCGTTGTTTACAGCATGGCAATAATGCACCGTTCAAAACTGGGAACCTTTTTCTGGCTCGCCCAGTAGTACTTTTATGGTTAGTGAAAGGATGCACAAGGGGAGGTACGTAAGGCTTTGACAAGCTTTTCCAGGGACCGTTCATTGTTTACAGCATGGCAATAATGCACCGTTCAAAACTGGGAACCTTTTTCTGGCTCACCAGGTATAATTCCAATGAATACTGATCATATCAAGATGCTATGCTCTCCTGGAATAATCATGGTAAATTACCGAAAAAGTCCTAGGAGCATAGCCTACTACGACCAATACCTTTGAAATAATAAGGAAAATAACTCTTTGAGTACAACATTAATTTTGAAGTTTTGGAACGGCTCGAAGTCTAGGCTACAGTAAATCCCCGCATATAAGAACCTACTTTTTTGAGAGCCAGGCTGAAATAGGTTCTTATTTCAAAGACACTAGCACTAATATCAGGGTATATATAGGTTCTTATTTGAAGAGTGACTTGTGTAGGCCCTTACAAAGTCTTAAAAAAAATTTCCAGCCCTATTATTTGTGTTTGAAGGGTTCTTATGGACCTATACCTAATTGGGGAGGAGCATCAACATTTAACGGCTAACTTGGGCCAAAATTAACTGAGTAACATAAATCAAAAATCAATTTTGCTACCCCTGCAATAAGAACCTGTATTTCATCAGACTGAAACAGGTTCTTAATTGCCAGGTGCATAATTCAGAAAAAACAGCCTCTAGGTTCTTATTTTGGTAGGTTCTTATATGCGGGGATTTACTGTACTGAAAAACATTAAATCAGGAAACTGTGAGTGGTAGTTTGATTCCACAGAAACATACCGGGCGAATAGAAAAACGCTTGGCGTTTGAAAAATATTGCTTTCTGAATATTAGAGTAATAATATTGAAAACGATTTGCTTTCATTAAGACTTCCTTTTCATCCCTTGTTTCCCTGCGTTCCTTGATAAAGCCTGGAGTTCCTGCAGCTTCGATTAATCTATTTTGCTTATACAGAGGAAGATTACTGCTTGAATGGTATGCATTTTGCGTTTTGTAGGTCAAGACAACGTGATTCTTTGTACTAAAAGTTTGCTTTTCAATGTTCGAGCTCTTTAAACCAGATCTTGAGGCGATTTTGTTGAGTTATGATGACTTATGATGACATGACCAAATTAAGCCAAGGGTTCAAGGACACACATGTTTTGAATAGATACTTATTTTACTTTGTCTTGGTTGTTGTTTTCTTCTTTGCTTCATCTCAACTCGTGTCTTCGGGTGAAACTGGCCCAAATTCTTATTGCTGCTTGGATTTGGTCATTCGAATCTAGCCTCCTGGTATTCCTGTACTTTAATGAGCCTTCGCAGAAACCAATTTTAAAACTTTTCTCTGGTGAATGCGCACTAAGACACAGGAGAGCATAAAAGCACGAGGAAGTTAGGTTTGAAAAACCATATCCAAAAAAAAAACTTTAATTAAACCATGCGTGTCCTAACACCCTTGATCAAGCGATAACAGCCAGCCGTTGGGATGCGCAAGGCTTAATCCCCCTTGTTGCCAAATAAAGAAAATGTTCATACCTAAATTCGTTCCAGGCTTGATCTTTTCCGCAATCCAATCATCATATTTGACTTTAACACATCTCCCTTGGTTGAAACTATCAATAAAATCCATTGTCGTGAAGGGATGACCATCCATGAGCTTGCTAACGTTCTTCGGGAAATATGCATATTTACATTTATGATCTTTCTCTTGCCATCTATACCAAATACTGTCAAGCATTCCATGATGCATGAAGAACTCTGGCGCATTCGCTGCGTAATCTGTTGACATTTGCCCACCTGAAAATAATACAGACAATTTTTCTGAGACACTCATCATAGATAGTAATTTACATGCGCCTAAATCCATAACAAATTCATTCTTGCAAATAGAAGATGTTACACATTTTCATTATCTTTGGTAAAAGCAACGATTTAATGCAGTCGTTTCGAGCGATAAGAACAAAATGACAGCAGCAAATTTTTTTTTTTTTACTCAATTTCTTTACCGTTGGACAATAGTAAAAATAGCTAAAAGTAGTTAGCTAATTAATTCCAACCTAAAAATATTATAATACAAACATTACATAAAAATGGTGGATAAAATATTTACAAATTGTCAATATCAAACAGTATAAAAACAAATATCTAAAAATGTGCATTACAAAAAGCCCAGGTTGGGAACAAATGTGCGGCATAACCTGCATGAACAATTTTCTCCGTACCAATTCTTTATCTTTGTTTTAAACTGATAAAGGGATTCTGAATTGCGTATCGTTGGTGGTAACGTTTGCCATAGCCGCGGACCTTTAAATCTGACGCTTTCAGAGCCGTTGTTGACTGATCTCACTCTTGGTTGAATAAATTCGTTATTGTTACGCAAGTTGTAGTGAGTAATATTTTCACAGAAAATTTCCTGCATAAATGAGGGATTTAGGTCATTTCTAGTTTTGTACATTTCAGTCATAAGTATTTGCAAGTTCTTTGTATGAATAGTGACTGCACAGTCCCGCTGTAATAGGTCACTAAAAGTCGATTCGGTGTTCTTATATGTTATTCTCAATGCCCTTTCCTGTATTTTGTTGATTTTTGGTTCAGCTGCCTGTTGTGGAACATCCAAACTGAAGGGCAGTATTGAAATTGACTAGTAATAAATGCCCTCATCAAGATTCTTAGTTTGTTATGATCCATATACGGGGATATGCGGGCAAGTGCATAAAGTTTATTACTGGCTCTTTGGCAAAGTTTCGAGACGTGATGGTCAAAGGAGAGTTTACTGTCAATATGAACTCCAAGTAATTTCTCTTCAGAGCTATTAACGATTTCGGCGCTTTCAATCTTAACAGCAACTGGATCATCACATCTCTTCCCAATGACCAAAAGATGACATTTATCTGCATTTAATTTCATAAAGTTGTTGGCAAACCATTCTAATGCTACATTGCAGTCATTTTCAAGCTTATGAGTTATGTTTTCCAGGTTCTTGTCGCAAGCATAGATTGTGGTATCATCTGCATAATTACAGATATCTGAGCTTTGAATGAAAAGTAAGAGATCATTGATGTATATGTTAAACAACAGTGGGCCTAAGACTGACCCCTGAGGGACACCTCGTGTTAGTTCTTTCCAAGTTGATGGCAGTCATCCTTTCGAAATTGATGGCAGTCATCCTTCCGCAACGTCCTCGAAGGTTACTTAGGTTTCCTGGCTTATTTTTCAAAATTCGTAGATTGTCCATTATTGGTTTGACCCCCTACCCTTCCCCCTCAAAAAGCTGAAACTGAATTCCGATATACGCGAAACTGATGTATTGAATAGCTTAGATTTTTGCATGCTATTGGTGTGGGCCATTGGTCCCATTTTTACATGCTGACAGTATATTTGAGCGAGAAATACATTTTACATTATTTTTCAATTTAAATAAAATCTTTACATTAGGGTTTAAAGCGAATGACCTCAGACATTTAGCGCTTTTCTAAAAATAGGACAAAGAGACACCTAATCCTTGTATTGTTTTTTTGGCTTTCCTTTCTTTTGCCACGAGCTGGATTACCAAATACAATAGGCTATTTATAAACCTACTGTATGCGATCTCATCTTTTAACTCAGAAGAAAACCGGATATCGGTGAACTGGGTTGTTTGCGTTTAAAATGAACATGCATATCATTATCAACATTTCCCAATATTTCTCCAACTTTGAAAAATCTCAAACTGGCCACAACCGACAGACTAAGAACTGAGCCATATCCTCGGCTTTTCAATACGAAAAAGAAAACGGGAATTGTCGGTAAAGCCGATTAATTCTCTTGCCCGAAGTCGCCGACACATGAATGAACGATCATGTAAACTCAATTCAACCAGCGATGCGCAACGAGCCTATCAAGACCTTGCGGGGTGAGTGGCCGAGTGGCTTATACAGTCTTCGTCAGGTGACTGAAGTTAAGCTTGGTCGAGTGAGGTCAGATTTCGGATGGGTGACCTCTGAGGACTGACCTCGCAACTCACCTCGTCGTCCTTCGGAAGGGACGTTAAACTAGGGGTCCCATGCCTGGATGCGGCATGCACAGTGGGCCTAAATTAGCTTTCAGGAGCTAGAAATCCTGACAAGCTCACTCAAAACAAATTGAAAACAAACAAACAAACAAAAGACTCACCAACGACCACCGACGGACGATAACGAAAAAAAGCAACCTTTGTTTGCCAACAAAGACGCGTAAATAACGTTATCAAAATTGGAATTGGTCTAAATGTTTTGCTCCAAATCTCGTGTTTGAGAAGTGGGATCGACGAAAGGAAAACAATCTTTGAGGGCTGATATAGTCTGGTTCACGACAGAGGTAACGATGTGAATCTTTGCAAGAATTTGATTTTCGCGGAATGTCTCTTTAAAAGCTGAGTTTATTTCAGCAGTTTATATTGACAATGAGAGCTGGTTAACGAAAATTATCAATTATATAATTCTCTTTACAACAATATCCCCTCAGTATATTTAAAAAGAAAAATAAACAAATTAGCTACCTAAACCTGATCTTCCAGGGAGTCGTTCTTGAGGTAGCCTGCGCGCAGACGGTCTGCGCGCAGGCTATTCTTGAGGGGGGGCTTGAATTAATCATCAAGGCTCATCAAATGCCTTTTCAGATGTATTTTAAACAGGCGTAGTGATGGCATTTGACTGATTATTAACTGGAATATCATTCCAAGCCTTAATACCGGAGTAATGAAATCCTTTCTTGGTTAATTCAAGGTTTAGCTTGGGAATATGGAGATTTCTATAATTCCTCGTATTATAATCTGATATAGAACTTCTCTGTTGGAACATATTCCATAAGCTTTCAGGGCATTGTTTGTTTACAATCTTATATATCATAACACTGCAATCAAAACGAACAAGATTCACAACGCTTAGCTATTTTTTAGGCCATGGGCCATGGGTCCTTAAATCTTGCACACTCTATGACTGATAGGGCTCTGTTTTGAATACGTTGAAGTGCTTGAAGTTTGGAAGAAGAGATGTCTCTTTGCAGAAAAGGAATTTCAGGTTGTGCAGCTTGTAATTCATTCTTATTGTTGATCTTGTTCGATGTAAAATCTCAACCTGAAAGGGTCTTGAGCAAAAACCCTCCCACGGAAACGCCAAAACGACGCTTTTTTGGGAAAAATCGCAATCTCGTCCCCAGAGTGAGTTCGTTGCTCTAGCCTACCTCTACTCTGGGATATATCAGACCATTCGGCAATCTGATTGGCTGTGCACCATTTTGCGCGGTAACTCCGGTTTGCGGTGGGTAAATGGCCGCGGCATGTCAAAATTCAACGTAAAACCACATCCTTTACCTATTCCGACCATCATTTGCAATTTGTTTCCCAAATTCGAAGAATAAGGAACCATTTCATTTTGGAAGCTGCGGTGAAAGTTGCTCTAATTTTCAACTTAGGCCAATTTTTGCCCCGAACAAACAGTGCTTGTTTTCACATAAAACACACTTGCTAACCCCAGATTGGTGTTCAAATACCTTCGAAGAGGTTGAAATAAGGTCCTCAAAGTGATAAGTTCTGGTTTCTCGATTTATCTACTGCAGAATTAGCTCGATTTCCCGTCGATTTGCGTTGCCTAGCCAACTGTGAAATCCATAATGGCTGCTAAATGCACCCAGGTCCTGAGCGCATTTCATCGAAGTGTACCAGGGTGTTCATTCGGCTTCATGATGAGCGTATGACGTAAGAACACCCTGGGAACGAGATTGGAAAAATCGATATGTTTTCGGCCTCTAATGAAGGAAGTATGACTCACCAATAGAATTGTGGATGTCATTGTGGTAATCCTCCCTCACTATCTTGTCAAATTTCTTGAACTTCGTGCAGGGAAGTGAGATCGTTTGCAGCACATGAGACAGATTGGCCGGCTTATGATTAAAGCTCCTTCGCAGACAGCTTTTAGTAACGTTGCGTGGCTCGTCTACTTTAGAGCACTGTCCAGTGACATCATAGATCGAGGTCAAGATTTCTGCTTTCTTTTCAGGTGCTGGATGAGTCCAAACGCCCTCCCTAAACGCGCCAGTCTGAACACAGTATTCCTTATCTTTGTTCCCATCTCCACCAAGACCATCTATCAGAAAAAGAGAACCAGATGTAATAGGGTGTCCAATCGGGGGGGGGGGGGACTGACTCCCATATATGGTGGTACGGGATGTACAGTTATTACAAGGTACTTTTCGATCCTGGAAACGACTTTTGAGGCAGCATTTGCAACATTTACAGCAATATCGTTAAACTCAGAACTTCACGTTTTTTTTCTAAATAAAAAAAATCTGTCATCGTTCGTCTGAAAATTTCACATTAGAGTAGCAAAAGCAAAAACCTATCTGTTTTCTGTTTCACCATAGTTACTATGTGATTTAACCTTGGATCTCGAATAACTGGAGACGGGGGGATGGGGGGAGCTTCAATAGACAGATACGAGGGCATGCCATTTGGTTTGTGAAATAACACCTCAAACTTGAAAAAAAGACCTGATCGGCTAAGGTTTGCTTTACCCAGTTCAAGTCATGTGACCACACTCTTGGGAAGCTTAAGTATTATGCTGCATTTTGCACTAATGGCATAACATTGTATGGCACGAAATCTGCTAGAGAAATCAAAAGATGTTTCATCGAGAAATTGATCACATATGACTTGAAATGGGTGTAAACAAACCTTAGCCGATTTTGTATTCTGTTTGAAGGTTAAGGTGAAGTTGTGGCTTTTAGCGCCAAGCGCTGGGATCATTTTCATCGATGTATTTCAATCCAAAATCGCGTAGGGCTTAGGCAAGTTCCAGGATAACCATGATAAACCAGGAAGCTTATTCTTTCATGGTTGATCAAGACAATAAGTTGGATGTAAACTGATCGAGATTATGATAAAGTAAAGGCTCAAGATATGAAAGACATGCACTGGTAAAAAGCATGATCTTTGCAGAGGACTTTGATTTATAGGCCTAAAAAAGTACGGGCCTAAATTAAGATGGCCTTTTGATCAGGATGGAAAAGGCAATGGGGGTGATAAAGCAATTGAGAAACAGACAGAACATGATCTGGCCTACACAAAGCCGACGTTCTAAAATTTAGAACGAAAGGTACTGCCTATTCAGCCTGTGCGGAACCGGTGCCATTGCACTGAAAAGTTCTGGCAAAAATCTTGAGCTCAATAATTCAATTACCAATAACCCATGTGGTTAACTCTTTTAAACAATACATTTGCCTGGAAAATATCATTTTACTATATTTGCGAACTATCTGATATGGCTAGAACCCCTACATTCTTGTGCACCGAGAGATCTACCAGTGAGTCAAAAAATTTTTACGCGTCTGGCGGGCTACGGAATAAGGGAGCAGTCATAAAGTGGGGGTCATCAAGGGGGGTAGAAATCCGCCGTTCCACGCGATTTTCAGTTAAAATCCGCCGTTCCGGTCAGTTTTAGCCAAAGTTCCGTGTCCCGCCACTTCTTTACCAATGATGGCACAAATTAGTATTGTTAGACATTTTCCATCCATCCAGGTGGAAAGAGGAGGAGAGTGGCAGTTAAAATTCTTGTGCAAGGCTTGAAAAATATTCTCATAGTGCTGACCGGAAAAACTGAGATGTGACCACGACCTTTTTTGCAAGACAACAGATGAAGGATCCGCAAATCCATAAAATTTCATGAAAATTCCGCATTCCGCGTATCACTTTCGACAAAAATCCGCGTCCGGTAGGGATGGAGAATTCCGTCGTTCCGCCAAGAAATTGCTAGAATTCCGTATTCCGGGACAAATTTACTTCAAATTCCGCTGTTCCGTAAACCCTGATGACCCCCACCATAAAGTATCTGCTATATGGGGGTGGATGATATTTGGATGGGCCATGAAAATTTCTCCCATGACTTTTTGGGGTTATGAAAAATAATCAGATGTATTTCATGGGGCCATAAGTTTTATCATAAAATGTTATTTCTAAAGTTTGGCAATGGCTGCAAATGCTGCAAAATTTTTTTCTGTTACTTTTCCCCATTTGACACTTGCTTTTCTGTTCATTTCATTTCTTCTCCTTCTCTTGTTTGTTCAGTGGCTAACCAGTGCTTCATTAACCAGTGCTTCATTACAAACGATGGTATCGAGGATACAGAACACTTCTTGTTGCTTTGCCCTTCCTTTGCAATACCACGCAGAGATCTTCTCGCTGGAGTTTTTGCTTTATTACGACCATTTGGATATACAAACGTCCAAAACGATGTTCTCATGCAGATCTTATTGTATGGTGACAAAAACTTTCCCAATGAACTCAATGAAAATATACTGCTGCTAACTCTACAGTTTATTTACAAATCTGGTCGATTTGATTAGAAAATTGCAAACTCCGTTCTAAGCCATAAAACCACAACTACCATTTCCCATTTAAGTAAACGTGTATTTCTTTTCTTTGTTTTTGTTTTCTTTTATTTCGTTTTTCTTTTACTGGTATACTTAAGGTCTGTCTCAAATTGGATGCCAGGCGATATCTGTCATAATGGCTTATTACTCATTCAATCACTTTAGTTGTTTAATCGCAGGCATTTCTCGTTGTGGCATGTAATTTGAGACAGAGTAGTTTTAATCTCTATGTTCAATTGGTCTCGGGGTAGTCTTAGCCTCTTGCTCCTCGGGGTATCGTTCTAGTAGTATTGTATAGTCGTATAGTAATTTTGTAAAGTAGTGTAGTTTGTAAATTTACATTGTAATTTTTTAGATGATATAGAAAAAAAAAATTATTAAGTTATATTTCTGAAATTACAGTAGCTACCGGGTAAAATCATCGAGCCTACGTTTGAAAAGCTAAATTATTTTATGGGGTCATGAAAAATATCCTAGTTCTTGCTATTGGGCCATAAATAAGTGAATAGGAATCCAGGATTGGGCCATTAATTTTTTTGCTAGATTTTTGGAAAATCATCCACCCCCATATAGCAGATACTTTATGACCGCTCCCAAAAGATTTTTTGACCGATATTCAAAACTAAAATGTTTATCTATCAGTTAAAGGCGAACTTAGGTCTGAAAATTTTGTTCGGCAAAATCATACATCTTTAAGACCAAACAGTTAGAAAAATGTCTGTACGAGGTTTGTATGGGAGTCGAGAGTCCCACGTTCCATTCTGGTCCATCATTTATGTGGTAGTAAAGTTTACATTGACAGTTTTCAGCAATAGAATCTTAGACTGCGTTCACACGATGCCGGCACATTTTGAAAACGATGAAAAAAGTGAAGGTAGCAAAATTTGAGCTAGCGCTCACACGATGCCGGCACAATTTGAAAACGGTAGGAAATTTGACGATAAAAACTCGTTGCAGTATTTGATGCCAAAGAATAGTACCTACACCCTAAGAATAGACCTGTCTCGATCCAAAAGTGTCGAAAAATGTTCTGTTTTCATCTTTGTTGAGTGTTTAAGCGATGCTGTTTCAAATTTATGCCGGCTACGCTTCCGTTTTCAAAATCTACCGTTTTCAAAATCTGCCGGCAAAAAATGTGCCGTTTTCGTGTGAACGGGAGGCCTATCCGTCGAATTTTTCACCGTTTTCAAAATGTGCCGGCATCGTGTGAACGCAGTCTTAATTTCAATAGAAGGTAAATCATGGACCAGAATGGAATAATGAATCCTCGTTGCCAAAAAGCTATGCCCCAAACCAGCATTTTTCTAATTTCTGGATTTAAATGATCATTGATTTTACCAAACAGTATTTTCTCATCTAATTTGACTGATAGATTAAAATTTTAGTTTTGAATATTGGCTACACACTTATATTCTATAGCCCGCCAAACGCGTTAACAAATTTTTGGACTCATCCTGTATTTCATTTTCATTTATTCTTATTTAGACACAATCCTATCAGCATAACAAAGTAAATATAAATATTAACAATATCTAGGAAAAATAAAGCTGCTCTTCCAAGGGGTTGTGTTTGTGTCCCTCTACCTCAAGAACTCCTTCAATCTTACTTTGAAGGAGCTCAATGAGGCAGAGTCTCGTATTTGCTTTGGGATCTCGTTCCAGGCACTTGCTCCCTGGTATCCAAAGTCTTTTTGCAGTACTCAAGACGAAGCCGAGGAATTTCGAAATCATCAATTTTTCTTGTGTTATATCTCGAAATATTCGACCTGGGAGTGAATTTATTTTTGAGGTTCTCTGGGCAGAGTCCATTGTTCATTTTTTAGCCTGTCATATTTTATTAGATTGCGTACATCGAGCCAATCACATACCCAGCCATCTTTGTGCCTTGCACATTCAATTAGTCTGCGTGCCCTGTTTTGCAACCTCTGTAGGGATTCCAGTTTTGTGTTTGACAGACATCCCTAAATGACACTGCAATATCTCAGATGGCTTTCAATTAATGCTCGATAAACAGTTGCCAATTGTTTCTGGGAGAGGACGTTTTTGAGTTTAAACATCGCCCCTGTAAACATCGTATACTTTAACTTGATCCCGCTAACATGTCATTTGAGGGAGAGAATACCAATTCCGGTACCTCAAACGTTTACCGTAACCTTGACAATTATAAAAAGATAAAATCTTACATTCATCATTGGTCCAAATATGTGGTCCAACTTTCCATGCAATTTCACTCCAATAACTCCAGTCCCAAACCGGGGCAGTAATGCGGCAGTCATACTCACGTAGCAGATTTTCAAAAACATAAACATACCATCGATGCCATGGAAAGAATTGATATCTAAAGTGGATACCTACAATAAATATTCACACTTTTAATTCCATGCATTTATCACGTGTCCAGCCTTGGGCAATAATACACCGTGATTGTAGCTTGGAAATTAACGTTGTTACCTCGATATTACCATGGTTTTCTTTGTTGTTTTCAACTTGGCCCAAGCTTAACCAGTGCTTGAAATCAAATTCAAATGGCTTCTGCGCGTCTGAACTGTTGACTCCTACACAGCGTTCATCCTCATTTCAAACTGCCTATAATATGAGGAAGTTTGAAACTTTCAAATGAAGAGTTGTTAAAAATCATCCTATATGGCCATGAACAGTTACCGTTTGATTCAAATGCGAAAATTCTCACAGCAACACTAGAATATATCCAGGCTTCAAAGCGTTTTGAATAAGTTGGTAATGAAAACTTGTAAAATCTCCTCTCTCCTTAAAATTTTCTTTTTCGTTTATTTGTAAGATCGTTTTTGTGTGTCGTATGATTAGTCGTATTTTAGATCTTCTATGTCAAATGCCAGGGGGTAGTCGTGATATCTTGCTCCTCCTGGTATCGTCCTTGTAGTGTGGTACAGTAGTTCGTAGTTAGTGTCTTAGGTAATTTCGTTATTGTAAACTTTTTAAATTGAATATATATAAAAAAAAGTTTGAAACGAGGGTGAACGCTGTGTAGGAACTAACTGTTCAGACGCGTAGAAGCCATCTGAATTTGATTCCATACATATCTGAGTAATCTCTGTTGGGTTTGTTCCTCTGCGAAATGCAAATGATTATCTAAAGTCTGTGTGAAATAGCTTCCAAAAAACTGCATAGTCACAGTTTTGAAAGAGATTGAATTACGAGCTTTCAAAGATCAAATTTATGTGATAAGGGAAGTCCAGGACCGCTAGATGACTTGTAATACAAAAAAAGCTTAAGATGGCGGTAAAGAAAGGTTATCCAATGTTATACCTCTCATTAATGTCAAAGCAAACTAAATAGGACTTCGAAAGAAGTAAAATTCTCCTAAATTGTTAAAATTTGCACGAGAATGCATATCCAAAACACATTTCATAAAAAAACAATCGACGAGAAATTCAATTATTTTCAAACTAAGCTCAACAGAATTCCTCAACGCAAAGGTGTAACCTGGCCAAAACAAGTTGGTACATACACAACTTTTAGTGTTTTCGCTATGTTCCCTAACGCTTTAGGCGATACAGTCTTTTCGAAACTTTTGCTGTTCCCTTTCCCCTGACTCAATGTTGAGCAGGTTGAATGCGACGGCATTTGCTTCAAGCAACATTGAAGCGGGGGGGGGGGGGGGGGGAGGAGGGTTGGCGAGAAGAACGTAATCAATGACCGAAGGAGTGCATTTTTGTGAACTCTGCCAAATATTTTGGCCAATGTTGTATGTGATCGAAAATCTTTTCAACTCCCATTTGATTTGCCCTCAAAGAAAAGAGAAACAAGCAAGAAAACGACAGCCCATATATTCTATGCCTCTCTATGCCTCTCGTTCCAGCTTTCGCACAAACTCAAACTTCAAGGGCGTGTAGCTTCGCGAAGATTAAGCGGATTTTCAAGAGTACAGTCTAAAATTCATTTTTAAGCAAACATCGAACAATTCTCTTGGGACACCGTGTAGGATCTGAGGCAGATGACGAGGATAAATTTGCTTACCCGAATAAAACAGAATCTGATGCTTCATGATGAATTTGATGAATCTTGATCTTAAAGGCTCGACGGTTGTTATTTTGAAATAAGCCTTTACAAACCGCCTTTTCTCTTCTGGCGTATATGATGTAAATTCCTTTCTAATTCTGTAGCAGTTTTTCATAACACCATTTGCACATGTGCATTCACGATTGCATTCATCGAATACTTTTCCATTTCCTTTGCATGCACGAAGTGATACTAGAACAGAAAACAAATAAATCCAGCTTTCTCCGAGGCAAGCAATTAAAAGGAAAAAACTTGGGGTTGTTTTAATTTAGGTCAGAAAACCTTGCTTTTTGTGTAAATCTTCTTTAGATTGAAATTTTAACAGTATTTTGTCCTTTCATGTCCTTGGTTGGAACAATTGATGACCAAATACAATATTATACTGCTATGCATGGCGTATGATACTTCCCCATTTGCTTCGTATTATCTCTGCGAAATTCAAATAAGGGACCAGAGGATCGCGGCATCATAACAGCAAAGAATCTGTGCTTTTCTGACGTTATGCTCAACGAAAAGGAGGGCACCTCATTGCTTTCTTGTCTCTTAATCTTTGCTAGCCCCTTTATCAAGTTTCGACAAAGAATGGCAACGAATTTTGGCCTATAATCGCAGAAGGTTAACTAACTTACATCTGTTAACGAACATTAATATGTTGGAAAAGTTCATAATTTGCAGCAGTAGCTGTTAAGTTTGCTTTTAGTATTAATCATAGGAGGCCAGAATATGTCCTTTTAACTGTAGTGTTACGTCAAAACCAATAATTCTTTGAAAGCACGGCAGCGTACTAGAATATCGCGATGATACGCAACGTTTCGAGCTCAACTCATCTTTTTTTTTATACTCAATTTAAAAATTTTACAAAGACGAATTACCTAAGACACTACTTACAACACACTTTACTACACTACAAAGAAGATACCCCGGGGAGCATAATACCCTGACTACCCCGACGCCATTCCATAAAAGACATAGAACTAAACTAAAATTAAATATACGATTACAAGAAGCTACATACAACCAATTTACCGATAACTAATAGAAAGAAACCTGTTTCGTAGTTGATGTCGAGTTAACAAATTCGAAAATTTTAGAAAACCAAAACACTGAGCCAGTGCTAGTAAAGTTTGGATATTGGAGGTCAGCTGTGACGCTTGAAATCAACTGCGAAGCAGACGTAAACATTCTAAAAGGAACAAGGAGGACTTTGTGACTTTTACGAAGGGAAATTTCTGAAAATTGCGTAAGGCAGGCCACTGGTCGAAATTCTTAAATCTTATCCTTTAAAGATATGTTCCTTAAACAAATGTTCAAAGGAAATCTCAACAGAATATTGATTATTTGAGAAGAAATTCATGAGATTTTCGACCAGTGACCTACCTTAATTAGTCAAATCGACCAGTTTTGTGAATGAAATTTAGGGTCAATTCGAGTATATCTTATTCATGTTATCCGAAAGGTCATTATCACCGTACAATAAAAGCTTTATAAGAACAACATTTGAAAGACTGTTGATTTGAACAAACTCATCTTAGCACCTGATGAAGAATCGACCGATTATGGCCGTAAACGAGGAATCTTTAGCAAGGGACGGTGAATGCTAGGGAACTCAGAGTTGATGTAACGAAAAACTCGGTGTTGATTTATCGATGGGGGTGCGGGGGTTTGACTCACAGAAAAATTTTGACACTACAACCTTTGAATAATTGCGAAAAAAATCCTTGCATATCTCTACCCTGGGTACTACAGCCTCAAAATTTAAATGAAAAGAAATTGGTAGGAAGAAAAGAGAGAAGGAAAAAGAAATTTCTTTCCTTCCTTTTTTCTTTTTATTATTTTTGGCTCTGGTACCCAGGGTAGCATATCTCATGAATTCCTTATCCCACTCTAGCGAGCTATACAAGTTCAATTAGATAGCAGCCAGAAAGCAAATCAATGAAAAATGTTTAAGGAGCATTGATTCCTATCATAGCTAACAAAAAATAGACATTATTTAATGACATCAGCAAAATGTCTAATGACCGGCTTATAGCGATCTTCTTCAATTGATCCTATCTTAGAAAAGAAAGGGGAAATGATTAACAGTTTGTTTCACAAGTAGATAGCAAGGGTAGCTCATAAATGCATCTTAACTTCACTGCACCACATCAGTCATAAATCAAAACTCCATCTATGATCTAATTATCAAATGTCCAGATTCAGCAGAGAGAAACTGATGGTAACTCTGTTTTCCGCTCCAGTGAGCAGCGAGATTCCGTTTCACAAAATCATTCTCCTCAGAAAACAATTAATTTCTCTAATATCATTCGGCCTATCGAGAAGTGGTAAAAAGGATGCTGTTTTATGTAGTCTGGGCACTTGAAGGATGTGTAAGATCCCGTTCACACTGCTCCGTCTTTGTTATGATGCATTTTTGTTGCATCAAAGCTACCCTTTCACATTACTCCGTTTTTTGTGCAAAAACGAGGAAAAAAACATCCGTTTTTGTGCGTCCACAGTGCTCCGGTTTTGTGAAGCCCATTATTGGACATTGGGGCGTTTTCAAAAACCTCCGTTTTTGTGCGTTCACATAGATCAAATGCGTTTTCAGAATCCTCCATTTTTGTGGATATCCACTTTTGATAGCGTTTTCAAAACTCTCCGTTTTGGTGGCGTTTTTGTGCTGAACAGCGTGAACACTTTCACAAAAATGGAAATTTTTCTCTCCTATTTTGTACAAAAACAGAGCAGTGTGAACGGGGCCTAAATCTGAGTGCAGTGTTTCCGTTAAGGTGGCTTTGTAAATCCTAGTTCAACTACTTTTGTTGATTTCTGAAGAGTAGATTTATCTACAAAACAACTTGGAAAATTATCGATTTTCTCGCTCCATCTTTCGCTAGATAGTTCATCTAACTAAGGATTAACCAAAGTTTCTGCCTTTCGTTGTCGAAAAGTAAACAGAAATATCAAATTCGATTGCTGGAAATCTAGCCTAACTTTTTCAATCAGACTGAATTTGTAGATTAATTATCTAACTAAAGATAGAGCGAAAAAGGGGTCGAAGGTTTTCGAGTAGTGTTGGTGGTGGCCTACTTTTCTGAAATAATCAAAAAATTTTGAACTAGGATTTGTGAAAACATCGCTAAAGGAAACCTTGCGCTTTATGCACCTTTCGATTACCCAGACTTTACGAAGCAACATCCTTTTCACCGTCTTTGGTTAGGCCGAATAATGTTGGAGAAATTAACTGTTTTCTGGGGAGAGTGATTTTGATTTTGTGAATCGGCATCTCGCTGTTCACTGGAGCAGAAAGCAGATTTACCTTAAAAATGACAAAGAAACATTTCCTAAACAATTTTGATGCAGCATTTGGGATATTGCACCAGGTTTGGGTCCCGATCTGTTCAATTTTAAGGCATGTTTTATCATGTCTTATCTGATTAGGTGATCTTATCGAGCAAATTACAAGTTGCTGGTAAGCTGAAAATCCACATGATTTCAGAACTCGAATATGATAGATGCGATGCTCTACAAAAAAAAAACTTTACCTTGAAAATTTCTGGGGAATCAACAACCCCTGGCCCCCACCCTGCGATGTAAGGCCTTTGCTCCAAACGTTGTCCCTCTCTCCATAGAATTATTTCAGCATTTCACTGAAATCGAAGAAAATAACTAAGGAAATGAGTCTCCGATTTCCGTTATGGAGCAATGTGAAAAAGAGTGTGAAAAATTTCGAACGTTAGTTGTCAATTCCTTTTGCAAGTGACTCTAATTTATAACGTAAGCAAACTAACCTTTCCTTTGTGTTAGTATCTTTATAACTCTCCTTTGATATCTGCCATCTTTAGCTAGCCTCGTATAACGAGTCTTCTTCGGTGCACTTACTAATTCCAATAGGCTATCTATGTCAGGATTTCTTCCTACAGCAAATACATGAGTTTGGACTCCAATCTTTTTAAGAGTCTTTATACTAGTTGTGGGCAATTTGCCATCATTCCATTTTCCATCAGATATGAGGTATATCTCCTTTGTCTTTTTATAACCTCTACAAGTTTGGAAGACGTGAATGGCTTTTTCTAGCGCTGCATTAATGTTGGTTTTGCCTCCTCGTTTCCTACGATTGAAAAGGCAAAATTGTCAAAACCAATATTTAAAGCGAGGTGATATAACATTCATCTTTCTCAGCATTCGTTCCAAACCTTTAAGAACAAGTCCGGGGTTGGCATAATTGTTAATCATTCAAGAGATTACACTGTTGTGAATGGTGTGTAGTACTTTTTTCAATTTTTTCTCTTTTAATCTGCGAATCTACATATTTCAATCTGCTAGAAAGTGCGAAATTACATCATTTTCTATGAAATCACTTCATGTTGACCTGAACGAGGCTACCAAATGTGTTGATCACATTGCTAGCCTCCTTATCGCGCCTTCGCACACTCGTACAAAATACAAAATGGCGACGATATTTGGCCTAACTTACGAAGATTCATTAACCAATTTATGAAAGTTAGAGGCATCAAAACTTGGAAAGAACTCATGATTGGTGTTCAGCAGTTGGTAAGGTTGCTTTTTGACAATGATTTTATCAAGACCGGACTCGTCCTTTAAAGGTACAAGTCCGGGATCGGTTAGCCTGCGGAAATTAAAGGACATACTACCGCAATCAAAATTGGATCAGGTGTACAAGGCACTGCTTGAGAGTCATCTGAGATACAGTGATGAACTATGGGGCAGTTTGTCAAACACAAAGCTTGATCATCTTCAGCGTCTGCAAACTAGAGCACGAACGCTAATAGAAGGCTCTAGATTAAAGGATGGGTGGACATGCAATTGGCTTTCAGTCCAAAACTTGATAAAATTTGACAGGGCCGTGATGATCTATAAAATAATGAATGGCCTCCAGTGGCGGCGCCAGCTCTGAAAAATCTGAGAGAAATGGGGGGGATTTTGACGTTATTTTTCAATCTAAAGGTATACCCAACTAATTTTATGCCATTTTTCTTTGACAATTTTTGCCGACTTTTGAGAGTTGGGGGGACGAATCCCCCCCAGTCCCCCCCGTAGCGCCGCCACTGATGGCCTCTGCCCGGACAATTTAAGAGGGAGACTTGTTACCAGATCTCAAATATCTAGTTATCAAACAAGAAATCAGTTAGATATTGACACTCCAAGGCAGAAGCTAGAATTCTCCAAAAACAGTTTTTTCTATTCTGGCGCAAAGACGTGGAATGAAATCCCATTAGAAATCAGAACAAGTTCCACTATCACCCTATTCAAAAGGAAACTGAAGGAATTCCTACAAAATTAGCATCCTTCCCGAAACACGATCCCTAGGAAGACCAGCAAAGTTGTAAGATTTTATATATATGTAAATAGACATTTGTATAGTTTCTCTTTTCTTTTTTAGCTGATAGGGTTTTGTGTTTAAATATGATAAAATGAAATGAAGCCTGCGCAGGGATCGGTATGATTGATGATGAAATACAAGATAAAACTGTTTTGAATGTATCGTACTTTTCCCACCACTATTTGTCCCTTCTCTGCAAAATCACGTATTCAAATAGGCGACCAAAGCACAGTGATGTCATGTCATAAAAGCAAAGAATCAGTGCTTTGCTGACGTCATGCTTTATAAATCAATAAATGACCTTGCTCCAGACTATCTGTCAGAAATTTTTACGAAAAACTCGGCATGCAGTAAGAAAAATTTGAGAAACACGGCAACTGATCTCCAAGTCCCTCTAATGAAAATGTGCAATGGTCAACGAGCTTTCTCATATCGTGGTGCGGGGGTCTGGAACCACTTAGATTTGGAAGTCAAGCAGGCATCCTCTTTCAAAGCATTTAAAGACGCTGTAAAAAAATGATTTGTTTTGCTGTTTCTTTTTATTTATTTTTTTTATTTCTGTATTATTGTAATTAGGATAGGGTTTTAAACGATAGAAATTTCTTTTTTCAGGTTTTAAGGACGGCCCCCTGAAAAGCAGTCTTCTTAGATTCACGGGGTAACCGTGGATAAATAATTTAAAATGAATGAATGAATGAATAAATGAATGAATGAATGAATGAATGAATGAATGAATGCTTAATGAAAAAGAGGCCATCCTATTGTCTTCTCGCCTCTTAATCGCTGCTAGCCCCTTCATCGTGGTTTTATGAGAAGGTTAAGGTGAAGGTGAAGTTGCGTTTTTCAGCGCCAAGCGCTGGGATCGCAGAAATAGAGCAGACCTAATCGAGTCCGCGACCCCTTGTCATGACGCTCAAGTGGTGGGGCCCTACCGGGACTCGAACCCACTCCGCCTGACTGTTCTGGCTGTAATGTCAGAGGATTACACCACTGCGCCACAACACCTTCAACATTTAACAAACAAAACGTTCACAGTGGTTACGAACCTCAATATCACGGTGTGGTAACTCCTATGTCTAGAGCTAACTACACAAGAAAACTAAAAAATTACACAAAACGAAACTGCATGGGGTGTGAACTAACACATCTCCCTTGCAGCTAGCATTTTGACATAGAACATAACAAGGACTACACAAAACAATGAAAATGAAAACAGAAAGGGGTGAGGGAGGCAGGGAGGGAGAGAGAGAGGAGGAATCCAGCTCAGTTCATCTCACTCTGCTCTGCATCAAGCATCAAGCTCTGCATCAAGCTCTGCTTTGGACGTGGATACAAATATGAGCTTTCAAGATTAATACCTTTGCTCTTTGTCAACTTATTTTAATTCGAAATTAATCTAGCTTCTTAAATATAAAAAATGAAAGAAACTAATCCAATTTGAATATTTACATAAACTAAGATATAAGCTAAATTAAACAAAGTTAAATACATATCTACAGTTTCCCCAGCCAAAACCCACCCTAAGACCTCAAAGGCATATCGTACTGGCATACATTGCATGTACATTGTATTCCATTCCATTGCTTCATGATTTGTTTAAAAGTTTTGAGAGTTTCAGTTGATTTTATCTCATTAGAGAGGCTATTCCATACCTGTGGCCCTAAAGACCTAAGACTATTAGAGCCGAAGGTTACCTGATTCGGTCTATGATGTTTCAGATCGTACGGATTTCTCATTGAGCGATTCACATCCATAGAGGATTTAAACTGAAATAACTGTTCCATGAAGGAAGGATTTAATTTCTTCATTGTCTTGTAGATTTCGATACAGAAGCTACGTAAGCGAGAAACATGCATAAAACATCTACCAGACCATTGTAATAGTTCTTGGTATGAACTGTTGTGATCATCATATTGAAATCGTAAAGCACGTTCTTGCATTCGTTCGACTTTATATAGCATCAGTATCACTACTCTGGGTACCAGAGCTTCAACAAAAGGCTCTGGTAGCTACCCTGGGTACGCTATCATCAAATGAGGTATTCATTTGCAAATTAATGATCGAGGAACATTTTGAATTGATTAGCCATTGATTGAAGATTATGCGCATACTAACCGGTTTTGTGTTGTACAGGAAAATATAAAGCCCAAGTTCTTAAAATATAGACCGAGCTTGCGAGGTCTGTGCATTAAGACCGAGGGCTTTATATTTTCCTGTACAACGACAAAACCGGTTAGTATGAGTTTTATTACCTGATAGCTTCTAATTTTGACTCGTATCATTTAGTCAAACACATTATTATTATTATTATTATTATTATTATTATTATTATTATTATTATTATTATTATTATTATTATTATTATTATTATTATTATTATTGATTTATTTAAAGTAGGCAACATACAAAATAGCTATAAAACAAGAGCTAACTCAGGCCTACTATCTAAAAAGTAAATTTGTAAAAAGAAAAAAAGAAATCAAATAGAGAATAGTTATCTACAAATACATTTTTACAACGTTTTCCATATTTACAATGTTCTTTTCAATGGTATTTACAAAGCAGTAAAATAGCTCAGTTCAGGAACCCAACCTGAGCCACGAAAGGTCTACAAAGTCTACAATTGCATTCTACTCCTCTCCAGACTTTGATTCTCCGTTTAAAGCAAGAGAGGGTTTCTGACTGCTTTATGTCATTGGGAAGTGCCTGCCATAACCTACACCCGCGAAACGATATCGTCCCCAAGCCATTGCACGTAGTGCGCACTTGAGGCAATAGTAGATCATGACAGCCTCTTAACCCATAAGGACTGCGTTTTTCAACAAAGATCTCCTTCATGAAACTAGGATTAAGCTCCCATTTTGTTTTATAGACCTCAGTCATCAGCAACTGTAAATTCCTTATGTGGATTGGGACCACATTGTCTCTGAGTAACATTGTATCATAATCTGATGTCATATCTTTGTAGGCTATCCGTAATGCCCGCTCGTGAATACGGTTAATTTTATTGTTCAGTGTTCTATCACAGAACATCCAAACAAGAGGACAGTAGTTGAACTGGGACAAGATAAATGTCTTCATTATTCGTTTTAGTTGATCGGTATCAAGAAAGTAAGAAATTCTTGAGAGTGCATGTAGCTTTTGACCAGCCTTTTTGCACATGGACTTTATTTGCTGTTTAAAGCATAATTTTTTGTCAAGAATCACTCCCAGCAACCTTTCTTCTGTACTCTCTTTTATCGTTATCCTTCCGATATTTACTGACACATCATTACTTTTGTCTCCAAATACCATTAGGTGGCATTTGTCCTCATTCAACTTCATACAATTGTTTGGAAACCATTCTGCAATTTTGAGGGCATCGTTCTCTATTGTTGCGATAACACCTTCAATATTGCCATCGCAAGCGTAGATCGTTGTGTCATCTGCATAGCTACATATTTGAGCATCTTTCACAAACATGAAGAGATCGTTGAGGTATATATTAAACAAAAGGGGCCCCAAGACTGAACCTTGTGGTACACCGATCATTGTTTCTCTCCAAGTACTGAAAGACCCATTTACCTTTACCCTCTGCTTTCTCTCACTGAGATAGCTATGAACCAAATGCAATGCATTTGGACTGAAGCCATAAGCACTTAATTTTGCAATCAAAAGCTCGTGATTTAAACAATCAAACGCCTTTGAAAGATCCATGAGTAGTGCTCCAGCAAAACCCCCTTTATCTAAGGTTTTTTTTACAGGTTTCTATGAGTCGCAAAAGTGCATGTTGGGTTCCATAGCCCTCTCGAAATCCACACAGAAGGGGAGAAAGAAAGCTAAGGGCATGCGATTTTATTTGATTCTCTAAGACCCTTTCGTAAATTTTGGACACAAACGACATTTTGTTACTGTCATGTCGTTTCAGTTGCTTGTAAATCTCACAGGCCTAAAGCAGTTGCTGTGGCGACAAAAACGCGTCCTTGTATCGTATCATACAAGGCTACAGGAAACCCGCTGGAAAAGTGCGATTAACCAATAGGAGTGGCGGGATTCTGTATTGCCTCGTTTTTGCAACTTCAGTCAGGTAATAACAATTTGTATCGCTGGACTTCGCTGGACCCATTCAAATCTGGATAATTTGTCCTGGGACACGCAGTATAGTGTTTTTCTGCCATGGCCTACAAGCGCCCTCGCTGCGATGCTTTTTTTGCCTTTGTACCTGCGCTTCTAAGCTAGGGCAGAAGGATTGCAGATGGCTAAACACGGCTTCGTGAATTTTGTAGCTTTTGCGTAGACATTCGTGAGATCTAATCAAGTGTTTCCATGCAATACAGGCAATGCGTCGGATTTACCTCTTGTACAAGCCTCTTACAGCCTTTCGCACACATTCTCTGTTCACGAACTTTTCAAAGTTGAATTGAATTTTTGCCTTGGATGAAAAAGTTATCAGAGCAACTCTCGTAGTGCCAGGGGATATGCTCATGTAGTCCAATAAGGTGTCTATAAAATGAATATTTGATTCATATCGACTTCGTGAAATGCTCTTGGAACAATCCAATATAATTGCCAGGTCTTTCCGTGGATTACTTCCTGGAACGAGAAGGAAATTAAAAAATTTAGCCTTCTTAAGCAAAAGTCATTTTACGCTGAAAGCAAATAAAACATGCCGAAATGCGTGGGAATTATGAAGAATTGGTTTTCCTTAAACAAGGGATTTCGGATATGCGTACCATTTTATTAGAAACTAAGGATTGACCCGATACTGAAAAGTTTCTCCTAAAAAGTTCAGAAATTTGAGTACGTTAAAAGCCAAAACCTTCGTACGTTATCATTTTCGGACACTAATTTCATACGTCCGAAAGCTTCAGTGTCTGAAACTTTTTGCAGTCCGATATTATTCAGTGTCCGAGATTTTTTGCAGCATAAGCATAATGGAGCATAAGAAAATTCACAGAAAAACATTTCCACTGTTTAAAAACGTAATGTCTTGCTAAAAAATCACTTTGCATTGAAAAGGAATGTAGCGTGGTACTGATCCAAAAATAATATATTTCCTTAAAGTAAATCAAAGGTGGCGGTGAATCGTTCAGTGACACTTGGCAAGATTCAGTAATACTTGTGAATGTAATAACATTTAACCAAACCTGCCAGTAACCATGTAAACTTGCTTTTGAATCCTCTATCAGTTACATAGACTCCCATCTGTATTCGTTAGGCCATACATTGTGTTGCGCTGTTGCAGCTGTATCGGAAATACAATAGCATTGTATCTACATGGTATGTACTAGATCAAAGTGTCATCAATTAGTAATTAGAGAATCTATTTTAGAGACTTGTAAATAGGGCTTTTAGGTTTTTCTTCTTCTTCTTTTTTTTTAAAATTTACCTTTGGGTCAGTGACCCCTTTGCAGTTGTGTCAATTGGCCTTGCGAATTATCAGCATAGATGTAGAAGTATCATTGGAAATACAGTGTGTGAAACAAAATAATTATTTTCTTTTTATTTCCGATACAAATTCAACAACACAACACAAAGTATGGCCAGCCCAATACAGATGGGGATCTGTATGTAACCGATAGAGGATTGCAAGTGAATTTACAAAAAGGAAACAATTTAAGTGCGAGTGAGCACTTTCAAAGTAGACTTATGCCTTTTCGTCCCTTGTTTCCCTGCGTTCTTTGACTTGCTGATATCACTTGGTCAATAGGGACTCATTATGTTACGGTTATATAATGGGCCCCCTTTTTCAAAATGGCCTAAAAAGGTGGGAGTTCTCGTACACTCAACAAAATCGCTTCAAAATCTGATTTAAAGAGCTCGAACATTGAAAAGCGAAGTTTTAGTACAAAGAATGATGTTGTCTTGACCTACGACATGCAAAATGCCTACCTTTCAGACAGTAACCTTCCCCCGTAGAAGCAAAATAGATCCATCGAAGCTGCGAGAACTCCAGGCTTCTTCAACCGTTCTTTAACCCTAATCCTACCGGGCTTTTTTTGATCTAACATAGCCGGGGGGGGGGTGTTTTCCACCCCCTGTTGAAAAGTGCCTTCCCGAACAGCTATCGCTGCAAAACTTGGCAGAGGCATTAAACAATGCTTTGTTAACAATTATGGTGATTTGGGTGTTTTCAACGCCCATTGTGACGTCACAATGACGTCATAACAAAGACACACTCCAGAAAAATTACACTCTTCTCATTTTTTTAGATAAAAATCCATCAGAAGCAAGGACAAAGCGTTGTTTTAATGCAAATGGTCTCAAAATACATTGAATATGATTCTCCATTAATTTCGATCACATAAACATACCAATAATTACACACAGTATCAAAAAATGGTCAGAATTTTTCAAAAATCAAAACCAATGCTAACTTTTCGGCAAACCAAGAACTTCGGAAACGCAGAAAAGGATGTTTAAAGCTTGTTAAAGATACAAAAATGTCAGAAAACGATCAAGTTTTGAATGGAGAATTCAAAAAAATATTTTCGAAAATTTCTGATGACATCATCATTAATGACGTCATGAATGACGTCACACAAAGTAGAGGATACTGACGTCATCAAATTATAAAAATAACTACAAATTTCGGATTTAATTAATAAATTCTATTAGCTCACAAAGAATTAACCCATTTTCGTTAGTTTTACTGATAGAAATGACTAAGTAAACCTAACTTCCTTCGACCACTCTCCAAATATGGTGTTGTCACGTGACATTTGGCTACCATTTTGAAATTTTTTTTCCAAAAACATGTGGCAAACATATGAAAACTAAAAATCAGTGAGTTTGGGGATAATTTTTCATAAAACAAAGAAATAACGATTAAAAAACCATGAGGGGGGGTGGAAAACACCCCCCGGTAGGATTAGGGTTAAGAGCAACAACAACAACATCCTGAATAGCGGCCCCTGATTGGTTAAAAACTGAATTCTAGCGATTTGATTGGTGAATACGGAACCATCCTACGCGGGCCTAAAGTGGGCCCACTATTTCAGAGTAATGTCATTAGTCCCTCTTGACCAAGGAACGCAGGGAAACAAGGGACGAAAAGGCATCAGTCTACTTTCAAAGATCCCGTAGATTTTTCATCTTTGCGTAAATGCGAAATTTGTTTTATCAATAACAAAAATGCATTTTATTCAAAGAAAGAAGATCTTTTCACACACAATGGAATTTATTTCGTTGATGAATGAAATTTATTTCGTTGATGAACAACTTTTACTCAACAGATGTTATTCAAGGCTTTG
This sequence comes from Aurelia sp. 3 sensu Dawson et al. (2005), assembly GCA_964020215.1. Taxonomy (NCBI): domain Eukaryota; kingdom Metazoa; phylum Cnidaria; class Scyphozoa; order Semaeostomeae; family Ulmaridae; genus Aurelia; species Aurelia sp. 3 sensu Dawson et al. (2005). The sequence continues at coordinate 8,248,477 of OZ026591.1, forward strand.
TAGAATGAACTGAGATAGATGTCTCTTGATGACAAAATTTGTGAATTTTATTATCAAGTCCGATTCGGATTCCTGTTAAGAAGTCTTCCAAAGCACGAGGCTTATTGCGTGAACTTCATTATGATTCAGGAGATTCCACTGTAAGCGAATCAACAGCTTAGGCCAAATTCCCAAAAGCTCTGGTTTGAAGATGGAGCCATATCTAAACTTTCAAGATAGAAATTTCTACCCTCAATGCTCAAATCTTCAAGTTAACTAGCAGGGACTGTTATCTGCTATCCTCAGGTGTCACCAGCGATCTTCTTTAGAAAAAAGATTTTGTTAAAACTCTATTTGACGCACGGAGTAAATATTTGGGAATTTATTAAAACAAGGAGATGTCTATGACCATCTCTGCAGATCTTTTTACCGCTTCGATTGAATGACGTCGTTACTTCACATCAAGCACCTTTCGATCTCTCGGCTCTCTTAGCACTTTAAAAAATATTCTTTTGGACATTTCAATTAAAAGTAATTGCTACTGATTTACCTTGAAAGGGGATTTCAACAAGGTACACGCTCTTTTGCGGAATTTGGACATTGGACAAGTTTGAAATACTTCCTGTGTACAGGCCTAGCAACCTGCTAATCATTGAGGTTGGATCGAATTTCTCTGGTATACGTTTCTTGTGGGCCAAGGACAGAACTGGTCCTTAACAGAGTTCTAAACCCAGAGATGTAGGAACCGGGGACATTGGGGGCACGTGCCCCCAAATTTTGCTAAAGCACTCAGATTTTGCAATTATGACAAGGAAAAAGTGACCTGTCTGATCCAGAAATTTCCTCTTTAGCTCAACTAAAGTGCCCTTGAAGTGTCATACCCCCAAGTTTTATCAAGCAAGATGCTTCCTGTTGTCCTGCTAAACGTACCATTAAATTTAAGAAACTAAACAAAACATTTCTTAACAACAGTGCAATTTTCTCTAATATAAATAGCGATTTCTTCACTTCACAACAAATAAAGCTGTTTCGTCGATCTTCCAACTCACTGAATAAGACTGAAGAAAGCAAATTGTTGGCACAGCGCTACTTTGTATGATCTGTTAGATAATGGTAAAAATTCCAAATTATGCCACGAAATCACAAATAGGAATGAAAATCAATGCTAGGCAGTAAAAACTATGCATACAGCAAGGACCTAATCAAACAAGCATTTGAAGACTCACCATCTAAAAGTTTTCCAAAACAAGACAATATTAGCAACAAAGTAATCATTTTAACTTCCATTTCGCGTCATGAAAACATAAGCAGAACCACTGCCCTCGAAGGCCCTTCAAACAACTCAATCCATGTTATATATGTCTTTGTTACTAGCGATGTAATGATATCGTCATTTCGATTCGTTTCGTGCGTCTGGAATGAAGCAAAAATACTGTTTCTATGGCATTATTACTGTTAGTCACAGTTGGTAGTCACAATCTAAGGGATATTCGACGCTATAGAATGACCCTTGACCGCAACCATTTTGCCCATAGTCCAATGGTTAAATGACTAGCACGGGTTATAGGATCTCTTGACAAACATCTTTGTTCATCGGATAAAGTATGGTCAATGTAGGCGGGAAATTTTCTCAGGTGTCGTGCAACAATGCACTTTCCTTGCTTCACAACACAAAGGAAAGCTATGCATGTGAATAAAACGATGCATCGCATTGGCCTCATTAATAAATAACAATGTAGTTATAAAGTGCAAAAGTCCATACGCACATATTCTGAAGCGCTGTATAACTTATTCAAAGACCTTATAGGACATATATCACGTTAGCAATTGGTTAATACAACAAAGAAGTGTGGAGTGGAATTCCATTGTTTTGTGACCTTTCATTGCTGTTTCAGGAATTTCCATTGCAATGAAAATTCAGCCTCGATCCTGTGCTTTGTAATAAACAATAGAGAGAATTGTATAGTGTGAACCAATCAGGTTCATGACATATGTGCTTTAAATCACAGAAAGGAAATCAAAAAATTTCATTCCCGTCCCATGTTTTGAAAGTTTCGATGCTCTGAGATCGGCTAATTTCTACAAGGAGCTTTCTCCTCCTTTTCGCTCCTCTGCTCTAACGGTAGAGTCTGCACGCAGGCTATAAGAAAGGTCTTGATCACCATATAATAAAAGCTGTGTCAAAGCATCATTTGAAAGATTGGTGATTTACATAACTGGTCGTAATAATTCAACAATTCCAGCGAAAAGATCTTGTCGTTGAACATCGAAAAAGGGGCAGGGTAACAAAAAGTGTTCCGTATCCTCAACACCATCGTTTGTTGGGCGCATTGGGCTTATGATATCTCTAAAATCATGCTTGAATTTTTTGAAAGTTAACTTGCTTGCTTTGATAAAATTACTCACCTTAGAATAATATCGCCAAGGGGCAAGTATGAGAACAATGATTCCACGTTCTATTCTGGTCCATAAATTACTTGCTATTGAAATAAAAATTCTTTTTCTGAAACTAACCTTGAATTCAATTTTCAATGCCAAAAACATAAAACAGAATGGAACGTGGAATTCTGGATTGCCATACAAACCCTTTACGGGCGTTTTCTAATTATTGAGTTTTAAAGATGAAGGATTTTCCCAAAAAGAATTTTCTCATCGAAGTTAGCTTTTGACTGATCGATTTTACATTTGCTCCAGAGCCCGCTAAAAGTGTAATCTGTGTTCTGTCTCACAACAGGATGGAAAATTGTACTTGCCATGCGCACAACGGCTCCTGAAAAGTCTTCGAACAAATCAACAAGAACGAGCCCACGAGACAAGAACGATGAGCTTGGAGCTGCAAAGAGCGGCAAAGAGAAGGCATGTTGTTGGGCAAATTGCTGGAAGATGTTTTCAGTTCTTGTGGTTGCCTGTAACTTGTGCGCATGGCAAGTACAATTTTCCGTCCTGTTCTGTCTCACCCGGCTCATTTTTCTCAGTATTGTGCTTAGTGTATATGTTTGAGTCATTGCATTGATCAAATTTTCGCATTCTCTGACAATCCAAGATAAAAAGAATTGGATTTCTTTACAGGAATTACAGAAATTTGACATTTCTTCGACCAAAATTGCCAACAAGCATGACTCCCTTGCCCAGACTAAGATCGACTAAAATTGCCAAAAAGTATACCCTTGGCTGGACTAGAATTCCGAAAAGTTCATTATTGCGGGCGGCACATCCCCAGCTACCTTTTCCATGGAAGAGCTCCCCGTGTATTAGACTCCCAGTGCCTCTATCCTAAACTAGTGAATTCACAGTAGTTCTATGCCACTTGTTTGCTCACTCATTGCATTTAGTTGTTCAGTTCCGCGAAACGAACGACCTCCAGCGTAATGAATGAGCATCCACATAGCTGTAAGGTGTCGTAAGGTTGCCTGCGGTTGCTTTCTGCCATCTGCCATCCTCCATCGTCCCGGCATCGCTGGCAATTATTTTCTAATGGAAACGTTTTCTTACGATGCCACAGGCAGGTGTACCCTGATAGACTTGCCCAAGTCTATTTTCATCTGTGATAAGTCTATCTGTTGATAAAAGAGACTTAAGGCAAGTCTACTACCGTAACGGCTGCGAAAAGTTGAGCACGTTCAGCTTTCTCCCAGCTGTTATGACAGTCTAACGGTACTTCAAACATGTGCCTACGGTCCTTTCTCATTTCAAACTGGGAGATGACCATCGATGCAGGTGCAACATCACAAACATCGTTTTGAAATTGTCAAATTGACATTGTTAAACAGCAAGGGCTGCTTTCAAATTTCCAGTTGTCGTAGTTATCCTATACTACATATTATTTCAACTTGCGATGTGCCCATAATAGACCTTTTAGCTAATCTAGGAAAGAATCTGAATCGAACGCTGTTATGATACATTTTGAAGAATTTTCGAATGCGCACAATAGTGATAGAAGCTCTAACGCCACTCGATCGAACCTCGCGTATAAAATTGCATAAAAATAACGCTCGATCCAGGCTCTTTTGTAGAATAGCTAAAGGGTCTGATGCATTGTCGAAGTACGGACAGGAAAGACATCAGCAATTATAGAAGAGTGTTAAAACAATTTTGAACTGGGCGCCTGACCTAAAGAACTATTTGTGTGGGCACATGATGAGGCAACGTATGCGAAGGTCATTTGAAAACACGGCAAGAAATTATGTGCAAAATCTATTGATTCTTATCAAGTCTAGCAGAATCAAGGGTTTGCTTTTTAAATGTCTCATTAATTTTGGAGACGATATGGGTTTAACTTGACTCCATGCAAAGGAAGTTCTGTTAATACAATTGAGTACATTGCTGTCCATATGCATTGAACACGAAATGAAACAGATCATCTGTATTTACATGCAACTAAATTCAGAGATGAAACCTCTCTATCTGGAGCACTAATAGATTTAGTATTTCTGTTTTGCTACCCCCTGAGAGGAGACAACTGAAAGAGTTGTTATATACTGAAAGGTACAGCAATCAGAAAAACATATTTATAACCAGACGACATGCACTTCCTTGAGCACATTGTAGGAGGAAGAGGACACATTCCGAAATCTGAAGGGCCAAACACTGTATCTTTCTATAAATCATTCTTTCAAGTGAAAAATATCCCCTCTAAAATTATGGTAAAGTTTTCTGCAGCTTTGTTTGTTAATGCAACAGTATGCTACACTCCAGTGAAGTTTTAAACAAGGTGATGACGATGATGATGATAAATACAAGAAAGGAGGTTTTTCTATTTATGATAAAATCATATTTTGGTTATTTTATAAATATTACGACATTCCTCTTGGTATATCAACATGGGATTGATATATACAAACATGAGCAACACAAATACAACACAAATGCAGTAAACCCACACATAAAAGACGGCAACTTCTGAGAAATTTTTAGATCAAAATTCTAAAAGTCTTAAAAGTGGAAAGGAAGATGTTTCAAAGGGCTAAATGTAGCCTCACCCCACACGGACAAAGGGAAGACATAACAGAGCACAAACCGCGCAAGCATGCACGAAAACATGTAACTTTGAGCCCGCTACAACAGATCCCGAAGTCAGGCAACACATTTTCTTCCTAGGACCTTAAACCCTTGATTTATCACTTAAAAGAAACTGATCTGTCCAAACACATCCTTATCTCAGATTGCTCGACGACGTCATTTTATGCAGTTTCTGCTCTGTCATTAGACAAAGCCATATCTCATTTTGCCACTATATATAGGATAACAACACGCTTACAAATCCATCGTTACTTGAGCCAAACAATGAAACAGCCGGCGTCAAAGTTATCAAATACAACAGACTATTCTTTAGCTTGGCCTTGGTCAGCTTTTTGCTATGTCGATTCCCTTTAATTTACGCTCATTTCATCTCATTCTGTTGATGTTGTTGCTGTCGCTTCAGTAAGGGCCTTATCTCCCCAGAGCTGTAAGACCAATTAAAAATCTCCATCGGCGACAGGTTTTCATCGCCTTTATGCTCCAATCAGAATATGGCTTAGACGAAGGCGGCTTTGCGATCATGGCTTGAGGGAGCGTTCGTCTAAGTACTTGTAGATAGTTCCCTGGTACAGCAGTTATGGAAAACTGCTCTTGTGGGGTTTAGCTTGTCTTGAGTAAAAAGCAGCAGGTGATTTAGGCTCAATTGTTTAAGCCATATTGAATCAGTGCAAAGCTAATCTGCTTCTGCAAGTGCAGTGGAGGACAATGAGTGGTAGTTGTAGCAGTATCAGTTCATTCGAAAAGAGAGGCTACGACATGTATTGAGTCTAGGCCAAATGCACAAAGCATGTAATTTATATGGTTTTTGCAAGCTGTAAGTGCCTCTTGATTGCATCATTCTTCCATTTTATATTCCAAAATCTAACAAACTTTGCTAAGCTAGATTAAAAAAGTGGTGGCTCTCATACGCCGCTTTCTACTGTAAAGCAAATATGTTAGATACAGACAGTATATAAAACTAACTCGGTCAAGTCAATAAATAATTCTCCTCCAGAGGTCAAAATCTACATCTAAGAACACAAAGAAGAGCAAATTCTGAATCTAATTAATAAGCTATTTTGAAGCCGATTTCCACAAGGCTGCGTTCAAATTGCACAATCTTTTGCAAGCGCTTACACGCTCGTGCAGATATCTGTCGTACTAACCCCTCAAGAGTGTTAGGATTGCAAATTAATTGCAAGCGGAAAGAAGCTTGTTCATGCGAAAAAGCTTGTTGGTTAGCGTGCAGATTACTTACACGCGCGTGCAAGCGAGATGGGTTTTGTGCTTTTCATTTTACAAGTAAAAAACGACCTGCTATATGGGACCCAAGGGACATATCAATCTAAACGGGAAAGCCCAACCAAAGCGTGTTTACGCAAGCACAAGCATGCACGCAAAAACAAGCCTTTAATATGAACGCAGCCTCATGCAATAAAACAGTCCCTATGTCAAGATGATCCTTCCCTTACTCCCTTGCTCCCAGCCCTTTTAAGTTCCTCTGCCCTGTTCCCTAATACCCCTATCAGGTCCGAAAATATATCGTAAAATATCGAACCTTTGATACAAGTAAGCGAAATTCCTATTTCGATATGAAGTAATTTAAAGTTTAAAGAAATCCAATTTTAGACTAATTCATAGGGTTTTCATTTCCGATGAAACGATACCTCTGACTTCTGACTGCCTGACGAACTTTCCTCCAATTCTGTGACACTCTCTTTTCAGGAGATCCGCCACCATATATCTATAAAGGAACAAAATAATGAATAAATGTGACGAATAAATGTCACAGAATTCAATCTACAACCATGAATGGCAGGACACAATGGGATGAAATTAGAATAAATTCGATACGTTGCATGCCATGAAATGCCATGAATCTCTTTTTCTGGACATTGGCAGCCTTTCCCGGCCATATTTTCTTGTCTGGAGTTCATTTCTCTGTAATATATCGGATCAGTCAAAAAAATTTACCTGTGTGGTGGGCAGTAGAACCAATATTCAAAACTAAATGTTAGTCAGTCAAAAGCTAACTTAGATGTAAAAATTCGTTGATAGCATCACTTATATTTGAGACCCAAAAATTAGAAAAATATCTGTAAGGGGGAAGTATGGGAACGAGCATTCCACAATCCATATTGGTCCACGATTTATTTGTTAATGAAATTAAAATCCTATTTCAGAAACTGACAACTGAATGAATTTAAATTTCAATGCAAAATAAATTATGGACCAGAATGGAAAGTGGAATTCTCGGTTCCTTGGAAAACCCTTTCACAAAGAGCTCACAGTGCTCTTCTTATTGTCTCCGTAATACTGAGACAGATCTTAAAGCTACCTTTCCAGAAGACTTCAAATGGCCAAAAATCCTTTCCTTATAGAGGTGCAAAGCTGTGGAATAGCCTCTAAGCTGAGTCTAAGCAGGCATCCTCTCTAAGTTGTTTCAAATAAAAAAATTTAGAACATTTTTTCTTTTGTAAATAGTAGACATTGTAAATAGGATTTAGGTTGTAAATAGGTATCAAGTACAAACATGGTAGCTTTAATCTTTATCTTGTAACTAAATTTTAATTCAATCTTTATGGGAGGGCCCAATAAAAAAACTGGCATCTGTGTCGAAGGGCTACCCTTCCTATAGACTGATTACATGTCGTAGTTGCACTCCTTGATAAACTGATAATCGCTATAACTACGACTCATGATCAAGCTATTCGAAAAATCGGCCAGTTGAGGCTAGTTGAGGCCATTCCGGTTCCGCAGAATACACATAAAGCGAGGCTAATCAGTGCAAGGCTAATCTGCTTCTGCAAGTGCAGTGTAGGAAAATGAGTCGTAGTTGTAGCAGTGTCAGTTCATTCAAGAAGAGAGGCAACGACATGTTTTGATCCTAGGCCAAATGCACAAAGAATGTAATTCATATGCTTTTGCAAGTTGTAGATTCCCATAGTTAAATAACTGAAATGAAAAAAAAAATGAAAAATTCCCATACAAACTCCTCACAGGCACTTTTTTATTTCTAGGTTCAATAGATAAGTAAATTTACCAAACCAAATTTTCTCACCTAAGTAAGCCTTTGACTGATAGATTAAGATGTCAGCTTTGAATATCTATTGGCCACATGCAAATCTGATGGCAAGTAAATCATGAACCAGACTCAACCCATTTTCAAGCTCCTTGCCAACATTTTGCTAATTTCTGGGAAAAATAGACGAATGATTTTGCGAAACAAAATTTTCACATCTAAGTTAGCCTTTGACTGATAGATTAATATTTTAGTTTTGAATACAGTGAAACCCCGCCAACAAGAACATACCTTTCTAAAAAACAGAGTGGCTAGGTTCTTATAAATGAAGTACTTATGATATTTTCAGGGTCTTGTTCTTATGGCAAGGACACTTGTGACTATGATGACTATATAGCTACAGTATATATAATGTATTAAATAAACTTGAGGGTGTAATGACTGCATGTAAATATTAGAGAGTATGGTATTTTCGTCGTTGACAAAGCAGTTTATATCACACGGCTTTATAAAACAATTTGCATTTCCCTGAAAACTGATAGAGGTGTTCAGTTATAAATAGTTGGGAGTTTGTTATATGATGAAATATGACGAAATCTCTTAATTAAGTGTACCATCTCATAAGAACATTGAAGTAAATCAGTCTGTTTTTGGTTCCTATCTTTGGGTGTCTTTTTCCACAAAATCAGTCTGCAGGTTCTTATTTTGCTATGTTCTTGTTTGCGGGGTTTTACTGTATCAGCCACATACTTTTTACTCCACAACCCGCCAAACGCCTCAATTTATTTTTGGCTCACTCTTTTATGTAGTGGATATAAACTGCCATATTTAAATGACAAATTCCTGCATATACTGCGAGGTCCTACGCAATGATCAAAAATTGAACTTGCTTCGTTCATATTATATTTTCATATTTAATTCTTTTAAGGAGGGTTGCCCTTCAACAAGTTGATTTTCAAGGGCCCTCCGATAACACAATAATTACAACTTAAGATACAAAGTAAAAAGCTATTAATCAAATATTACTATAAAACCTTATTTACAATATTCAAACCTACTTACAATAATGTTAAAAATTCAAACGTTGAATCAAAATGAAAGAAAACAGTATTTAGAGAACTTCCTTGAAACATTACAAAGAGGTTGCCTGCTTTGACTCGGCTGACAGGCCATTCCATAGTTTTGCACCTGTGTATGAGAAACATCTCTGGCCATAGTTAGTAAGTTAGTTAGTTAGTTAGTTAGTTAATTAGTTAATTAATTGGTTATGCTACATTCGCACTGCTCCTTTTCAAATGTATGAGCTATGAATACGATAGGTGTTCACACTGCTTCATTAAAAAAGTGGTTTTAGCCCCCTTTTCAAAACAACGCCGTTTGTTTAGCCATCAAAAAGGTGCCAATTGCGAATTTGAATGCAGTTGTAATAATAGAACATTTTCAAATGTCACCTTTTTTGGCGTTCACAATGTAAACGGATTGTTTTCAAAATGCATCGTTTTCCAATTTAGCGTTTTCGAAAAGCTCCGTTTATCACAGCGAAGAGATGTGAACGCAAGGTAAAAACGGAGAAGGTTTGCTCCATTTTCATGCGAAAACGGAGGATCGTGAAAGGGGTCTTAGTTATGAGCTAGTTAGTTAGCTAGTTAGCTAGTTAGTCAGTTCGTTAGTAAGTTGATTAGTTAGGGGCTTACCTGGTTAATTAGGCGCCGTCCACACGTATCCGGATCTTTTTGAAAAAAAAATCTTTTTTATCCATTCTGGGCTCCCGTCCACACGGAGACTGCGTTTTCAGTCACCGAAAACGAAGCTTTTCGAAAACGCTCTCCAGAGTGGATCTTTTTGAAAACGCCGTGTTCATGTTTTCGTGTAGACAGGTGAAAACGGAGCTTTTCGAAAACGCTGACGTCACAGTGTCGACTTAGCTTGTCAGTTTCTTTCATCGAAGTTCGAATGCCGAATATCGTTATCTATAATGGAATTTCGTTTTCGAATATCAAATTGTGAATGTCACCACAGCATTTTCGTGTGGACGGGGACATTTTCGAAAACGCTCCTCGTGTGGATGCAGATATTTTTTTAAACGGATAAAAAAAGATGCGTTTTCAAAAATATCCGGATAAGTGTGGACGGGGCCTTTTTATAGATAGCAATATTCTGACTGAATCCAAGATGAACGCAGCTTACCTTATCCTCTCGATTGCCAAAGTTTCCAAACGTATCACTAATCTTTTGCATCGTATCAGTATGCAGCTTTCGTCTGTGCATTATGGCCTGAAAAAAAATTTAGAAACAGATTCTAATCAGAGATTTGTTGTCAGTCAAGCCAGTAGGTTTCACTACGAGGATAACATTTGCTTCCTTCAAAAATACCAAATAACCCTACAAAATTGAAACGAGAAAATTTGTTAGAAAAATAGAGTAATCAACCAAATCTGCGGTATTGATCTTGTTAGGTTGCTAAATGAATGGACTATATTCCTACCATTCGTTTTATTCTTATTGGCGACGTAAAATGACGAAAGCAAGGATTTAGGGCAACCTTAATGGGTGTAACCTTAATGAAGATATGACACCACGCCCATCCACGAATTCACTGAGAAAGGTGTATATTTGAAGCAAAATCCTAGGACCTACAATCTCAAAATAAGGGGTATTTTTCTTCAGAAAATATACCAAAAATTATTCAAATTCTGACGAAATCGATACCCTAGGATATAGTAATGAATTTCACTTCGCCTGAAAACCATTTCACCCCCCCCCCAGAGTCTTATGGGATTCTACTGTTTTCCAATATAGAGACATCAGTAAATTGAATGGTAATTAAGTGCTAAAATCCCCAACGTTTCCTTTAGAACCAGTAACATACAAATCTCTGCAGGGCTAAATGATCCACTTTTAAAATGAGGTTAACTTCAAAAATTTTCTGTGCTAAGGGGTCTCTACTAGAAAGTCAGAGGAAAGAATTTTCAATGAAATGGTATGGACGTGCGTGGTGTACCTTTTTCTACTGAATTGCATCCACTAGGGCCGTCTTAAAGTAGCCTGCGTGCAGACTCTGCCCAGAAAATCTCTGGAACAAATTCCAACAAAGATCCCAGTACTCCAGCTACAACACGCGATTCTGCAGAGATCTTCAGATTCCGAGGTATAATCTGGAGTATGCCAAAAAAGGATTTTCCTATTCAGCTCTTAAGGTCTGGAATGAAATCCCAATAAGAATTAGGGAACTTCCTACCTTGTGCCAATTCAAAAAACAACTAAAAACGTATTTGATGAGCTGAAAGCCAGTTAAAACACGACTCCCTGGAAGATCAGCGATGCGATTAACCCTCAGTATTTTATATTTTTGTATGATGTAATATAATTAATAAAACTTTATTTTTGTAAGCTGAAGGGATTTCGTGTATAAATAATTTAAAATGAAAAAAAGAGACTCCACTGATTTCTTTTCAGAGCGGTTCTCCTCCAGTAGAGTCTGCGCATTGGCGACCAAATCCTTGTTCTGAGTCACGCGCGATTCCCTCTCATGAGGAACCAAGTCATTGAATTGGATTCAATAGAGCGACCTATAGAGTGGAAAGGCATAACACCCACAGACAATAAAGTTTCATTGGCCAGCTTTGTCCATGGAAGAGCTAAATTAAATACCTACCAACTCGAACAAAGATAGAGACGCTCATGAAAGAAAGGGGATATGCGTCAGCCAATCAGGAAAGGTTCCATGTTTCTCATGAACTGACAACAAGGATTTGGTCGCCGATGCGCAGACTCTACTGGAGGAGAAACTCTCTCAAAAGAAATCAGTAGAGTCTGCACGCAGGCTATCATAAAGCCCGTCCAAAATAATCAAAAACAGGGAATGTATCTGTCTAGCTGCAGAGCTGTAAGACAATGAGCATTGCGGTCTGGGAATTGTATGCATCCAGACTGATGTATCAGGTCAATCCCCTGGTGTTAGTAGAATTTTCCTTCTCTTATGCATTGGAAAATTCAATCTGACGGGGATACTCCCAAGCTAAAGCAAAGTCCATGTCTCACACAGTTGAAGGCCGGTATGAAAATGTAGACTTCCGTTCTGCTACATGCCTTCCAAATTGCAAGGAAAATAAAGTAATCACGCTTCAAATTATGCTTTGACCCAGCTTTTGTTATATGGTGATGAAGACCTTTCTAATGACTTGAATAGAAGTATACTCGAATTGACTTAACCTTTTATCCACAAAGCTAGACGGTTTGATTGAGATCTTTTGAAGCCTTAGTACCAAGCAACCACCAAGTCACTTAGTACCTAATACATTATCCGTTAGTTTTTAATCGTTTGTAGTGTAGTCGTAGTTAGCTGAACGTTGCGAGTCTTTTTATATTGGCCATGGGGTAGTCATTGTCTTTCGCTCTCCATGGTATCGTACCTGTAGTGTTGTATAGTAATAAGAAAGGTAAATTTTTATACTTGAATAAAAAAGATGCAAGGTAGTCCAGAGAAGACTGCGAGACGGCTGTTGGAAACCGGCAACAGGCAAAAAGGGCTGTGGGCGAATGTTTACAGAGAATAAAATGGTTGCTTCTAAAAAAGAACAATAGGTGAAGTGAATGAGTGAAAATTTAGTACCATTAGAATGTCAGGGAAAGCTGAGGAGCTGGGAAAGAAATATATGACTAATTTTCCTACAAGGGCAAGGGTCTAAGTTCGGCCTAACCTAATATTTTCATACATTCCTTGCACGCGGGGTGAATGCCCAAGTAGCCTGACATCAGGCTCATCACCATAGTGGCCGACTGAAGTTATGCTCGGTCGTGTGAGGTCAAACTCCGAATGGATAACCTCGGAGGCCTGACCTCGCAACTCGCCTCGCCGTCCTTCAGAAGGGACGTTAAACTATGGGTCCCATGCCTCACCACCGTATGCTTCGCGGGCCTAAATTAGCTGCATTAAGTAGCTAGAAATCCTGACAAGCACACTAAAAAAGAGCTACTACTACTTCTACAAATGGTTAGATCGATTCCTTGTCTTCGCCAGTTTTCACATTGATAAAGATATAAAGAAGTAGTGATACAACCAAGTCATTCAGCTACCCAAGTCAAATGTTTCGGTTGCTTACTCTTTTTGTAAACCAGACTTTCTCGTTTCACTTTCCTATTGGTGATCCGGCATTAGAGGGATAAGCGAATTTAAAATCATGGCATATAATTTCAGAAAATTACAGCTTACCTCAAAATCGTTATAAATAGCTTTTGGAGACTCGTTGTCAAAATGTGTAACTTCTTTTGTCTTCTCAATATCCTGAAATACCAGAATGATGCGATGTCATTTGCATGCAGAGCACTCTGTCACATATGGACTGATATCGATAAAAGTACGTTACACATGACAAGAAAATAATGGTTATTCTCTCAATTTTTAGCGGTACGCGCTCAAGAAAATATTATTTTACCAGGTCAGTGCATGTCAAATGAATATATTTTTAAAATGTTAATCATTTGGTATCGTAAAATAATATTTTCTTGAGTGCGTACCACTCAAATTGAGAGAATAACCAACTCCTACCGGGACTCCACAAAGGAATCTGTTCGCAAAAAAATTTTGCAGTCTAAGAATTCATATTTCTCAGCATGAGCAGAACTTTAAAAGACAAGGCACTGAGAAGAAATTCAAATTTGCTGCACCGGAAGCATGTGTTCGACCACGGTTAACCTTTAGAGTAAAAGCATGGCTTCCCAAAGAGGAAGAGGTAAGGAAATTAGAAGTGTATTGGTTACAATGACTAAGAATATCTCTAGGATAGACCGAGACAGCGTAATCGGGATATGAGAGAAAACTTGTTATTTTCTCTCTTTACAAAACGCCTAAAGTCCATCGCACAGATTTGCCATGCGGAAAATAAAGCATTAACAAAGATGATAATGTCTGCCAAGCCAACCAAAATATATTACGTTGACCCATGGATACAGATGTCAGATATATTGCAAGCTGCCAATGAACAAGCGAAGAAATAGACACAATAAAAATAGAAGTTTATCAAGTTAGTCCAGCAACAGAATAAATTGTCACGAAAAATGCAAAGGAGTTAGTGTAGAAACTCGCATGTACATGCACAGGTAAGCAGCATAGAGAAAACTGGAAAATAGCGGTGTCTTACTACAAACAGAATGCAAGTATAAGCTCTAATTCGAAAGCCGCATTTCTTTTTAAGAAATCTCGTTGTTTGCAGTGGCAGAACGCTTAGTACTGCGTGTACAGGAAGGAAACGGATGAGTCTATCACACCTCATTTTATCTCTAAATTATTACCTTCAGTCTATTAGGTGAGATCCCTTCTGCATGGGAACCATCCTTCATCGTACTATTGTCTTCATCCTTTCTCGTCACCCTAGCAAGGTTCATATCAAGAGCATCCCATGAGTCGTTGCGCCTTATTGATGAATCAGTCTCCGTTGCAGTTGCTACATAAATTTTCTCGTCACCTCTTGTACTTTCGTCCTTTGTTGATCGGCCAACCCTCACGGTAACTTTCGTTCTCTTGCTTTGACTACGCTGCTGGTCTTTGCTTACATCTACTTGATTAAAGGAAACGAAAGTCTTCGCTCCTTCAGAATGTTGTTTCTGATCAACTACCAATTTCTCAATAAATCGCTGTGATAAACCGAATTTCAGAGAAGTCTCACTATTCCCAGCAGACACATCTTTTTTGGTCGAGTCAAACTGTGCAGTTTGGTTAAAAATTCCACTATCTGGAAGGGCATTGTCATCTGCAGGATAACTAGTGAAATTCTCAAAAGTTTGTGAATGAAGCACAAATTCATTGGTCTCGTCGATTGTATCCTCCTCGGCATAGTTCTTGCCTTTGTATTTATCTCTTAGTTTTTGATATTTTGTTGCTTTGCTATCACTGAAGGACTCAGGAGAAATTTCAAAAGAATTAATGGTGCCTAAACCAAGGTTTTCTTGGCTCTGATTATTCTCCTGTATTGAGTCACTTCTTTGAACAATGAAAGCTTTCTTGACACTTTCTCCATCGGTGACATCGCCGAAAGATTCTGTAAAACTGTTAATTCTTTTAACTTTATTGCTGAGCAAGCTAGCTTCAATCAGTGGGTCTTGGTCATACGATGGCTGCTTGTTTACGATAAAGAATCCCTGTGTAAAAAGATGAAAATTGATGCTATATGCCATCTTCATACCGGGTGGGCCATAAAGAACTTCTCGTTTGAAAATTCATTATGAAGAGAATACTTGAGGTATTGGAATGAATTAGACCCCGTTTACACGATACGGGCAGAATTTGAAAACGGCGTTACAAGTACCGCTGTGGTCTCCCCTCCGCACAACGACGCCGAGAACTTCCAAATTCTGCCAGCAGAATTTTGTGTCGGTTCGCAAAATGGCAACGTTTGTAATTGAGCCATTTTCAAATTCTGCCAGCAGCGTGTAAACGCATTTTGCCGGTAGAAGTTTATGCCGCATTCGTCATGAGGCTAATATTTTCAATGCTCCCTATTGTCTTTATTGTCATGATTGTTTTACCCTTCTTGATTGATTATTGACGCCAGTTGTTATTGGGTATGTTTGACTGGTACCAATTTTGAAAACGGTAGACGTAGAAGACTCTGAAGTTGTGTTTAGTTGACTCCCCAGTTCAGAAAAAGGCAGGTTTGGCAGATTTGGCAGGCCTGCTGAACCTTCTGCTCCAAACGGCAGATGGTTTGGAAGACTCTGGAAAGATTCTCGTTTTCATTTGCGAAACTCAGAGAACGAAGCAACCTTGCTCGCGTTGCTATGGTAATCGATAACTTCACTCTTTGTTGCCAAGCAGAAGACTCGTCTTCATAGTTTTCAACGGGAAACCTCGTCTTCGCCAGGATAAATCTGAAACCTGCTACTTTGAAGAACTTTGTGTTTGATTGGGAACTGTGTTTCCGTCTCTCCGAAGTCTACTGTTTTCAGAATTTGGTAGGTTTGGAATCACCAATCAAACACACCCATTGTCTATGGAATTAGTATGAAATTTTACCAGCATCGGGTAGATGGGAGGCAAAAACGGCTGTTTCCAAATTCTACTGGCACTATGCAGACGGGACCACATTTTCCAAGGTAGCATAACGTTCTGCCGTAGTCCCTATGATACACCTCCCGGGCAGTTACGCAAAGAATTGGGCTGGTTGTCAATCAAAGAAATGATTGTGAAAGAGATATCTACTATGATGTATAAGTCTTTGAACAATCTTGCACCACCTTTGTGATCTTTTCGTCAGACTATCACATTTCAACACACGGGAGCTAAGATACATTAAAAATGATCTTGCAGTACCGTTCATGCGAACAGTAAGTGGCCAAGGAATTCTCTTACCGTGGTACAAAAGTGTGGAACAAGTTGAACAAAAATATCAAAGAGGCTCCTTCGTTATACTCTTTTAAATCAAGATTGAGACAGTGTGGGTACGAAAATCTTTAATTTTGTTTAGATAGCTTATTATTGTCAGATGTATCTATGTTTTTATCTAGTTTATTCGGTAATACGGTAGTTTGTGAGAAACTTTAATTTGAACAGGGCCAAATAGTAAAACAGTAAATAAATTGAATTTTTTACCCTCTATGAATATGTTCAAACTATGAAACATGAAAAATATATGAACAATCTTCTCACTAAAACACCTAAATGTCTACAAAAGAAACAACGTATATGATATGATACTTTGGCAATAATCACTCTCAATCCTTGAGGGAAATCAAACTCGTTTGCAAATTGCTCAAAGTGAGAAGATTATTCCTCCTCTGTTCACGCATGTCGAAGTAAAGGAATTTGCATACATACACTTTCATTTGTATTCACAATTGCCCGAAAAATAGAGCGAAAATCACAAAAGATACTCCTCCTTATTGGCTTCTTGGCTTATAGAATGAGCTTTCGATTCATTCAGGGAAAGCTCGTTGCCTTGTACCCAAGTATCCAAATTCCTAAGATTGCTGTTAATGGCCTCATTCAGCCGAGTCAAATAGTGAGAATGGTAGCACAAACTGGTATCATCAGCATAATTGGACACGTTTTAATCTTATACTGCTTGTGGGAGATCATTGACGTAGATGTGGAAAAGAAGGTGGCCAAGACATGAGCCTTTTGAAACATGAACGTTTATGTCCCCAATTTCGGAATCAACCCCATGAGCCCTACAAAACTGTTTCCGGCTCGTTAGGTAGGATTTAAACCAAGAGCGTTGACTTCGTTGTACACTGTAAAACTCGAGAGCTTTCTTCAGAGAATGTTATGATCAACGATCTCAAACTCCTCTTTCAAGGTCAATGAACACTAGACCCACAAGCTTTCCAAGATTCATTTTACTATACCAGTCGTCAGTATTTTAAATAAGAATGTTACTGTTGAATGAAGGTGCAAAAAGCCCGATTTGCCAGATGAAAAAGTGGGCGCTATCATTTATGTGCTGGTACAGCTGATTTGTTACTAATTTTTCAAAGAGCTTTGAGATGACAGGCTTGACTGATATTGGTCGATAGTTTGACTTTTCAGCCTTATCTCCATCTTTAAAAATTGGAGCAACTCTGGCAACTCTCCATGAGTCGGGAAACGACTTGCTTCAATAGATGTATTGAACAAGAAAGCAAGCGAGTTTTCAATAAAAGACAGCGCAAGCTTCAAAAAGTAGCTAGAGATGTTGTTAGTCCCAAAGCTCTTTGCTGTCTTAACCGATTAAGGAGTGCATCAAGAGGTATATCACTCCCTTAGAGCCTGTTTATATGAAGCAGGCTCGCCTGCCTGACTGAGCTACGCCTGGTTCAGATGTGAAAGACATCCTTTCGGAGGAAATTCCGAGTTAAGATCCTCCCACCCCCCCTCTCCCCGCCCCCACTCTTAAATGTTGGAAGCTGATGGAAATGTCATAGGTCAGTTCATAAGTATGTGTTCTTCAATAAAATTAACATTAAGAAGGGGCAAGAGGAGCCTTTAACAGTGACAGGTAGTAGTTTAATGGCAGGAAAGGTACCTTTCAACACAAAACTCAATTGTCTCAACGAGTTTTGGCTGGGATTGGAGTAAGCCTGACCGGGCTGGCTCGCCTACTGGAGATCTGTGAGAACAAAGACATCCTTTGCTTGAATGAAGTCGTGTTTACATAAGCGATAAGCAACATGCCAGACCGGTCAACCGAGATGAAGATAACTGACTTGATTAGGTGGGTCGGTCCATTTTCTTTCAAAATCCCATGATACATCCTAACATGCATCGTTATGAGGCCTGCTCGTCTGACCGGAAGAGTTCTTTCACTCATACAAATGCAAACGAAAACAATCCTGCCTTGATAGGCTGGCTCGCCTCAAACAGACCAATAGAAACAGCAGGAACTCTACCGGGTGAGCCAGAAAAAAGTTCCCACTTTTGAAAATTCATAACACCAACACCATGACTACTTCACGGAATTGAATCGATCAAATTCTAGTTAAAAGCCGAAAGATCAAAGTATTTTTGTGATTTTTCTCGTTGTCCTACCAGCACTACAAATATAGGTAAAACCAACGTTACAAAAATTTCACGGTTGCAAAATGACTGAAAAATGATCAAAAAACATCGATCAATGCATAAATGACTTCTCGCACAGAATAGTGAAGGAAATGCAACATCTCATGGGGTGAGAGATATCCTCTGTACATTAATTACCAAGGGATTGAAAATCTTTCGTATTTGTTTGAAAATCGATGTCTTATAACTCTTACGGGAGGTGAAACGCCCATGGCCTATTGTTCGTTGTGAACAGAGTCCTTACGATTCGATCAATGCTTTACACCCCCTTTCCGTCATTTTGCAACCATGAAATTTTTGTAAAGTTGAATTTACCTATATTTGTAGTGCTGGTAGGGCAGCGAGAAATATTACAAAAATACTTTGATCTTTCGGCTTTTAGCAAGAATTTGAATAACTCAAATCTGTGAATTAGTCTTGGTTTTATGAATTTTCAAAAGTGGGAACTTTTTTCTGGCTCACCCGGCATATGGAACAAAATATTTTCGAAAGGACTTTTAAAAGATTTTAAGGCATCCTTATGATGAAAACAATAGGACTTCTGTCGATATTGTGTAAGATTTCTAGCGAGTGATCTGATATGACCGTTGAAATTGATGATAGGAGAAAAGTCTCGATAACTGAGCTTACGTTTGTTTCTTCAATGTTGGTACATGAATCTGTCTGGAGGGATCCATCGACAGCCTTCCATGAAGTATCTCTTAAGATGTCATCCAGGGAGCTTTCATCTACAATGTGAAAATTACTAATATGCTAATGAACTAAACAAATAAAGATTTTGACCGGCACTCTTATTTGAAGTGGTTAGTGATCGAAAACGAGGCAATTCTCTCAAGCAACTAATGGTTTACTTTCGTGCATACGAAAATTCAAGTTTAAGTGCAGTTAGGTATGCATAGGGAGTTTGAGAAAGAGTTTATGGCGCTTTGAATGTTTGTCAAAGCTTAAGATACCACCCATCCTATCTCCTTTCATAAGATTAACAAACGCTGTTATTCTTAAAACAAAGATGATATCAAGAATGCCCCCCCCCCTCCCTGGAATGGTAGAAAACGATCTAAAGTTCTCTTCGATCTTCGATCGAATCAGTTAATAGAGCGGGGCATTAACACCTTAACACATGCAATTCGAAAGGCTTCCAAAGATTTGACGACAGTGCTAGGTAAACCGATCTCTAAGTTTCTTGTGCTGCCCTAATGAAAAATTCGAACTTAAATTTGAAGACCTTGCGTGCGAGTCAGAAAGACGTGGCCGTTGCGGTCCGTAATTCATACTGCTGCAATTTACTTCAAAAATTCGTTTCTTTGAGAATTCTCTGAATAGGAAGAAGTAGAAGGTAAACTTAGGGAAGAAACTTCATTAGATCAACATCGAACTCTCAGTTACTCAGCTCCATAATTACGCGAAATTTTAGAAAAAATAGTGCTTCGCAAGACTCCTAAAAGGGACTCCAATTTGATTTACATTCATGCACGTGTGGCCACGAGTTTCTGCTCTAAAAAACTGAAGCAATGGGTTTTCATTTCTCATCTCATTTATTCACGACATCCATTCAGTATAATTCAAGTATAACAAAAGAATATAACAAAAGAGAGTACGTTTAATAGATATAAAAGCCAGTACTGTTCTTCCATGGATTCGTGCGAAAACGTATTTTTCCCCAGCTTAGAAAATGACTTTTTAGCCCATTCTTAAACCGGGTTAGTGTGCCAGACCCTCTTATGTGTACCAAAATTTCCCCACAGTTCTTGGATGGAAATTTAAGGGAAATGGACTAGTTTCTATGGGAAATTCAAAGAAAACGGAAATTTCCATGTCCCCTTTGGGAAATTATGGGAAATGAGTCCGTTTCCCCAAAATTTCCTAAACAAAAATGTGGTGAAATTTCATCATTTTTGCAGTGCGAGTTCCAAGATTTTAGACCAGTATAATTAAAACTTTTTCTACTGAAGTCTAGATTTAGCCTTGAGACTTGGAGATGCATTGTGTTTAGAGCACAGAAGGAAACCATCGTTGTTTTCTATGTATCACAAAGGGATTATTCACTTAACTGGAATCGCTACGAAGAAGAAAGCTCTTATGGAAGCAACATTTTTTAACCACAGTAGTGATGTAACAGAATTACAGATAAATACGCAAAGAAAAGACCGATTTCTAAAAAATCTTATTTTTTCAGTAATTCAATCTCTCTTCTGAAATATGAAACGCTAACAAAGCCAATCTGACTTGCATTGGCCAAAATATGGACTGTTTAAAATCCAACCTTTTTTCTGACTCACCCGGTAGTCTAGGCATCTAAGTCAACATTTATTTGTCGGTTTTGTGATTTCAATGTAATATTTGTGGTCACTTTTTACCGTTTAAAATAGGGAAACTTGGTGGGATGAAAATGAGAAGAGATATGATATCAAAGATCACACAGATGACATTAGGCAGAGGCAAGATGAAGATCTAAGAGGAAAGGTCACTGAAGAACTTATCCATGAATCATGAGTTTCGCTCTACGTAACTCTTTGTCTTTCTCACAAAATTTAATATTTGTTCAAGATAAACTGTCATTACATGCTTCTTATGGGAAAAGCTGTTACTTGTCTTGCTTATTTAGGCCCCAGGGGGGGGGGGGTAACATAACATGTTGAGGGTATGGGCATGTGCCGCCCATATGGGTGGGTTTTTGGGTCCAGATTTCTCTAAATAAGGGTCCCTTTTTCGGCAGATTTTCCTTAAACATGGGTGGGTTTTCCAGAAATTGGCAAAAATTGTCTAAAATGAATAGTTTTCTGCCAAAATTTGTCATAAACGTGGGTATGACGGCAACTGTCGGCAATTAGAAGAGGTAGCTGAAAACCGGGTGGCAGACCCCCGTCCATACGCAAGTTATGTACCCCCCTGGAGGAATTAGGCCTAACAACAACTCAAACCCGGGGGAGGCACTCCCATATTCGCATTATATGTACCATACTTTTACCTTTAGCATTCATGGCACAAGTTTTCATGGTGGGAAATAAGCTATAAAATTGAAAGAAGCTTGAATTCAACTCATCTAACCTGCTTCCCAGTTTGCCAGTTCACCGCAACAAAAAGTTTAAAGTAATACCAGAATCAAATACATCAGTAAAGATCAGGCTTTTGGAGCAAGGCCTTCTTGTTGACTTACCTTGATAAATGCTTGATTCATGGATAAGTTCTTCAGTGACCTTTCCTCTTAGATCTTCATCTTGCCTCTGGTTAATGTCATCTGTGTGATCTTTGACATCACATCTCTTCTCATTTTCATCCCACCAAGTTTCCCTGAACAGAAATATGATCCAAGCCAATAGGTGTAACATATTCCAATTAACTGCAGGAGATGATATTCAAAATCAATTAAATCAACTTAAGTGAACATACATTGTAATCAATATAGAAGAGAGAAAAATTGTACCATCACACAAGATACAATAACATAAGAAAGTTGGCATCAAATTGATCTCTTGCACATCTATATTCATTCCAGTGCTGATCAATTGGCTAAGGCAAGTAAGTAAGTAAGAAAGTGAGAAAGCAAGTAAGTAAGTAAGTAAGTAAATATAAGTAAAAATTTGCCACAACATGAAAAAAATTTACATATATATGGTAAAAAAGAAGAATGAATAAATGAATAAATAAATAAATGAATAAATAAATAGATGAATAAATAAGATATTTACAAAACAATTCATATCGCAAATTTATTAGGGTACAAGCTAAAAACACCAATAATCAAAGTGGCCAGGATAGCATTGAAAGATCAAGTTGACCTTATTTCCATAATGGTCCCCTTAGAGAGAGTGTGGCCGAGTTGTTATGGCTTCTGACTCGTAAGTCAAAGGTCAGAACGGCCGTAGGTTCAAATCCCATGCTGCAAAGTTTGGTCGCTCTCCATAACTCTAGCCCGCGTCGACCAGAGTTATGTGAGGGAAATCTGGTAGCAACGGCGGGTAGCTGCGGCGGACTGATGGTAAAACATCTGTGGCCCCTGCTGGAAATAAGTCTCTCAGATTTTCGCAGCTGCTAGCCATGTTAAATATAAATACGTACCTACCTACCTACCCAGAGGTGGCTGCAAAAAAGATAAACATCATAATTATGTGCTTTTGGATAAAATATAATTTAGTACGGCCAAATCATGAATGTGAGAGAGGATTGTGCAGTTTCAGTAGAACACATATTATGCCTTTTTCCTCTCTCTGTGTATTTTGGAAAAATTATCCTTGATCTGTGCTTAAATGAGTTGATAAGGTACAGTAGATTCTAAATCAGAAGATTAGGCTGCTCCATATTTTTAGTCCCAGGTAGAACAGGCATTTGTGGCTAATGTTACTTTTGCAAAATGGAAGGTCTAATTTGAACTTAGACTTATTGTGTCACGTGGCTTTGGTCGAGTGGTTGGAAAATTTCATCAGGATACGCTGGAGGCGTGGTTCCTGCTGTTACGTCACAAAGCACTTGATAGAGTGTCTTTTTTTGTAAACAGTAATTCTCGCACCACCCCAACTTCCATGAGCCTTTTGGGGCACTCATTGTCAAAGTATCATGTTTTGAGTTATGCTATCAAATTCAGCAATGACAGAATGTCCATTTACAACTTTTCAAGAATGGTGATATTAGACTTTTAAAAGATCAACCTCATCTTATGTAAAAACTATGTCTATACAAGGATATGCAGTCAAATTGCATATCATCATTGTCCTCAATAAAGGCAGGGGTGGATCCAGAGATAATCTTCACTCGGTCCAATCCGAAGGCGAGCGAAGCGAGCTGAAAAATCGGGGGGGGGGGTCCGGGGGTACTCCCCCGGGAAAATTTTTGTGACCACGCCCTTCAGATTGGCTTAAAACACTATTTCGGGAAAAGGTTCTTTGACCACGCCCTTGAGGTTAATACACTAAAAGTTGTAAGTTATGATTCAAAACTAAATAACTTTAGAGCTGAGGTTACATGATATTCCATACTCGATTCCATAGTCATGACTTTGGATACTCTAAATCCCCAAAGTCATAAATGAAGTTGAAGTTTTCTGCGATGCTTGTGTTTGGAGTCACATATCATTTTGAAAACTAACTCAGCTTAAAGTATACATAAAGTCCTTAGATGTCGTTAAAAAGTTGTAAACTTGACGCAAATTGGATAAGTGTCGGCCTTCTCTTTCTCCCTCATCTTTCTCAACTCCTTCCACAGTGGTAGCTATTCTCTGTTCCGCCTTGTCTACTCGACGAAACATTATTTGATCTGATGTAGTGCAATGGCAGCGCTTATTCATTTCAGTGGACCCAGACAGATATTTATAGCTGTATTCATCTCTGTTGCAACGTCAGAAAATTTCCAAATTTAGCCCATTTTGGACCCAGCCACTGTGGAATCCGCCGCAGTGGCTGGGTCCACATTCGGCTAAATTTGGGAGTTTTCTGACGTGACAATAGGGATGAATACAGCTATAAATATCTGTCTGGGTCCATGAGCTCTTCACAAAAGGGATTGACATCATATTTGAAACCATTGTAATCGAATATTTGCTGGAAAATGCCATTCACGTAACATCATCGCTGGATGTGTGCTCACCATAGGCATAATCACCGGACCACTGACTCAAGCCCTTGGATCAAATCTAACTCTCACGAAACGAACTTGACCTGCTTCTGCTTGCTTACTACTTTAGATACAGTAATTTACAATCTCATATTTTCAAAATACATCTCTCCCAGAAGAGATTTCGACTGAAAAGTTAAGTTATTCTTCAACAGACGTCGAATAATCTATCAATAGCCCAAATTTGATTTTTTGACTGGGTCCAATGACCCAGTGGACCTACCCTGGATCCGTCACTGAAAGGTCTTGTTTCTGTTGTTGTTGTATTGTCATGTAACCTGCATGCAGACTACTTGTCTTGCAGGTCTCCAAACACATCAAGGCAACAAAACAATGCGCAAGAGATCAATTCGATTCCTGCCTTCTTATGTTGTTGCACCCCAATGGAAGGAAACAAGTGTGCACTGCACATGTGCCGTGCACAGACTCCCTGGCTTCTATTGTTTTCTATTGTTTCCTATTGTTTCTAGGTGCACAAGTGCAGTGCACAGAAATTTAACTTTCCATACAGGTTGTTGCACCTTTCTCCATTATAAACTGTAAAATATAGGACAAACAAATGTACCTGCCACAAAGGCTACTTGAGGAAACTGTCCATTTTGATAAAATAAATAATTGATGCATTATCATACACTAAATTTTCATTTTTTCCTGTATCAGTTTGCTTATGAAAGGCCTGTTTTGGAATATTCACCACAAAACAGGTAGTGAACATGAAAATTGTTGCAAAAATGAAAATTGTTAACCTTTAACTTTTAAGCAGCTCCTGAGGAACTGAGTGCCAAAAATTTGAAATTTACAATGTTGGCTCAAGTTCTTCGTTTCTTAAAGGATACTTAGCTCTGTACGGAAAATAATGAAATCTAAAAATGACAATGAATACGAATTCTATTTTTGTATAACGCTAATGTTGGTTTCCTTTTCCCATCAATATTACAACAGTTCAATGCAGGTTTTCACTTAAAATTTGTTTCAAAAAATGAAATGGAGATACCTCTAATTGCAGCAATAGTTTATATTGTGTAGAACTTAACTTTGTAGTCTCGAGAGAAACTTTAAACAAGAAGTGACCATCGTGCTTTCTTTCCTTAAAGTCACCCTGGCTTGGCGCCTGTATGTAGTGGTTAATCAGTCTTTTTTTGCGTCAATGAAATAGGCTACCGCACTACGGAACAAAAATTTAGTCAGAGTTTTGATCAAATAAATAAATACCTGTAAGTTTAGCAACAACACTCCCTTCTCTGCGACTTTGTGGTGTTCAGTCTTCTCTTTCTTCGGTGTGGTGTGATCGCCATGAACACCAAATTGAAGTTCGTGTGGAATGCCACAATCAAAACAAAGCAACTGCAACAACAAATATCCTCCGTATCCTTCCACAAATTGCTACGCAGCGCAGCAGCTATTTCCGCGAATCTCTGATTGGCGCTTGCGCTCCCTGGTTATGGCCAGCGTGCAGAAATTACACTTTACATTTGCGGAGGAGGAGGGATGGAAGGGGAAAAGGTAGTAAAGGGAAGGTACCTTTTGCCATTTCCGTCCGTCCTCCTCCACAAAAGTAAAGTGTAAAGTCTGCACGCAGGCTACCTGGTTACAACGGAAGTACAAAACAATATCTAGGGCGGATAACGCCTGAATTTGAATGAGCGCCAAAACTATAATGAAAAGTAACTGTAATAAATTTTCGCACCGAAGTTATTCAAGAAAATGCTCTGGTTTTTCCACTGAATAACGCCTTAGTTTACCTGTTTCAGAACATAACATTCAGAACAAAACACGGAAAAAAGACTGCATTTGAGTCAGGTGTCACGATATGCTTAGGCCCCTCTTGTTCCCCACCCTAAGGTACTTAGGCCCTTTAGGTTTGTAGTTAGCAATTTTCGTCTATTACGTAGGAGTCTATTTACATCCCGTTAGGAATCCCCTTCTTGCACAGATTTGCATGACGCTGCAGGAAGAACTCCCCTCTTTTGTTCTCAGTTTTGTTTACGTTAGGGATTTGCCCCAAACAGTGTTGTAATTCCTTATTTTAGCTGCGGTAGCTTTACGTCATGTTCCCTTTCGAGAAACATTATTTAGTTTATGTAATAAGTTTAATTTGCTACATTCGGTAATGCATAATTTTAGAACTTGATTTAGAATAAATAATGGACACTTTACTTTAGATTTTAGATAGTTCTAGGCAGACGGCCTAGGGGTAGGGAGTACGCGTATTTGTAGTACTTTCCTAGAGGCTAGAGTTTAGCCTGTGTTAAAGTGTTTAAGAAATTTCACGTATACTCTTTAAATTTCGCTTCATTTTTACGTCTGAAACCTTGAGGTTCGTGACAACTTAAATGGTGACAGGAACGTGGGATATTATCAAGAGAAATACTTGACGAACCTTATTTTTAAAAGTTTGCCACGATCAAATAGTTTGCATCGAGAAGGATGGCATTTCAAGGAGACCCTGAAGACAATGAAGCGATAGCAGCTGATGGAGATGAAGCTCTACACGAAGCCTTGGTGAGAGGAAATGCGAGACCAAGAAGAACGATAGTCGACATTCGTCCATTTTCAGGCAGTGATGACGAAGACATTTCAGAGTGGTTGATTCGTTGGGATGTCGCCGCAAATGCAAACAACTGGACACCAGCACAGCAGCTGACGATGATACCTGCGTACCTGATAGGAAGAGCTGGACGAATTTTCTGGAGATTATCAGCAGAGGTAAGAAATGATCTGGATGAGCTGAAGGACTGTCTTGATGAGTCGTTCAACACACAGGAAAAGCGATTCCTGGCAAGACAAAAACTTCAAGAAGTGACACAGGGACCCAAGGAGTCTGTCGTTGAGTTCTCAGAAAGAGTGGACAAGCTGGTGACGAAAGGACACGATGGTTTGGATGATGGTGCACGAAAAGACCGGATTGCATGTGAGAGTTTTATCAAAGGACTCAGACAAGAAATTAAAGAGACAGTCTGGGAGAAGTGCCCAAACACATTTCAAGAGGCTGTCCAAGCTGCTGAGAGACGAGAAGTCTTTCTCAATTCCGTTGGAAAGCGTTCAAGGGTCAATGAAGTCTCAGAAGATATGATTGGCCTGATACAGAAATTCAACGAGGATAGAATCAAGAGCAATCAAGAAATATGGAAAGCGATACAAGGCCTCACAACAGCCGTCCAAGCAT
The DNA here is from genome assembly GCA_964020215.1 of Aurelia sp. 3 sensu Dawson et al. (2005). Classification (NCBI taxonomy): domain Eukaryota; kingdom Metazoa; phylum Cnidaria; class Scyphozoa; order Semaeostomeae; family Ulmaridae; genus Aurelia; species Aurelia sp. 3 sensu Dawson et al. (2005). Next base: position 8,275,780 of record OZ026591.1, read on the forward strand.
TGGCAGCTACGAAAAATCAAGAGTCTCCCAAACAATCCATGTCCTCACCCATGCCAATGCAGAGCCCAAATCACAAAAGAGCCCCAATCACGTGCTTTTACTGCCATCAACCTGGACATGTGAGAAGAAACTGCCCTCAAAGACAACAACAAGCCAGTGCAGCAACAAGTGAATTTTCCCAGCAGACCACGCCCACTTCCTGATGCCAGAAGGAGGTGGAGGGGGGAAAGGAAGAGTCAACCCCTCCTGAACAGCAACCAAATGTTGTCGATACTAACTGCTCTTTAGCGTCTCGATTGGCTAAAGAAGGTATTTGGATTAAAGGTACAGTCAATAATGTTGCTGTTGATATTTTTGTTGATACGGGAGCAAAATTCTCGTTGATTGACTTCGATTTTTGGGAAAAAATTTGTATGGGGAAAAAGCTGAGGAATACTTGTGTTTCTTTAGTTGGTGCTGGTGGAAATACGTTGCCGGTTGTTGGGGAAGGGAATGTATCATTTTGTGTTTCTGGGAAATATTTTGATTTGCCTGTTATTGTCATTGAGAATTTTAAATTTGATTTATTGTTAGGAGACGAATTTTTGCGGAAAGAAAGCTTTGTTCTTGATTATGGAAAGCGAATTTTGAAAACTGATGGTGCTGAAGTTGAGTTTGAGCCTTTGCCTTCTGAATGTGTTGCTATTTTGAAGTCTGTAACTGAGTTACCTGTAGGGACACCTTTGCGTGTCCAAGCAGAATTATTGGGGAATCATTGTGGTTTAGCTTTGTATGGGGATCGTCAGTTGGTGAAGACTGATGAGCGAGTTTTAGCGGCCCCTGTTGTGACGAAAGCGGATGATTCTAATTCTGTTTGGCTCGAGTTAGTGAACACAACTCGCAGTAATGTTTCTCTACAGCCTGGAACAAAAGTTATGTATCTTCAACCCTTCAACGACTTCGTGGACGATTCAGTTCAGACGATAGTTGAGGATGAGCAGAAACAAACCAATGTTCCCATGGAAGATTTCAACCTTGATCACCTTTCAGAGGAAGAGAAGACAATGCTTTACGACGTCCTGAGCAGACATCACGTATGGCCCACACCAGATAAGTTGGGGAAAACACACCTTGTAGACCATCCTATAGATGTGCAAGGCGCCCAGCCAATTCGACTACGGCCATATCGTGTCCCAGAGACAAAGAGGCAGATCATTGCAAAGGAAGTTCAGAAGATGCTGCTTTCTAACGTCATACAGCCATCTGCAAGTCCATGGAGTAGTCCAGTCGTGTTGTTAGAGAAACCCAATGGGGAGTATCGTTTTTGCGTGGACTATCGTCGATTAAACGCTGTGACAAAGAAAGATGCATATCCACTCCCGAGGATTGATGAAACACTAGACGCACTTGGGAATGCAAAAGTTTTCAGTACCCTTGATTTGCAATCAGGCTTCTGGCAAATACCAGTTCGAGAGTCAGACAAAGAAAAGACAGCATTTTCAACGCAAAATGGTCATTTCCACTTTAATTCTATGCCGTTTGGTCTTGCGAACAGTCCAGCGACGTTCCAGAGGCTTATGGACTTAGTTTTGTCGAGTCTTCATTGGACTCACTGTCTTGTATATCTTGATGACGTCATCGTGTTTGCACCAAGCGTCGAGGAACACCTCAAGCGATTAGATTTAGTCCTAGACAGGATTGAGAAAGCAGGACTCACGTTGAAGCCTTCGAAATGTCAGTGGCTCAAGAGCTCAGTTAAATTTCTTGGACATATTGTTTCTAAAGATGGTGTAATGGTCGATCAAGCCAAAGTGAATGCAGTGAAAGATTTTCCAACCCCGCAAAACAAGACAGATGTGAGGAGTTTCCTTGGTTTAACCTCATATTATCGAAGGTTCATTGAAAACTATGCAAGCAGATCGAAACCCTTAGTGGATTTAACGAAGAAGAAACGACTATTTCAATGGACAACTGAAACTGAAGAAGCCTTTCAAGATTTAAAGCAGAGTTTGATAACTGCGCCAGTTCTAAGATGTCCCGACTTTTCGCTTCCATTCAAGTTGTATACAGATGCTTGTGATTATGGTATTGGTTCTGTTCTAGCTCAAGAAACAGAAGACGGAGAAATTGTTATTGCTTATGCCAGCAGAATGTTAAAGTCATCCGAACTGAAATACGCAGTGTTGCAGAAAGAAGCACTTGGAATAGTATGGTCGCTTAAGCACTTTTATCCATATTTATATGGCAGACATTTTACTATTGTGACCGATCACCGTCCCTTAAAGTGGCTAAAAACTATGAATGCGCCTAACAATTTATTTGCCCGATGGATAAGTGAAATACAAGCTTATGATTTTGAAGTGATTCATCGACCTGGAAAACTTCACGGAAACGCTGACGCATTATCGAGATACCCAGTGAAAGACGAAGTATTGGAAGTTTCTGCGAATGATTTTAGCAAATTACAGAGAGACGATGAGCTTGTTGGGAAATGGATCACATTTTTAACGGAAGGAAAGTTACCAGATGATCGGAATCTCGCAGAAAAGATGAAACGTGAGGAGGAAAATTACCGTGTTGGCGATGATGAATGTTTGTACAGACAGTTTACCCCAAAACATGGTCGTGAAAGAAGACAGCTTGTTGTGCCAAAAAGTCAGATCGGACAGATTCTTGTAAGAATGCATGATCATCAACTCTCCGGACACCCAGGCTTTTATCGTACGTATAGGAAAGTGCAACAAAAATACTTTTGGCCAACCATGAAGAGTGATATAAAACGACATGTGAAACACTGTGCAGAATGTGCCAAATTTAAATCACCAAAACCTGCCGGTAAGACGCCTTTGAAGTCTATAACGACGTCCAGACCACTTCAAATTGTAGCAATGGATTTCGTTGGTCCATTACCAATGTCTGAGAGAGGCAATACCTATGCTCTTGTGATAGTAGATCATTTTACTCGATGGCCTGTCGTTTATTCTGTGGAGGATATAGAGGCAGAAACTGTCGCCGTAAAAGTGCAAGACTTCATTCATACGTACGGTTGCCCAGAAGAATTATTGTCTGATCGTGGAAGTCATTTTACAGCTGAACTTATTAAAGCTTTATGTAAACAAATGGGAGTCAAGAAAATCTACACATGTGCTTTTCGACCCTCTTCAAACGGTTTGAATGAACACTTGAACGGAACACTTTTCCAGGGAGTGAAAATGTATGCTTCACAGAAACCATCGACGTGGGACAAATATCTTGATGCTTTAGTGTTTGCATATAGAACAACACCACACTCAGTTACACAGCATACTCCAGCATATCTAATGTTTGGACGAGAGATAACATCACCTTTAGACATGAAACCACCCGTGCGACTCTACACAGAGGATCCAGTGAAATGTATGCAGAACGAAAGACAAATTGCGTACGAAATAGTGAAAGATCTCGTGTCTAAAGAACAAAAGCGTCAAAAAGAGCATCATGACAAGAACATTAAGAAAATTCACGTTAGTGTTGGTGATAAGGTATGGCTCCGTGACTTCATCGTTAAGAAAGGAACATCGAAAAAGTTTCATCAACCGTGGAAGGGACCATTTGAAGTTTTGAAGATTATCGGTGATAACAATGTCGAGGTTCGAATTGGCGGGAAAAAAAGAAACGCGACGAAACGAGTTAACATGGAGCAGATCAAGAGAGCAAATGATATAGACAGAGATCCGAATGAAATTGTTCAAGTCCATGACAAAATGCGAACAAGGAATCCAGGACAAAGACTCATAACCAAATACTTTGTTGAATTTCGTGATGGCCTAACACAATGGGTCGACGCAGAATTTGTACCAGATAATCTTTTGGAAGTATTTAACTCGAAATAAACGCTTTAGCTTTAGCTGTTGCATATCGTTCTTGTTTTGATAAATAATTAGAATTGGTATTACTAATTATCTTAGGAGGGAGGAGTGTCACGATATGCTTAGGCCCCTCTTGTTCCCCACCCTAAGGTACTTAGGCCCTTTAGGTTTGTAGTTAGCAATTTTCGTCTATTACGTAGGAGTCTATTTACATCCCGTTAGGAATCCCCTTCTTGCACAGATTTGCATGACGCTGCAGGAAGAACTCCCCTCTTTTGTTCTCAGTTTTGTTTACGTTAGGGATTTGCCCCAAACAGTGTTGTAATTCCTTATTTTAGCTGCGGTAGCTTTACGTCATGTTCCCTTTCGAGAAACATTATTTAGTTTATGTAATAAGTTTAATTTGCTACATTTGGTAATGCATAATTTTAGAACTTGATTTAGAATAAATAATGGACACTTTACTTTAGATCTTAGATAGTTCTAGGCAGACGGCCTAGGGGTAGGGAGTACGCGTATTTGTAGTACTTTCCTAGAGGCTAGAGTTTAGCCTGTGTTAAAGTGTTTAAGAAATTTCACGTATACTCTTTAAATTTCGCTTCATTTTTACGTCTGAAACCTTGAGGTTCGTGACACAGGATAAGGCGGCTCTTCTTGCCGAAAAGGGGGCACCAAGCTGTGTTTTCATCGTGAAGGGGGCAGTTGCCCCATTTGTCCCCCTTAAATCCACCACTTGGCCTATCTGAAGGAACACTGGGTGAAAATGGCTCTTCACCTCACAGAAAGAACGTTGTTTTCAAAATACGTTTATGGTTCGACTTGCATGATTCACACTTGTATCAAACATGCGACAGGCAGCTCTCTGAAGTTCAATCATTCCAGATCTTCTGTTCCAGTTTTCAAGAAAATAATGCTATTGACTAGGCCAATTTCTGGACAAAGTGTCAAAGTTTACTGTCTAATCACAGCAAAATTTGACAAAAATTTAGCCCCCCCCCCTGAAAAATATCGCTAAAACTGGCCTTCCCATGACCAGTGACGCATTTACCCATGGGCCAACTGGGCCCGGGCCCAGGGGCCCCCTAAAAACCTTAAAGTTAGGGGGCCCCGAGCAAACTATTGAAAAACCTATGAATTTTGCCATATGGAGTTGTCCCCGGTGAAAGAAGCTTCGTCACGCTCGGCAGTGTCACAAGAGCATGTTATTGCCTTAAACACAATGGCAGCAAATTTTGATGTCCTGAGACCTCAGACCCCAAGAAGATCATCCAAAATTTTGCAGCAATGACGAAAGACATAAGCGTCATGGACTGTTATGGATTGTGGGATTGCGTAAATAATTCGTAGTTGTAGTTGGATAGTATGCGCATAATTAATTTGCATAATTAGGACTTTTTGAACCACGAGACTGAGAGAGTTGAAGAGTTGTTGAGACGAGAGTATGAGTTGGAGTTTTGATTGAGAACGCGATTCAGATGAGAACTGGATATTAACGAGAATTAATCTATTAATATTGATTTTGCGACTCGAATACCGAGATTTAAGAAATGAGGACGGAGGTTTGCTGAAATTGTAAATAATTGTACATAGTTTTTATATTTATCGCTGCGGAAGGACGCTTTTTATCTTACGCCATCAGCTCGTCGTATATGTTTGTTAGGATCGCCCGAAGAGACTGCTTGAATCGCTGGGTTTCCACGATTATCTGAAGATCCATATCATGGTGCCGTGACCCGGGAACACGAGCTGTTGGATGATTGTTTTAGTTTATTTTTTGGAGAATTTTATTAACTCAAGATGTCGTTATTAAAACGAAAATCGATCGCGCGGATTGGACTTCGAACGAGCATTGAGAAACTTGCGGACTCCACAAAAGTCCTATTGCACGATTACAACGACTCTTTACGTGATGAACTCCTAGCTAACAGTGAATATATCGAAGAACAATTACGAGAACTCAAGTCATTAGACGTTGAATTACTTGCATTTATTGATGAAGACGATATCGAGAAAGATGTAGTTGAAAGCGCGGATTTCGCAGCAAAGCACCGCGTCTTATTGGCAAAAATCAAATCGAAAACTGCGGTTACTCCCATTATTCGTCAGACTCCGACAGTACCAAATCAAGTGCCGAAAAATAACTTTGTTAAATTGCCATTTTTACATGTGCAAAAGTTTGGTGGAGACCCCACGGAATGGAGTTCATTTTGGGACGTTTTTGCGTCGGCAATAGACAAGAATGATGAACTTGAGCCGGTGCAAAAATTCAATTATCTGAGATCATATTTGTATGGCGATGCCGCGCGGGCAATCGATGGGTTTAAACCCACCAATGAAACTTATTTCGAAGCCGTAAGGCTATTGCATGAAAGATTCGGAGACAAGCAAGTTATCATTTCTGGTCATATGAACAAATTTAAGGAGCTCAAAGAAGTAAAGAGTATGGCGAATGTTAAAGAATTGCGAAACCTGTACGATAAGGTGGAATCGAATGTACGCAGTCTGGAAAGCGTTGGGATTTCAATGGACACGTACGGTTTGATTTGATTTGATTTTTGATTTTGATTTTATATTTTTTACCCATGGTAGCCCCTCAGTTAGAATAACTGATTTACAGGGGGCCATGCTAAAAACTTACAATAATTAATAATTTACAATAAAAACCAGTATTTCGAACTAAATTAAAATTACAATTGTTCAAAAATCAACAGAAAAAACGAAAAGGTTTAAGTGTTCATTTTTCCACCTCTCTCTTGAAGGCTCTCAGGGTTGAAGAGTTCTTAGCGTCGGTACCAAGACTGTTCCAAAGCTTAGCGCCTCGGTACGAGAAGCATTTCTGCCCCCCTGCTGATTTTAACAATGGCAACCTGAGGTCGACTTCAGCATTCCTAAGAGAACGAGCAGTGGAATTGTTGACTCTCGTGAACATGTCTTTCATGTAGGAAGGCGCGTCTCCTTTAAGGGATCTGAAAACTATTTTCTGAGATTCAAAATCAATAAGTTCCCTAACAGTGGGCCATTGAAGCGCACGAATAACTGGTAAAGCGGTCGCATCAAATGGACTGTTGGTAACGAGTTTTGCAGCACGATTTTGGAGTTTCTGCAAGTTTTCAATGACAGTCACCCCAGCATTTCCCCAGACAGGACAGCAATATCTAAAGTACGGCTCCACTAAACTCTTATACATAGTCTTGACGGTTGATAATGGAAGGTACTGCTTGGCATAACGAAGCATACCAATACCTCTAGAGATCTTATTAGTTGTTAAGGCCAATTGAGATGTCCATTTTAGTTGATGGTCAACCTGGACACCAAGGTATTTGACCTCCTTTACCAACTTGATATCCTCGGAACCAATCTTAAATTGCGGTTTATTGGAATCGACAGAGTCGATTTTTCTAAGCTTTCCATTGCTTCCTATGATCATTGCATCTGTCTTAGCTACGTTCAGAGACAACTTGTTTCCTTCAAGCCAGCCCTTCAAAGCTTCTAAGTCAGCATTAACTGCCTGATTAATTTCTGAAACAGATTCAGAGGCATAGTAAATGCTTGTGTCATCTGCATACATGGATACAAGGGAATTTTTCAAACAACTAGGAAGATCATTGATATAGACAAGAAAGAGAAGGGGACCAAGGCAAGATCCTTGTGGTACCCCACAGGTTATACTGTCTGTAGCGGAAATTCGACCGTTTACCTTGCAGCATTGTCGTCTATCGGTGAGATACGAACGAAACCAGCTTAGTTCTTTTCCTTTTAGGCCACAGAAGTTGAGCTTCCTCAATAGAATATCATGATCGACTGTGTCAAAAGCTTTCTTGAGGTCTATGTAAACAACAGCCGTGTATTTACCTTTATCAATGTTTAGGTACCAGTCATTCGTACACTTCAACAGAGACGTCAGGACCGAATGAAGGGCTCGAAAACCAGACTGATCAGTAAAAATCATCTTGTTTTTGTCAAGGTAGTCGTACAGCTGGTTATAGACAAGCTTTTCAAATAAACAAGAGACAACAGGTAGCACCGATATAGGCCTATAATTCGACCTATCATCTTTTGAGCCTTGCTTACGGAACATTCATAACTCCAGAAATTCTTAAATTGTTGCCCCAAGAATTGCGTATTGTTGTAACAAGAAAACTACCTGGCACGTGGGATTTGGGGCTGCTTTTGCAGGTTTTGAAAGAAGAGCTAAACGTAAGAGAAAAATGCATGTTCGCCTGTGCTGCCACGCCCACTGAGAAGAAAGAAGGAGTTTGTACCTCGTCCGTTCAACCGTCGCGGGCTCAAAGAAATCTTGCTACCGCTTCAGCTCTATACGCTGGAGCTAGAAGAAACGAAAGAAATCAAAGTTTAGAGAAATCGAGCACGGTTGCATGTTACTTTTGCAGCAAAGAGCATTTATCTAGAAACTGCAACGTTGTAACTGATCACAGAGCACGTCGAGACATTCTGAGGCAGCTGGGAAGATGTTTTGTTTGCATGCGTACTGGACATCGTGCACGAGATTGTAGATCGCAGTTTGGCTGCTACAATTGTAAGGGAAGTCATCATTCAGCCATTTGCAATGCTTATAAGACACACGCGGAGTCACCAAAACCTACTGTATCAAATACTGAAGAACCCAAAGCGCAAACGACTACTAATATGCACATTTCGAGCAAAACGAGTGTACTGTTGCAAACCGCGAGAGCAGAAATTTCGTCGCCTGACAACGACGCAGAGAAAGCCGTTGTGCGAATAGTATTCGATTCTGGCAGCCAGAAGTCGTATGTGACACAGAAGCTAAAGAACGAATTGAATTTAAAAGTTGTTGGAAGAGAGAGATTGCTGATCAAAGCATTTGGAGACGAGCGGCCGCGAATGAGAGACTGCGATATAGTGCAGATTGCTGTTAAAACGTTGGACGGAATGCTGGTGTATATTTCCGCTTACGTCGTACCGACGATTTGCTCGCCAATTTCAAACCAAATTTTGGCCTTAGCTGTTGATAAATACCCGCACTTGAGAGGTCTGCAATTGGCGGATTTTCAAGCTGGAGACGAATTATCGATTGAGAAGCCATCTGAAATTTTAATTGGGAACGATATGTTCTGGCTACTTGTAGAGGACGAAATAATTCGAGGAAATGAAGCGAATGGGACCGTGGCAATGAAATCAAAACTGGGCTACATTGTATCTGGACCAGTTGATGTGGTAAGTGAAAATGGCACTTTTTTGTCTCAAGTGATGCGAGTTGAAACAAGTTGTGTAGAGGAAAGGGAGGCGGACCCTTTAATTCATGAAATTAAGGTGGAAGGATAGGTAAATTTGCTAATATTTTGACACCTGATATTTTACAGAATAAAGAGAAGCTGCCAAAAATTGTTTGAAATTCTAACCTAGGCCACTCTTTAGAATAATATTTTACACAAATAAGATTCATAGGTGTGGTCATTTTGAAGCTACGCCCACTTCTTTGACCACACCCTTTTGCGAACGTCAAAAAAGCCCCTCCATGCTGGCACTGATAACTCTGCAACCAAAAAAGCTAGAGCTCCCAAATTTTTTACACTTTCTACCCACACACAGAGGTGTGCAACTAACTAGCCTTGGCAAAATCAGGGGCTCCTATGACCATTTTCTCATGCTGTAAAAATTTGGCTAAAAATTCAAAATTTTGCATTTACTTGAATCCATGTTACTGCAGCATAAGTCCTATTTGGTGGCTGATTCTAGTTGGTTGCAGTGCTCTAAGTCTAATGAAGCTGCTGTGAAAATTTCAGAGAGATATCTTGTATAGTTTTTGAACAATCAATGTCAAGCTACAGCAAATGTACAAAAATTGACATTTGCGGCAAATCGCGATTAAAGTTCATCATATTATTTTTTATATTTCAATGTCCCTAAACATTACTAAAATGCTCCAGCTTCATACTGGAGTCCTTCTGCAGCTTCTAGGGTCTCTGAAAATCCTTTTTTTTTAGTTTTTATCATTCTCCTCCTCTTTTTGCCTTCTCTGAACTCTTTTTAACTGAATGATATAGCTGCTCTCTGTCAAGTTTCTTGCTTGTGGCCACACAATGTACCCCTGGCTGAATTTGTAGCTCTTCAAGAACACCAGTTCCTGCACCATCAGTAAAAATTCCAACAGCAAGGTATGTAGCCAGTTTTACAGTTGGCAAACCTGTGTGAATGATTTTTGGTGCCCACTGCCAACTAAGTAAGACATGCTTTTCATGCAGCCTTGTGTACAGTCTTTCTCGCATCCCTTTAGGCATTCTTGCTCATTGGCTGAGGCATATTCATTACACCTGCAAACTTTGACAATCCCTGGAAGCCAACCCCTATGTTCCTTGTAGCAAGAACTGCTCTCCTTTCACTTCATGTGAATGTCCAACCTTGCTTGCTTTTGCTTGATGTGAAAAACGAATGAAGTAGAAAAGTTGCATCTTTCTTTTCTGAATCTACTTGTTGAGGCAACCCCATCTTCATGGTCTCCTCTTTGATCATAATATTACCTCCTTTGCATGTAGGGCAAAGCAACATCTAAAACAACTCAGTCAGCATACAGATGTCTCTGCGAATCTGAATCCAGTTATTAGTGTGCAGCATCATTATCCAGAGAGAGTTAGTGGCTCCCGAGGCTAATATGTCACTCTCTTACGAACTGAGGCAGGCAGCCGCGTCTTTGGCACTTCAGTCGGAAGTTCATCAGCCATGGCATGTCCTCTGATGAGAGTGAATTATTTGGGCCTAAGGCCTAAAGCTGATTGGTATGGGTTTCATCGACATCACTGCTTGAATTAGACAGCTGAATATCTTCTTTGGCCTGCTCCTTTCTCTTCGTAAATCTGTTTCCGTGAAACTGTCTCTTCATTCTCCTGATACTTCGAACTTTTATTTTTGGTGGCATAATTTCGTAACTTTGAGTTTGAACATGAAACTTCAATGTCAACTCTCGACTCAGCTCTGCTACTCTGCACGAAACTTGAGCTATCTGGCCTCTTTCTGAGGCAAATAGCCTCTTTATCGTCTGGAAATGGATTGGACTCAAGAAGCGAGGGCTGTGCACTTGGGGGACAATTTTTTTTCAAGAAAGAAAAAGGTTTTTTCCAGCCGTTGCCATGGTAACCAAAGCCGTTTCTTAGAGTGTGAGATATAAATTGGCATTTTTTTCAAGAAAGAGGGATAATTTCCTCAAAATAAGTATCACACATGAAAGAGCATACATTGAACTTATGAAATTCTCACTAAAATTTTTTTATCAAATTTGAAGGATTTTTACCTATTCTTCTACCTTAAGAAATTTTGGGAGGTTGAGTCTGAGGGAGGAAAATTTTTAAATGAAACCCCCTCTATTGAAGATCAGTTCGAAGCCGATATAGCTTTTGTTGATGGAAAATATCAATGCAAAATGCCCTTTAAGGAAGAACATCCGTTGCTTCCAGATAATTATACTGTTGCCAAGTCAAGGTTAAATTCACTACTTTGTCGTTTGAAAGCCAATCCTAAGGTTGCGAAAGAGTATGATAATGTGATTAAGGATCAATTAGAGAAAGGGATTGTTGAAAAAGTCGATTTGAATGAGCCCACCGAAGTAGGAAAGGTTTCGTATTTGCCTCACAAAATGGTGATTAGAGAAGACAAAGACACTACTAAATTAAGAGTTGTTTTTGACGCATCAGCGAAGAAAGACGGGCCAAGCTTGAATGAATGTTTGAATGCCGGCCCTGCTCTGTTGCCCATGTTAGTTGATATTTTGATGCGTTTTCGTCTGAATAAAGTAGTGCTTTTGGGGGACATTGAGAAAGCATTTTTGAATGTGTCTATTGATCCGAGTCAAAGGAACTATTTGAGGTTTTTGTGGGTGGAAAACATTGAGTCAGATGAGCCTGAAATTGTTGTGCTAAGATTTACTTCTGCTGTATTCGGAGTAATTTGTAGTCCGTATTTATTAAACGCTACAATTCGCCACCATTTGGAACTGTATCAAGAAACAGATCCTGATTTTGTTGAAAATGTTCGGAGTTCATTGTATTGTGATGATTATGTTTCTTCGTTTGAGAATGAAACCGAGGCCTTTGAACAGTATGAGAAATTAAAACACTGTTTCAGTGATGTAGGTTTTAACATGCGAAAATGGAAGTCCAACTCTAAAAGCTTGATTGACAAAATTGAAGCCAATGAAAACGAAAATGTTTCGAAGGAAAATGAAACCAAAACAGAAGTTTCGTCAAAATGTGAAAACGAGGCTGATAGTCCAAAACCTGAAAAAGTTCTTGGAATTTCTTGGAATCGAGAAGCTGACAAGCTAATTTTTGAATTTGAGAAAATTTTGGAAAATGTTGACGAAGAGAATGTAACAAAGAGAACAATATTGAGTACTGTTGCGAAATTCTTTGACCCTTTAGGGGTCATAGCGCCCGTGATTTTGCCTTTGAAGGTTTTGTTCCAAAATGTATGCAAAGAGAAATGTGATTGGGACACGCCTATGAATGATGAAATTAAAGAAACATTTCTGAAAATCATTTCTGATTTGAGGAAAACTGGAAATATTGAATTTGAAAGAGCATATTTGGATCAGGAAATTTCTGCTGAGAGTATTGAGTCGATTGCTCTTCATGGTTTTTGCGATGCTTCGACAATTGGTTACGGAGCTTGTGTATACATTGTATATAAATTGAAAGATGGGCGAAATATTTCGTCTTTAGTTGCTGCGAAAACACGAGTTGCGCCACTTGAGGGCCAAACTATACCGAGAATGGAACTATTAGCTGCTTTGCTTTTGGCCAAATTGATGAACAACGTTCGCGAAACTTTGAAAGGATCTGTAAAAATTGCAGAAACATTTTGTTGGTCTGATTCACAAATTGTGCTATTTTGGCTTGCGAATACAAACAAAACGTTGAAAACTTTTGTGCAAAACCGAGTTATTGAGATCAGAAAGTTAGCCCCACCCGAAATTTGGAAATATTGTCCTACAAAGGAAAATCCGGCTGATGTTGCCTCGAGAGGAGGTACAGCGTTGTCTATCAGGGATTCGAAGAAATGGTGGAAAGGCCCGGACTTTTTGTGTTATGATCCAGAGAATTGGCCTAATCATCCAAATTTTGATAACTTCGCTGAAAATATTGAAAGGGTTGAGACCAAACCTGTTGAGCCTGACAGCGTATTTACTGCTAAAATTTCTGTTGAAAAGGAGATTGAAGTCATGCCAGCGTTGATTGATATTTCAAAGTACAGTGATATTAGCAAGCTTTTGAGAATCGTTGCCTATGTCAAAAGATTCGTTGATAATTTGAAAGCTAAATTTGCCGACAAAGATCCTTTTCTTGGTGATTTGAATACAGAGGAAATTGCAAATGCCAGAAATTATCTGATAAAATCAGAGCAAATTTGTTTGCAAGACGCAAAATATTTTGCGGAATTACAACACAATCTGCGTTTATTTGAAGATGAAAATGGTTTATTTGTGAAGGACACGTTGTAACGATTTATGAAAACAGAGCTCCGAGACATCGTTGGAGACTGGGTCGTGTCGAAAAATTGTTACGAGGAAAAGACGGTGAAGTACGAAGTGCAGTTGTTAGAGTTACGCAGAAAGGACAAAAGAGCACAACGATCAAGAGACAATTGAGGAAGCTGTTTCCAGTTGAGCTGACAGAAGTGGATGAAGAAGTTGCGGAGGAGGAGCCGAAGATCAAGTTTGTTGCTGACCATGAGGTGGGAACAATACAGACACGTGAGTGATAACTTTACCTTATTCTCGTTTGACATTAATTTGATTGATTGATTGATTTATTGATTAATTGACAATATCTCTGCATTGATTGGCGTTGCCAATCATTGTGGGGCCGGGAGTGTGTTATGGATTGTGGGATTGCGTAAATAATTCGTAGTTGTAGTTGGATAGTATGCGCATAATTAATTTGCATAATTAGGACTTTTTGAACCACGAGACTGAGAGAGTTGAAGAGTTGTTGAGACGAGAGTATGAGTTGGAGTTTTGATTGAGAACGCGATTCAGATGAGAACTGGATATTAACGAGAATTAATCTATTAATATTGATTTTGCGACTCGAATACCGAGATTTAAGAAATGAGTACGGAGGTTTGCTGAAATTGTAAATAATTGTACATAGTTTTTATATTTATCGCTGCGGAAGGACGCTTTTTATCGTACGCCATCAGCTCGTCGTATATGTTTGTTAGGATCGCCCGAAGAGACTGCTTGAATCGCTGGGTTTCCACGATTATCTGAAGATCCATATCATGGACCATGAACCAAGGGACAGCAGAGTTTATTGGGATTGTACCAAAATGTTTATATTTTTGTATCGGTGCGTTCAATTTTTCGAGTTTTGCCGTATCAAACTATATTTCGTTGATATTAACTTGTTTGGTGACTGAATGCCAACCTTTATCCATAAAACTTCATGCTAACTGGGTGTCGAGTACTATGCACGTGACCAGGACCGTCGAGAAGTGGGGTAGAGGGCGTAAAAGGTGCAGGGCCTGGGCCTCGAAGGGGCCCGTAAATATTTTGTGCCTTAAGGTTTTGTCATTGCTACGTATCTCTGCAGTGCATTTTTACGACAATTTATCTGCTTTGAAAGAGCATTTGCAAGAACCGTCGACTTTGATGACAGTTTTTATGCAAGAAACCAAACCGTCGTATTGCCATTTCTAATTTATCTAAACTTGTTCTATCCTAGCGAGTCAGTAGTTGGTGTTGTAGGGTCGTTGAGTTACTGTTCACATTCAATCTTTTCGGCCTTTGCGTTTCTCATTTCCTCTAGCACCTCGAGTGACTGCAACGACCTGGCATGAACAAGGCATTACTAACGTAAAACGATGTCCTTGATTCATAAATACAATTTTTGTATAGCCTTCACACGGAATGTTTCAGCAATTTTTTTGGAATGATTAGTCATAAAAGGGGCGTTTCCTTCATTTTCCGAGAGACCAAAGGGCGTGATCACAGAAAATTTTTTTGGGGGCTGCGCCGCCAAACCCTCTAGGGCCCGTCCGATAGATCACTCCAGGGCCCGAGCTGGCTCTCGACGGCTCTGCACGTGACACACAAATTCTTAGGTATATCTTAAGGGGCCCCGATCAGTTTTAGGCCCAGGGCCCCAACAAACTTAAATGCGGCCCTGCCCATGACTAGAATTTCCAAAACTTTAACCCATGCCAATGTGCTAGTAAAACCTATAACCCTGGTTTGACCACAGCCCCAGTAACAACCCCGCTGATACTGCCCCGCTAAGGTAGAAGGAAGATCCGCCAAGAAAACTTTTGAAATTAAAGGCTTTCCCCGCCAAGTTTCTGTTGCTTCCCCGTTGAAATTTTCGCTTCCCTGTCAAAGCCCCCGCTGAAAATATATAATTTCATAACTTCCTCGCTGTATATCTAATGTCCGTTACTGGGACCAGACATCAGAGGGGGCGCTTCAAAAAATGGAGGGAACAAAGGAAGACGGTGGGGGGCGCAATGGTCTGGAGCACGGGCTCCCTTCACACTACAGTTAATGGTTCTCTTCACCCTAGATATAGCGCTTAGCAGATTTGCCAAGGCATGGCGGACTCGAATCACCTACCTTCAGATTGGTCAAGCGATCTGGTTGCTGATGGAAAAACAAGTAACATTTCACTGTAAAAATCTTTTCATGAAAGGAACAGTATTCCAATGAACCATCCAATAGACGCCCAATGAATATTTCAGACTCCCGCCCGAAGCTCGAAACCCTGGAAACCAGAGCGAAACCTACCCCCTGTATTTCTGTCAGCTGCATTCAATGCATCTCTATTCACTCTGCAAAATTCAAACAGACCTCGAGTGATTCACATTGAATGAGATTTCCAAATCACAAATCATCTTTTCTTTACCTTTGAAAACGAGATATTTCCTGGAGGGAGCAAGCCCATAAGAACCGGGTTTCTGCAGGCAAACCAATTGCCTTCAAATTTGTGTATGAAATTCGTCGTTATCAAAATGGAACTTGGAAGATCCTGAAAGTAACGGAACACTATGAGAACGAAGCAAGATGTTCCTTCTAAAAACTGTAGTTCTTCTTTTGCTGCTCTGCTCCGTTGTAGGTAAGTCTTGAATTTTTGTGTGAAGATTTCTCTTTGATTGCATACTTTGCAGAAAGGAAGTTGTTTGCGATCACCACAACACTTTACTCGCCCGTTCATGTTGGACACGGGAAGTAACCCTACAGAACTAAATCTTCCTGCGCAATAATGTGAGTAATTCCCACGTAAAAGCTGCCGGCTTGAAGTAAGTTATTAGAGGGTAGCAATTACAGGTCAATGTTTTCAACGGTTGGCAATAGTCATTCTTGAGTTTTGGATGTAACCTGATGTAACTGAACCTTGTGGCGCTCTCTGCAGTACCTATCCTGCGTGCCGACTTCACTGGGCTCTCATTCACAGTGGCAAGTAAAGTCTGTATGCAGGCTATGCAGTACCCTATTTCGCTTCAAATCACACCACAAAATTCACCACAGCCTTTGCCCCTTGACCCCCAGGGAAGGGGTTACTTTAGTTTCCAAGAGATAGAGTTGTGCCATTAAAACCGTAAAAGTATCACCCATATGAATTAGGAGAAATTTCTGAAAAGTATACCCATAAAACCTGAAATTTTCTCAAAATCGTACCCTTAAATCCGGATCCGGAAAAGCTGAAAATATGCTGAAAAGCTCACCATAAGGGCCGACATAAAGCCCATTGTTAATTAACATTTTTGTTGGACTAAGAGCAAAATTTTGCCTGATTGGGGTTGATTTTCAAAAATTTCCAAAAGTTAGGGGGCTACCCCATCACCCCCAGCCTCGTACGCTTATGAAGCTCACCAGTAAATGAAAACCGTACACATGAATCTGGAAACTTTACAAAATTGTTTAAATCTATACCCCTAAATTCGGACTCTATCGTAAAAAAGAGGTACCCTTAAAAATGGAGCAACCCCGTCCAATGGAGAACTTGAGCTACCCCCCCCCCCCCCCGGGCCCGTAATATGATCTTAGCCTAGTTGATACTGTAGATATTTAGAACAGGGACCCATTGCCAACGGATGCTTAAAAAGTAAAGAAGGATGACCGGGAAGGTCCAAATGTACTTCCATTTCACGAGAATTTTTGCCAAATGAGCGGTATCGAATCCAATTCTTTTTCCCAAAGTTTAGTACTGTAAAACTTTTTTGCAAAATAACAACGCTGGTAGATCAAGGATCGCTGAATTTATTCTGTATGCCTATAGATATTGCAGTATTTCAAGTATTGCTAGGATTCAGAATAAGGTGCAGTTCGAAATATCTTTAACCCAGTCTCTCGGGGGTCTCTTGCAAGCTTATTGGTAGACTTACCTGCCCAAGTCTATTCCCTCAAGTCCGCCTGACCGATTCTTTTCACATATCTCACGTATCCACCATTCCTGCATTCTGTACAAGCCACCGGGAACGGCCAGGGGAAACAGACATAAGGCAAGTCTACCCTATTGGGATTATGTAGAGCCCACTGATCAGATCAGTGGTATGGTAAAACTTTTCGTAGAGCTCCTCCTCACTGGCCAATTCAAATATTTTCATTGCATATGTTCTAATATTTACTCGCACGGTGTTGGTCGATGGCACAGTTTCCTGCACCAAAAATTTCGCAACATTTACATGCGTGGAACCCCCTGTTTGTCTCACATCGTGAATCAGCAATGTCTAGACTTGAGACATAAGCACTTGTCCTCGCTTTATCCCTCACAACGATACCCCATCCCCGGGATACTCCCATTCTTGACCTGACGGAATATGCCGCTCAGCAGGGTGTCCTTTAACGGTAGAAATTATGCGACAGGGTGTCCTTTTTGCGAGCGACGAAGGAGCGAGATTACTATAGTGATCCAGCCAACCTTCTGTGATGTCCACGCATATGTTTATTGTATTGCTTTGTTACTTCTGATTATCCATTACCGCTGGTTAGTTTAAATTGAAAGATTCGCTGGCCACATTTCCTTTGTCACTACAGTTTGATTGTGTACGTGTTTGTCTTCATGAACAATGATCAATAGTCATGATATTCTTTTGTCTGCCAAGGCCTGCCAAGATACTGTGATGGGGGTCGGGCCTATCCCAGAGAAGGCGCGACTAAATTGAACTTCCCTTACGTTTCATGAGACACAGGCAATAAGTTTGTGCACCTTTACACTACTTTCAGATCTTCCATCGACACATTTCGCTACTTCGTTTGGCCATAAAAAGACTAAGATACCAAACACGGCGTAAATAACTGTAAGACGGATTTGTTCAATGATTCAACTTCACCCAACGAAACGAAGCTTGGCTTGGTATGAGCCCTGACCCTGAGCGGCGTGTGGTATCGATACGAAACATTCACAAATGCTGCACAACAATGATATCGACGTCATTCAGTGTTTAGATGCAATCACATTTTCAACAGGATTAAGTCAACACAATAAGCAATAATCTGTTGAACCTGCGTTCAATACCCTCCTTTACCTTCATAAAACATGGAATACGGAATAATGGAACGAACAATTCCACTTCAAGGGGACAGCAGGACATTCATTTGCGAATTTAGTGTGGCTTTATCTGAGTTCACAAATATGAAAGAGTGCGAGCAGTTGATAACTTATAGTTACTTCTAGTTTATTAAAAGTTATGCGACAGGATGCTATGATTGATAAGAAAATTATGCGACAGGGTATCTTTATTTAGAGTTCTCCCGAGGCAATGGATAACACATACTTTTGGCAGGGTTTTAATTCAACACAGGGTACAGGATGTGGAGAGATTTGCCTCACAACCCCGTCGCTTCCCTACTCAAGTACCCCCCCCTCCCGGGACCCCATCCCACAAAACTTATTGACGTGCTCCAGACCACTTTCTTTTCAAGTGGTCTGGAACACAGGCTACGCAATGTTATGCATAATGTGTTCAGTCAAGTCACCCTTTTTCCTGCTGTGCTTCAATTCATTTGATGTTATCTTTTTTCCATCAAATCTAAAATCTACAAGTATAAAAGCAGTGGCGTGGTGGCCCCCCCCGCAGCGACGTGGGAAGATGGGGGCACCGAAGGCGCCCAGCATTTTGAGGGGGCGCCAAATGCCAGAAAGCCTGATTCACATTAAGTCACGTTGGGATGCACCCCGGGGGGGTAACTTGAGTTTCCAAGATACGGGGTTGTGCCATTCAAATCGTAAAAGTACCACCCATAAATCCGGAGAAATTTCTCAAAAGTATACTCATAAATCTGGAGAATTTTCTGAAAATCATACCCATAAATCCGGAAATGCCAAAACAGCTCACCAATAAATGAATTCTTACCAAAAACTATACCCATAAATCCGGACAATGCAAAAAATAGTTGAAAACCATACCCATAAATCCGGAATCTATCATGAAAAAGGTACCCTAAAAAATGGCACAACCCCGTACCATGGAAAAGTTAAGTTACCCCCCCCCCCGGGGGGATGCACAAATGCGACAGAAAAAGTATGCGAAATAGTTTTGCCTCAACCATAGACTTCTGGCCTTTAAAGATGTTTTGATGGAATTAGAAACAGGGACCGCGGAGCCGGGGGGGCTGGGGGGGCTTTAGCCCCCCCAATAATTTTCAAGAGATAGTTTTTAGCTTTTCCACAAATTTTGTTTTTATGATTAAATATCGCCATTTGCTTTGTTACATTGATAAGGCCTGATAACGCTCTTATATGCGAGTGTCTGTATACCTCACAGTACCGTTTCTCGTGAATTTATCAGAAATCAAGCTAAGCAGAATGTTTTAAAAGGTTTTGTCTAAAATGAAATGCGTCCAATAGCATTATGCCGAGATATAACAGTTCCATCATCGTTAGCACGGCTTCAAAAACCCAAAGATTTACCAAGCGATAAGTAAAATGCTTTCATGATATGCCGCTATTCTTAAAGCGAATTTCAGTTCTTGAAAGATTGCTAATGAGGGGACTTCTCCAAACCTGTAAATCGCAGAATGTTAACCCGGCAACGAGCAACGAGTGCGACGATCAGTTTTTTTAGCAAGACGTCTATCAACTCAGCTTCGCTCTCTGGAATATCCAAACAAGGATAATTTAGCAATTCTTAATACTCATATGAAGAGCACAGAGATTATAAACTCTATCGACGTTCCAACTAATTTTTATCAAAAGACCCAACAACGGTATACAAAATTTTCGAAAATTTGAAAAAAATCATTGCATTTTTCTGTTCTACAAAATTAAAAACTGAACAGTGTTTACGTTATTAGGTTCTCTATGTATAAAATGTTTGCTTCTGAAAGTAGAGAGACAGTGTTTCCATATCATCATCATTTTTTGGAGATAATAATTCCACGAGATTGTGAAAGTTTTTTTAACTTAGTCCTTTCATTCTAGGCTGAGTCTTTTCGCTATGGAAAATAGAATGTAATACAGTCCATCTCTTTAAATGATGCTTTCTAATTTGATTTAGTGATTGGATATTCTTAAGATAACTGTCGAGTTTGCCTATAGAAAGGGGCGTTGGTTGCATTTATAGCCAAAGTAGAGGGCGTGGTCATAGAAAATTTTTCTGGGGGCTTCGCCCCCAGACCCCCTCGGATCCTCCTTTACTTTTTAGCCCCCCCAATCCAAAATGTGCTCCGCGGTCCCTGATTAGAAATGAACAGTCGATAAGGACAAGGTAGCTCACTAATAGCTCACCAGAAACACGTTCAAAATGTGTTTGGAGAATACAATTTTTATCGCAATTCTATGGGTTATAAGGTGTTTAATTCTAGTGTGAACTTAGCTTTTAAAGCTTTTAAGCTTTTAATCTAATAAATCAGGCCAAGCCAGAAAAACATATTCGCAAAGATCTTCTGCGATTGACTTCCTTGTAAAAATCAACATATAAGCCCGTTCGTTGGGCTTCAGTATCCAGGATGGGGGTGCAAGACTTCGGTACCATTTTTACTCATTTGAACGTCACAATGGATCCAGATGACTTTACGTAAAGGTGGAAAGGATGAATATCAAAAGTTTGGGCATAAAGGCGAGTGTCTGTTGTCGCCAACTATCCAAAAGAGAACGAAGGGAATCATTTAAGTTTTATTTGCTTACTTCATAGTCTTCGAGATTTTGATACTCTATTTTCCAAATTTTCCCCGAGAGCCCTCATTATTTCAGATTCCTTTTCACAGTAAAATGGTAAATTCTTCACAGAGGGAGCATTTTTAACGATATGAAGAGCATGGTTTCAAAACTTTTCGCTCGCTCCGCTCGCGAAACGATTTAGGCCCCTCCCAAACTGTTCGTCTTCGATTCCAACGGGATTATAAAAAACATAGTTATTAAATTTCAAAGTATAGTCTAGAATTAACCACCTTTGAATAGCCATGGCACATTGTACAACAAACAACAGTCACAGTTTTGTAGGGGGGCTCCAAAACTGGTTGTGCGTGCCCCCCAGCCAATGTTGAGCCACCACGCCACTGTATAAAAGTTCAATTCAACTGTGCCAGCCATACCGGAAAAAGACAAGGTCATCGAGTTTCCACTGTGTATGGCTTAAATAAAACTCTTGAAATGGTACAATAACACTGCATAAATTAGTCATTGAATCGTCCTTTTGATTCAGTTGCTGGATAGGACCCTCCTCCGGTGTTTTGCAAAAATTGTGAAGTTGCTATTTCGATGTCTTGACCATTTTCAGAGTTACAGCAATGAGAAAGCCAGGTTTCTTCTGTGCCAGGGAAGAGTTTGTTAAAGAATTTGAAACATCGTAAATTGACAAAGGACAACGGTGAAATTTTCATGAAAACGATAGTTTTTGACAGAAATCAGAGTATTGGCAGGAAAGCGGAGTTTGATTAGGAAACGAAGAGCAAGAATTGCAATAATAATCATAGTTCATTATCAGACTCATTCCAAAAGTCTCTTGTTTCGCTCCCCTTGCAGACTTGTCGCGATAATAACAACAACAATAGCAAACGCAAGTTGGAGGGACTTACGTAATTAGTCTAGCTCATTATCAGTTCATTCCAAATCCATTGTGACAAATCAAGACAAATCCAAGTGATAAGATCAAATCATAGATTTAGACATTATTTAGCATAATATAGCATAGTAGATAGACTACTAGGCCAGTCATCTATTGCAATTTGCAAAAGATCATGAAAGTTCAAGTCTGGCCTTAAATTTTCAAAATTATCTCGGTGAACGGTTTATTACCACCTTTCAAAAGTGGAGAGGTTTTTTGCGCAAAGCTGCAAGAACTGCTACGAATTTCAACGGACCACTGTGAATCCATATATGAATGTTAACGAATTCATAAAAAACCCCTGCGCAATTGTAACTCTCCTGAGGGCTAGTCCCGCAGACCACATCAGCTGAAAAGATGCCATATGTCTAGCCCGTGTTAACAAATAAAAGTTGCTTGCTTGCTTCATGATTATGTTCGAAGCGAACGCTTCCAAGTTCGGGGATGTCAAGTTATGAGGGAACTGTGCCGCAACAGAAACCCTTAGATTCGTTAAAGTTAGAAGCAAATTTACGCAAAAACGGACGTAGTGATGAGAAGGGGCTTGACGAGTTGATTCCGAAAATTACCTTGTTTGTCATATATGATGAAGGAGTTGCTAGGTTTGTCTTTTCTATCACACTTGTATGTCATTACTCCTTTATTGCTTTATAAATAATTGGTCTTACGGACGAATTCAGATGTGAAAATCCATAGAGAAATGAAGCGGTAATGAAAATCAGAGGAAATAAAAAGAGCTTTGTTGACTCATCGAATCTTTCATTAGAAAGAAACTCATTGTGAGCAGTTGAGATTCATGCAAATATTTACTGGAACATGACAGACTCTGCAAATCTATTATAGGCCTAATATGCATTCTCAATCTATCGCAAAGCTCAGTCCGAAGCAAGACCCGCTAGGCCGATAACAATTGTGTTATGTACACCACGTGACCCTGAAAACTTTCACAAGCTGGTTCGAAATGATCCTTTACGGCTCCAATGTCGACTTTCGTTTCATTTCGATATTCTTTCAGGACAAGTTGATGTTTCAGTTCGTAGTTCATTCGCCACGCAAGGAATTATCGATCTTCAAAAAGCTACTGTTACCATACCCTGGGTACCAGAGCCAAAAAGTAATAAAAAGAAAAAATAAGGAAGGAAAGAGAGTACTTCCTTCCTTCTCTCTTTTCCTCTTACAAATTTCCTTTCACTTAAATTTGAGGCTCTGGTACCCAGGGTACTGTTACCAAGGGTCCTTCGAACAACGTGGGGAGGAAAAACACACAATACAGCTTGTTCCACCTAACATCAAACGTTTCATTCAAGTTCTTCTGGAGTGTTTGCATAAACCTTTAACATGAAACATGACTCCCTGCAAGAGCAGCAAATAGGCACTAAGGGCCTGTTCATATGGAGGCGAGCCAGCCCGCTTACCGGGCTGGCCCGGTAGGCGAGACAGTTTTCATCTTGTGCTCATATGGACAAATTCCAGCCCGCTTACCGAGACAGAAATTTGACACGTGTCAAAAATGAGACATGTGCCCTTTGTTTAGGTAAGCAGCGCATGAGCAATAGTGACATTTTCTTCTCGGTAGCCGGGATGGAGTGTTCATATGGGGAAATTTTCATCCCGCCTACCGAGATCTCGCCACTGCACAAGCGAGATCTCGCTAAGCGGGCCAGCCAGCATAGCTTTCATTTTCATTTCATTTTATCAATATTTATACACGGGCTACCTTTCAGCAAATACACTAATCATTAACAATGTTTGTTCAAAATAATATGGGAAAAGATATAATTAATATGAGTTGCTGCTCTACCAAGGGGTCGTGTTTGGGTCCTGTGAAAGGTTCAAAAGATAGTCTCTAAGACCTGTTCTAAAACGAGCGATTGACTCTCTTTCTCGAATGTTGTCAGGGATATCATTCCAGTTTTTGACACCAGAAAAGTAGAAACTTCGCTTTGCATATTCTAACCTAACTTTAGGAATTTGCAAATCTCCACTGTTTCTGGTTCTATACTCTGAAATCATGGATCTTTCAGTGAACTTATGGCGAAGATTTTCGGGACAGAGGTCATGCAAGATTTTATATGTCATGACTCCTTGGTCAAAAGAGATCAATGACTTTACATTGAGCCATTTGCAAGTCCATCCGTCCTTATACTTGGCATTCGCTATTAGCTTCTTTGCCCTTGTCTGTAATCTTTGCAACTGGGATAGCTTGGTGTTGGAAAGAGCACTCCAAACAATGTTGCCCTAGCGAAGATGGCTTTCAAAGAGAGCTTTATAAACTTGATCAAGTTTCCTTTGCGGAAGTAAGTTTCCATTAGTTCAAATCTTTAAATTGCTGGGTGTAAAATTCTATAACCAATTTCTTTGAACTGAACGGCTTCAAAGAAACTTGAACTATTTTACAGTAAATCTGCCGTTGGACTTTTCTGAAATCTTCAATATTTTCAGAATTACATTGTTTTTCTTCTTTTTTAAGAATTCAAGAAAATTTTCGAAAAAAAACTTTAAACTATCGTAATTTCTAAACCTGTTGACAAAAGATCAAATAATTTTCAAGAAAACCATAGTTTATGGATGCCTACAATATGGTATCAAGCAAAACTCTTTCACTCTTCTGGTTTGTGATTTGGAAATTTGATGACGTCACATCATAAAATGAGCTGAAATGTAAAATAGGCTGTAATTTCGACAAATATTCAAGATTTCTGAAAAGTCCAACGGTAGAATAATAGAAAAATGGCTGAAGTTTTTTTCAAGTCATTCAGTTAAAAGAAATAGGCCATTGAATTTTACACCCGCCTTTTTTCGCAAATTTCAAGATTTGAAACCTATGCTGGGCCAGCCCGTTTGCTCATATGAACAGAATCAAATTTTGTATTGGGATTAGGGATGAGGTGAGATCTCGGCAACGAGCTCCAGCCCGGTGAGCGGGCTGGCTCGCCTCCATATGAACAGGCCCTAACAGTCCTCACCTTCATAAGCGTACCAGGCGCCCCCCGCCAATTTTGAAGAAATTTTCAAAAATCAGCCCCATCGGACATGTTGGTAAACGATGGGCTATGTGTCGGACAGCCCCCCTAGATTTTTTCCCGTACGCTTATGCTCACTTTATCACCTTGTATGAATTTTTTCATAGATTCTAATTTTAATTTGTATGATTTTTTGTGCTGAAGGGATTTTGTGTTATAAATAAGTTAATATGAAATATGAATATGAAATGTGAACCTTCATAGCCACATCATATCGAAGTAAATAATTGTGTGTTGGTTCCTCTTTTGGCCTTTGCATTATATCACGCCTCTGCTGGAGTAGAATCCCACGCTTTCGATGAAAACAAATTCAGTGAATGAGTCCTTACCCATTGTATGATATGACCTTTAGGAACTGTTCATTTTTAGAAAGATGGAACTCCATGAAACCAGTGGCTACTGCAGTGCGGAATCCATATTTTTCGTTTAAAGCCAAATTCTTTTCTTAGTAGCCTGAAATTGCAACGTGCTTGCAAAGGACCCTGTATGGCGCGGCGTAAGGGTCAAAAATATTTCGTCGTCCACATGCTTTGGCAGGACTTTCCATGCCCCTTTCCGGATGTCGTCACCGAGGGAAGTACAACAGTGCTTTCCAGAAAGCGTCGTCGCACAACACAACCATGCTTTCTGGAAAGTATTGTCGAACATGCGCCCATGCTTTCCGGAATGCATTGTCGAACAGCATCTCAGCCACACTTTGGGAAAGCATCGGCGTACCCTCGTATTGGATACACGCCACACTTTCGGAAAGCATCGGCGTATCCTCGTAATGGATGTTCGCCACATTTTTGCAATGCATCGTCGAAGCCTCATAATGGATACACGCCACACTTTGGGGAAGCATCGTCGAAGCCTCATAATGGATACACGCCACACTTTGGGGAAGCATCGTCGAAGCCTCATAATGGATGCACGCCACACTTTGGGAAAGCATCGTCAAAGCCTCGTAATGGGTGTACGCTGCACTTTGGGAAAGCATCGTCAAAGCCTCGTAATGGGTGTAGGCCGCACTTTCGGAAAGCATCGGCGTATCCTCGTTATGGATGTACCCCGCACTTTGGGAAAGCATCGTCGAAGCCTCATAATGGATGCACGCCACACTTTGGGGAAGCATCGTCAAAGCCTCGTAATGGGTGTACGCTGCACTTTGGGAAAGCGTCGTCGAAGCCTCGTAATGGATGTACGCCGCACTTCGGGAATGTGTCGTCAAGGCCTCGTAATGGGCGCACGCCACATTTTGTGAAAGCGTCGTAGAAGCCTAGATAAACTGTCTCAGTATTAGTTCTCATTTGTCTTTTTTGGCTTGTTTCTCGTGAAAGTTTTCTCAATCAAGGACTTCAACCTTATCAGTATATGTTCCAGCGTTCTTGGTGAGCATTTCATTACGTTGTTAAGCGCGTGCACGACGTTTTTGTGATGGAAGACAGACCTTTGCCAGTAGTTCTACGAGACCACCTTCAGAACGTTCTTCGTAAGTTGATATTGCATGTAGAACAGCCTTATAATTCGAATGATGATGCCGATTACATCAGATTTCGAGTTGAGAACTTTGAGAATATGGTTCTACGATGTAATGCTATTTATCGCATGCAAGCTGACTTTTTAAACAAATCCAAGAGTGCACTGAATTGGCTAGATTTGATTCAAGTGTGTTAGAAGAAACTCGCACTGGTTACAAAGCCCCAAAAGAAAAAACAGGCAATAAAGGTAGACCAAGATATATAATAATGAAAGAACAGCTAGAATTTTACATTGAAAATGGTTTTACAGTGCCGTCAATATCAAAGATGATTCGGGTCAGTCCTAAAACTGTAAGGAGAAGATTGAAAAAGTTTAGACTATCAATGCAAGGAGCTTACACTCAAATTTCCAACGATGAGCTCGATGCAGTAATTAAGGAGATACTGGGAAAAAATCCCAATTGTGGGTATAGGAGGATGCTAGGTTTTCTTCTTGCAAAGAAGGTAAGAGTTTCAGAAAGGCGTACCAGAGAAGCCATGCACAGAGTCGACCCAGAAGGAATCCTTCTTCGTGCACTGCAGCTTACAATTGTTAATAGACGAGAGTACAAAGTCCCTGGTGTTTGGCTCTTTGGCATATTGATGGCCACCATAAATTAATTCGGTGGGTATGCTTTCAGCCTTTTATGCACGAAATTTTGATCACAGTACTTAATTTTTTCATAAAGATGATAGGGTTTTAGTCAGGCGAAAAAAATCCCTGAATGGTGTTAAGGTTCCCTAAGATGAAAGTTTTAACGGACCGAACTAAACAATGCTTCACAAGCGATTCCCTTAACGTAAAACCTTTCAAAGTTCTTCCGGAGTATCCTGATGTTAGGTAAAACAGAGGAGATAAACAAGTTGTAACAAAACATAACGCATTTCTCCTTAATCAGCTAAAATTCAAACGAATACATACAAATCAATAAAGGCATATTTAAAAAGGATCATAAGAATAAATTCAGCCAGCTTGAGGGTCTTAATAATACCAAAAAATTTACCGAACAGCTCTCTAGGGTTACGTAGATTTACGTAGAATTTTATCATGGTATGGACATGCAATAATCTCCCCTTGCAAATTACCAATAACAGTGAAAGACAATTTAGAGCCGTTTATCTTTCTCTTTCCCTGTAACAGATGGAAGATGGTCATCCATGGATGTATAGATGGTTACAGTCGCAAAATAATGTACCTGACCTGCTCAACAGACAACAGAGCTTCCACTGTATTGACCGAATTTTTAAAGGCTACTGATACATATGGCTTGCCATCAAGAGTAAGAGGGGATATGGGCGTTGAAAATACTCAAGTAGCTTGGTATATGTTCAGCCATCCTTTAAGAGGTCCTGATAGGGGCAGCTTCATTGCAGGGAAGGGAGTGCACAATCAACGAATTGAGCGTCTATGGGTGGATGTATATTTGGGTGTTGTCTATCTGTATTACAACATATTCACTCAAATGGAAGTGGCCGAACTTCTTCACGTAGATAGTGAAATCGAGATGTTCGCTTTACAATTTGTCTTCCAACCAAGGATTAATGAACATTTAAGGGAATTTTCCGAAAGCTGGAACATGCACAAAATCAGTTCCGCAAAAAATAAAACACCAAATCAGATGTGGATAGCCGGTCTGCATGATTTAGCTGGACACAGCTCATCTATTATCAGTGATGAAATCTGGGAACCAACAAATCAGGTATGTTCTAATTTATGCACCTACAATACATCAGCGCATATAAGAACCTACAAAAATAAGAACCAAAGGCAGACTGTATTTCCTGTTTCAGTTTGATAAACTCATATGTTGATATAACAAGGGCAATGAAAAGAAGTTAATTTTGATTGGTTGTATCAATTTGGACCTCCTCCCTTGCTGTTTGTACGCTTAGAATTAGCTATAAAGTTGATAATGACATTGCCGAAACAAGTGAGGGGGTTTAAAATATCTCGGTGATGACTCCTTTGATGATCCTTTGATAAAAATTTGCAACAAAGGAGTCTCAAAAAAGTAGGTGCTTATGCGCGTGTGTTCGACTAAATAGAATTTAGAGATTAAACGACGTTATTTGATTTTAAAGGACTTCAAAAATTGTATTAACATTGGTTACTATTTAGATCAGATGAAACTCTAAAGGGAGTACGCTGGGCTGAGCAACTCTGAAAATTCAGTTAGTCAGCTCAATCATCTTAGATAACGAGAATTAGCTTCCAAAGAGGGTGTCTCTAGTCTAGAAGCAACAGTTCATAGATCATTTTGAAGTTCGCCGTTTGGTTCATTGTCTTCTGTTGTGCAAATTTTGGATTTTTAACCATTGACACCAATTCAATTTACGATCGTCAGCTATGCTGTTCAATTTTTTAGGAAGAAGCACATCAATATGGTATTGACTGGTCTGGTCCTGCATCTAATGCCTATGATGAAGATGAAAGCAGAGGAGTTGGAGTTGTCGTGGATGAAGTGAGAAACCTACTTACTGACAATGATCGTCAAGCAATCTTGATGGAGATAGATCCACTTGCACAAAGTGCTTCATTTGGCATAGATGTATACAAGAAGACCCTGGAATGTATCATTGACACACTAAATAGCCGCGAGTAGCTCTGAAACAATGAGATCATTAGCGTTAAAAGGGTTTTCCATCTACAATCTGCACTACTCGAGATATATTGAATGCAGAAATCAATTTCTTTTGGATGAAAACTTTAACTTGCATACCGTTGGCCATCTAGTTATCAACAGAATGCGGTTATTTTCAAAACCTCTTTCAAACTACAACTATTTAATTTGTTCAAAAATTACGATACGCTGAACGTGAGATATAAAAACTATTTCAAGTACATTAGTTCCTTCAAATTTCGCCTGCCATCATTAACTCTGGCTCCCTTCAATTTTCGCCCGCCTCCCCTGTGTGCAAAAGCTTCACTCCCTGTAATTTTCGCCTCAAAATATTTCCCACAATTCATCCCTTTAATTTTTGGTCCCCCTCGAAAATCAAATGCAGGAAGATTTGAAGGGTCTAAGGTAAACTATATCTATAGATATGTAGTCAGCACAGAGTAAGAACAAAACAGAAAGCTGATATCATTTACACCAGCTCCACGAAAGTTATAAAAAGTTATTGCATAGGGTGAGATAAAAAACGACTGAACGCTTGCAACGAAAAAGTCATTGCAACACGTTATGCCACTGAATACTCCGATTATTTGAGGAACAAAATACAGCTTATAAATCTCAACAAAGCATACAATTAGAAACAGAATGTTAACTGTTCTTAATCAAATAAGCATAACGGAACAACAACAATCCTTGAGGAAATAGTCTATTACAATGTTTAAATTGTATCAAATTGCCATTCACCAGAAGAAAGTATGGCCTGGAATTCCTCTCTTAACTCACAAAAATTTTCATACGTTGCAGGTAAATCAAGTAAGGGTGCACACGTATGAGCAATTGGTCTCCTGCCAGTGCCTTCCAATCTTGTGAATGTAACTTCAATTTCACTGACAGTGATCATGTCTGACCCTGTTAGAAATCTCAAGAGCTTCTCCAATGTTGATTGATCCAGACCACGAACGTAACGCTGCAAGAACTTCAGACTCTCTGTTTCCTGCTCAGTTTGTGGAGATGATCTGAAGAGTTGAATGACTCTTTTTGCAGTTGGCTTCATTTCATCATAGAAACTCCTGAGAGAATCAATACTTGAGAATGGGGAATATTTCATCAGCTCCTTCATGTATGGTGCCATAACTGATGCCATAATATGTGGCTTTTGAATAAGTTCCTGGCGTGCAAGTTCTAAAAGAACTGCTTTCACATTCTGCGCTTTGACCGCCTTCCTGCACTTATACCTGTCTAGTACATCAATGAGTTCTTCTTCATCAATGGTCTCATAACTGGACATTGCCTCTTTCAAGATTGCACACTCATCAGGCGCAACATAAAGCATAAATGATGTCAACAGTACATCATCTGGTACATCCCCAAAAACAGTATACATAACAAAGGCACTTGATAAGATAAGCGGGAAATATTTGCTGTCTGCATATCCCTTTAGCAGGATCTTCCCAATCGCTTCCCATTCGGGCTTGAATAGATCATGTCTGACATATGGAACTCTCTGCATTTCACCAATGAGAAGTGAATCAGAAACTTCCTTCCAAAAGGCGGAGAAGACGTCTCGGTTGACGCCAGCACCCACACCATCTTCTAGATTTCCACGTACATCATACACTTCAAACTGAATCTTGGCACTATCAGATGCACTGGATCCACTGAAAAGACTGATCATTTCTTGCCTTAAATTTGATCTGTGCACTTTCAAAACCAAACTTGGCTTTTCAATGAAAGCTGACTCAACCTGGTTGCTTTCCACGTTACTTACAATGGCTGTTGAAGCATCCTGAAGATCAAGTTGGTTGCGTGTATTGTTACATGGAATGTTTCTTGAAGGGTCCTCAGTATCAATCCTGCCAACACTTAATGGCTGGTTGGAAGAAACTGCACTTTGTTCTGTAAAGAAACTCTCCCTTCTTCTTCGGAGCTCGTCTATATCTGGCAACTCATTGAGTGGTGAAATCATGAAACTATCTGGATCAACTGCATCCTAAAAAGAATTGTTTTATGCTTTTAGCAAAAGTTTAAATTTTGAAAAGTTCTAAAAAAGGCTTTATTGATCCAGGGCTCATTTATGGGGGTGGAGCAGAGAAGACTATGGGGATATTTGAAAATTTGCAAATTTGTTCTCATTAAAGACACTCTACACAGGTCATTCTATGCAAAGAAACAAATCAAACCTGCTCCTTTCAAGGATGATGATGATCATGCCACTCTGTGGAACAAAGACTCTCTCCAAAAGAGATTGGTGCAATGGTTTGTCAGAAAGTAGAGCAGGCTCAGATCCAGACCAGGTCAAATGGTTTCATAAACACATCTGATTTTCAGTTCAAAAAATATTTCAGTTTATCTTTCAGCTGTTATTCCTTACCCTAAAATTTGTGCTTGCACCAGCATATGTCATTGCATTCAACCAAAATTGTTGATGCAAAGGCACAAAAGAATTTCAGTGCCCCACAATGCCCAGTTATCTATCCAATCAAATGCAGTCCTTGGCAATTGACTTTAAATAGCATATGCAAGCCAAAGGATGTTATTTCAACACAAATTTTATATATATACTTTACTTGCAAAAGAATTTTCATGCAATGAAAATGCATGAAAATTCTTTTGCAAGTAAAGTATATAAAATTTGTGTTGAAATAACATCCTTTGGCTTGCATATGCTATTTAAAGTCAATTGCCAAGAACTGCATTTGATTGGATAGATAACTGGGCATTGTGGGGCACTGAAATTCTTTATTGCAATTTATGAAGTATTTTTCCTATCAAACAAGCAGAGACCAATAATTACCTACGTAGCACTTTAATTCCTTGGGATTGTCATAGTATTTGCTCCTCTTGGTATCGTTTTTCTAGCATTGTAAAGTATCTTAAGTAGTGTGAATTTTTAGATGGAATATGTATATGAAAATATATATGAAGAAAATCAATAACCAAATATCCATTAGCCATAGGTGCACAGTATCGTCCTAATGAGCCTAGCAAGAGACAGTTGTACACAGCTATGATTACATCACATGGTTGGTACTGTAATAAGCCTGTACAATCAACCAATAATACATTTACCTATATAGATAAAATGCATTGTCCATTGAAAAAAACAAGGGTTGAAAGGAATAATGCAACTAAATAATCACCTGGAAGCTGGGCATGACATCCTTCTCATCTTCAAGAATTGTTATGATATCTCTAAAAATTGGAAGCCAAAAATCATCATCTCTAAGGATATCAATCTGCACAGGGATGGTATCATATGATAAACTTGATTAAATTGGCAGCCAGCACACCATTCTGTATATCATAACGTCTTGTCACTTGTGTAGACCATTCCAAACCATATCAGTTTGGCCTACTGACTTTAATTCTAGTTTCAATTTCAATGTCTTAATTTTCAATCATGACAGTTTTGATGCACCTTGTGCTGTATATATTATGCCTTTACTAAATACATTTTATGAAGGTCATCCGGAGAGTTTCTAATAACTCTCACAAATTTCCTTTGGTCCAAGAAATATTCAGGTTGTATTAAAATCTATAAAACTCCCCTCAAAGGCTCTAAAACTGTCACTGCACAGTGCTCAATATCATATTCAATGAAATATGAAGACCTTTTAGTTCCTTTTTCTGTGTTTGTTAAGCCATAAATTAAACTTTTGTTGAGCCCTGCTCAGTGAACCTTTATTCTGATTCAGTGAACAAAGACTCCTTTGAACATTACATTACCAAGTCACAGTTTTCAGTGCACTGTGCATCAGCATTGATTAAACGCTTTGAAGTTACCTTAGTTTGAGTGGGGAACATTGACCATTGAAGCAATTAGAATTGATAAGACTGTTAATGGTGCAAAACAAGAAAGAACTTTATAGTTGGACTCAGACCGTAAAAATTTGTATTCATCTGCAAGCAAATTAAAAACAAATTTCCTCAAGCGTCAAAATACATCATTACATGTATATTGGCCATGAGAACCACATTTATAGAAATGATTCATGGGTTTGACCAGTGAAGACTGAACATACTGTAGTCCAACAATGTTGAGCAAATGCAGTACAGAAGCCTACAATAACTGAAATCCTGCAAATGACTATTAATGGTACACACCTTTCATCTGAGGAAGGGGCACACTGATGCTGGCCAAAACTTTCAATATCAACTGACTTCAAGCATTTCTTGCACTCAATCTCCCTGCTTTCATTTTTTGGTTCCTGTCAAATATGAAAATTACAAATAAAGAATAATAAGTTAAAAATGCTGAAAAGTATCATCATGCAGGGATCTTTGCAAATTTAATACTTTTAATTAAGTAGGTTGCTATGTGTGATCTTGGCCCCCAGATTGAAATATTTTCCAGATGTAGCTGCTTGGCATACAAAAAACAAAGTTTTGTCTGGCACACACAAAATGAAATTACAGTGAAATAGCCATACATTTCAACAACATGTTACAGTATGTCTGTCTCTTGAAATGTTGTATCATTTGAAATCACTACACAGCATTCCAGTTAGAAAACTGTTCCCTCACAAATGTTACTGCTTTGTTGTTAGAGGTCTCACCTTTTTTATCAACTGCAAATTTTCTTGTAAGGGTCTAATGTAAATGCAAGCAGATGTAGGGACAGCTTTCCTCAGACTTGAAATATCATACCACTTGCAATTGAGTACTTCCAGTGGCCTATTCAATCCACCATTCTTGGCCCTCAACAATGTGTAGCCACCAACAGCTCTTAAGGATGGAAAACTATTTTCCAGTTTTTCACACACTTCTTGGTGTGATGCAGCCTTATTCTCAAATTTTATCTTTGTCCGTCCATAACCTGCCTTGTTTAACATCTCAAGCTGTGTTGCACTTGGTGTTGTTCTTTGGTTTTTGAATTGTAGACAACAAAAGTCGTGAGTCCATGTCTCCTTAATTGGGTATGGAACCACTGCATGAAGTAGCTGCCTTTGGTCTGAATGGCGTATAGATCTGGAGCGAAGAGCAGGAAATGCCATTCTAAAAGGGAAGAAAAGAATCATATCAATATATGATAGTGTAGTGATCCCTTGACACAAGCAAGGGTAATGTTCTAAGGGGACAGTCAATATTAACGCTGGGTAGGGGGCCGGAAGATATTCAGAGGCGCAAGCAAAAATTTAGGGCAGTGAAAAGGGAAGCATCATTTTATGATCATTTTATTATATGCCTTGCGTTTTTCCTCAAAGTATCATATTTTTCATAAAATCTCCAGGTGCTCGGCCGATTTTTCTTTTGAAAGCATTTCTTTGTCATTTTTGCTGCAGACTTACCATCAGAAAACATAATTTGTCGCTTGGGAATACTGTGTCATCAAATTTGAGAGAAGGGCCACCAAAAATTACAGCTAAATAATCAGGGGCCCTTGAAAATCTGAATGCGGATTTGAAGGGGTTATGAAAAATTTTATTATGGATAAAAATATCTTAAAGCCCCCTTTCCTGCATATTATGACTGGTTCCTGAAAGTGTTGGCCTACAAACCTGAAATTCTGAATTGCCCTTCTTTCTCTTTGCGTTACTTCACCCACCTCCTCAGACTGTGAAGATGGCGATGTCTCATTCAATTGATCACTGCAGCGGGACAAAATATCACTTGCAGTTTTCAATGCCTCGCTAAGTTGTACCTTTCTGGATTCTGACATAGCGAAGCGTCAACCATGCGTTCTCTCGAGGCATGGCCTTTTTGCCTTTCAAAAGTGCGGGGTACATCCATAACGAGGCTTTGACGACGCTTTCCCAAAGTGCGGGGTACATCCATTACGAGGCTTCGACGATGCTTTCACAAAGTGTGGCGTGCATCCATTATGAGGCTTCGACGATGCTTTCCCAAAGTGCGGCGTACACCCATTACGAGGCTTTGACGATGCTTCCCCAAAGTGTGGCGTGCATCCATTATGAGGCTTCGACGATGCTTTCCCAAAGTGCGGGGTACATCCATAACGAGGATACGCCGATGCTTTCCGAAAGTGTGGCGTGTATCCAATACGAGGGTACGCCGATGCTTTCCCAAAGTGTGGCTGAGATGCTGTTCGACAATGCATTCCGGAAAGCATGGGCGCATGTTCGACAATGCTTTCCAGAAAGCATGGTTGTGTTGTGCGACGACGCTTTCTGGAAAGCACTGTTGTACTTCCCTCGGTGACGACATCCGGAAAGGGGCATGGAAAGTCCTGCCAAAGCATGTGGACGACGAAATATTTTTGACCCTTACGCCGCGCGATAACCCTGGATGATAATGCCTCTTCAAGGTGGTATCTGCCAATCTCGTCCCCAGAGCGAGTAGTTGGGGAGTAGTTGATCTACCTCTACTCTGGGCTACACGAGGCCGTTCGGGAATCTGATTGGTTGTAACTCCGTTTTGCGCGGTAACTCCGTCTTTCGTGGTGTAGTATATGCATTTATCACGTTAGGTCATAACATGTTTGAACACACATCTCCATACACACAAAAAACTTCGCCCACTTCTTTTTGTGATTGCATTTTACATTTTCGGATTCATGTAACCAGGGGGTGCTGACAATTTTTTGGCCAGAAACCTTAATCATTAACAACAACTACCGTTCAAATCGAACCTCCAGGTGATTTAATCTAATGGAGGATTGCACAGCACAAAATCTGTTGGATTAAGACATTATTGCTTGGTATTTTCTTTGGTCTCTGCTCTTACAATTGCCTTAAATCTCCTGCCTTCCTATTGATCTTGTTTGGTAGGAGCGTGCAGGAGTATTGGAATTTATCAAAGGCCCCTTGTTGACTTTGATTCACATCTTATTTCAGAACAAATGCACAGCATATCTCCTTCATGTCATATCCTGCGTGCCCATTTTCCACTCGCACTTCTAGTAAAAAGGACGAATGTGTACAGCTATTAATAAGTTTGCTAGGGATCCAAAATAGCGGGGAAACAACGGCATAGTAATTCACAAATCTGGAAATCTGACTGGTACTCTAAAAAGCTCAGAGTTTGGGCCTAAATAGTAGACTGATTCCATATTCATAGTTGTCACTATTGACAGACTGATAAACTCTTAAACCACGGGGGGGGGGGGTTCTTCCATAGTAAAGGTACCTGGGGATGTGCCGCCCGCAAGGGTATGCTTTTTCAAACCTTCTAGTCTAGCTAAGGGTATACTTTTTGCCAATTTCAGTCCATTTAGTCTAGCCAAGGGTATACTTTTTGCCAATTTCTGCCCATTTAGTCTGGGCAAGGGTATACTTTTTGGCAATTTTGGTCAAAGAAATGTCAAACTTCGGTAATTCCTGTAAAGAAACCCAAATTTTTTTCAACTTTTGGTCCTTAGAATGCAAAAATTTGGCACGTTTTGCCTCGAAAATGCCAACTCATGGCACTTTGATGTAGAAATTAGTCTAGCCAAGGTTATCATTTTCAGAAAAATTGGTCTAGCCAACGGTGCTATTTTGAAACCGTGGGCGGCACACCCCTGCCCGAAATTTAGCCGAGAACCCCCCCCCCCCCGTGTCTTAAACTACGACTCATGGACTTTCAAATTGAAAATTAGGATAAAGTCTACTCAAAATCAGGGGCACTGGAGCGAAGGTAGGGCAAGTGGGTCAAGGGCAAACGCAAGGGCACTCAAGACCGAAGGCAAGTGAAGTGAGCCGACAATTTGGGGGTCCAGGAGTCCTCCCTGAAAAATTTTTGAGGCCACGCCCCTTAAGTTAGCTCAAGTAACTGTCAAGAATGTTTTAACTAATATCAAGTGATGTTCTTTCTTAGACATTTAGGTATTACTAATGCAAGCTACAATGATTATTCGACTTAAGGGTTAAGTTCATGATTTTCATACTATCGTACTTAGCGGTGTTAAAGAAATATGTACTTTCATTAAAAGTGCACTCTTGCCCCCCTTGCCCCTCTCACAAAAGCGCAGGAGGGTCGCTCGCCCCTCCGCGCACCCTCTGGTGTTCCTGCTACTCATCTGGGTCTGCATATCGAAACCATAGCAGCATTGTCCGAAAAGCTGAGTGCTCCTGGTAATGGCTGATTGGCCTATGTTGCCGGCTGGAACCTCCGATGCTAAAACATCTCAAATTCAAGTTTTTTTCAGTGATGCTAGCCATGAGTAAAAGCCGCTAGTATCCAGATCAATGTTTCCTCAATCCAAGAATCAACAAACGTTAGGAGTTCGATGAGTTTCACAGCAGCAATGAGAATTTCCAACTGTCGAAGGTTGCTTGCCTCGCTTCTGAGACTACGCTGAGGCCTCATTTCACAGTGCACAGATAAATCTGTGCATTTCCGTCTCAGTTTTTGATATGAAAATCCATAAGTCGCAGTTTGAGCAAAAATAAGAATGTTGTTTTTGTTTTCATCGTTGTTGTTGTTGTTGTTGTTGTTGTTGTTGCTGTTGTTGCAATAACTGGGACTATGCCTTGAGTTGAATCAGGTATTTCAGAGTAATGTTATGAGTCTCTGTTGACCGAAGTGCCATCCCCGGGGGGGGGGCACTTGGTCCTAATATGTACGGGTGTGTGCCTTTGAAGTGCTGTGATTTTCACCCTGTCTGGGAGCATTTTCCTCATTTTAAATACCCCCGTCTGGGAGCAAATTGCAAAAAACCACACCCTGTCTGGGAGCAAAGGATCAAGAAAATACACTGTAGTCCTGTCTGGGAGCAAAAATTTGAAAAGAGTATACCCTTTTGGGAGCATTTTTGCAGAAAACGATACCCGGCTCGGGAGCAAGAATGGTGAAAACTATACCCTGTCCAGCGGCACATACACGGTACCGAAAACATCGAAGTGCCCCCCCCCCCGGGGTGCCATCTTCAGGGGGGCAAAGAGCATAGCAGAACCAGGGACTCCAGGTCAATTCTAAGTCTATTTCAAACCTTTCTCTCACTGCCAAGGCAAGAGTTTCGATCTCATCCGTTGTTTATAGCTCTAAAATGTATTAGCCAGTTGCTGTTGCTAATAGGAACCTGAAACTTTCCTCGTTCTTTTATGAAATTTCTACACCTTCCTCAACATGGCAATGACAAGGAGAACCTTCCTCCTCCAGCTCACAGCCACGGATGCATGAATCTCTCTGGACTGTGAAAAATCTAAATGGTCACCAAGATCTCACGACAAATCTGAACAATATGAAACGTTATTTCACTGACAACTTTGATCTAATCAGCCAACTAAATGCCAAGAATGGGCTCACGTGGTCTTACCTTACTAAGGAAGAAATGCTTCATTGGCTGCGCACCGATCGGTGCATAGATGGCCTAGGTAGTCTCTATTTTTGGGCAGCATTATGATGGGTCATGGTTTAAAAACATGGCCATTCAGTTTCAAATTGAAAAATGCAGTTCATGCCAGTCTAACTCTATGGTCTGACTAAAATCTTAGCGTCGTTTAGCGAAAATGCACAATCATAGCTCTCCCTCGATTCGTTTGAAACGAGGGTGTTTTGAAAGGGTATTTCAGCTCAGTGTGACCTATTGGGTGTCTATATACTGTAACATTTTTTGCCATGTCTCCGTACTACCAGGCGAGTCATATAAATCAGTCCCTGTCTGAAAGACCATTGTTCTCTTTTTTGAATGTTTCTTCTAGGGGCTTTCTTGAAAAAATCCGTCATAATTTCATAATAGAGCAGAAATCTGAATCTGAATTTATTTACACAAATCCATTTTTAGCTATGGTATATTTCTAATATCATAGTCTTGATATCCAGAAAGAAGCGGCCTTTGAAACAGGGATTCTTTTCTTTACTTATCCAAGGTAAAGTTTCTAGGCAGTGAACCTATTCATATCATAGCTGAGGATATTACATTGCGATCGCAGCCAATACATTTGTACCAGGCTTGCAACGCGGCGCCTGCGGTGCTGCGCTGGCCCAACGTCGTACCGAGTAATTGCTTTGGGTAACAAGGGCAGATTTTGTAATACAATAGCATCAGTTTCTTAGGTTCACACCTTAATTCAAAGCGATTAGCGAACGCAAAAAAAGAAATTCTCTCAAGCAATAATTCAAAGCAAACATAGCCGCAAAGTTGCCCTGAAAGCAGTACGGCAAACTCTCACTTGGTGCTGGCGAAAGGAGGTTTTTAAGAGAAGTTAATTGCATATGGCGAAAGAAGAAGGGTAAATCTGAAGTTCTGTCTGGCGGATCTTGTTTATTTGATTCAGGAGCTGAGGAGTGACTTCTTACATTCGAGCAATAGATATGCAAGAATTTTAATGCCCTCTGCTCGGCTCCTGAATCAAATAAAGAAAATCCACCATACAGAACTTTAGATTTACCCTTTTTCTATCGTCTAAAGCACATAACTTCTCTTAAAAGCCTCGCTTCGCCTGCACCAAGTGAGAGATTGCCGCACTGGCTTCGGGGCAACTTTGCGGCTATGTTTGTCTTGAATTTCTGGTTGAAAGAATTTCTTTTGTCTGCATTCGCTAATCGCTTTGAATTGAAGTGTGAACCAAAGCAACTGATGCCATTGTATTACAAAATCTTTCCCTGTTGCTTTGCGTGGATTTTGCTGCCTGTTGGCATTCGTAGTGGTTAATCAATGTAAGTGACCAACATATTGTCGTAAGGTTCGCTCTTCAAAGGGCCGTTAAAGGGTTTGTGCAAGGATATAAGCCTGCATTTGCACAGAGCAGAAAAATCTAAATATAGCCCATTGAAATTGATGGTCCGCACGTGTTGTTAATGATCGATAGCTGAAGAAACAATGCTGTGTTTGCGCATTCTCTTTGTTCTATTTATAGAGAAGCATATTTACCATTGCACACTCGCTTTAATATTTATGTAACGACAATCTTTCAACTTTAACTCCTGAAGTTCTCCACTGCTCTTTTCAAATCCCCATACTTTTTGTTGTTTTTGCAGATTTTTTGTGGATTTTCTTGAAAATTAAAGGATTTTTCACCATCAGCATCATAACATTAATCTTTCAATTACTATATCCTTTGTTCCATAGAACCTCCTGGCACTTATCTTGAGAAACATTTGTTGACTCATTTGTTTAGTTTACTTCTTTATTTATTGTTCTTTCTTTCCTCTTAGAATTGTAACAAGTTGAAAATTGTAAGTACCATTCATAGCCAGAACTCGGTGACCTTGTGTCTTTTTTTGCTATGGATGGTACATTAGTTGTATTTGAAATAATGAGTTAGTTTTTAAGATGGATATAGAAAAACATCATCGACAGTTGCGGTAAATACACAGTTATTAAAAACTAATTTAACCGACTATTTGCAATATGCAGAATTATTTATGAATTAAAAATTTACATCTTTTGACATTTTGGTCCCCCTTTTAGAAGCCGAACGCGATTTTCTGGGAGTGAAATGCCCCTCGCCCTCGTGAACAAAAAACGTCGTAGATAAACAGATTTACTTACACAGTTATTAAAAACTAATTTAACCGACTATTTGCAATATGCAGAATTATTTATGAATTAAAAATTTACATCTTTTGACATTTTGGTCCCCCCTTTTAGAAGCCGAACGCGATTTTCTGGGAGTGAAATGCCCCTCGCCCTCGTGAACAAAAAACGTCGTAGATAAACAGATTTACTTACACAGTTATTAAAAACTAATTTAACCGACTATTTGCAATATGCAGAATTATTTATGAATTAAAAATTTACATCTTTTGACATTTTGGTCCCCCTTTTAGAAGCGGAACGCGATTTTCTGGG
Organism: Aurelia sp. 3 sensu Dawson et al. (2005); assembly: GCA_964020215.1. NCBI lineage: Eukaryota > Metazoa > Cnidaria > Scyphozoa > Semaeostomeae > Ulmaridae > Aurelia > Aurelia sp. 3 sensu Dawson et al. (2005). The sequence continues at coordinate 8,316,433 of OZ026591.1, forward strand.
AGTGAAATGCCCCTCGCCCTCGTTAACAAAAAATGTCGTTTAAAGAGACTGAATATTTCTACTTCCTTTTCGTTCCAGGAACTAATCAGCGCAAAGACTTGGCAATTATATTGGATTGTTCCTCAAGCATTTCACAAAGTCAATATGAATCAAATATCCATTTTATAGACACATTATTGGACTACATGAGCATATCCCCCGCAACAACGAGAGTGGCTCTGATAACATTTTCATCCAAGGCAAAAATCGAATTCAATTTTGAAAAATACACAAATAGGGAATGTGTACGGAGGAACATAAAGTTCTTGTTTAGCAAGTAAGTACACATACAATAAGGGGTGAGTGGCATAGTGGCTTATACAATCTATGTTAGGTGACTGAAGTTCAGCTCGGCCGAGTAAGGTCAAACTCGTGATGGGTGACCTCAGAGGCCTGACCTCACAACTCACCTCGTCGTCCTTCGGAAGGGACGTTAAATTAGGGGTCCCATGCCTGGATGCGGTATGCACAGTGGGCCTAAATTAGCTTTCAGTAGCTAGAAATCCTGACGTTATGAAAATGCGTTATTTTAGTAGTAATGATTCCTTGCCGCTTCAAGTATGATTGAGCCAGGTTTTCACTCGAGTCATAAGAATCGTAAAAATCATAAGCATCATAAGAAAGATAATTTTCAAATCTTTGATGTTTATGATCCTTATGACTTCCTTGTTTATTTTTTTCATTGTATCATAATGATTGTAAGAATAATAATCTTAAAGATGAAAATCATGTTTGTATTTGATCAGTTGTACGACATATCCAGTTTATCATTCTTCTTTCGTTACAAACTCATGATTACTCTTAAAAACTATCCTTCGCAAGTGCAAGGCGATACTTTGCCTTTCTGGTTTCACGGCAGCTTTTGCAGCTTTGTCTTGATTTACTGGTTGAGAGAATTCCTTTGTCACCAATTGCTAATCGATTTTAATTGCTATGTCAATCAAAGATAACTGATGGTATTGTGTTACGTGTTACAAAACGTGGTCCTTACAACAAAGGCAGATTTTGTAATACAATAGCATCAGTTGCTTTGGTTCACACCTCAATTCAAAGTGATTAGTGAATGCAAACAAAAGAAATTCTCTCAACCAGTAATCAAAAATCAACATAGCCGCAAAGCTGCCCTGAAAACAGTACGGCAAACTCTCACTTGTGAGAATCTAGAATCATAGAGAAGCTATGTGCTTATGAAGAAAAAAGGAGGGTAAATTTAGAGTTTTATCTGGTGGATTTCGATTACTTGAGCAGAATGCATAACAATTCTTGCATATTTATTGCTCAAAATGTCAACAGCTGCAGCTCAGCTTCTGGATCAAATAAACAAAATCCGCGAGACAGAACCTTAGATTTACCCTTCTTCTTTCGTTATAAGCACGTAACTTCCCTTAAAAACCATCCTTTGCTCGCACCAGGTGAGAGTTTGCCATACTAGTTTCAGAGCAACTTTGCAGCTATGTTTGTTTTGAATTACTGGTCAAGAGAATTTCTTTTGTCTGCACTCGCTAATCGCGTTGAATTGAGGTGTGAACCAAAGCAACTGATGCCATTTTGTTACAAAATCTGCCCTTGTTTGGTCCTTACTGCTTACCTCTGGTAATGATGAACATATTTCTTGAACTCTTTCATAATCAGGATCCTCACATCACAAATTTTACCCTAGGTCAAGAAAAAGCGAAACCAACATCAACGCAGCACTCGAAAGAGCAATTCGCTTATTTGAAACATGCAGGGGATACGCGAAGGAGAAGGAGATTTACATCATATCAGATGGCAAATGGAACGAAGGAGACTCCCCAACAAAAAGCATAGCTGCACTTGATAAACTTGGTGTCAAAACACACGTGTTGGAAGTCGGAAAGACTCCCAATGTGAAAAATCTATTGGAACTTGCTAGTTCTCCTAAAGGGAAGTACTACAGAAAGTTGGGAAAAGATGGACAAAGTCAACTGAAGATGATAAAAATACTTACTCAGCGAAAAGGTAATTCACAAGAGAGACACTCTGATTTTGTTATGTTTAAAGAGCAGGGCAGGTAAACATATTTTCCTTCTTGCAACCGGAATAAAAGTCATGCTGGCATTTCCTGCTAGGACACGAGTGTGAAAATAAGCAGCTTTCTTCGAAAGATTCAATGAGAGCGTGTTGGTTGCGTGTGGTACCAGAACAGTTAAAGGAAAAATATGTTAAGTAAATGATTTAAGTACCAAATGTAACTAATGAGATGGTCAAAAACACGACATTTCGAGCGTATACGCGTTATGATGTTTCTTCGAAAGAGGTCGGGATCCAATGAAGGCTAGGGTAAGGTGGGGTAATTTGGGTCTACGGGGTAATTTGGGTCTATTTGCTTTTTCGCTTTTAAAGCGATCGTAAGCTGACTATTTCGATTCATGATTCCATGGGTGTTGAAATCCATACTTTCAGGAGTTGTTTAAGTGGTGTCAAAGAATTATTTGATAATTTCTAGTGCTTCAGTTTCCTGATTTTCACCGGCCTAAACTTTTATCATGATCTGACAGCCTAGAAAACTTTCGATTTATGCCAACTTGCGACTTCTTTTCGTCAACAAATCATTATCAATCTCATCTTCAATCATTTGGAAAGGTGCTAAAAGTTTTTCGGAATTTTTTTACGACTCGGTAGATTTTATTTCGACTATTTTGCAAGGTGGGGTAATTTGGGTCTATTGGGATTTCATTGGATTTTGTTATGAGTCGCGTTGTGGAAGAATTTGCAAGGGCTCCCGAATCAAAACAAAAATCGACATAATACTGCAAGCTAATGGATGATACATCAAAAACAGCATAAGGTACACGTTTTTGTTCATGTTTTAGTGGTTTCAGAACAAGAAACAAGGATTCACTTCTTTTAGATATCATTTCAACAGAAACTTTGTTTACATTTCCATCTTCAAGAATGGTCCTAAATATGCGCCGATGGTGGTACGATTTATTTTCAATTTTCTCTGGGAAAGTTTTCAAGTCTTTGGCTGCGAAACTCTGAAGATTCAATCACAATTATCCATAAAAGAATCCTAAAATTATATTTTTGTGAATTTACATTACTCCTGACGAAATAGATACCGTTTTTCTCGAATAGACCCAAATTTCCCACCGACAGGTTGAAATTGCACGCAAAAGTGAGGAAAGTAAAAAATTCTTAAAAAATATTTACACTTCAAATTAAAGAAAGGGAACAAGTTTCCAAGAATGACAAAAGATTCAATGTAGGAAAAACGAAATAAGTTCTTCAATATTTCCAACGACTTTGTGAGGATACTCCATCTGTTTCGAAAAATGCCCAATTTAGACCCAAATTACCCCACCTTACCCTATGCAACCAATCTCGTCCCCAGAGTGAGTTCGTTGCTCTACCTCTACTCTGGGATACAAGAGGCCGTTCGGGAATCTGATTGGCTGTTCGCCATTTTGGGCCGTAACTCCGATTTGCACTGGGTAAACGACCTCGGCATGTCAAAATTCAGCTTAAAACCATATTCTTTACCTAATCCGACCATAATTTGCAAATTATTTCCGAAATTCGAAGAATAACGAGCCATTTCAATTTTGAAGCTGCGATGAAAGTTTCCCGAGTTTGTAACTTAGGCCCATTTTCGTTCCAAACAAACAGAGCTTACTTTCACGTCAAACACACTTGCCGACCCCAGATTATTGTTTACATACCTGCGAAAAGGTTCAAATAAGGTCCCCAAAGTGCTTGTTTTCAATTTCTCCATTCATCTTGTGCAGAATTAGCGCCAGAGCAACGGCCATTTTCCGTCGATTGGCGTTGCCTAGCCAACGGTGAAATCCATAATGGCTTCCACATTTGCCAGGATCGAAGTGTACCAGGGAGCAAGGGCAGATTTTGTAATACAATAGCATCAGTCGCTTTGGTTCACACCTCAATTCAAAGCGATTAGCGAATGCAGACAAAAGAAATTCTCTCAAGCAGAAATTGAAAACAAACGAAGACGCAAAGTTGCCCTGAAACCAGTACGGCGAACTCTCGTTTGGTGCGGGCGAAGGGAGGTTTTTAAGAGATGTAATGTGCTCATAATGAAAGAAGAAGGGTAAATCTAAAGTTCTGTCTGGGGCATTTTGTTTATTTGACTCAAAAACCGAGCAGAGGGCATTACAATTTTAGCACATTTATTGCTCAGATATACGCAGTCACTGCTCAGCTCCTGAATCAAGTAAACAAAATGCCCAAGACAGAACTTTAGATTTACCCTTCTTCTTTCATTATGAGCACATTACATCTCTTAAAAATCTCCCTTCGCCCGCACCAAACGAGAGTTCGCCGTACTGGTTTCAGGGCAACTTTGCGTCTTCGTTTGTTTTCAATTTCTGCTTGAGAGAATTTCTTTTGTCTGCATTCGCTAATCGCTTTGAATTGAGGTGTGAACCAAAGCGACTGATGCTATTGTATTACAAAATCTGCCCTTGTTGTACCAGGGTGTTCATTCGGCTTCGTGATCACTGTTCGTGATCAGCGTATGACGTAAGAACACCCTGGGAGAACGACGTTGCTATGCAACGTAAAGACCGGAATGTTCATGCCATCCCCGCACTGGAATGTTTTATTAAGTAAAATCAAACTTGGGCCTGGAACCCACAAAACAAACCATTTAAGATTTCTAAAGCTTATTTTTCATTTAATCGTAATTCATCGCCGATCATTTTCTTACAGCAAAGATTTCTAAAACTTAGATTTTGCTTTGTCAGTCGAACACCAGCCAACGTTCCTTTCGATGTACAAAAATGATTATAGCCATGTCCTGTTCTGGAGCTGTACTTTCACGGGTCCTTGTTTGAGTGGTAAATGACGTAACATTAATAACTAGGACAAGTTGTTGATACTTTGGGGGAGGGGCGGGGGGCAAGGGAGTGCGATCGCCTCCTGATATTGGTTAGAATAACGATCTTTTGTTTGAATCCAATAGAAATTAACAGTGCTTTCCATTGAAGCAACAGCTTCACCCCCTAATATTTTGCAAAAGTATCTCCCCTTGACAAGGAAAAGCTCGTAAGTCTAAGACCTACTATGTGTGGAGTTGTTGGAAAAAATCTAAATATTTCTGTCCTCATATTCTAGAGTCGGTTCGTGCGTGCGAAGGAAATGGAAAAGTATTAGATGAATGCAATCGTGAGTGTACATGTGTCAATGGTGTTATGAAAGACTGCTACAGAATTAGAAAGGAATTTACTTCATATACGCCGGAGGAGAAAAGACGGTTTTTAAAAGCTTATCTCAAAATAACAACTGAAGAGCCAGTGAAATCAAGATTAGTCAAGTTCCTCAGGATACATTCAAAGTGGTTTTGGAAGGGTAAGCTCTATGAATTGGTGAAATCATAGAAGTTTCTGGACAAAAGTACGAATGAATCAATCCCGGGGGGGGGAGGGAGGCACTTGACCTAAATTTGTACGGGGATGTGCCCACGAAAAATTTCGTTTTACTCGGCTCCAGAATTTTTGCCTGCAAATGATACCCGATTCTAGAAAAAATCGGCGAAAAGTATACTCCAAAACACAATAATTGGACTAAATGATAACCCGATCTAACAAAGTTTCCCTTTTTGCCAAGTTTTGACAACCGACTCCAGAAAAATTGCCTTCTGATACCCCGTTCACAATAGGCCACAACGATACCATGAAAAAACGGCGCATCCCCGTCGGCTAAATACACTAGGTACTCCCCCCCCTGGGGAGGCAACAAATAGAATGCTAATGAAAAATTTGCCTTATGATCGGTTCTCAACTTCCAAAGAAAATTCATTTATGTGTTTTGACCTTCGGTGGCACGTCCCTCACCACAATCTGGTTATTTCCCATAGAAATGTTTTTCCCCTATCAAAGACCAAAGGCCGCTACACGTATCTTTTAGAAGACACTAAGAATTGGGGCCACTACTGGAAGTTTCTTAAATCATCAAATTTTCAGTACTTGGAGTTTCTTGCATGTTTCTTAAAGGTTCCATAGCAGTTTCTTCAAAAGAATATGCGTATCTGTGTGTTCAAGCTTGGTTCCCAGCCACCGATGCCAAATAGAGATAGAGCTGAACACAGCCTTTTCTTCATTTCAGGTATCCATAAACGATATATGTTTTTTCCATGGCATCGATGGTATATCTATGTTTTTGAGAATTTCATTCGGGAGGTCGACTGTCGAATCACTGTGCCATTTTGGGACTGGAGTTACTGGAGCAAAGTCGCATGGAAAGTTGGACCTCATATTTGGAGAGATGATGAATGTAGGTAGTCGTTTTTTATCACTGTTCGATAAAGTTGATAGCAACAATATGTCGTCACGTTTCTTTTAATTTTCTGTTCTTCTGCTGATGTTAATTGCCTTGTTTGTATCGTTAAGCCCGGGTTTCATTAAATCGTAATTCATCTCCGATGATTATCTTACAAACAGACCTTAATGTGCTCTTTGCGCAATGAAAAACTGACGAGGGTGCGACAAAACGCGTGTTTGGTTTAAGGTCGTTTGATAAAGTCGTCAATGGCATGGCGGGAACGCACAGAAACTGCGCAAAAAAGATCTCATTGAACAATTTGAGATGCAGTGGCATCGTGTCCGGGGAGCCAGGGAGGGCCCTACGAAAATTTTGTCGGAAATTTCGGCAATTTTCCACTCTTGTCGGAAAAATTGAAATATGATTAATCGATTTTTACATCTCATGTGGCTCATCTATAAACTGAAAGCCCCTGACTTTTTCGGTCAAAAACCAAAGCTTTTACCGAAAAAGTAGGCTTTTCGGCGAAACAGCTTAGGTCTGTTGTTCCAAGCAGAACTGATTTCTCTGTGAAAATGGTTTTTCCCACTAAAAAGTGTTTTTTCTGGCAAAAGGTGCGATTTCTCTTTGAAAAAGGAGGTACAATGTGCAAAAATTTCGAAGGAATAAATTTCGGACCATATATTTTTAGTCAACAACTCTTGGAACTTTTTGGCGAATTTTCAGATAATTTTACACAAATTTTTTTGACTAAAAGATGATACATTTACAGTTTGGTATACTTGCTTAGATTTAGGTGCTTTTTATTTATGGAACTTGAGACTTGAGGATGATACAAATGATCGCTAAGATAGAGTTAGTTTTAGTTTCGGTGAAAGCATGCTTATGGCAACTCAAATTTTAACTTATGTATGCTGAAGGAAATTATAAGCGCATTTTTTGAAACCAGAAATTAGAAACGTTCTGATTCTAAGCAATTTTGAAGCACACTTTCTTCCAATTTCCCAGGAAGACCTAGTTACAATTATTTGCTAAAATGGCTTTCTCCAACAATCTACTAATATAGTGATCCCCGGACCCCCGGTTTTTCTTCCTCCACTTCTACCTCGCTTTTAACCTCACTCCCAAAACAAATCCCATCCAAAAAGGGTTGCTCTGTACTTTGATATATTCTTCACTGTTATGGCATTTCGAAATGACGACAGTTCAAAGATATTTGGCCTTTGCGATCCCTTATGTTCCCAGTTAAACTTTGTCGAGAAAGTGTCTCTTTGTAGGAAAATACTGACCTTTGCCCCCCCCGAAAATTGTGCTCCCACGACGCCACTGTTCCCAGTACTGAAGCTCCTTCATTTTTTGGCGATCCAAGAGTTCAATTTCTTGGAAGCAGTTTGTTAGGAAAAAATACGTGTATTGTACTGGCATTATTTGAATCTGTTAATCCCGGAGGGTGCACTTGACCAGATTTTGGTCGGGGACGTGCCATCGAGGTTTCAAAAACATACCCGTTCCTTATACCAATTTTTTGAAACAGTATACCCGACCTTATACCAACCTTTCAAAAAAGTATACTCGACCTTATATTTCATACCAAAACCTTGAAAATCGGTACCGTTCCTTATACCAAAATTGTGAAAATTGATACCGTTCTTTATACCAATATCTGGAAAATGGATACCCTTCTCGATGGCACGTCCCCGTACCCAAAATATATGTAGTGCACCCCCGGGCTATTAATTCGTCTGATCTACTGCTATCGTTGTTTTCAGATGGCCTGGGTGGCAATGGAAACGTAACAAATAACTTCTGTGTTGTCACTGGTCCTTTCGCTAAAAATTCCTGGTCACCGCCTGCACCGGTAAATTTAACAGGCATCTACGTGGCCATTCAAGAGGCTGCTGAAAAGTGTTCAAGAATCAATTTGGATGGCGTGAATTCAAAGTGCCTACGGAGAAATTTTAATCATATCCCAGCTAATTTAGCTCATGTCATGCAGACATTGTCACTGCCATGCTCCAAGTTCATGAAATTTGATCGTATTGTCAGAAGTGGCTATCACAATGACTTGCATAATGATATCAGTGAGTATTAGTATTTACAAACTTTCTATATCTACGACTGCGCACTTGCCCAAGTCTGTCACTAGATCGGATCAAAACTTCACAGGTTCAGTGTAAACGTGGTATAAATTTCATTATGTTGCTGTTGTTGTCGACTTATTTTACTTCGAATGAATAAATAGCTTCGAATTATATATAATATATAAAAAGAAACTAATCAAATTCGAAGAAAAAACTGAAGCTCAATAAATACACTAAATTCGATGTGGAAGCACCAAGGAAAAGAAATTTTATTTACTATATATATAGAGGATGAAAAGTCCCATCAGAAGGCCCTTGAAAAGACCAATTCGATTATTGATAAAGAAGACACTAAACCAATCAATGTAAACTTTGACACAAGTGCAAGAGGCTCAAGCGAGAAGGACACCCAGCACACGGATGGAAAAACCATGCCACAACAGGCGTAGCCATCCTAGCGTAGCGTAACGTAGCCGTTATCTAAGACCCCGTTTACATTGTTCCGGTACAACACCGGATCCGTAACAAAAAGGTATCGGATCAGCCTCTCGTTTACAGTGTTCCTGCTCATCTGTAACTCTTTCGTTCCTTCTTTCTATGAAACGATTTCGTTCTGGAGCAGTGCAGGCGCTATTGAACGGTAACAACCTGGTTTCAAATTTGTAGGGGATCAAAACTTTACCGGTTCAGTGTAAACGTGGTTTAACTTTCATTCTCCAGGACCCCGTTTACATAGTACCGGTATCGTTTTGATCCGTTGCTGAGTTGTTACAGGGAGCAAGAGCGTTTACACTGCTCCTGAACAACATTGTCCTATAGACAAAAGAAATGTTCTGTTTTAGCAGGGGCAGTATAAACAGGAGGTTGAATCTAGGCTCATGACATAGTCCCAGTCATCGCAACAACAACAATGAAAATAACAACAACATTTTCTATCCTTGTTGAAACTGGGACTTATGAATTTTCATGTAAAAAATTGGGACAGCAATGCACAGATTTATCTGTGCACTCAGGAACGAAGCTACGGCGTAGTCTCAGAAGCGAGGCAAGCAACCATCGACAGTTGAAATTTCTCATTGCTGTGGTGAAGTTCATGGAAGCTAATTGGCCTTAAAAATTAGGAACTTCTGGCTCACAATAAAAAGTTTGTTGATCCTTGGATTGAGAAAACATCTGGATATCTGCCGCTTTTTTCATGGCTAATATCACTGAAGACTTGGATTTTGAGGTGTGTTAGTATCGGCGGCTCGAGCCGGCAACTTAGGCCCAAGTGTAAGCATGGTCTGAGTTGACAAGTTAGCTTCACAACAAGAATCACTTTAAAAGGAATCTGTTGACTAGCTAGCAAGATAACAAACTTGCAAATGTCCTAACTTGTTTAACTCGCCTGGTATAAGATTTTTATTTACATTTATTCTAGGTGGCCACATGGGTTCAAATGATGCTTCCAGCAGTCCAGAATTTTTCTTTCACCATGGTTTCCTTGACTACATTTGGTATCGATGGCAACTTAAAGGTCACGAATGTAAATATGCTTATTATCCAAAAGAAAATGCAAAACTGGCTGCATCGCGGTATAGGGCAATGGACTTCCTTGATTCACATAATCAAGGAGAATGTGTTCGGGTCAAATATGATGACTTCATTGGCAAGAAAATTCAATCTGGTTTAAAGACTGGTAAGTTGTTAAATCAATCTTTGCACAAAGGCTTTAAAAGCTTCATTTAGCTCCTTTCTCTAGTAAGCCTCTCCCTTCTAAGCTAAAGATTTTACCCTCTCTCTATTAAGCCCCCAGTCATAAGCATACAACTCAAGTCCTTACTGGTTACTGAAGCACGCTGAAATCATCCAATTTCACGGTATTCAGCCAATCTAATAGCCCCTTTTCAACCACGTGATACCAAATTGGCCGTTCGAAGTAAATTCTTGAGTACCCTCACCAATGTTTAAATAGCTACTAAATTACAATAATTACATGGAATTTTCTTTGATAAACAAGTAGAAGGGTGCCCCTCTACAGTTTGTAGCGTGCTTGGAAAAGTATCTCATTCATTTTCCGGTCGAGGAATATTGACATTCGTTCAAACATAGATGAAAAACGCTGTAAATGAGATATAAGGATAAAAATCACTGCGATTATGGATATTGTCCTAAGCAATAACCCAAGCACTGTCCCTTCAATTACATCTCAAAATCGCAGGTGATTTTCAGCGATTTCTACCCGAAATGTGATCTGGGCCTAAGCTTCTTAGCGATTAAAATTGATTCGTTGCCTCCAAAATGTCTTAGTTTGTATTCTTGAGCTAAATGATTCACTTACCAATGATCTATTCATCGGTGAACCAAACTGCTGAAAATATTTTGTCCGTTTTGTTTCCATTTGAATAAATCGAGCAAAATCAGGCATGACATATCTATTTATGAGTGTATGAACTGTATCGAATCCCATTATCTGTACCACAAGGCCTATCGATGCGACGTTTTTGAGGAGATTACAGGATACAGTTGGCAGCAATGAGGCCTACGTCGACTGATTCAATTTTCTTGGTAACAATATTCTTCGTGAAAGACAGTTATGAGCTACAACTGAATATAGTATCAAAGCACTACTCTCCAATGCAGGGGTTCCTGAAGGATAAGGATACTGTAGCGTTGTGGAGCGGAACTGGAACCTCTGCGTAGGAGAAAAATCAAACGCAAGTCTATGAATCTTCTGTTTTACGATAGAACTCTGATGATGTCACAACCTTAACGTGTTGAATCATAAAACAGGCTAGGCTGGGATTTCAAAACATTGACGAATTTAAAAACTTAAAACGGTGGGTTGATAGCAAAGGACCTAGCATTTCTTTCAAAACGTACAAATACTTTGAAGGTGGTTTCTGTCATCACAATGCGTCGTTGGTATTGACATTGCTCTTCATTCCAGCTATTAACTTATTTGCTCCCCCTTCGGGATTTCAGGTAAATACAAAATGTCGCTTGCAGGAGCTAACTACTTCCTCAATTTCTCTCTTTAAACCCTGTAAAAAGAATAATACTTAACCTTAACTTAACAACTTAACCTGTAAATAGAGAGAAAATGTAAATTCCTGCAGAAAAACAGCGAATTTACATGAAACCCTGAAAATAGAGAAATAAGTTAATAGCTGCAATAAAGAGCAACGTCGAATAACCAAAAATGCGTTTTGTCGCACACTCTTCATTTCGGTTCGTACGAGGAAAATATTTAGGACAATCAAGCCGATTTAAATCAGAAGAGGCCAAGAAAATCCAAAGCCACTTGACCATAACATCACAGATAATGACTGACTAAAATCCAAGGAAAGCAGCCAGATCTCACTACCTTTGGTACGAGATCAAAACAATGGTAATGTGAAATCAATATCCTCCTGTCGACAAAGAGAACGATTGCGAATACCGCTTCTAAAACTTTGAGGCGGGGCTTAGTTTCACAGATGTTATTGTACAAAGCTTACTTAGTTTATGAAACCACATTTTACTGCAGAACATGATTATTTTTACAATGGGAGATAATTGTAAAGACATGCTGCAGAATTTACAGCTTGTGATCCACTTTTGATCAACTCTTTTCTTCAGTGTAAAAATTTCAATCTGAAAATGTTTCGTGTAAAAATGTCCGATGTTATTGAGGGAAAAAACTTGATACTTGTGCAGCCCTTTCGACAGGGTCGCTTGCAAGCATTGTAGTTGTTTTAACGATGGGAGCTTTTCTGTTTCAGGTAAACCGGATGAAGGAACTATGGGCAAAGAAGATCCATGTGCAAATCATGGCAAGCCATATGAGCAGAACGATCCTGAAAATTACCAAAAATCAGCATTCAGAAGACTCAAAGAACAAATGGATCTTGAAGCCAGATTAGAGGGTGGTTTTGAACTTTCATAAGCTTCGCAAAAGAATTTGAGTTGCACTTGGAATCGGTTACGTACTGAAAGGTATTCACTTTAGGCACACATTGATAAGTCTAGATCTGATTATCTATAGTTAGTCTTTAATCGAACTTCTAAATCATTCTTTGTGACCATTTCACCAAAATTTGATGATAAAGCATTTCATAACATATTTTTTTGAGAAAGAAGATTGAAAGAAAATCTGCTTGCCCCGTATGCAATTATTGCAGAAAACCTACTGCTCCGTCACCCTTTCCTTGAGAATGTATGTGCATCGAATTCATTGACAACAGATGTGATATAGTACCAATGATGAATTAGCCAAGACCATATTAAATTCAGTCTATGTCTTTTGGAGTCTTTGGCAGAGAATGAATTGACCTTGTAGATGAAGAGACATGACTGGTTAATCGTTCTTATAGCAACGGGCAAGGAAAATTTGCTGAATTTATAAGCACCTTCCAAGCATTTCCTATCCCGCATGATTTACAGTTTTGACCTCAAAATGAACAATTCTTTATTTCAAACTTCATCTTGAGCTGATAAAAAGCTACTGCTTCTCAATCTATACCTAGTCGTGCTTTTCTCAAAATACATACAGGGTGTCTCAAAAAAATTGTTCGACGTTTGATTAAATACTAAAAAATAACGATACGCTGAATGGACATTTGGTGAAGTCACCCTTGTCCTGAGATTTCAAACTAATTTTTGACACAAGAATCTTGCAACTCCGATAAAAATTCATGGGGTTACAAGCTTTTGAAGTTCAAGTTTATGCGAAAGCTGAAACCAGAGGCCTTGAGATGGCATTTTTGGTAAAAGTCCCATAGGCCGTCGTTTCTGTTATTTCTCAATTGTTTCAGGGCGAACCAAGTGGGATTCAAACAGGTATTCGATAACCTAACTGTCAAGCATATGGATGCTTTGAGGAAACAGATTCAGTCTCTCGCCGACTTTGTTTTGAACCACTGTTTTTGGACCTATGCAATGTTAAGGAATTTTGAGAATGGTCGCAAGAAATTATTTACTTTAGAAGCCGTATTTGGTTTGCTCTGACATCAACGAGAGGTATGATATTGGATAAGCTTCTCTTACCTCCGTCTTTGAGCTTTTTGCAATACAAGTAATCTGGGGGGTATCTGGTTTCGGCTATCTCATATTTTTGACCTTCAAGAGCTCGTAACTCAGTGAATTTTCAACCGATTTGCACGATTTTAGTCTCTAAAATTATTTCATAATCTTAGGAACAGGGTCATATTTCCATGAGCCTGTTCATGTTGTCCTTATTTTTCAATATTTAATCAAACGTCGAACAATTTTTTTGAGACACCCTGTAGTTTAAAAGCTTTTCATAAAGACTAATTTTCCAAAGCCTGAAAATTACAAGATGAAGGAATGCTATTACTTATAAAAGAAGATTTCATTGTCGATTCATCGTGGCCTATCAAAGTGCATACTTGTTGGCACTACTGTTTGACAGACAATTTTTGTAATTAAGATATCTTACACGTTTAACACAAATTAGAATATCTTACACGTTTAACGCACGTAGAAATATTGTCATAAAAAGTGTAAAACAATTATCAAGGCGGGTACAACTTGCATGCACTGATTTCTTCACATCCTCTTTCCAGTAGCAAATACAGTAAAAATCTGCATCAGTCCTAGGCCCCGTTCACATTAATCCATTTTTGCTTGAAAACGGATATGTTTAGCTCCGTTTTTGGCATTGCGTTCACATTAATCCACTCCAAAAAGGAGCTAAAGAAAAACGCATATCTGTAATGTCAACACAAAAAACGGAGGAATTTGAATGCGCTAACAATAACAAGCTTTGCTAGTCTCGTTACTATTACAAACTAGCCTCTCTTATCCCTGCGCAATCTGTCACGTGCGTGGATTAAAGGCAGTCTCTCACGTCTCTGATTGGCCGCGACAAGTCAGGGCTCAACACAACAGATTTCTTTGTGAATCTCTGTAATGGAAACAAAGGAGGGCTAACCGTTTTGACTTTCTACGGTACGGCCGTAGAAAGTCAGAGGATTAGCAGCCATTGAAATTTTCTATTCTTTGTATTGTTCAAATCATCCAATCAAATGCGTGACTGACTGCCTTTAAAATTGTCACTCGATTTATCAGAAATGACCCAATTAACCAGGAGGACTCGATGTAGTTTTCAGCTGTGGCCATAATCCAAAGTTTCTTACAGGCCATGGTAAAATTTGTTGTTTCAAAGCGCACAATTCAGTGGTTTAAAAAGGATCTCAATGATTACAATGTCTTGGAATAATTCACAGTGTCACAAATATGTCTTTGTCGAATCACTCTGTTTTGCTATTCACTTACGATACTTACAAAAGTCGATCACTGGTTTTGGGACAATGGGATTTCTTTTACCCTATCTGACCTGGGGGGGGGGGCGGATTCCGCCCCCTGGTACATTTTCATTTATCCGTTTTTCCATGTTTGCTGGATGCCTCTGAGATTTAGCAAGTTTAACTTTCTATCATACATCAATGAAAAGGTAACAATTTTGGCATTCTATTTTTAGCCTTGTCTCCATGGTAACCAAGTTGTCGTGCACCACTCTGTGAAAAATATACATTGTATCTAAACTAATCCTTTCTAATTGGTCCAATTAAGTCTAAACTATGAATTTACATCTATTTTGATCTATATATTTCTTTTCTACACGAAAAGTAAAGTTTTACGATCTTTTAACACACTTTCAATTTTATGACCTCATATGACGTCACAATATTAATTAAGCTCTAGCAACAACAGCAACAATGCTAATTAAACCATTGTTTCAAAAATTCATTGTTTATATGATGAACAACCCTTGTACCAAATTTGGTTGCCATATCTCAAGCAACAACAGAGATAAACAGGGGGCGGAATCTGCCCCCCCAGAAATTGAATGTTTCAAATCACCCAATTCAGATAGGGTTAAAGTTTGTTGACGGAGATAAAGCTTGCCCAGTCCCCTTGCACATGCAGGGCACATGCAGGGGACTGGGAAACTAAAAATAGAATTGGTTCTTAGCCAATGAAAATTAAGAACTCTTGCTGTGATCACCGTTTTCACGTGATCAGATTTTATGGAGATCAAACAATTCAAACTGGCTGATGATTATTCAGCAAAGTTTTGTTCTCCTCGAAGAAAATAGCAAACTCAACGAGCTGGAAAGCTCCACACTTTGTTTTTGGGATACGGGGAAAGAGAGAGAAGCTGTAATACGAGCACAACGATTTACCTTTTGATCGCCAGGGAGGGGGTGGTCTGCTACCATATATGTAGGTACGGGATGTGCCATTTTTTGGGGTGTCTTTTTTCGAGCAGAAAATAAATTTTGGGGTATCATTTTTTGGTAAAATCACAAGTAGTCATAAATTTTGGGGTGACATTTTAGAAAAATAACCCTTAGGGTATTGATTTTGATCAAATTTCACTTACTTGGTTAAGATTTTGGGCTTTCACAATTTTAGGGTATACATTTTCAATGGCCTGTAAGTTTTGCGGTATCGTTTTCGCGAAAATTTATAAAGTTTAGGCTGCGGTGTTGGTCAATAAAAACGGTTCCCGTTTGAATGGCCACTGCTCCCTGGAATTCAAGGCAGTGATATTGACAAATACTACTTAATAATGGACATGTTCAATTATTTTAGAATTTTTCTGGCTGAGATCGCTCACTCCGTTCAGATTTTACGAGGGATATTCTCGAGAAAGTCCCCCCCAGAAGCCTTAAAAAAACGTGCTGAAATTGTGAAGAAGTTTGCCTAGCATTTTTACCTCGCAGCAACGAGCTGAACACGTTTAATACGTGCTATCCTCTTGGGAAACGGCTGAAAAAATCTTCCCCGTAGTATTTTCCCCTTAGTATGATTCTCTTTCTGATGAAGAAGTGGCGGATTTAGGTAAGAGCAAGTGGGGGCAACAGCCACCTCCCCTTAATGATCAAAACTCAACTTTAGCGCACCATTTAAGCGAGAATTGTGCCCCTCATCGTCACGTTAAGGCACTTTTTAAACTGTTTTTAACTGGTTTTTAACTGTGTCATCAGATGAAGCGAAAGCAAAACGTCATTTGAGCATTCTGTATTTCCGAAATTCTCATGATTACATCCCGGGGTGGTAACTTCCATATGTCACGTAACAGGTAGGTACGTTCCGCTCACAAGGGTGGGTTTTGAACCTCAAAAATCCTTAAATATGGGTCAAAAAATGAAACTGTTCCACTAGAAATGGGTAGCTTTTCTGAATCGTAACAAAAACTTTGCGAGAAATTCATTTTTATCGTTGGATTTTCTTGATCTTGGTCGCGAAAATTGGTTTGTGGTAACCTTTCTTCCATTAACCCTATTCCTGTAGGGGGGGGGGATTTTTCCCCACCCCCAAACCCTTAAAGTTTTGATATACAAGGCAATTTTTTATTGATAAATCCTCATAGATATGTGAACAAAATTTATCGGTCCTCATTATTATGGTTAGAAGAAAAAATGTTTTGTCACGTGACATAAATATAATGTCATCACTCATGTTACCCAATTTTCGGAAAAATAAATGTTTGTTTGATTCCGTTGTGTGGTATAGCATTCGAAAGCCAATAGAAAGAGGACTAATAGAAAGAGGACTAAGATAATCTAAAAATTTAGCCTCAGCAGCTGTTTTTACGGGAGTTAAGTCCATTTTTGTCACGTGCGACTGAATCATGACGTCATTGAAAACATGTGAAAAATGTGGTTAAAAATAAGATAAAGTCCACATAGTACTAATATTTCAACTACATGTGACGTGTTTCATCAATAATTTTGCAATTGTCCAAACATTTATTGAATTAGAGGCATTATTCACTGTGCGGAAAAATTCCCCCCCCCCCTTCAGGAATGTGAGCTACCGATTGACCCCACAGTAATAGGGTTAATATACCTTTACAATGAATTGAAACTTGATTCTTGGGAATTTCAATTGGCTTTGCCCCCTCCTAAAGTCCTCAAAAATTGGTAGGAAATTGACCGAAATTCTTTAAATATGGGTCTTCCCATAGTTAGTAGAAAGGAGCTTATTATTTATCGTTCCCCTTGGTATGAATAACTTATTCTGGGAAATTCCAAGAGGACAAATGCATGAAAATATGTAGATGTAATTATTCTTAGATGGAAAACAAAGGACATTTTGTTAGTCGTTTTTATTCGTTTTCGCAGGATTTTGAATGAAAAGGGCTTTCTATATAAAATCTTCCATATCAAAGGGAAGGATAGGCTGAGAGAAGGAATGACTGATTGAAGCTGGGTAGATTACAAAATACGATTGAACCTAATGGCTTTTAACTATGAAACGAGGGTTTTTAATATCATTGCTTTGACATTAAGAGAGCAGTATCTTTTCAAGCGGGAATTGTGTTTATTTGCTCGCCCGGTATACTCTTGCCCTAACACTGCAGCCTCAGGTCTGTCTCAAAACAAGTCCTTTTCACTGCAAGACTAATAACAAAATGTTGTGATCACGCAATCACGAAACGTCAAAGGTAGTGGCAAGAAAGCCTAATTTCTCTCTTGTTTTGTGGGATCATATGGTGGATGTCGATTTGTCGGATTTAAGTTGTCGTCACAAAACGGCTTTCATGGGTGACGGAAGTTGTCAATTCTAGATCAACAATTATGAAAGTAGCAGCTAAATAATCCTTGAGACGGGGAGGGACAGGCATTGATCTTTTGCTAATTCTTGAGACGGGGAGAGACGTACATTGATGTTTTGCTAAATACTTCTTGAGACGGGGAGAGACCAGAGCATTGATCATTTGCTAATGCTTGAGATGGGTAGAGACAGGCATTGATCTTTTGCTAACAAAACTGACTGCAATAATGAAGTGGATGCAAGACAGTCATCGATTGTCGGCCTCTTCCCCATGGTTATGGATTTGGTAATACCGACGGATTGAGAAAGGCGCATTATCAACTTTTTCCATCAGCTGGTTCAGTTTGTTTTCAATGCCTAGAGCGCTCACCGATTAATACTATTCCTAGTAGAAATCTGACAAATGATTTGAGAGCTACATTCTTTCAAACATCTAAAAATTTCTTGACTCACCTGGTTGAGTGTTTTGAACGACATTATGTATGCTTTTATTAACGCCTTAAAATTCTTTTTGTGTCACCTTTGTTGCCACATTTCACGCTGAAGTCTTGAATTTCCCTAAGTAGACGTATCTTTACATAAGAAACTAAGAATTAGAGCCAGTATTTATAACAATTAAGTTTCTTAGAATTATCATATTTTGAATCCTCAGAGTTTCTTGCCAGTTTCTTGAAGGCTCCATAAAAACCTTTTAGCTATTCTACAAAAGAGCCTGGATCGAGCGTTATTTCTATACAAGTTTATACGCAAGGCTCGATCGAGTGGCGTTAGAGCTTCTATCTCAATTGTGCACATTCGAAAATTCTTCAAAATCCATCATAACATCGTTCGATTCAGATTCTTTTTTAGAATAGCTAAAAGGTCAATTGGAGTCTTGGTGTTTGCTACTTGTGCTCTCGCTCGTGACCATTCCCATTTCAGAACAATATTTTTGCAGCCCTTTTCCTGTGTTTACACATCACTCAACCTCTTCCCAGACCCAGTATTGTAATGCAGGAAACAAGTGAAATAAAGTGAAATAAGTTAAGGATTCTTGAGTCATCTTTTCCCAGTACTGGAACTTTTAAAGTCTTTCGTGACCAAAGATCCGAGTTTCTTCTTAGAAAGCAACGAGAAACATTTCATCGCGTTTTGTGCACAAAGGGATAGAGACCTCCGCTATTTTTGAGCCATTATGCATTGTTATTGAGTTAAGCGATTGAAAAAGACAAACAACAACCGCAGTCAAAATTAGCAAAACAAACAAGTTAATCAACCTTGACACACAACGATCGCTCTCCACGACAGCAATCAAAGAAACGAAAGAGTTGAAGCAAGGGAATAACAGCAAAACTCGGCAAAATGAGTCAACCACCACCATACTCTGGACCTGATGCAGGCGCCTATCCACCTGGAGAACCTGCGAAAGTACCTCCTGGAGCGGTCCCGCCTCAGCAACCAGGTTTGTTTGTTTCCTCCTTGCCTCACTTCCTGAATGCTTTTAGGCCCAACGTCTTCTTATTAGGCCGTACCCAAAAACTTCCTCTTTCTTTCTAACCCCGCGCGAAGAGAAATTCAGATCTCCGTTGCAGGGGAGTTGAGTTGATTCATATCATTTCCAAGTTGCATTCTTGTTAAAAACGAGACATTCTAGCAAGGCCAATGCATATTTTAAACAAAATTCCATCAGGATCAGCTGTTTTCTGTGCTGTCAAACTTGATAAATCAGCAAATTCTATCCCCGTGGCTGTGCTGCAGCCCACAAATTTGTACATAGCCTGATACAGAGCCCACTTGTGTATCAGGCTAATTTGTACAGCCCTTTGGCAAAGCGTTCAAGAGGAAAATGCTTGATTGTGGACTTTATATTCAGTGTTGAATGTCGCAACGAATTTGAAGCTTCTGAATTTCTCAAAAAAGCCACCATTCCAGAGTTAGGCCGCAGTTCGAGGAAGTTAGGCGAAAGTTCATATGTCATTGGTGATATCAGGACTGTCTTTTGACCTGCTTAAAGGGCTTGTCAAATATTTTATCAGAATGTTTATTGTTACGACTATTTAGTTTCATTTGATCATTAATCTGTGCTACATACAATACTACGCAGTACATTAAAAATAAATACAATACCAATTAATAACATCTAATACAAACTACAACTAAGTAAAAAGGGAATGACATTGCATGATTGTATATAGTATAGACTGAAACAGAAACAAAAAATACAGTTGACTGTCAGTGTCTTTGCCAGTAGAACTAATATGGAAAATTTACCATCACTATCACTTGGGGGGCCAGGGCGCATTCCATGTAAAACCCACGCCGAAGGTACGCCAAGCCCTAAGCTATTGTACGCCAGGTATTATCAGGGAAAGAGAAATTGCTAAAACGTCTCAAAATCGGATGATTTTAAGAAACTCCAGTTCTGGCCCAAATTCTTAGTTTCTTATGAAAGAAAGACATTTATCATCAAAAGAAACTGCTAAAAGATCGAGGACAACTTCACATTAACGCCAAGATAGGCTAATTTTCAAACGCCGTCATGCCAAGAACCGATTTAATTGAAGAAATGACGCCGCTACGCCGACAAAAAGTCAGATATACGCCGAAGATCTTCGGGCCTAAGTGCATGAAATGCACCCTGGTTGGGGGGTGGGGGTATCAAAAGCCATATTGTGCCTTCTGTACCAGGTTTTCAGGCAGTTTAACCCATCCAGGTAATGATTCTGCCCAACTGTGTTTAATGTTAAAGGGATATGTCATGAACCTGATTGGTTTATGCCTTACAGTCCTTTCTATTCACAGAGGATACAGGATCAAGGCTGAATTTTATTGCAATAAAATTCAGCTTTGATCCTCTGCATTGTAATAAACAATGGAGAGAACTTAAATGTATACCAATCAGGTTTGTTACATGCCCTATTGATTAAATAGTAAAGACAGCTAAGGTTTACTTTACCCATCAAGTCATGCAAACATATCCTTGAGAAGTTTCGGTATGCCATCCTCCACTTTCAGTGGTTTCCGTTGGTGATTAGCTCGCTTGCCTGCACATGCTCTGTTGCAAAATTTTTGCATCCATGGTACAAGTTTTCATGTTGTGAAATATGTTAGAGAATTCAAAAGGTTTTTTATCGAGAGAGTGATCAGCTGACTTCAAATGGGTGTAAACAAACCTCAGCCTATTTTGTCTACTGGGGGGATATGCGTTAACATGGTTTCACTTTGATTCATCAAATTCTGTAGGATATGGAGCAGCTCCTGGCTACCCTCCTGCGACCCAGCCTGGAACAACAACAACAGTAGTGGTGCAACAACCCACTGTGGTGCAGAGGATGGTCATGGGCCCATACCCTGCGCTTATAACATGCCCACAGTGCCATGCACAAGTAACAACAAGTGTTAGTTATCAGAATGGTTTGATGGTATGGTTGATGGTTGGTGGTATGATCCTTGTTGGGTAAGAACTTGTTATTTGTTTCATAGACTGCAAAGTACTTGAAGGTGTTGCGGCACAGTGGTGTAATCCTCAGACTTAGCACACAGGACGCTCATATGGACAGCAATATACCAGGTGACACAAAAAAGTGACCTGATGTAATCTGTCATAGAAAAATAAGTAAGAGGCCAATCAAATCGCTTCAAATGTTGTTCAGCCTCTTTGATTTGACGAGGAAGGATATTTCTAGCAAAGACCTCAGTAGACCCATCATTTTATCCCATACACCGACATCACCTCACCCTACCCTACCCTACTTCATTGGCACATTTGTATGCAAGTGGATTCTTGATGCTAAACCATCGTATAACAGAATCACTTGGGGACCTTTATGAAGTTGATGTTGGTGGAGCCCATTTGCAATAAACTTGAAGTGGTCACATTATAGGGCTATGAGGAAGCAAAGCTCCAATTCCTTTTGAGAATTTCTGAACTAGCAACTACAAGCTCAGAAAATTTTCCTTACTCCAGGGGATACATAGCATGTTGAGTGTCCATACAGTTGTGCCCCCGGAGGGGGGGGTACATAACATGTTGAGGGTACGGGTATGTGCCGCCCATATGGGTGAGTTTTTGGGCCCAAAATTCTCTAGACAAGGGTCCCTTTTTCGGCAGATTTTCCATAAACATGGGTGGGTTTTCCAGAAATTGGCGAAAAATAGTCAAAAATGGGTGGTTTTCCGCCAAAATTCATCATAAAAGTGGGTATGACAGCAAGTTTTGGTAATTACAACCGGGCGGCAGACCCCCGTCCATCCGCAAGTCATGTACCCCCCTCGGGGGTTGTGCCACCTATTTGGGTGAGTTTTCAGGCCACAATTCCCTACACAAGGATCCTTTTTTGGCAGATTTCTCTTCAACATGGGTGAAATACTGAAAAAATAGTTGAAATAACACAAAATTCCTCTTAAAAGTTGGCAGGAAGGCAGGCTTTGGTAATTTGAAGAGGGTACCCTTTTTGAAAACCTGGCAGCAGACCCTCATCCATCCACAAGTGATGTACCCCTGCCTAGTCTCTTACATGGAGGAGAATGATTGTGATGACATTGAGGTAACATAGAGTGACTGGTAAATTTGTTTTCTTACTCTGTTGCTGCTTCCCTTTCAGATGCCATGGTTACTGTAGCATTCCCAAGATGATAATAGAGTAGTGACACCATTGAGTACTTCTAAGGTGTAGAAAATAAGCATTATGTTATTGCTATAAACTTGCTGCTCTTCCATCAGAAGGGAAGTATAGTCACTAAGTGGATTGTTCTACCTGGAAAATCAAGAAAAACGTCGGCTGTTTGCCTCTCTTTATTGATGTAGCTAACTTTGCAAATTCGTTTGTTTAAATTTATTTCATAACAGTTCAGTTTCATATTACACACACAAAACTTATTCAACACTTCAAATTAATACAATATATAAATACAAAACAAAGAACAGGATAAATTGTATGGAGGGAATTACTTAAATACAAAATAACATAGGCCAACTTCGAAAATATCAGTGGTCCTGTTCTACGGTATGCAAACAACTTGAGGGAAATGGTATTTTGCACGGTTTCTGATATATAGGACTTCAATTAGTATTTATGAGTGGGAAGTGTGAACCTCTAAAAAACTTTAGCAATCATATCTTATCCATTCGGAGCTACTTATCTGCCATAATTAGGAAACAGAAAGGTCTTGTACCAGCGACAGTTTTCACTGAAATAGCTATATCACAGAATGCTAAATGATTAGGGAAAGAGCTGATCGATCTTAACTCAACTACATTAAAACACAAAATATGGGAAGTTTATATTTTTGGACATTTCATACAGACCAGTTAGGCGATCAATCATGGCGTTGATAAAGGGTGATGATAAAATGCAATTTCTCTTTTTTTGAGGGGAGAGATTCCCGGGGGTGCACTTGACCAAATTTTGGTCGGGGACGTGCCATTGAGGCCTCAGAATCATACCCGTTCCTTAAACCCATTTTTCATTTTATTCATTTTCATTTCATTTCATTTTAAACTTATTTATACGGGTTAGCAATTCAAAGTTAAACCCATTTCTGCCCATTGTTCCCGTTGGGAACATCAGGTACAATTGTTGTTCACAGTGTATTCATCAAGCTTTTTGCTATTATTAACAAATTTATGAGTAAGTGGGAGGTCTGTTATGCACATGAAAACCTGTTCACACCGGAATTTAGTGTTTTAGTCAATTTCATGGATATTGCAAAATGTTGCATTTCGCAGTTGTCTACCTGTCAATCAAAGCCATTGACAACCGTTGCCAAGAGCCACGCCCTTTTGAAATCCATCTTACCCATAGACAGTTGAATAGTCATACTTTGTTTCAAAATATAGATTTTCAGTATTCATCCTGAAATGAGGAGGAGCCGCCTGGTTATTCCTTACTTGTTCCCAATGGGAACAATCGGCAGATCTGTAGTTTTTCTTTCTTGTCCATGAAATATGATTCCGCAGCTACTCGCACTCAAATGCTGCAAAATGTGGTACGTTTTTGCTCGGCATGGCTCTGCTTTGGAATGCGAAGATCAAAATGCTAAAATTGAGTTGAAAGCAGTGCTATTTTTTTTACTTCAGGATTAACATAAAGTTGTTGTCGTTGTTGTCTTCCTTCTGCTAAGCAAACCCTAAAAAGGAATGACTTAGGAATTTGGCTTTTTCATTTCATTATCGAATTGTCTCGTAATCAAACATTTTCTGGAAAAATACTGTATCTATGCAGATGACGATGAAATAAAAACGCATCTTGCTCTAGAAGAAGCCCCTAAAGCAGTCAGTCCTAAAGCAGGAACCTTGTGACATTAATACAATCGTGATTGTACCGTCTGAGCATGGGAAAATCACTCATGAAGAAGAGATTGAGGTTGGATGAGATGCTTTCGTACTCTCAAAAGATGTAAGTGACACCCTCGAGGTTGCTGGAAGCTCAGCTGTAAGAAATGGAAAGATGAACCATGAAGCCAAGATCACAGAAACTGCTGCAGGGATAAAAATTTTCAATGTCACCAAAAAAAAACCAAAAGACATAATCAGCTTTGCTTCCCATTCCAATATCTCGCAGTCTTGGATACTGGAGGATAAATGCATTAGTCAATCTTTGAAGCAATTACCTTCAAGATTGCCGAATAAACTTTAAAGATTGCCGATACAGAAAACCTAAATCTTTGATTTATCAGTCAAAGAGCACAAAGGAACTGCATGTTTCACCTAGCCGTGATGATGAACTTGCTAAAATTGCTTCAAATAACATTCCTCCTCAACCTTTCATATCAAGTAGGAAACCTTCGGTAAACTTGCTTCCCCTTTACAAAATGTTGTGTTTTTGGCATACGTTGCTTCAGGGCATGAGAAAACAACTGAAAACAAATTTCTGCACTCCATGCTCAGAATTCTGTTCCAGAATTAATGACAGCTATTGCTAAAGGAGAAAATACCCACGTAGCGCCACATGTGCAATCATAAATCACTTTCCTAACCCAGCCAAGACGCAAGTTCGTTGCAAATTTTGTCAAAATAGAGAAAAATTCGAACAAATCGTTCAGCTTTTTACTTTATTCTGGATCAAAGTATTGTCTGTTTTGATGGATTTCATACATGGCTTACATTTTCTGATTGTATTTGAGATGTTTCCTCCACTTCAGAATTGTTACATTCATGTTTACACTGCAAAATTACTGTAACATGAAAAATTGAAAATATCTACGTATCTTCCCATTGTTCCCAATGGGAACATAGCAGTAATTTCCATAAAAATCTATGAAATTGAAAAAATGGTTTTTTCTGATGATCAGTTACATGAAATTTGTTACTTATGTAAGCGGCGCACATTTTTCATAGGTATTTGATACTCTGGGATTAAATGGGTTAATATGCATCTGCTTTACAATTGGCCCTGTGAAAAAAAACGTTACAATATAAAGTGTTCAGACCTACTGATAAACAACTAAAAACTTATTTTTTCACTTTAAATCTATCATATCTATCAAACCCATGCCACCTAAGGAGCGAAATACCAGCATTAGAGGCCCATGTAATTTTTTAGTCTCGATTTGAAACCCTGAATATTGGATGCCAACTTCGTTTCTGAATCAAGATCGTTCCAAACTTTGGCTCCACGATAAGCGAAACATTTCTGTACGTTGGAAGTTTTCATTCGAGGTATATGTACTTCAGTCCCAGAGTTCCGTAGAACTCGTGTATGAGAATCTGACAATTTAGAAAAACAACCACTAAGGTAAGTAGGGGCTAGCTGATTCAGACATTTGTAGGTCATTGTTGATGTTTCTCTGTGGATAAGTTGTTCGATAGTCGGCCATCCTAAGTCTTGAATCAAAGGTGCAGCCGATGTATCAAAATCACTATCCGTTACTATTCTGGCTGCCCTGTTTTGCAATCTTTTTGCAATTTATTCAACCAAGTGTTTCCACAGGAGCCCCATACCGAGCAACAGTAGTTGAAATGAGGCATTACAATACCTTTATACATGCTGTTAAGCGTGCCAAGGGGAACATACCGACTGGATACCAATTTTCCGAAAATGTTTACCTGACCTTTTACCAATTTTTCGAAAAAGTATACCCGACCTTATATTTCATACCAAAATCTTGAAGATTGGTACCGTTCCTTATACCAAAATTGTGAAAATCGATACTGTTCCTTATACCAATATCTGGAAAATCGATACCCTTCTCGATGGCACGTCCCCGTACCCAAAATATATGTAGTGCACCCCCCCCCCGGGGGAGAGATTATGGAATGGTCTCAACACACAGTGAAAATTAAGGAAAACCTTCAAACAATTTTAATTCATGTCTTGAAAACTCTTGAACGAGTCCTTTTTATGCCAGCGGATATGTACAGGGCAATTTGTAGGAAATTATGTCTGTAGTCGATTGATCACTTTGCCTTGTCCTGATAAATGAAGATGAAATGAAATGAAAGGAAAATCGTCATGGTGTCACAAGAACTAAAGCTTTCACTCGATGATGTATCAACAAACTAATGTAACGTTTACTCCTGATTCACAATTTGTTTACTTTCTAGATTATGGCTTGGATGCTGCTTGATTCCATTCTGCATTGACAGCATTAAAGATTGCACTCATGCCTGCCCCAATTGCCATGCCATCGTTGGCTACTACAAAAGAATGTAGAAAAGAAACGTTCCTGTGAACGATCCTTGTGCAGCCCCAACTTGAGTACGTTTAATTTGCTGAAATCATGTATCCAGATTAATGACGGTTTTCCTTTGTAATTTTTATATCAAAACTTATTCATATGGGGTATATAATTCTTATAATACATACGCTTGGCCCTATATGGCGTAGATAATTCCTATAATGCATATGCAGGTTAGAATCATTACATACATTATGCAGTAGACCATCGTTATACGATCATTTGTCACCGAAGCAAATGTCCTTTGCTTGAAAAGCCTTTTGGTGTAAAAACCTAACTGTGTAAAGTGTTTTTGAAATACTGTCTATTCAAAGCACTGCGAACTTGATACCGAGTGAGTCAAATAATCTCATGCCGTTTGAAAGGTCCTCGTTCCCTGAATACCAAAGGGCCCCAAAGCTGGAGTTTTCGTTGATGTCTGAAGGCAAATTTGGTCTCATACCCGGTAACTACTATTTGAGCATGCGAAGTTCATAGCACCCGCTGAACTGGCGAGCGCCCGACCAGTTTTGGGAGTTGAATTCAGTTCAACTTTTTGCGACCAAGGCGATCGTAACTACGACGCATGCGACCAAATTCACCGAAATGGAAACCGGCCGTTATCTAATAGCTTACACAGGCACAATTATTCGTAGAATTTTCCTGACAGTACAAATCAGTCAAAGGGAAGGTAGTTGGTGGCATAGCATCGATTAGAAAGCTGAAAAATATCCTACCACAATCACAGCTACTCAATGTATATCAAGCACTTGTTGAAAGCCACTTAAGGTATGCTAACGTGATATGGGGAGTCCTCTCCGATACAAAGATAGGCACTTTGCAGAAATACCAAAACAGAGCACTCTATCTAATAGAATCTTCAAAGGTGAAGGATGCTTGGAATAAGGACCTCATGAACATAAGTCAATTGATGACGTTTGACCGAGCAGTTATGACCTACAAAATTGTTAATCAGCTCTGTCCTGCAGGCCTACAAAATAAGTTCATCGAGAGGTCGGTCATATCAAAATGTAATACAAGGAATAGGAAGGATCTCCATGTGCAAAAACTGACATTAGAGTACACCAAAAGAGGTTTTTTGTACACTGGTCCAATCGCTTGGAATAATATCCCACAGTCCATTAGAGATGCCGATTCCATCGTGCGATTTAAAAAAAAAAACTTTTTTATAGAAAAGAATCAGAATCATAGAAAAGGTGCTAAAGTTTCCTTCAAGTCATTCAGTTTAAGAAATAAGTCATTGAATTTTACACCCGCCTTTTTACAACAATATAAAGAGTTTGAACATATGCTTACAGCTTCTTACATTTTGTTGCCATCCTGGTGCTAGTTTGTATTTTGTTGGCATTAATCATACTCTCAGTGTTGTCAAAGGTATTCAGTTGTATACCTTCAATTAGATAACGCTCTTATACCAGGGTTATTCTGAATTGTAGATATTTCTTAAATTCGCACCCTTTTATCAGTAGCACATATAACAATAGAATTTCTGCAGATATCTCTTTCGTCAGCACTAGACGTGGAAGATGAGCGCAGCAGAGCAGAAGGGATTGAAGGGAAGATATCTTTTCCCATGAATCGTATTGAGAAAAAGCCATGACGGCAGGCTGTGCCTCTGGTCTTATTTGAATGAAGATGCTCGCAGGGAAGTGTAATATAAGTTTTAAAGGGCAGGAACACTGCAAAAACAAGTCATAAGAAAAAAAGGCTAGTTTTGATTTAAGTAGTGGTTACATATGCAAGCTGATATTTCGCCTCGGCATACGAGGATTCTTCGGAGCTGGACTGAAGAATCTCTGAAGAAGCCTTGTCTGCCGAGGCAAAAATATCAGCTCGTGTCTCAGATCAATTTTAATACTAAAAATAGTCGTTGTGCTAGTCGTTGTGCTGACAAGAGAAAGAGACTTGTAACAAGTCCAGCCTAAGAGTGAAATAAATGCACATTTGATAAGATATTTAAAGACCCTTTGGCAACCGGCGGGCATTGCAGCCTGATTTGCAATGGTGGCCTAATTTTATGATGCATGAGAATAATTTTGTGGTATTGCTCAATCGCTTAAGTCAGGAAGGACTCTTACAGGATCACTGAAATTCGTCAATTTACGTGTGTTGAACATTAGACGTGAATTGAGTCCTGCTTTTCAAGGTAAGAGGCGCCAAAGCGGACATAACGATTTTGCATGTTTGAAGCTGAAATCTTATTCTGTGAACAACTGCACAAGCAAATTTTCAAAAAATCTATCTTTGTTTGGAAATTTTGGCGATTTATTGTCCAAGCATCTGATTTCACGGTAAAAGCTCGTTTGAATTCAGATTTTTTAAAGGGGAAACTGTGGAGAGCAAGTCGTAGACTGCGAGCAAAGCTGCTGGTCTTTGTAAAAGTATGAATTTGCTTCAACACAAAACTCTTTACGCAGAACAAGATTTTAGTCTCAAAAATACAAAACACTTAACAATAATAGATTTTCGCTTTGTCGCTTGTTACCTTGAAAAGTGGATTCAATGAAATCCACCAAAACAACAAAACAAATAGTCGCAATGCATGCCTGTTGCCCAAGAGCCCTTAATAATGTGAAAATTAAATTAACTCCTGAAACAATTTGACCATCACTTCTGCTGCCCGACCGTGCTACTCTTAAAAAGGTGATCGCTGTCGTCTTCTTAATGCACATCGTATATCCAAGCTAGTTATGGCTAATTTTGCAATGTAAATTTACAATCATTGAATTTATTCAATGTTAATGCAATTGAACGATTTTAGATTTTAGATCATGGAATATAACGCTATTTATTTCCTGCTATGCGATCCCTGGGAGGCTCTGGCCCGGAAAAGTTGTTGCTGATGAAAGTGTTATGGCACAGTCCCGGGGGTAACTACCATATATGCAGGTACGAGATGTGCCACTTTTTGGGGTGCCCTTTTTCGAGCAGAAAATAAATTTTGGGGTATAATTTTTGGTAAAATCACAAGTAATCCTAAATTTTGGGGTGTAATTTTAGAAAAAACTCGTTAGGGTATTGATTTTGATGAAATTTCACTCCATTGGTTAAAATTTTGGATGGCTGCCACTATTTTAGGGTATACATTATCAATGGCCTGTAAATTTTGGGGTATCGTTTTCGCGAAAATTTATAAATTTTAGTGTGCGATTTGAGGTTTCACAGGTTTTACAGCTGCACTTTCTTTCCTCAGTCCGTCATGCTCTTTGCTTCTCTTGGACGTATTGTTTGAAATGCCCAGTTTGTTATTGCTTATACTTTCCTCAAGTCCGTTTTACCACCTTGCAGGTCGATTTTTTCGCTCTGTGGGGGTTGTAACAATGATTGTGCAAGTCAAAATTTCTTTTGTTTGAAGGTGTTGTGGCGCAGTGGTGTAATCCTCTGACTTTGCACACAGAACAACCAGGAAGACAGGGTTCGATACCCGGTAGGGCCCAACGATTTGAGCGTCATGACAATTACTCGTTTTCTGCAACCCTGGCGCTAATTAACTCAATTTCACCTTCACCTTCCTTCACCTCAAAACAAGTGACGTCAGTAAATGGCGGATCGAAACAACAACATCTTAACAGCAACAGCAACATGACACCTGAAGAAGAACGCAATCGAACGGCGACGAATTTTTTTTGCTGACGAAAATTTTGAAGCGAAAAGAAAGCGAAATGGACAGTAAACCACCACAGTATGCTCCAGCTCCTACACAAGCAATGGTAGCGCCTCCAGCATATCCACCCCCGGCATATTCACCTGGCTATCCGGTGCAAACAGCGCCAGGAATGCAGCCACAAGGTTTGTCTTCCGCCTCCACCATTCGCAACAGCAGAAAAATGGCCTAGCCACCCACTCAAAAGACACCGCTTGGATCCGCTTGGTCTGTACTTCCGTTGTTTGTTTATGGTTACCAGACATGCATACATATGATGTGTGTTTGAATTGTTAGATAAGTCAAATGAAAAAGAACCTGAGATCACAAATGATACATTAAATTGCAAATTTTATTCCTACTTAGGACAAATGATAATATCATTCTTCATCTGTCTCTGCAGTGTTGACCTGCATGGCTTTCTCTTTGTTGACAGTCAAGAAGATACAATTTTTTCAGCTTTCAAAAAGAAATAGATTTAATTTTTTAAAGCTGAAAAAATTGTATGTCATTATTGATAGAATAGAGTAAAGTTGGAATAAAATTTGCAATATGATGTATTGTTTGTGATCTAATGAGAAACCACAACAGAGTTGCAAAGAGTAAGAAACAGACTTTTAACCATTGAACATGTTATGGTGCACTAGTGTAATCCTCTGTCTGACTTTGCAGCCAGAACAGTCAGGTGGACAGGACTTATTTCCAGGTAGGGCCCAACCACTTGAGTTTCATGACACGGGTTGGAAAGCATGCATGATTTTTGGCCTACAC
The DNA here is from genome assembly GCA_964020215.1 of Aurelia sp. 3 sensu Dawson et al. (2005). NCBI lineage: Eukaryota > Metazoa > Cnidaria > Scyphozoa > Semaeostomeae > Ulmaridae > Aurelia > Aurelia sp. 3 sensu Dawson et al. (2005). The sequence goes on from OZ026591.1 coordinate 8,347,417, forward strand.
GTACTAGCGAGTTAGATCGAGTTAGACAGCTCTGAAGGCGCAAGCTGCAATAAGACTTTTAAAAGAATTTAAAAGCTGGAAGGTGTAAAAATTAACAATAGCATTTTATTCTAGTGGGAGTAGCAAGTTTAAAGATAATTTCATAGCTATGAGGGAATGCAAGTTCTCCAAACTTAGTCATGGGAAGGGGTTGCAAAATAGATCAGGTCTTCTCTACTGCTGCTATCCCAGTGCCTGGCACTGAAAGTCACGACTTCACCTTGGCCACTCTTCAAATTAAGCTGGATTTAGCAATATTTTTATTTTTATTATTCTGCTCAAAAGGTTTGATTCATTGATGTTAGAAAGAGGTTATGCCATTGTGCATATTTAAAAAATCTTTAGATTTCTGCAAATATATGAAAAATGTGGCTTTATCCAGACTCACTGCATAGAACAGCCAGGTTTTCAGGCAATGTAAAATGTTTGGTCTAGGAAAACATTTTGTGGCAAATCAATGTATATATTATATATTGTGTATTGTGTATATGTATATATATTGCATATATATTGTATTGTCCTTAGAACTGCTTTTATCTTTCTGTCTCATTTTACAGTTTCCCCATATCCAGTGAGTTCACCAATGACTTCAGTTACAGCAGATGGGACAACAACAACAGCATTAATGGTACAACAGCCTACAGTTGTGCAAACTGTTATTTCATTTGGCCCATATCCTGCTGCTATGACCTGCCCCCACTGCCATGCTTCAATTGTCACTGCTATTTCTTACAGTGAAGGACTGCTTGTATGGTTGATGGTAGGAATGTTGTGTATTGTTGGGTGAGTTCTGCTACATTTTTGCAAAATGTAGCCTTTGAAGTTTCTTTATGGTCACCTGGTCGATCTGTAGGGGATGTTTAAACTATATATACAGCATATTCTTGATTTTTGCATCCAAAAAGTACCCAGGGTACCAGAGTCAAAAAATGAAATGATTTTCCTTTCATTTAAATTGTGAGTCTCTGGTACCCAGGGCACCTAAAAGCAAAATCAAATATGGAGCTCCCAGGGGGGGGGGTAACTTTAATAGGCAGGTGATTGGAGTGTGCCTTTTGATGTCTGAAATCACACCCTAAAAGTTATAAAGATTTGCAAAAACAATACCCCAAAATTTACAGGACACCCAAATACAGTATATACCCTAAAACTGCAACAAAAATTCAAAATTTTAACCAAGTATGTGAAATTTGATCAAAATCAATGTTTGAAATAGTTTTCTTTCAAAACTGACACCCAAAAATTCATTTCTGTTTGTTATTTTACCAAAAATGACACCGAAAAATTTATTTTCTGCCTGAAAAAAGGCCCCCCCCACAAAATGGCACACCTGGTACCAGAACACATGGTAGTTACCCCCCCCCCCCTCCTGGGAGGGAACTATAAGTATTCAAATAAGAATATTTTTGATGTGAAACCAGAAACTGTTAACACTATTGGGTGATCAACAATTCCTATTAAAAATTGACAGATTTCTTTTTTTATATACGTATATATTTTTAGAATAACCCAAAACATTTGAGTAGCACAGTAATGCTGTTTTGTATTCTTTTAGGCTGTGGCTTGGATGCTGTTTGATTCCATTGTGTGTCCCTGGCCTAAAGGATGTGACACACTCATGCCCAAGTTGCAATGCAGTTCTTGGACATCATAAGAGAATGTGAGAAAAAGCAATTCACAGAGACATCTTTCCATACTACAGTAAGGTGCATAGTTAGGAAATTAACTTATAGATAGGTCAGTATTTGTACCAGGTGATTGATCAGGTCAATACACAGCCTTAGATTTATGGCAAGGCCTGGTCAAAAGTTCCACTTCCCAAGTTAAATATGATTCAAACTACCTGATGCTGCTGTTTTTGAGAGTTTTTCATTTATATGAGCAATCATATAATTTTTTATATCTGATTGATGAACTAGAAAGGCAAACGACGTTGAAGCAAAAAATTTCCGCGTTTTCTTTCCGAGTTTGCAATGGTCCATTATCAGAGCACGGACATGAAAACATGGAAATGGTGTATTTGAAAGTCATTTGCCACAGTTCATCCATTATTCAGCACAATAGAAGATGTTTTACTTTTTAATCCCTTTTCCCCGTTTTGAATGAAAATGATATTCCCTCCGTTTTCGGCATTTTCGACCTGGCCCAACCATTGTTTGCCAAACATTTAAGATTTACTTGCCAAGCAACTCTTTCATTTTTGGGCACCAGGTTGGGGCTCGCTCTATGGTCCTTCATTTAAAGCCAATTTGAAAGTACCATCATCAAATTTTTTTAATTAATGGAGCAATTTGAAAACACTCCATGACGACAAATCAATTTGAGCAGACCATATGCTGTCAATAACTTTGAAAAATCTTCTTTGAGTGATGCTGCTTTGCCAAGAAAGTTCATACAGTACTGGTCTCTGCAAGTTATGATATACCGTGCAGAATATGGAAGAGGAGAACGCGGAATGCAATACAAACATTCTTATTTAGCAAGCTTGAATTTTGTAAACAAGGTACGTACTGGGCGAATGAAAGCAAGTTAAAACGTTTGAAAAACCTGTAGTTTTCTACTTATTTATCTGTTTCTTTAAGCTGGTCATCGTTCTGCGCTTACCTTATTAACTTAAAGTGTACATGCAAAACTTCAACTTTTCAAAAGTCGTTCACATCATTTTCTTGTTACAAATCAGGTCAAAACATAAAATTTTTCCATCTCAGAATTCTTCAAAACACAAAACAAGTTCAAAATCGTTGATGCAGTTTGCTAAACATTCAAATTCAACCCGATGAAACTGGAAACTAGCTAAAAACAATTGAAAAACATTCCCAAGCGTGCCCATTGTAAGCGAATGACAGGAAAGGCTGTAACGATGCAAAAGGTCTCTTCATTTATTTATTGTGAGTGGCCCAGAGGCCAGAAGGATTTCTAGCTATATAAAACTAATTTAGGCCCACTACGCATGCCACATCCAGACGTGGGACCCCAGTTTACCGTCCCTTCCGAAGAACAACGAAGTGAGTTGCGACGTCAGCCCTGCGAGAGGTCACCCATTGCGAGTTTGATCTCACTCAAGCGAGCTTAACTTCAGTCGACTTCAGTCACCTGACGGATACTGCATACGCCGTTCCACTCGGCCACTTACCCTGCTGGTTATTGATATCCTAAAACGCAACCTAGAATTTTCAAAAAAGAGTTTTCTTTACTCTGGTGCTAAACTGCGGAATGATATACCTCTTGATATAAGGAATAGCCCCACAGTTCTCACATTTAAAAAGAAACTGAAGGACTACTTGCTACACTAGCATTTAACCCAAAGCACGATCCCTAGGAAGAGCAGCACTTACCACGGTTACATTCCATATTATTCTTTGTAGATATAATATAGTACGTTGTTCTTTTTTTATTTTTCTTTTTACTATTGCTATTTTTCAAACTATTATCTTGTTGTTGTATAAGCTGATAGGGATTTGTGGGTAAATATGATTAAATGAAAAATGGTTGCCTATCTTAGGTAATGGGAGAGCCCGATTGAGTGTAAGGTTCGCAGCTGTGGAGTGCAAATATCTTAGCAAATGTTATTCAGAAATTTGAGCCTTGCTCAAGGGGTTCAGAGATGACACATAATTATGCTTTTAACTCTTAAACAAAAAGACCAATTATGGCCAACCAAATTTCATTATCTAAGGGCCTGTTTATATGAGGCGGGCTGGCCCGTTAGCGAGCTGGCTCACCAGCAAGCCAGCCCGGGTTTATATGAGAGATTTGATCGTGAGCCAGCCCGGCTATTGGTAGCCACGTGCCTTCATTCTTTTGTGCAAAATTGAAAGAACGAGGAAATATTTTCTGGTTCTTTCAATTTCACAAAAGGAAGAATGCGTATTGGCCAGACCCTTGGCGCCAAATGTGATACTGCGCGTGCGTCACAGGCGGGCTGGCCCGCTTATTCCGTTTATATGAGAAAAGTCAGCCCGTTTGAAGCGGGATCCCGGCAGTCGATAACCGGGATCTCGGCAAGGCGGGCCAGCCCGGCATACATATAAACGCAAACGGATGTTTACAAAGCTTTGACCAAATGAGCAGGATCTCACCTGAATGCGAGCCAGCTCGCTAACGGGCCAGCCCGCCTCATATAAACAGGCCCTAACATGATATTTTAGCTACAAAATAAGGACCAGTTTGAAGAAATGAATTGAAACTAATAGACTTATGACGATGAGTCCCTTGTATCCCTGCGGTAAAATGTGACGAAACGTTGCTTTTAAGAGAAGTTATGTGCTCATCAGTAGGGTAGATCTAGGAGGGTAGATCTAAAATCCTGTATTGAGGGGTTAAATGAAACAATTACCGCAGAGCTCCTGCATCAAATAAACAAAATCCGCGAAACAATACTCTAAATTTACCCTCCTTCTTTTGTTATAAGTACGTAACTTTCTCGTAAAAGCCACCTTTTCCCGCCTTTTCCCCGACTTTGCCCCACTGCTTTCGCGGCAACTTTTGCGGCCGTGTTTGTTTTGATTTACTGGTTGACAGAATTTCCTTTGTCTGCATACGCTAATCGCTTTGAATTAAGGTGTCAGTTAAAACAACTGTTGCTATTATATTACAAAATCTGTCCTTGTTCACCTGATGATACATCTTCGTATATGTATAAATATGTATACTGTTTGACGTAGATGTATTATAATCAATCATGTTCATTACGTAACATAGTTATGCATTGACAAGAGGCATCAGTAGGTATAGTCATTTTGACAGTTAATTTAGGTAGTAGTTTTTGGTTTATAATCTTTTTTACTTTTTTCGGTTTCATTTTGATACTTAGGGCCTGTTTATATGAGGCGGGCTGGCCCGTTAGCGAGCTGGCTCGCCAACAAGCCAGCCCGGTTTTATATGAGAGATTCGATAGTGAGCCAGCAACGAGCCAGCCCAGCTATTAGTAGCCACGTGCCGTCATTCTTTTGTGTATCATATCATATCATATCATCAGTTATTTAAGCATGGTAGCCCATTCAACTAAGTTGGTTTACAAGGGGCCATGCATACATGTGTAAAATTGAAAGAGCAAGGAAACATTTTCTGACCCACGGCGCCAAATGTGATACTGCGCGTGCGTCACAGGCGGGTTGGCCCGTTTCTTCTGTCTATATGAGAAAAGTCAGCCCGCAGTCGATAACCGGGATCTCGGCAAGGCGGACCAGCCCGCATACATATAAACGTAGACTGATGTTTACAAAGTTGTGACCAGGTAAGCAGGTTCTCACCTGAAGGTGAGCCAGCTCGCTGACGGACCAGCCCGCCTCATATAAACAGGCCCTTAGATGGTGCAACGTTGCAAAGTCAGCCATAGACCGAGCTTTGTGCACCAGGAGCTGACCATAGATTCAACCAGCCAAGATTACAGGTCTTTTTCATGAGGAAGTAAGGATGGACGAGGTTAGTAAATTTTGTTTACACCCATTTCAAATCATGTGATCAGTCCCTTAATTGTGATTTCTCTGACATATTTCCTGCCATTTCTGCTAAAAATAGAATAATACTAAAACTTCCCAGGAGTATGGTCACATGACTTGAAATAAGTAAAGCAAGCCTTAGCCGATTAGTACGGTGGCCCACAACTGCCACGGCAAAATCAATTGTTCACGGCACCAAATCAATTTTCACGGCATAAATACAACACTTTTTCACGGCACAAACACTTTTTCACGGCATAAATACAACACTTTTTCACGGCACAAACACTTTTTCACGGCATAAATACAACACTTTTTCACGGCACAAACACTTTTTCACGGCACAAACACTTTCTCGCGGCACAAACACTTTTTCACGGCACAAACACTTTTTCACGGCACAAACACTTTCTCGCGGCACAAACACTTTTTCACGGCACAAACACTTTTTCACGGCACAAACACTTTTTCACGGCACAAACACTTTTTCACGGCACAAACACTTTCTCGCGGCACAAACACTTTTTCACGGCACAAACAAACACTTTTTCACGGCACAAACACTTTTTCGCGGCAAAATATCAAAGTCCAATATCGAAGTTCAATACCCTGATCAACTCGTGCTCGTGCCCTCGATGTCTTGGTGAATGAATGGTGATGGCGGCGAATGGCAATGATGGAAATAAAGGCGCTGGAGAAGAGGAAAGGGGATTTGTGTAAGTATTTTCTTCCAGTTTCTTATTTCTTTCTACAGCAAGCCTTCCAGACATAGGGTACATATGCATGGTGGTGTGATTGATGGAGGTGATAGGCCTAGCTAGGTAGAGGCCTGGGCTTGGCTTAAGAATTTCAGAATTTCGGCCATTTATTTTCTGTCAGACATTAACTTTTCGTCGTTTTCATCTGCATTTCTTTTAGAAACACTCCCAAACAATGTTTATTTGTAAAGGTTTTGCCCTTGTCAATCTCTTGTTTATCATTATGCTTCTTCTCATCTAGCCTGATTCACAGACCAAACGAGTTTCTCGTTTGGTCTGTGAATCAGGCTACTTCTCATCTGCCACTCCATTTCTTAGAAGTGCCCTATTTCAGAGAGGGGTTTCGGGGGGGGGTACTAGCTAGAACCCGCAAATCTGCACCAAAATTAGCAAGAACCCGAAATCCCGCGAACAAAGAAAGACAAAACCCGACAGTGCTCTTCTGAACAAAAATCTTTGATTTTTGTCCTAGTCTTTAATTATTTTCAGCATTTTCGTTTTCACTGAGTCCCTGCGCATTCGAAAGCTGGTTTTTCAATCTCAGTCACTTGGAAAACCTTAAAAAGTAGGAATTTTGAGTGAAGTACCCGAAACCTGAGCACAAAAAAGGCCAAACCCGCAAACGTCTCAAAACCCGAAAACCCGCTTGATTTGAAGGTAAATCCCAAAGCCCAAGGGCTAAAATTGGCCACACCCGCAACCTGTGAAATCCCAAAGCCTCCCTTTTTTTACAGGGCGTTATTTAACTAGGGTGTCATTGCATCATAGTCAATAACTCCTGTTGTTATTTGCCAAAAAGCCAATATGCTGATTTGTCACGAACTGCAATTCAGTGAAAGTAAACGTCGGAAACACGGAACGAAAGTCACAGAAGAATTTCGCAACCCTTTCTGTTTTGGGTTCTGTTTTGGGCACCCAGTGCAGTTCTGGAAATGAATCTATTGTTTTGACTGTCCCTTAACTGAGCAATAACCTGCTTTGCAGACTGTCTTTTATCACATGAGAACAAGGGAGAAACTTGCCCACCCGGGGGGGGGGGTACTTAGTATATTTGTCCGACGGGGATGTGCCGTTTTTCAGGGTATCATTTTCGCCTATTCTTTCTAGAACAGGGTATCAAAAGAAGGCAAATTTTCTGGAGCAGGTTGTCAAAACATGTCAAAAGAGGAAATTTTGTCATTATTTGGTCCATTTTTGGTGTTTTTGAGTATACTTTTCACCGATCTTTTCTAGAACAGGGTATCATTTCAAGGCAAAAATTCTGGAGCAGGGTGAAAAATTTTTTTTTCGTGGGCACATCCCCGTACAAATTTAGGTGAAGGACCCCCGCCCCCCCCGGGCTTGCCCATGAGATGACAGCCTTATGAAATGCACCATGCACTGTCAACTAAGTAACAAGCAGCAAAACAGCACTTCAAAAAACCCACAGTTACCAGTAGGATATCTTGTTACTTTCTCAAACAGTAGGCCTATTTATTGCCCTTTAGTTGCCTGCCCCTTGATTGATACCCTTTTCTAGGGTCCTTTTAAAATTTGAAAGTGGCCATAACAGGAGAGTTCCAAGATTTCTTATACATGATCCATAAAGCACAGAATTATACTTTGCTGGTCCAAAATCATTCTTTGAGTAAAATGAGTTGCATCAAAATGTTTTGATTTTGTTGGGATGCTTCATCCAGTTTAACCAAAAGTTGTAGACCTTTGAGTTGCATCCTTTGGGTTTCCTTGATCATCATTTCCTCTTTTTGAACATTTTAAAAGTTCTTCGGGATTGTTTGACTTTTGCTAATGTCTATAATGCAGCACAGCATTGTTCTTCTGATGTAAATTGAGAGAAATCACAAATGATTAGATCGAAAATGCTCTAAATTGTGTTGAAGAATTGGATGCAAATAGCACAGCATAGGAGATTAGAAGAATCAGCTTGTAATCAATCATTTGTGATAACTGTAACTTTTTCCCTTGTCAACAAGATGTTTATATCTCTACTGGAGTACTATAACACAACACAACATAACCTCCTTTGCTTGATAACAAAGTCCTTCCTGAGCTATGATTGTACAGTTAGGATTTTTGCATTTTCCACAACCTAACTCTCAAGAGCTGAATAACTGTGCCCCTTTTCTTAATTTTTAAAAACTTTCCAGCCCCCTGATTGTTTCAACCCCCCATTTAATATTATATTGGAACATTTCCTGCACCCTAATTATTTTCACCCCTCCCCCATATATTAGGTACTCAAGACTACCAGGCTCATTTGGAAGGCAAGGCCCAAGGAACTGTTTCTAAACCAGATATGTGTTAGAAGGAGACTGTAGATATACATGATGTAGTTACATAAATTTTCATAACGCACAGAACAAATATCTAAACCTACCACAGTAAGATACAGTAAACAGTCCTTTGACATATTATTCAAATGATTACAGCATAGTAATAATCTGTATTTGGTATTAAAGTTCATACTATGTGTTACATGGAGTGAGTGGGGTGCAATAAGGCATAATGTGTGAATGAATTTTTCAAAGGAAGCCCATAGGTTACAGTGCAGAGCTATTCTTTCCAGTCATCCAGGGCCAGACAAGGCAGAGGTCCAAGTCCGAATTGGAACTTCGCTTTCCAAAATGAAAGTGGTGCAAACGAAAGTGCTTATCTCATTTAGGGCCAAGATATGGACTGCTACTGAAATCAACAAATGGTATTGATACACCCACACATAAGATCAAAGAAATTTGTTTCCAAATATACAGAGAGAGGAAGATGCTAGTACTTATTTATTCTACTATGAATCTGCATCATCTCCTCCCAATCTTGGTTTGGTCTTACAAACACATATCAAAACCACCCACGATCTTTATTTTTGTTTTGTCCTAACACACCCTTAAAATGGGACCATTATTGAATTGTTGATCTAGGGTTAGGTTATCAAAGAAAAATATAATTTTGGGGCATTCCTCCAATTTTCCTTTGGTAAAGATTAATTGGACCCTTTATCATTTCTTTCTGTTTGATCATACCTGGCCTTGGAATTTGATTGCCCACAACCCAGCATTTTCAATTTCAATTTTTTTGCAGTTACTGCAGCATGTGTGCCACAAAAATAAGGAATGGTGTGCGCTACTGCTGGAAATGCCAAGGTGATCAGGCACAAGTTGGCCCTCCTGGCTGGTCAGTTGACACTGATGGTAACGCAAGAGGCACCAGCAGGAAAATCAGCCAACAGTTTGGCAGACCATTAAAAGCTATGACTTTTGACGAGTTCCACAAAAGTAAAACATCTCACAGGAATCTGACACCCAGTCATGAAAGAAAAAAATTGAGGAAGATTGATGAAGATGTAACAATCTCAATTGGTCGTAAACATTTCATAGACGGAAAGCTCAAAAATGTCTGGGGGAAGCGTTTGCCAATTAAAATACAGAAATCAGCTACTTGCTCTGATATTCTTGAGAAAGCATTGAGCAAATGGAAGGCATTTGACCGAAATTTTGATGATAAAATTAAGTATTTGTTGGTCTATGATGATGGAGGATCTGCTCAGTTTATGCCTGGTAGCTTCAAGGATTTCTTCAAGCTCAGTACCTACAGAGAGGAGTTGGGGAAAGATTATAAACGAATCACACTGTTCTTATGCCCACTAATGGATCATCTCGCGTGTGAAGGTGTGTTGGATGGAATATTTGTTGACTCAGATGAAAATGCTCAAGAAAGTTTGGGTGACTTTTCATTGCCACCTTTGGACACAGATGTTGAAGAATTGATCCCTGATGTGGGGGAAGTAGAAGATTTATCCAAGGTAGCAGAAAGTGTTGTGGTTGATGAAGAAAATGGTTCAGTTATTTCAGAAGCAAATGACCCAGTGGGCCCGGTTGTAAATGATGTCAACGATGTTTATTGCAAGTTAAGGGAGAAAGTGGATGAAGCACAGCATTTCTTTCTCATAACTCGCCGCTCAGCACCTTTACAGAGAGTATTACGCCTTTGGCAACGGCAAAAGCATGCTGCACCAGTCACAAATACCCTTCGTGTTAAATTCAATGGTGAAGATGGCATAGACCAAGGAGCAATCTCTAAAGAGTTCCTCCATGACACAATTAGCAAAATTGGTACAGAAATGTTTACAAATGGAACACCTATTGAATCTACTTATCATGTTCAAAATGGAAACCTTAGAACCTGTGGTGAGATAGCAGCAGTGTCCATAGCACAAGGTGGCCCACCACCTTGTTTCCTGGAGCCTTGTGCTTTTCGTTGCATTTTTGAAGATGTTGATATGGTAGACATCAGAGATGACCACTTGACAGTGTATGAGATGACTTTGATTGAAGAGTTAAAGAAAAATTGCAAGGCTCATGAAGATTTCATTATTGAAAATGGCTACACTGGGCCAATTGATGATGCTCATATTCATGAAATTATTAGGTCTCTGAAAGTCTCATTTGTCAGTCATCGTATGCTGTATATGAAAGAGTTTGCCAAGGGACTTGAAAGTTATGGACTACAAGGAATTGTGACATCAAATCCATCAGCATGTGAAGATTTGTTTGTTAAGGATAAAGGCCAAAGCTTGAAACCTGATGCAAACTATCTCTTTTCGCTCATTGTCCCAGATTATTCACCTGCTGGCACATCAAGACGAATGGTTGAAGAGGAAATGATGGATCATTTTCAAGATTTGCTGAATCGCATTGAAGACATCAACATTTCTAGCTATGATACGGCAATTGCAGTCAGAGAATTCGCTGATGGGGGCTGCTTGGAATCTGCCAATGAAGAATCAGCTAATCAGCAGTTTGAAGCACCAGAAGTCAGCATTGAAGGTGTTATGGGATGGCTCACTGGACAGCAACACAAACCTGTTGGAAATGTGGAAGCCCCAGTGGTCCAATGCTATTTTGATCATGATTGCTTGGTCCGAAGTCCTGCTCATAGGGTGTGCTATCCAATTGTAAGTGCATGTGCTAAAGAAATAACCTTTCCAGTGGCTCACATGCAAACAGGGCAAAGCTTTCATGATATTTTCATCATGGCCTTTTGCAAAGGACATGCCTTTGGTAGGCATTAAATGTATCACTGAACAAAAGAACTTAACTGGACAAAAGTTTGCAGTAGATTTTGTCAAGGTGTTGGGTAGCTGCTAAAGCGTTCGGTTTCTCAGTTTATAGAGATGTTGCAGATAGTTACAAAAGCAGCACTTTGTTTCAATTCTAAAAAGTGTTGAAAGAAACTGTACAATTTTGGTTGCCTCGTAGCCACACAATTATGGAAAACATTTTCCACAGAGTCAAGTGTTACAAACAGAATTTTACAGAAAGAGGGGGTTGGGGATATGCCTTCTGAAACGGTATCTTGTTTCATGATTTGCCAAAGAATGGTATCCATTTTTTAGTGACTTTGCCAAGAAGAACGACTAAATGAGGAAAACTGGTATAGCTTAAGATAAATTAAGCTATACATTAAGAAATAAGATAAATTTTGAAACGTTTTTCATGAAGTTATACCGGGTGCTCAAGGATAGCGCTAAGAATTTAGCTCCAATAAATTGAAAAAACCTGTTTAACTATATAATCCTAGATAGCTAACTTGAAGATAGACACCTTGTTTGTAGATATTGTGGAGCATTGAAAGTAGACATTTTTATCTTGAAAGTCCAGATGTGCCTTCATATCCAAACCAGAGCTTTCAGGTTTTGGCCAAACCGCAAACGCACTGTTCTGGGCATGTTTTGGGCCTTAAGGAAACGCGTAAGGTAGAAAGTCTGAGGAAGGACCTGCCTTGTGCACACTTGGTGCACAGCTGCACATTTGAATACAAATGTAAAAAACTGAAAACCGACAAACATATCAATGAATATATTGTCACTAAGGAATATTCAGTCAAAATGGATATAAAAGACGCAAGCACAAGTGTGCACTTTGTAGGATCTTGTCCTCCTGGATGTTGAATCCTTTGTGTATAAGCGACGACATTTTGTTTCGTAATAATTTCACTGATAACAAATGCATTTTATTCAAAAAAAAAAAGATTTTTTCACACCCAAGGGAATCATTTTTGTGAATGATAACCTTTATTCGGGGAAGTCATTCAAAACTTTTCAAAATGAACAGTGATATCTCTTTGGGAAAAAAATTTGTGAGTTTGATTGTCATGTTCAATTTGGATTTCCATAAAGAATTTTCCCAAAGCACGAGGCTCTTTGTGTGTATTTCGCTGTGATTTAGGAGATGCCACAAGGAGCGCGTTGACAGCTTAGGCCTAAGCCCAAAAGCTTTGGTTTGGAGATGGAGGCAAATCTAGACTTTCAAGATTGAAATTCACTCTCTCAATGTTCAAATATGGACAAGCAAGGCATCTAACAGCAAGTTAACTTTGTAAAGGTTACTTCCGACCGATTCGAGCTAAATTCTTAGAGCTAGCCATGATCAAATCTCTTCCTTTTTTCTGGAACACCCGGCAGTATATTTCTGAATTAACTTGAAAATATCACACGATCAGGCTTTTATAAGGAATTGGGTACTCTTTTCCACCTTGAGTGGCGTGGTCCTATTCAAAATCTTATTCAAGCGCCCGGGGGGTGTTCCCATACTTGACTTGACGGGATGTGCCGCTCAACAGGGTGTCCTTTTACGGTAAAAATTATGCGACAGGGTGTCCTTTTTTGATAAAAATTATGCGACAGGGTATTACGATTGATAAGAAAATTATGCGACAGGGTATCGTGGAAGCACACCTTTTCGAGTTATCATGAAACAATGGAATTTGGTAAAATTTTCATGCGACAGGGTATACTTTTGGGCAATTTTTTATGCGACAGGGTATAGGGTGTTGAGCGGTTTGCCACACACCCCCGTCACTTCCCTAGTCAAGTACCCCCCCCCCCCCCGGGTTCAAGCGTCCCTTCCTCTGGTATCATTGTAAAAGTAGACAATTTAAGATAACATTTTGTTACAGATGCCCATATGTTTTCAAGGAACTCTGTACAAGACCCCACACATTTGAATCATCAAATTTACGAAACTTGGGCATCCGGAACATCAGATGAGAAACTTCTTCATTTGGAGCCAAAGCAGATTTGACCTTCTTTGCCTGTATAGTTCGATATCAATGTCTAAATAAATTCACAATTTCAAATTTTCCTTTGAAAGGCACAGGGGATTCCCTCTCGACGCAAATGACGAGAGCTTAAAGGGGCTCGGTCATGTAATGTGAACAAATCTATTTCGAAACGACGATTGTGCCCTATTTTTATAGGCCATTTCATAGAGATTTTCCGCTACTTTTCTCAAAATGAAGGTGTCAGATGGACTCTTGAATGTCGTAATAAACAACACTCGTATGTTGTATCATTGCAGAGATATTGGTAGAGTTTATGAGCAACTTTATTGTGGATTCACCCCATCCATCAAAATCTCGACAGAACACAATGGCCACGTGTGGGCAACAATATAGATCATAGTGATTACAGGTTTTTTTTCGGTTACGTGACCAAGCCCCCATAAAAAACATGTAAGGACTTTATCAAATTTAAAGAGTGATTTATGTTAGTTTTTGTATTTTAACAAAGGACATTATAATCTTACGTTATATTCTGTTATGTTGACCAAAATTTATTTGTTCCGTTGAATAAGTAAAGTTTTGTTGCGCACCGGTAATTTCAAAATCACTTTTCCTGTTGTCTCCTGCAGTCATCTGACTATGTTCTTACGGTAGGAACTTGGAAATTCTCACATCTCTCCTCCTTGATTCCATGGAATTTCCGGAATTTCCTACTCAGATAGAATAATGAATGGCAGTCCGTGAAAGTGGCTTTTGATTTGAACCATAGAATGGTATGCGAATGAGAAATAAATCGTAACCCGCAGATGAAAATCATAACTTTTACGAAACTCCATGACAAAATTTGGGGGATCATCGGGACTTGTGAAAATTACTTTAAACGGTAACAATAGCATTTTAAATTACATGTGATCAATGATGCCCCATGGTTTTTGCTCACAGTTGCACTATCCTTCAATAGAAAACCCAAATTAAGAGCTTTTGCACGTGCTTTATCCCGTTGTTTTCTTTCGAAACAACGGGCTTACTACGCTGTTGTATGTGACCGCTCTTCCTTTTCACATACAACGCTGTTACAACGTTTCGTTCCTTAGCCAAGAGTCCTTAATAAGGAAATATAGTATCCAAAACAACGGGATAAACAAGGTGCTGACCTAAGTTACAGCGTTGTTAAAGCAAAATGAACCAATCATGATTTACCAAGATAATCACGTGACAACTACTTTCGCGCCAAAAAAATAGCCAAAGCACAGGCAGCTTTGCAAAAGACAAGACGGGCACAGTGTGACCGGGTATCTTCGTATCGTTATAACGCCCTATAACGCCGTACTTTCCAACGTTAAAGATGAATTTGAAGAAAGTAAAACAATTCAGATTATAACGGGATCAGATCCTAGTGTGACCGCAGCCATTGTATCATTCCCTCGATAGTAGATCAACCCAACTTTAGGCCCGGTGGATGCAATTCAATAGTAAATGATACACCACGCTAATCCATACCATTTCAATATATATCCTTTTCTCTGACTCGCTAGTGGGTTAAAGGGCCCCTTAGCACGGAAAATATTTGAATCTAGCTCCGTTTTAAAGGAGAATCACTGAACCCTGAAGAGATTTGTACAGTACAAATACTGGTTCTAAGAGAAACATTTGGGACTTTTCCACTTAATTACTATTCAGTTTACTGAAATCTCTTTATTGGAAAGCAGTACGGGGTCAAATGGTTTTCAGGCCAGGTGAAATTCACTACTTTATGCTAGGATCTCGAGTTCATCATCATTTAAATGATTTGCGGTATATTTTCTAAAGAGAACTACCCAATATTTTGAGATTGTACCGGGTGAGTCAATAAAAACGCCCGGCGTTTGAAAAAAACCCTGCTCCTTGAATATCAAAGCAAAGATGTTGAAAACTGTCTTTTTTATCCCCGATATTTCAAAATTGGTTCAGTAATTTACCCGGCTTTAATCGGTCATTCCTTCCCGTCGAAATAGGAGACTTTCTGCGGTAAGCTCTTTTCGAAAACCTGCAAAAACGAGCGAAAACAGCAAGCAAAATTTCCCTTTGTTCTCCTTCCTAGCAATAATGACATTTGGATGTGCTCATGTATTTTGTCCTCATGGGAGAATGGAATCCCCCTTGAATAAGTGATTCACACTAAGGGGAAGACTTTTCAACCCGCCAAAACGAAAGCACGTGCTAAAGCGTGCTAAAAGTCATCGCTGTGAGGTAAACACATTAGGGATTTTTCCTTGTAATTTTAGCACGTTTTTTAAGGTTTCTCAAAGGGACTCATTTTAGAAAATTGCCTACAGAATCTGAACGGAGTGACCGATTTTAGCCAGAAAAATTTCTAAAAGTAATTGAACATGTTAGCTATCTAATCAGATAATGCAAAATATAATTGCTTATATATTCAGGGGGCAGTAGCCTTTTAAACGCCGGGCGTTTTTTTTTTACTCACCCGGTAGTTCCTAAGATTTTGCTTCAAAATATACCCCTTTCTCAGCAAAATCATGGATGAGCGTGGTGTCATATTTTCATCGACACTGCAACTGCACCCACCGGGACTTTAGGTCTTTCCTTTGCTATGATTCCAGAAGGAGCATTCTTATATCGTCATTTTTTTTCATTGTTACAGCATTTGTCAAAGTACTCTTCTTGAGATTATTGCAAACGACATAAAGAACTAAAGTTCTTCCCTTCGATCTGTTCAGTTGGAAGAATTCGGCAGTAATATTTTACGCATGTAATTTTAAAGTTTTGCAAACATTCGAGCCCTATTATGCTCTCTTAAGGGAACTTCTTTTTACTGTCCCATTTTATGAACAAGAAATTCATTGTGAATTTATCCGAGGTTATGGGTCTCCTTCACGGAGACCTTCCTTAGTTATACAGCCTGTCTCATAAAAACCTTCCCAGTTTTTATCTCAAATATCTCAATTTAAACTCAAAAATGTTTTATTTGAGTTGCCAGGATGAGCAGGTCGAAAGATATTTGAGTTCAAAAATGTCAAGCTTTTTTGAGACACCTTGAAGGTAACTTGTGGACCGTTGCTAACAAATTTGCATAAAATCGATAGTTTTTATCATTCTGGAACAGGGACGTAGGAAGCATTTCAGATTTGGGGGCACGACACTTTGTGGGCACCTTTTTCTTTAACAAAAAGGGGGCATTTTTTACAAATAAGAAGGGAACTTCTTTGTTTGTTGCAAACTCTTGGCACGTGCCCCCAGTGACCCCCAGTTCCTACGTCTATGTTCTGGAAAGGTGCGACGGTTCTTAGAATATGTTAGGCAGTTGTTCCATTAGCGGCCCCTATAAGAGCGTGCAACAATTCTACTCCCTCCCGCCAGTTTCTGGGCTCTTCCAAGTTTAGCGTATTCATCAGGTACTCAATATAGTCACCATATTCGTTCTGGTCGTCATTGTCGATCAGTTGTGACCAAGCATACAGCCTCTCTGCTTCAGGAACTTCGATGAGAAGATTTGGTTGACCACCACGACGTTCTGGAAAAACATAAAGTGAATCTGGCCTTCCATGAACGGTGTCAAAGCGTGACCTGCGAATATAATGTGTGTTCCAGTGTTCCATAACTTGATTTAGATGTGACTGCAATAAGTTTGCAAAGCAATGCCACAGACACTCTCTTGATAGAGGGTCAGTCAAATCAACAACACCGGTTTCGCACAAATCCTTAAATAAATTCATCCACCAGGAAGAGTGACTTCTGCGGAAAAAGGACCACCATCCTTCAATTCTTTGGTTTCTTGGCGATGGAACGTAGCGATGCTGATCAGGATTATTGTGAAAAAATGAATGGATTCCTGCCATCAAGCCATTTTCTGTGCCAAGATCAGTTACAAGCTCGACAGGGCAACCATTATAACGTGCTACCGATTCAAGATAGTAAGCCGCAATGTTGCTTGGTAAGTTGTTTGAACGGGTTACAAAAAGCCACATTATCTTCCTACTCCATCCGTCTATGCACCCATGAACTGGGAACCCGTACGGCTTTAATTTGTCATACCCATCACAGTGCCATACTTGGTTCGGTCCTTCGTTGCGATATACTCTTCTCTGTAAACGATGAGACCGTCTTTGCTGTACACCATTTGGGTCTATTTCTCTCATTAGATTTTCCACTAAATTCCTTGGGACTGAAATACCTTGCATTTGGAGTTGGTGCCATATTGCACGATAACCCCTGGACGAGTTAGGACCATCCATTAATGCCCTTATCTCTGCGCGAACTAAATCTACATCATACTGACGATGTCTTCTCCTGAGACCAAGAATGCTCAAACGTCTCATGAGGGTTCGCAATGACATCCTCACACCATGCTCTCTGAACATTAGCATAGCTATCTCCTCGTACTCAAATCCTCTAGTGAAATAATATCTTATTAATTCACTGTCACGTTGATCTTGAGCATCCATCCTCGTAGGCCCATTCCGGATGCAGTTCCTAGCCCGTTCAATACAAAGGAGCTTGGCTTATGATTTTGCCGTGAAAATTTGTTTGTGCCATGAAACAGTGTTTGTTTGTGCCGTGAGAAAGTGTTTGTGCCATGAGAAAAGTGTTTGTGCCGTGAGAAAGTGTTTGTGCCGTGAAAAAGTGTTTGTGCCGTGAAAAAGTATTTGTGCCGTGAAAAAGTATTTGTGCCGTGAAAAAGTGTTTGCGCCGTGAAAAAGTGTTTGTGCCGTGAAAAAGTGTTTGTGCCGTGAAAAAGTGTTTGCGCCGTGAAAAAGTGTTTGTGCCGTGAAAAAGTGTTTGTGCCGTGAAAAAGTGCTTGTGCCGTGAAAAAGTGCTTGTGCCGTGAAAAAGTGTTGTATTTATGCCGTGAAAAAGTGTTTGTGCCGTGAAAAAGTGTTGTATTTATGCCGTTAAAATTGATTTGGTGCCGTGAACAATTGATTTTGCCGTGGCAGTTGTGGGCCACCGTAGATTAGGTCCACTTGAGCCGGCATTGATGGTTTCTGGAAATTATCAGGTTTCAAAGTACTCAAGAGTCTATTTCGAGTTTCTTTGAGGTCCATAACATTCTACTTGTTTGCCTTCCCGTGCTCATGTGAAACTTCCAAAGCAATATTTTGGAGCCTTCCCACGCATGGCTGCACTTTAACTGGAGTTCCTACCGACTAATGTGATTCAGGAAACAAGTGAAAATAAAGCGATCCACCAGCGATCGCAAAGATCCAGATAGCTGGATTCGTTCACGGCGATCCAAACGATTGTAACGATTATACGGAAACCAGGCATAAGACAAAGGTTATAACGAACGATAGGCTCAATTTTTCAAAGTCAAGAAACTGTTCTACGTGGATGTAAAAAGCTAACAAACAGTTTACGGGACCCTTCAACTGTTTGTTAGGTTTTTACATCCACGTAGGGAGCTTTACTTTTCCCAAGTCACTCAAAAATGTTTTGACAAGGCAGTAGTAATAGCAACTATCTTGACGTTGTTCTACGTGCGAACGGTTTCGTATAAAGGCTAGGTGTAGTCATTGATGTAGAGATAATTAGCATTTTAGTTGTGAATAAGTTACAATGGATTTTGAAAACTCGTTGTTGCGCATGATGTATCTTATGTATGTATGCGCATGATGTATCCGGATAATGACTAAGTTAAGTTTTCGGATATGTTGTACAGTAGTACCCTTTTTATTTGTAATAAATTAGTGCTTTACGTGTGTTGGGCTGTCTTACAATTAGCTGACAGTGAGTGTTGCCTGGCTATTAAATAGTTTTAACAAAGTTGTAACCAAATGCAGTAACCGTCGGTGGAAAATATATTGCTATGTCCGTCGTAAAAGCATTGGTGTTTTACTTGAGTTCAGTTTCTGTGGAGCAGCGAAGGTTCCCAGTCGTTCAAGGTGCCTGAAGCGTAAACTTTTATTTCTGCAAATGATGGGCAGTTTCGAACGATAAGGAATCTTCTTTAACTTCTTTGATACCTCAATTCGTGTTCATGTTCGCTAATTGGAAGTACAGTAGAAACCCGCATAAAAGAACCTAGGTTTTCTTTGGCAACCTGAATAGGTTTTTAATTAAGTGGCTGTTATTATATATTCCAGTCTGCAAGGTTCTTAAAGAGGTTCTTATATACAATATACACCTTGCACACATTGATACTGTTTTCAACACAAGAAATCAAGATATTTTTTGAGAATTCCTTGAGAATTCTTCACAACATTTTTGGGTTAGAGTCATCGTTAAAAAACTGACAATCTTTTGTACCACTGAAGGATTCTGATTAGAATGTTAAGAATTCTTAAAAGTTCTTGTGAATTCTGAGGACATGAAACCTGTTATATAAGAACCTCCCCCAGTTTCAGCCTCTGAGATGTTCTTGTTTAGGGGGCTTAAAAAATTGAATTTCAGCCTCAAGGTTCTTATAAAAGTAGGTTCTTATGTGGGTTTCTACTGTATCAGCTGATGACGTGATTTTGTTTGCAAATGACAAGGATAATATATGGAAATCCCACGGAAAGATATTTTCATCTGATCTGATCCTTGAAAGGTTGCAGTTGAAGGAAACAATTTCAGCTGAGCTGAACGAAGTAATAAATGTTGTCTCTACAACTGATGCGATTGGAAAGGCATTTCTATTGAGAAAACGTTCATATCACTTTGGAAATATATTAAATCTTGTATACTTTCGTGAAGGCCTGATTTTGTGGAAGCGGACCAGCCCGGCAGACGCCCTGGCTGATTTGCCGAGATGGAATTTGGGGCCTGATTATATTGAAGCCGGCTGGCTCAGTAAACGGGCTGGCTCGCTTGCTGAGACCGAATTAATATTGGTATTTTATGTGAAATGAGCCGCGACACGTGGGAGAAAGGAAACTACACATGCAGCATTGTGCGTATTCAGCCCGCTTACCGGGCTGGCTCGTTTTGATGTGATACATGGGGACGAGCCAGCCCGTTTAAGTGAGCTGGCCTGCTTGCATGAAAGCAAGCCAGCTCGCTTGCCGGGCTTAGCAACTGGTATTTTATATGGAATAGACCATGGACATGAGCTCGGTAGCCCCGTCAGTCTGCATTGATTGCTTTACAGGGGGCCGTGCAAAAATACATATAATTTACAAATTTAAAACCTAATCCTAATTAATTTACAATTGTGTTTACAAAAACGAAAAAAGAAATCAAATGAATGTACATAAAAAAGATCTTTAACCCTCTACTACGTCTTTAAGCCTCCTTTTGAAGGTAGAAAGGGAGGGTGCAAGTCTGACATCAGAGCTTAATTGATTCCACAGCTTAGGCCCACGAAATGATATTGACTTCTGCCCATTTGCCGTTTTGAAGAGAGGAACACGCAAGTCAGCTTCGGTATTTCTAAGTCTCATTGTGTTAAGCGCTGAGTTCTTTACAAACAGCTCGGAAAGATATTCAGGCGCAAGACTATTTGTTGACTTAAACATTATGGTCGCTGTTTCACTTAGAATAATGTCCGAGATTGTTGGCCACCCCAGCCTTTTAATCAGACCAGTTGCTGAAACATGATAGCTGCTATTCGTAACAATTCTGGCAGCTCGATTTTGCAGTCTTTGGAGGGCAATCTTACAAAATATTAGATTGCTGAAAAATGAAACAAGGTATCAAACAATTTAAAACAACATACTTTATCATTCAACAGTGCTATTCATTTGCATCAATAAAAATTTCACTCCGAATCACCTTTAAGCTGGCGGGAAAAGGTGGGTGTAAAATTCTTACCGGGAATAGAAATACGGGAATAGACAGCTTTATCTCGTAGCCACAATAAATAGGCCAAAGAAGCGCCCATAAATCCATTGTTTCTTTTTCTACACCGGATGGCATGTGTCAAAATTGTCGAATACAATAGATTATTTTTTTTTTACCTGGCCCGGGCCAGCTTTTAACCATGTCGCTTCCCATTAAAGGGAATGTAAGCATATTAAAGTGGCTCAAGCCAAATACAGCCAAATCTGACGCAGGTCAGTTACCCAAATATGCTGTTGCACATGTTACGGCCTGTTATCATAAGTTTATTTTTATCAAAGGCTTATAACCGTTACCCATCAAGGACCGAGATACAATGTTTTGCTTGAGGGGGCCAAAGGCAAACCAGGCAACCGAAGAGAGGTAAAATCTTTAAGGGGGTCTGGGGGTACTCCTCTAGAAAAATTTGAGGCCAAGCCGTTCAGACTGGGTTGAACGGTGCTAAATTTTTTTGTCAATACAAACTGACTAAACGGGTGAATCTATGTTAGGATTGAAATTGTAAACATTCCCCAAAAAAGCTTAATTCACCCAAAAGATTCTGTAGAGCTATAGCATCGTGTTTCTGTTGTGAGACAAGCTTGTTGTTGGACATACAGCCTAAGAGCTTCCTAGACTAAAGGAGAAAGATATTAGCACATATGGAGTATACCTATCATATATTCTGATAAACTAAGATAATAAAAGAATTAAAGATATCTGCAGAAATTATTGAAATTTTTTGAGGGGGCCATGGTCCCCCTGGACCCCCCTGTATCTCGGTCCTTGTTACCCATTTCAAGTCATGTGATCAATCTCTTGATAAAATATCCTTTGATTTCTCCTACATATTTCGCGCCATGCAAAGTTGTGCCATGTTTACAAAAAGTAGGACAATACTTAAACTTCGCAAGGGTATGGTCACATGAGTTGAAAAGGGTAAAACAAACCTTAGCCAATTCGCTCTATTTATCTCCAAAACTTTTTGAATAATTTTCGTTTTTTTTTCGTTTTTTTCCCTCTTTTTTTAGCTTGGTAGTTGATCTACAACGTTGCAAGTCTGATTGAATAATTAGGCTAGAATTTTCTGCGATGTGTAGAATGTAAACAAGTGCACAGAGCTGAAGTACTATGACCAGTACATTGGAACATGAATTAAAATTTCCACCGAAACACTCACAAAGGGGCGCTAGCACGCTATCATATAAAATCTAACATCAAATGTTTCGAAAATATTTTCATTTAAAAACAAAGGCTGTTAACGAAGATGTTTTCAAAAGGATTACATGTCGTCTTCGTTTCTCTCAAAATTTGTGGTGAATGTGTTGCATTGTTAGGCAAAAAAATACTTCTCACTGCTGGTCTTCGCTTGGGACATCGAAAAGGCATCACAGCATGCAGGCCCGTAGCAGCTATTGGGGCCGGTCGGGCCCGGCCCCCCCCCCAATGATTTCCAAAAGTTGCATTTTTTCATTCTTCATATATAACGTAAAAAACTGATTGAACCAACTATGAAATCACTCTCCAAAATGTGTTTCCTTGCGCCCTCCCTCTTTCAGTACTGTCAAAGTCCCCAAGGTAAGATAGGAAGATAAGTATAAAGCACTCCAATTGGGAATCTAGAAATGGGAGCTTTTTTGCACTTTCCTTTCCTAATTAAACATTTCAAGCAATCACCAACGGGCTTCTTGAAGTGTGTATTGCAAGTCAAGGCCTATCTTCGGTCAACAACAACAAACCACCGCCTCAACAACCAATGTGCAAAAAGACGAAGTTGATCAACCCAACCCCCAGCATCTCAAAAGAATTCGTTGAAGATTCCGATGCAAGGAAATTTAATTTTAGAAAGATCAGCCCTTCTGACATCAGAAGCGCTTTGTCAAGTGACACGAAAAGTACCCAAACTTCACAATCACAGACATCAAACTACGAGAACTCGCGACGCGTTTGACCAAGTATTCTTGTTTCGTAGTTTAGTTCATTAAGCCTGTTTGAAATAGGTCTATATTTCGATTCATAAATTTCCTATTTCGCCTGCGGACCTCCGAACATAAAAATTACCTTTCAGCATTCACAGAGGGATGTTGCCAAAAAAAACTGGCCATGGCTCGAAAATTTTTTCCGGAGCTTCCTGTCTTAACCGCCAATTGGTGCCCCTCCAATCTGAAAAACGCTCGGCCTGCAGCATGACATCGTCTTATTTGAGCAATTCTTCACTGCCTTCATTGGTGCTTGCTTCTCAAATTAGGACACTCCCCACCTTTCAACTGTCTTTGTCACAAACCAGTAGAGCCTTTTCTTGCGCTCAAACATCGCCTTTCTTCGGATAGACTCATTGCCAGAGCGGTTGAGATTGAGTACGTTTATGTCGAAGGGTTTCGAGCCGCTAGAATTCACGATGACATGTCAAAAAAAGCTCCAAAGTCCAAAGAGATTGTCATTGTTATGATAAATGCTGATTCCCTCAGGAGCCAAATTATCGGTCCGTGGAGAGGCACAGGCAGTTGTTCTAAAGCCCGGTTCACACCAGGTCGTTTGTGTGGCTAAGGTCGTGCAGAAAGACCCAAAAGACAAAGAACTCAAGTTGTGAGCCTTTGTCTTTGTGTCTTTTTGCACGACCTTAACGACCCAAACGACCTAGTGCGAACCAGTGAATCGCACCGGTGAGAGTTGGTCTCTTTAACAGCTATTTTTGTGAAGAGTAGCACTATAACGCTAACTTCAAAAGGTCGATCCCCACTGGACAATTTTCGGGACGACGATCGTCATAAACATTCAAAGCAACACATGCGTGGAAGCGTGGAAGAACATTTCTGATTGCCGCCTATTGAAAAACTGCGCTGGTTTTTGTTGTGTTTACTTCTAGATTGTACTCTCCAATGCAGAGGTTCTGGTTCCTCAAAATGCCTGGCAGAGCGAAACTACTGCGAAGGAGCGCGCGAGAAGAAAGACAGTTTTTCTTTTCTCGTTTTTCAATTTTTCATGAACCTCTGCGTAGGAGAGTATCTAGATTGTATTTTCTTAAAGGCATTAAAGGCAGTCTGTCCCGTTCGAATATAAAGATCTCTATTGTACACTCGAGAGGGAGGTGCTAATTCGCTTTATCCAAAGAAATCAAGGTCATAAGGACTCAATGATGCATGAATTTAGCTCGAGCGTAAATAAGATAAATGAAGCCGTTGCTAAGGTCAATTAAACCAAAGAAATTCACTATGATAATGCAAGGACTAAGAAGTCTTTGGTCTCCACTGCTAATGACTTTAGCACTATTATGCGATAACAATGGGCCGTCAGCGGTTTGTCAGCAAAATTCAGGACAGCGTTAACGCTCAACTATTTATGTGGACTCAGTTCCTTTACTTGAGCTGGTATCTTAGCACAATTCGATCAATTTGTACTTTTGATCAATTTGGATCATATCATGATTTCTTTTGGGCCTACTTTTTACCCAGCAGCGCGCTGGCAAGTTCTCCAATCTTAGATGCGTGCGATTTAGATTGTCAAAGTTTTGGTACCTTTCTTGTCACTGGACAAAAGGCTTCTGATGTCAACTTGGCTGAACTTTCTAAAATTACAGTTTCTTGCATTGGAGTCTACAACGAGTTCTTTAGTTGCTGTTGACCTAATAAGATAGGTCTTGACTCGCTATACACACTTCCGAAGCCTCTTGATGATTGCTTGAACTGTAGTAGGAAAGGAAAGTGGAAAGAGATTCCCAATTAGAGTGGTTTATACTTATCTTCCTATCTCACCTTAGGGGATGTTGACAGTACTGAAAGAGGTAATAGGGCACGAGGGAACACTTGTTTGGAGAGTAATTTCATTGTTGGTTCAACCAATTTTCTAGATTATATATGATGAATGAAAGAAATGCAACTTTTGGAAATTATTGGGGGGGGGGAGCAGGGCCCGACCGGCCCCAATAGCTGCTACGGGCCTGTTCCTTTGTCTTCTGGGTCACAATGTCACAGTACGAATGAGTTCCTACGCAGCTTGCGAAGGAGCATAGAGAAAGAGTCATCACATGAAGAGGCATCACAATTATCTTCTGATTAAAAAAATAATTATTTCACAGATAATCTATGCACGTTTGTCCATAGGGACAACAACTGTTATTGCACGTAAGGTCAATTAATTTACCCAAACAAGAACATCCCTCTCTCTTTCGCAGAGGCTCTCTCTACGGCGGAGAATGCTTATAGCTAAGTGATTGCACTGTAGCATTGGATACATCTTTTAGAAGTAAGCACTGCTCATTGAGAAGAGAAACATGACCTGATTCTGATTTATCGGTGTCTCGGACTTGATGGACCTGCTATAACACTATTTGCTAAAGTCCGTCTGACGGACCATTTGCTTATTTCCTGGATCAACTATTCCAGCATGCTGCATTTGTGGATCCAGGAAGAGTAAGGCCAGGGGTCGGTCAGAAGGACTTCAGCAAATAGACTTGGAGAACACCCTTATTCGAATAAACTGAATCACTTAATCGGGTAATGTTTCTTGGCATTAGGATTTTTTTCTTTTTCGAAGAAGAGACTGCTGCTTTGAAAATTACCAAGAAATATCAAACATACTTCAATACTTTAGCTATCAGAAAACGCAATTGCTATCCGTTGCTATCATTGTCGTGCAACTACCTTTGCTGTAATCATTTTTTTTAAATGAGGGAACATTCCTTTAGTCACACGTATAACTGTGTGCTTTTGTAGTTGGGTGCTTTTCAGGTGACCCCTAAAAGTTAATTTACGGAGATAAATAGCTAACTGAAGAGCTGCGTATGCATGTCTATTGATTAAACTATTGTACAGTAATCCCCGCATATAAGAACCAACCAAAATAAGAACCAAGAGGCGGTTTTTCCTAAATTATGTGCCTTGTAATTAACAACCTGTTTCAGTTTGATGAAACATAGGTTCTTATTGCAGGGGTTGCAAAGTTGATCTTTGATTGCAGTTATTAAGCTTATTGTGCTTATTGTGGTACCAATTGGCTTTGAAAGCTTTATTTTTCACCCCAATTACTTATTAGGTCCAAAAGAACCTTTCTAAAACAAATAATATCACTGAACATCTTAGTGGGGCTCTTAAGGAGACTGTATGAGGCACCCTTCAAATAAGAACCTCTATACCCTGAAATTAGTCTTAGTACCTTTGAAATAAGAACCAATTTTCAGCCTGGCTCCCGAAAAGGTAGGTTCTTTACTGTATTGGATGATTTCGACATCGCTTAGCAAGAGGAAGAATTACATGCGTAGGTGTTTTCTTTGTCATTACCCTCTACATAACTCCGTCAACTAACTTTAAAATACAAAACATTGTTTGAATCATCTATAAATAGTTATAATCACATTTCTTTGTTAACTCTGTCGTTTATGGTACACCAAAATCTTGCGACAAATATTAACCAATGATACCCCCTAAGTTGCGTATTCATGGCCTGCCTAGAATCACATTCTTTGCTCCTCTATTCATTGACGATTTTATAAGATTGACCGATTTTAACTAGCAACACAAAAATTATCAACATGAAAAAAAAGGATAATTCTATTTTTTCATGTTAGTGACACCTTCAGTAAAGCCTTGGACTTTCAACAACACAAAGCCATCTGACGAAACAGACATGTGACTAAATACAAACAAATCCAGAATCACTTTCCTTTAGAATGCAAAATTATAATTAACATCATCAGGGGTAAATATTCTTATCCTTTTCTACCGAGTGAGCCGAAAAAACTTCACAAGCTAAATCATAACTGGCTCCCTGAAATCAAAAACTATTGTCAAATGCTTTCTACAAAGTGTTTCAAAAAAAATGCAACCCACTTTCATTCGAGATTCTTCAGGAACTGACAAGATTTGAATCAATTCGAGGCATACCACCAGAAAGTACAATCTATCTTCTTTCCAATGATATCCAGGTTGGGTGAATTAATTGAAATTTTCATTGCTTAATTAATGTTTTCGTAAGCATGGCCAATTTTAGATGACGGAAAGTAATAGGGCATTTACATACACGATAATCCACCTTTGTGAGAGCATATTTTATCATTACCTACAAATGCATCTCATGAGGATGAAATTGTCTTTTTCCCTCCTCAAGGCATCACCTCAAGTGCTTCTAAGCCTGAAGCATTTTGACAAGATTTCTTTCATGGTTTTTACTGGAAAAAGGGGTTGATCTTGCTTTTGCAGCATGCTGTACTTGAAAGCAACGATACTTAAGAAATTATCAATTTAATGATAAATAATTCCATTAAAGTCTCCAAGCGGCATATCATTAGAAAGAAGAAAGATTGTACATTTAGGTGGTATACATTACATCTACTCAAATTGTGTCAATTTTTTGAGATTTTGAATCATAGTTGGGTTGCGTTTTTCTGAAACACCCAGCAGAACAGTATAGTTGAAAGGCTTAGCTATCTTTTGAGATGCTGCATGATCATTCTAAGCAGTGATTACAATCCTAAAAACCAGATTCAACGAAAATTTTGAATCTCGGTTTTCTCATTTCCCACCAGCACCTCTGAGTGTCATGACAAGGGGTCGCGGAATCGATTAGCGCTTCTAGCTATTTCTGCGATCCCAGCGCTTGGCGCTGAAAACCGCAACTTCACCTAGACTGATGCCTTTTCGTCCCTTGTTTCCCTGCGTTCCTTGGTCAAGAGGGACTAATAACATTACCCTGAAATAGTGGGCCCACTTTAGGCCCGCGTAGGGTGGTTCCGTATTCACCAATCAAATCGCTAGAATTCAGTTTTTAACCAATCAGGGGCCGCTATTCAAAATGTTGTTGTTGTTGCTCTTAAAGAACGGTTGAAGAAGCCTGGAGTTCTTGCAGCTTCGATGGATCTATTTTGCTTCTACAGAGGAAGATTACTGTCTGAAAGGTAGGCATTTTGCGTTTTGTACGTCAAGACAACATCATTCTTTGTACTAAAAGTTTCCTTTTCAATATTCGAGCTCTTTAAACCAGATTTTGAAGCGATTTTGTTGAGTGTACGAGAACTCCCACCTGTTTAGGCCATTTTGAAAAAGTGGGCCCATTATATAAGCGTAATATTATGAGTCCCTTTTATTGACCAAGTGATATCAGCAAATCAAAGAACGCAGGGAAGCAAGGGACGAAAAGGCATAAGTCTAAACTTCACCTTCACCTTCATTTTGAGCGAAATATTCACCATCACCTTCCAGTCAACATTTTGTGAAAACTCTTTGTGAAAGATTTGCATTTGTCAGGGGAAAATACTTGTTTGCAACATGATTAACCTGATGAAGAGTAATGCTCGAAATGTTGTAAAATATTACTTCTTAAGTACAAAGTCGTATTTTTTAAAAGAATCAAATGTTTGCAACATGATTAACCTCTGTTACTCATTCAAATTTCATGCTCCAAAGCAAATTTCGAATTCAGCTTTTTTCACGTCTTTCAAATATCGACTAGAAAACGAGGGAATGGTCCGAGAAATGAATGAATTTCCATATTTTTGAAACTGTTTTTTTTTTCGGACAGTCGGCAGATCATAAACTGACCAAGCAACATCTAAAAAGATAGGGGAGCCTTTCAGCTACAGGTTGATACCTCTTCATAAGATCTAATTTCAGGAAAATATGTGCGATCTACCTCGTGAAGTTTTGTTTTTTTGGGTTACCCGGTAATTTCGATCGAGATATGATTCTTGTAAACAGAACAAAGGTTATTCTAAATAATTTTGTTTTCTTGAAATTCTTCCGTCATTTCTTCCACACAAATTGGGAAATATTTAGCAAATACTTTTGCAAGTCAATGTCGAGTCTGTAGCACTTGAAGTGACTCTGCTTCCCGCTCTGATGAGTACGGAAGCCATTGTTCAGAAATCACCCCCTCCAGAAACTTACCATTTGCTTTGGAAGCAATCGGTCGGTCGAAATTCTGTAAAAATATGGCATTACTCATATTCTTGACAATAGAACGATATATTAACTGATATCGTTTGTTTCACGGCTCCGGAGAAGGCTCAAATCTGCCCCAATAATTCAAAGATTTTAAACAATCTTTTTACTATTCACGCCACGTGTTCATGGACAAGCGCGCCAAATTTGAAGTCAAAAGCTTTGCCAGTTCTTCCGGATTGAAATTCAAAGTTTGCTAGCCTACTGGACAACAAACACTAGCAACGCCGGCCAATCACTTCTATCGATTGGCAAATGCGACAGAATGAGTGAAGCGTTTGGCAGAACGTGTGAAACAACTCAGCATTCTGTCGAGACTGATAGTGCAAATCTATCTTTTTCTTACAGATCTGTTTCTCTTGCATTAGCTATGGAACATCATGCTTGAGTCCGAAGGCGAACAGAAAGAAAGATGTTTGCAAAGCAGTGTGCAACTGAAAACGATCAAGCAAGTTCCATACATTGTAAAAGCTGGTCTTCATATGTAGCATTTGATCGTATTCCATCGCATTTCATCGGAATTCTGGGTCTACGATCACTACTTATTTCCGATATTAGAAAACCAAGAAACAAGGTAACCTAATTCATCCTAATTCGTCGCAGTTCATTGCAATTCGTTGCAACTGATCCTAGCGAATCAAAATTCAAAAGATTTTGTTTTCTGCGACGAAATATGATGAATTCCGATGAACTAAGATTCTCTATTTTCACATCATTTGACAATCGCAAATATTTACATCCAATAAATTACAATGAAATGCGATGAAATGCAATGAAAAGCGACATATGAAAACCAGCATGAAACAAATGCAACATTATGCAACAACCCCCGTTGTGTTCGTGATTGCATCATGGTGCATTTGATTAACGCCTAATGTTCAGTTTCAAACATAATTAGCAACCTGTAAAGAAGAATATTTACCCCCTGACTTGGACACAGTAGCGGAGGAAATTCTCCAATTCACTTTGTGTATTTATTCACTTTTAACCAACTCAGCTTTCGATATATGTGCATGGTTATTAGTCTCTACGATGTCTGTTGCTCCGTATGATTGCTTTTCGAATCCTTTCATGATGTCATTAACTGTTCTTCCTTTTGTTTCTGGCACGAAGAAGTATGTGAAGAGCCAAAAGAGTAGTACCAATACGATGAAAGGGACGAATGTGTAGGGTTTGATTAGTTTCTGTAGAGAAGAAACAATGAGTATTAGAAATAAATCCCCGTTTGAACACACACACGCCTAAAACCCGACACGGGCATAACACACAAATATGAGAATGAAAAAGTTCAAAAAGCTAAAGTCCAAAACAAATGCACTGATAGTCAGTTCCTATTCTGTCTTTGATGTCTTTTTAGTCTTCTCTTTTTGTTTTCTTCTTTCCTCTCATTGTCTATCTTTTTACACGTATTGCTGATTAACCTCCGCCACTCTATAGAGTGGCGGAGGTTAATCAGCTATGGCCTGTCCGTTGCAACGCCTTTCCATGTGTGAAGGATCCCACCTCTTTTCAGTATATCTTTCATTGTGTCTTTGTACCTCAAACATGGACGACCAACTTTTCTTGTACGTTCAGCGAGTTCACTATATAACAGGTTTTTGACTGATACTAGACTTATGACGATGAGTCCCTTGTATCCTCGCCGTAAGCCTTGGTCAACAGCGACTCATAATAAAACAGTGAAAAAGCTAACTCTATTTTCTGCAATCATCAATGGCATTACGATTGAATCATGGTTTCGAAACTCAGAACGTAAGAACACCCTGGGAACGAGGTTGGAAATATTTTCTGTCTCATCTCTACTCTTACTGGACTAACGATTGCTGGACAAGCCCTCAGGGGGACTTCTATTGGTATGTGACAGGGGGGGGGGTCAGACACAGTATATTTTTGAAAAACCCAAAAACATACCGGGTGTCCCAAAAAAGGGGTAACAGATTTGATCAGGGATAGTGCTAAGAATTTAGCTCCAGTCAATTGGAACATCCTTTAGACTAATCCTCGATAGTTAACTTGAAGATGGACACCTTATTTGTTGATATTGGAGCATTGAAAGTAGATATTTCCATCTTGAAGGTACAGATTTGTCTTCACCTCCAAACCAGAGCTTTTAGGAATTGGCCTAAAGTGCAAACGCACGATATTGGGTAATCTCCACAAGGATAGGCATTACGTTGAAAGTTTGAGGAACGATTTGCGTTCTTTCGTGCACATTTGTATACAACTGTAAAACTGAAAACTGAAAAACATATGAATGAATATGGCCATTAAGGAATATCTTTCTCCAGTCAAAATGCATTTACAAAAAAACAAACAATTTAAGAACGTGTGAGCGCTTCCAAGGATGTTTAGTCCTTTGGGTACAAGCGACGATTTTTTGTTTAGTAATAATTTCATTGATAACAAATACATTTTATTCAAACAAGGAAGATTTTTTCACACCCAAGGGAATCATTTCGGTAAAGAATGACTTGTATTTGACAGAAGAAATTCAAAGCTTTCCCAGAAGGAACAGAAACGTCTCTTTGGGGACAAATTTGTGAGTTTGGTTGTCAAGTTCTATTTGGATTACTACAAAGAATTTATCCGAAGCACGAGGATCCTTGTGTGTACTTCGCAATGATTCAGGAGATTCAACAACAAGCGAGTTAACAGCTTAGGCCAAAGCCCAAAAGCTCTGGCTTGGAGGTGTAGGCAAATTTAGGCTTTCAAGATGAAAATGTCTACTCTCAAAGCTCCAATATCAACACACAAGGTATCTATCTTCAAGTAAACTATTGAGGAACAATCTAAGGCTATTTTCGACCGATTCGAGCTGAATTCTTAGCGCTAGCCGTGATCAAATCTGTTACCTTTCTGGGACACCTGCTACTAAATTTTGGACATTTTTAAAGCCAAAAATATACTCAAAGCTTTATGGTACATGAAAACGGCTTTACAGCATTTTCGGCAACTGTCCCGCAATTTTTTGGCGAAAAACTCAGCCTAGCACTCACCTTGCCGAATTTTCTCGTCAGCAACCCCAAAAATATACCGATTATGCACCAAATAATGTACCCAAGAGTATGCTAAACAACGTTTTACGAACCCAAAAATGTCTGACATCCCGTCACTCAATAATAGGGAGTCCCCCTCTGGGGACAAGCCCCAGAAGTAATTTTGAGATGTCTAACATGGGCAGGTTTTGAACATAACTCTAAACAGGCCACAAATTTTGCAGGTGGGAACCCTAGCTTCCTGAACAATAACTTTATTACCAGGCAGAAGCCAAGGGGGAAAACAGCCTAAGCTTTTGTGGCCTGTTCGATATTTTTCTGCGCATAAACACATTAAAATATGATGTGCATCGAAGATAAGAACTTACCTGTAAGCCTGGGAATATGAGACCAACAATAAATGCAGAAAACCAATTTACCATGCCAGAAACGCTAATTGCCGCTGGCAAAGGACCTTGAGAGAATAACTCAGCAACAATGAACCATGGGATTGGGCCTAAATAAGACAAAGAAAATTACACAAGACACAAGGGCAGATTTAATGATATAAGATCCATGATATTTATCCGATTAAAAAAGGGCGACAAAGCCTGATTTGCACTAGGAAATATAAGAGTCGTATTAATCATAAGAAACACGATATTCAAATTTTGTGATATTTATGATCCTTCAGAATTTACTGTTTTCGCTGTATCATAACAATCTCAAGAACTGCATCATAACGATCGAATTTAAGTATAGTTTCTGTGCTCTTAAAAACAAGAGTACAAAATACTTTGGTCTTCTAGCTTTCAACTAGAATTTGAAACACTTAAATACGTCATTTGCTCGTGATGAAATGATCCAATTTCAAAATCCCTTTTTCGCAAGCATAATGACTGAATCAGTACCACAGCTTTCCAAGTGATAATAGGCAGCTTGGTTTATTTACTTTCTCTGCTTCAGTTATAGGCTGTACAAACCCCTGTGCTTAAAATAGCTGGCTGCTGCATCATCACTGTATTTGAATATTTGAAATGCAGAAACATAAGTTAGTTCCAAGAAAAATGGGAATTCCTAAAAACCTATTAAATAGGGTCTTGACATTAATTTTATGAATTTAAGGCCCCCCCTTCCTAAAACAGCTTAGACATCTAACGCTGCAAAAAAGCCCTATTTAGCACCCCTCACCACTAAACCCCTTCTCTAATAAGCCCCTCTCTTTTTACCCTGGGTACCAGACTCTCCCAAGAAAGAAATTTCTTTCTTGGGAGAGTCTGGTGCCCACGGTACTCTCTTTTGAGCCAAGATGTTAACTAAGCCCCTCTCTCTGTTAAGCCACACCCGCTTTATCAATTGCCAGTGGTTACAACAGATCTTCCATTTATGTAGCCAAAGAAACTTGTGTGCTAATTTTAAAGGTTTTGGATGAAACTTGTCTCGAATTTTTGTTTTCCAGCATTGTCATCGTCATTTGACTTTATCTGAAAAAGCCCCTCTCTAATATGATCCCTCTCTTTTAAACCCCCTTTGGAATCCACAAAATTAGATAAGCGCCCTAGGGGCTTAAAGTCTCACAGTCACAGCGTAAGGCTCAAATCTTTCATCAAATCTTTAAAATGGTAGCTGTAAAATTGTATCACACTTTTCTATGAATTGAACGACTTGAAAGGAACTTTAGATGATTTGCTGTAAATCTGCCGTGGCAACTTTTTTGACATCTCGACTATTTTCAAAATCGCAGCATTTTGGTTATTTTGAAAAAATGCATCGAAAATTTTGAAAAAATTAAAATCATCATAAATCTTAAACCACTTGAGCAAAATTGATACAATCTTCAAGAAAACGATAGTTTATGAAGGTCTACGATACGGTGGAAAGCAGACAGCTGTAGCCGTTCTGATAAAGGATTTAGAAATTTGATGACGTCACAGCCTCAAAATTTATAAATGCCACCATTGTGAAACCAATCAAGGTATCAAAAAATTGCCATGGCAGATTTACAGTAAATTACCCAAAGCTCCTTTCAAGCACTTTAATTAAGAGAAAATGCAATAGACTGTCAATATAAATGTGGTCATAGCCTCGCTTTTATCAGTTGCTTCTGATCACCACAAGAAACGGTCATTAAACCCTATTGTTTCCGCAGCAATATTTGCAAATTTTCAAATGAAATGTTCGATTGAGTGATGGTGGAGATTTTATCACTATTGTGCACATTCGAAAATACTGCAAAATGTATCGAAATATCGTTCGATTCAGATTCTGTTTAAAACTGCTAAGGACCAGCCGATGACCTTCCTCTGTACGGAAAGCAAACGAATGAATTAATAATTCAATAATTCAATAATTTAATGATTTAATGGCAGCCAATAATTCGTGCTTTCTTATGTAGCAACATTAAGACTTTAACAGAGCTTGTACGATAAAATCACTGGGGGACTTGATAAAGATCTATAAACAGGGTGACCCAAAAAACTTCTCCTGTTTGAAAAATCACTAAAAATTGAGGTGAAAGACCGATCATCAAATTTCTTTTTTGCCAGTCAGATCAAGGACCAAACTATAACTATTTTCCTAGATATAATCTCACATTGTGGCTCATTGGTAAGACCGACTATTTTTCTTCAAACGTATAGCCCAAAAATTAGGTTTTGCGACGTGTAATTCTGCACCTTTTGAAACCAGAGCTTTTATCAAACAAAAAATTATAAAACAAAATGGGAGCTTAATCCTAGTTTCATGAAGGAGATCTTTGTCGAAAAACACAGTCCTCATGGGTTAAGAGGCTGCCATAATCTACTGCTGCCACAAGCACGTACTACGAGTTATGGCTTAGAGACGATATCGTTTCTGGGGTGTAGATTATGGCAGGCTCTTCCCAATGACATGAAGCAATCAGATACCCTCTCCAGCTTTAAAAGGAAAATAAAAACCTGGAAAGGAGAGGAATGCAACTGTAGACTGTGTAGACCTTTCGTGGCTCAGGTTGGGTTCTTGAGTGGATAAATGTTGCATCGAAAATTTTAAAAGGAAACATTGTAAATTTCTGTAAAAACATGGTGAAAATCTGTACATATGTATATTCATAGCTATTTATTCTGAATGATAGATATTTTTTTCTTTGCTTTTTGAAAAATTTTAGTTTGTAGTAGGCTTGAATTAGCTTTTCTATTGCTACTTATGTATATGCCTACTTTAAATAAATAGTTAATAATAATAATAATAATAATAAAAATAATAATAATAATAATAATAATAATAATAATAATAATAATAATAATAATGATAATAATAATAATAATAATTCTTAATGAACTAGTGAAACCATGGAACTAGTGAAGACTGGGACTCAATGCAAACAAACAGTGATACCTTACCCCATTTCTGGGGTGGAAACACTTGAAGACAGAACTCGTTGTAAATAAAAAAGACATGAGAAATAATAATAATAATAATAATAATAATAATAATAATAATAATAATAATAATAATAATAATAATAATAATAATAATAATACTAATAATAATATCATTGTGAAATATATTTGGGTCATTTACAAAATACACCAAAAAGAAATCTTTACTTTAGATTTGGCAATCGATTTAAGTGATAGGACACCTGGTTCTTGCAATGCTGTGCGAAACATACCTGGTCCAAGCTGAAAGAAGAGAACCAGAATAAGGGTGAGGACAATTGAACTCCATTTTGCCCATGCATGAGCTTTCTGAAACATAAAAATACTGCAAGTTTAAGCCTGGTTTTCACGAAAATCGTAATTCATCGCCGATCATCGGTGATCCCACCCCCGATGTTCTGTTTTCATAAGAAATCGTTACCTTACAGCACCGGCGGTGATCGCCGATGTGCTCTGAAAAATAAAACTTGCTGACTCTGAAAAGTGATCGGCAATGGTCGCCGATGATCGACGATGCTCCCAAGAACTTCGTTTTCATAAATCATTATTCATCGGCGACTGTCATCGATGAGATCGCCGATGATCGGCGATGAATTATGATTTCAAGAAAAATAGGCTTTAGAAATGCATGCCACAGAAGAGTTTATCAAAGAATCGACAGACAGATGCCTACAGCTGTATGTCATAGACGACAAAGCTTTCCCAACGGATGGCCCGAATTGATCAATTAACTTCGGCTTGATCAAATTTTACCACTCAAATTCCAGCACTTGTTTCATAAATTATTTCGTAGTATGATACAGTATTTTGTTAAATTTATGCCGAAAATATGCCGAGCCGAATGTTTCACTTAAATATTTAGGCAATCAGCCAAATAACAATTTAAATTTGGATGATTGTTAATGGTTTCAAAAGCTGATTTCCCATTAGAGGGGAAAATTCTTTTTTTCGCACACACGCACACAAAGGATTTTCCCATGTGATGATGCTCGTTTGTGGTGGTAAATGTGAGACGTTTGTGCAAAAAATCCCACTCTAGGATTGGTCATACAACAAAAACATAAATCTGAACCTTATTAGCCGTTATTCAGCTGTTCCTCACTGAGCAGCCAAACTCACCAGCTAAATAACTAATTCTCAAGATTGCAATATCTGAATACAACTTGGTGAGACAACAAATTAAAAAGTTTGGCAGGTTGTGAAAGAACAAGTACGCTATCGATATTCAAAACTAAAGCGCTAATCGATCAGTCGCAGGCGAACAAATTTTGTTTGGCAAAATAATTTATCGATCATTTAGACCCGGAAATTAAGAAAATGCTGGCAAGGAGCATTTTTGGGAACAACAATTTCACATTCGATTCTGGTCGATGATTGACTTGCTATTGAAATTTATATTCAATGCAATTTTCACTTTCGGAATAGGAATTTTATGGACCCAAGAAAATTTACAAACAACTTACCCAAACAGTAACTTCTGCCCAAATTTTAGACTCCGACCACCCCTATCCTTGATATACCAGAAAAATCGCTGGGTCATTCCATAATTATGAATGAGGTTACACCAACTAAAAATACATCATACTTCATGGAACTTTCAGCCTTGCCATGGGCGCTTGCTATCCATTGTAAGGGGAAAAATGATATAATCACATAAATCAAAGTGTAGTTCTTCAAGAATGATCGTATTTAGTCAGTTTTCTCATGTTCAACAGAAATCTTATAACCCTTGGGTACTAATATGCCGATTCAACACAAAATGATATCTCACTTACTTCGACAAAGGCAACTGTCATTAGAATATAAAATATAAACATTCCTCCAAGTCCCCATAACATCAGTACACGCCGACCTTGAATCTCAACCAGCTTAACCTGCAAATACAAAAAAAGGAAAATTATTAACCTGAATCAAAAGTCTTTAAAAGACTCATCTACATCCCTATGACAATAAACTCTTGCACATAAAACTTATCACGGGATGACAATAAATTAATAAATCCGCTAACCAAGCAAGTTGAATGAGATGAGCCTATGCTTGCAGTGGACTTCATAACAAGGAACGGCTGACGGCTATAATAACCAAGAAGCTGTGCATAGCTTTTGGCTTAGTAAAACATTTATTCTGAAACTGTGGAGCTTTGTAAACGTGCAAAGCGTCCTACTCAGATCACATGGAAACCATTAACTGTTATGCTTTATAATTTTTGCTTTCCGGTAACTCACTCGATTTTATATCAGTTTCGATATTTGGCAAATTATTCATTTTCGCATCAATTTCCTTCACTTTTTATGTGGTGCATAGCAAATTTCCAACGCCAAGGCGCGAAAGGGAAAATGCGAAGGAGCCTTGCTTTGAGGTTTCCTTCCCTTTCGCTTCTGGGCAATGGTAGTTCGCTGAGCAGCACAATGGAATTCATGAGAATTAATATAAAAATAGAAAAAATAACCAAATAACAAAAGCAAGTGACAGTTAATCTGGTTTCCCTGTGTTCAGCCTACCTGTGTTCAGCCTACAGTCTACCTGACGCTATAAAAAGCTCACCATCTGTTGTATATTTTAAAAGATCGATAAAAGAATGGAAGGGTGAAAATTGTACATGCAAAAATTGCTGTTGAGAACAACATCTTGGAAATCCCTCCGCTAACAGTAATTATGTAAATCATGTAAATCGATGTAAATATACTTATTTTCTTTATATTATTGTAAATTTTTCCTTTGTAGATAGTTGGTTTGAATTAGCTAATTGTATTTATGCTATTGTAAATACCAACTATAAAGAATTTAATAATAATAATAATAATAATAATAATAATAATAATAATAATAAT
This sequence comes from Aurelia sp. 3 sensu Dawson et al. (2005), assembly GCA_964020215.1. Taxonomy (NCBI): domain Eukaryota; kingdom Metazoa; phylum Cnidaria; class Scyphozoa; order Semaeostomeae; family Ulmaridae; genus Aurelia; species Aurelia sp. 3 sensu Dawson et al. (2005). The sequence continues at coordinate 8,385,601 of OZ026591.1, forward strand.
AATAATAATAATAATAATAATAATATAAAAACACAACTGTTTATAAAATACGTTTCGATGATAAAATCTTCTTCAGATAATAATAATATCTTCTTCAGATCATAATTAATAATAATAATAATAATAATAATAATAATAATAATAATAATAATAATAATAATAATAATAATAATAATAATAATAATAATAATAATAATAATAATAATAATAATAATGTTCAGACGAAATTGCTGGTACTCTGCGCTTGCCCGATCGATTTCAAACCTGTTCTCACCACAACAACTATCAGTAACACTGCGAAGGAGACAGAAGAAGACGTTAAACACAAACCACAATGAGTGTCATGACAACACTAACAGCACCAACTCCTGTTGTAGCAGCTTGAGCATTGTAAAGACTTAAGCCAACATTCTGGAAGACATCCGTTGAGTAAAACAAGACCTGTACACAAAAAGTTATCAGTTTAAAATGTCATTAAAACTCGATTATCACACTGATCCAAACTTTTCTTTTTAATTTGTTTTGTTAAAGGATCTAAATACATTTAAGAATATAAAATCTTTGTTTCCAACACAATAAAGAATAGCATGTTGTTGGGTTCATGGGATTAATATGATGAGAAAGTTATTTAAGGCTATACGGTGCCCCATAAGGGCCAACTCTTTTCCCCTGCAAAAGTTTTGCTGTACATCTTTGCTTGCGTAAACATAAGATCCTTTTGGATGATTACAAAGTCCGTCCTGAGCTAAACAAGCATAAGAATATCTGATTATTGATTTCTTCATAACCCCAAATGATCGTTGATTCTGTTTTTTGCTACAGTCAGAGAGATGAGTGTTGCTGCTAAAGTCGCCTTCAATGGAAAATCGAGCGCCTAGTATAAGGACAAGAATCGCCTCAAGGTCAAAGGCAATATTTTGGTCTTTATGTCAAACGAGAATGATACGCAAAAATCAAAAGTCATTACCCCTAGTTTGCTTGTAGTTCGTGCACAAAACTATTGGTGCATCTGTGTCAAATGAGATGTCATGTGAGATTTACGATAACGCAAAATTACTTATGCAGAACCCTACAGAACGTTTCAGTTGTTGCTATTCGCGGGCATCTAATTTGAGACAAGCAGTCACGAAGATTCCTCTGTGCAGAATGATATGCATGAAGATGTTTTGGTTCAGTGTGATCACGTCCCTTCCCCCAGTCCATGGCGCCATTGCTTGCTGGGATTCTGCACCTTTCGTCTCAGCTTCACCTGCGATGATTGCATCCGTTGCTGTGTAGGAGGGGGGTCCTTCTACCTTTGGTTATGCTGCAAATGCTAGCCTCTGTGCAGGCCGCCGGTTACATCATCCTCTAAAGTTGAGTTATTTGCATAATGAGTACTATCAATAAGTGGCTAATGATTCGTTCGTTCTGGAAAACGATTGTTTTGACATAATTAAGCTGCTAATGAAGTCAAGAACGTGCCAGTTCTGGGTGAATTTGTTGCTGTGCCAGGGTAAACATCCTAGTAATTTATCCATCTTATGGTGTCAAATCTGTCTAACATGAAATAAGCCGACGTCAAATGTTGCTATAGGATCGCGGGAAACTTCTGTCTTGTATGCGCTTTATGTGCGCTTTCTTTATTTCAGTGCCAATTAGCAGAGATAAAACGTTAATCAATTGCTTTAACGAGCGTGACGGAAGTGGGTTTCTTTCTGACTGACTCACTGACATCGAAGCCCCTTCTTAGATTACAAAGTGGACTTTGTAATCAAAAATTGAAATACTTGCGCAAAAATGAGATTATCGCGCGATAAATTCCAAATTATCACGCGATAAATTCAACATTATCGCGCGATAAATTAGCAATCTATTGTGCGATCATTCTGAGTTTATACACTATAGACGGGGGGTAAAATTTACCTTTATTTTTACGTTCTTTCCATGGACTTAGCATGATACTGTAAATCATAATTACTGTACATCCAACTGCCTGTCCTTGATTTAACCGAATGATTTCATTTACTTTTTGTTCAAAAAACATTGAAATAAAAGTCTCCTTTGTTTACGAGTATGAATAACTCAAAGTCAAAATGAAACTGTTCTCTTTCAATGCAAACACATAAGAATGAACAGATTTGCACTTTGGAACATTCGACCAAAAATCCATCCACCTGCACTGAATTAGGAGTGAAGTGGAGCTCTTTTTATTTCGCCATATAAGTTATCATCAAAACTGGAAGTTAGTTTCCTATTTACTTATAAATACAAAACAACGAAGCATCAGTGACGTTGCACAGAGGCCTTTTGGCGTCAAAGTAAAATCCAGGGAAATAGTGAAATAAAGAGAATTTTCTTGAAAGTTTTGACTGAGAAATTAAACAAGTCATGAAGAGAAATTGCCCCAACTGGGCATTACCATTTCAACAAGTATTCAATTCTTGAATACATCTTCTCACTCGTACTGTCCTTGCCTCAAGAAAGGCAGTTTAATTTGAACTGTAAATCGTTCATATTGATAAATAGGTTTTTTTACATTTTCCATTTTCATCAAACAAAAGATATAGGAAATTTAAACTGACAACATAAGCAGTTAAATTGTGCAATTTAAAATATCACACAGAGTCTTTGAAAACAACATCATGCTAAAATCATTTAACCCCCGTTTATTTTATTAACTAAATTCAACAATTATTGAGCGATAAATTGCTAAATTATCGCACGATAATTACGCGCGATAATTACGCGCGATAATGTTGAACAACAATCCAGAACAGTTGGAATTTGACCGAAAGTTATAGGGTTTCTACCTTAATGACCCTTGGGATAGTCATGGGTTCTTGCTTCCCGGGTTATCGTTCTTGTTATGTAGTTTAGTAGTTTGTAGTCCAATAGTCTTAAGTACCTCGTTTTGTACATTTTTATATTGAATAAAAAAAGACAAAAATTTATCACGCGATAATTTGGAATTTATCGCGCGATAATCTCATTTTTTGTGCAAGTATTTCAATTTTTACGCAAGCAAAGATGTACAGCAAAACTTTTGCAGAGGAAGAGTTGGCCCTTATGGTGCACCGCAAGGCCATTGTGGAATGGTATTGACAAAAAATCATTCAGACTTGTTTGACACATGTTTGTAAGCGCTTTGCTGATTCATTCGCATTTGCCAATCGATAATCGAGCTTCCTAGACTAAAAATCAGATTGCGAGATTTGTGAATTGTTACTGTTGCGGCAAATATGATTTTTCGATTCGATTAAAGAACTGATAATATTCGGACGAGATTCGAGATTCGAAGCCTTGATTCCATCATAATTCGATTGATGAAGGCAAAATTAGGGTCAGCTTTTTCACTGTTTCATCATGAGTCCTGTTGAACGTTGTTTGCCGCAGGGATACAAAGGACTCATCGTCATAAGCCTAGCCTTTTTCAAACGGGCATTGTTTTTGCTGAATCACTCTGTATTTCTTTGTGAAACATTGTCTTTGCAGCCAAAAAGCTACAGGCGAGAAACTGAACAAATGAAAAAGTAACAAAGAGTCTCTGAATAGTGTTTCTCAGAAAAATGCTCTAGTGACAAAGTTGCTGGGGAAATAAATGATCTTCTCCTTCTGAATGGATACACATCACAAGAGAAAGCAAACTGAGAGAGCCACAAATGAAACCATAAAATCGCGATCAGATTTTTGAAATATTTTTTCCGTTACAGCAATGGCTGCAAAATATTTTTGGCACTTTCATCCTCCTAAAGGGAAAATGAATGCTGGAGACTGTATATGAGACCTTGCTGAGGAGCAGAAACATTAGAAAAATTTGATCGTGTGTTCTCTAAAAATTCCCCTATCGCTTCAGAACGTAGTGGCCGATTTCATTCACATAAATTTCAAATGATTGTGTTGAAAGAGTATGACAGCTTTCATAACATTATACATATGTTTCATCATGCATTATTCAAACCCTTTTCTTGCCTCGGCAACAACTTTATCTTCACAACATTTTAAATGGATTCGAAAGGCCGATTTCATTCACATAAATTTCAAATTACTGTGTTGAAAGAGTATGACAGCTTTTATAACATTATACATATCTTTTATCATGCATTATTCAAACCCTTTTCTTGCCTCGACAACAACTTTATCTTCACAACATTCTAAATGGATTCGAACGCAGCCATTTAAAATGTTGAAAATTCTCTTTATTTCACCATTAAATAAATATTCAACAGCTAGCAAGCAGCCAGGATTTCTCCTTTTTCGGTGCAAACAGCAGGACACGAAAAAATATTTCCCTTCTTACGACCAAACAAGAATAATGCTTAAAGTTCTTGCAGGAGCCCACAAGTGACAAGTTGAGTGTTCTTAAAGAGGTCATATTCCAACGATTGGCAATAAAGATGTCACTGGTATTCTATGAATGCAAAGAAGCGCGTGAAAAATGAATTTGGAGGAAAGTTTGAGCTGATTAAGTTGGAAACCCATGAACGAAATCATCTATGAGTTCTATGAGGCATGAGGGAAAATAAAATTCACCCCTTATCTCATCTTTGTTGTTTACATTATTAAAAAGAACTGTATATGAGATACAATCTATGTTCAGTAACTTGCTTGACTTTGTAAGTAATTTTCACTTTGAAAAATGAGAAAACAGTGGATAATACACGAAAACAGATATATTTTGAGAAATTTCCAGCAGTACATTATGAATTGACAATTTCCTGCGACCGCCCAGTCGCATGGTCAGGTGGGGGTTCATGCCCTGGTAAACAGAAGCATTTTAGATACTCAGCTAAAATCGAGGATTTTAAAACTTAGCACCACCAGGAATGGAAGCACGGGTCTCCTGCTTTCCGGGCAAGTGTCTTAACCACTAGACCACCTTGGCATGGAAAATCATCTCGATTTTTCCTAATGATCACTACTAAATAATATACTTGGCAGCATTATTGCCTTGACATATTGGGAGTAGTAGCCAACCAAAGGGGATGAGTTTTTATTGATTCAGCCGGTATATGCCGGTGGTACATTAAATAATGGTTTAATTCAACTTACCCCATTGATGCCATTAAGTTGTTGTGATAATTGCATGACAATACTAATGATTAACGGCCTTCGTAATGCTGATGATTTGAATAACCCTAAAATTGAAACTTTGCTTTCTGCATCTTCCTGCTCCTTTTCAATCTGCAAGAAAAACGTTCAGCGGGATTAGAAAAACTTACTATAGATAGTACAACTATGCGAGCTGCGAACTAAAGAAATTCCGAAACAACGTGGCAGTAACACGCAAGCCAACGATTGGCGCCAAAGACTTGGATCTTTGGTGACTGCTGTTTCAGTTCAGCCAATCATTAGCTTGTGTCTTACTGCCACGTGGCTTAGATTTTTTCGTTCATCTGGTGTTAAAGCGGCTTGTTTGTTACGTCAATACAATTATCATACCTGAAGAGTAAACAAACATTATGTCTCGTTCAATTCCTACACTGACCATCCCTCCGGGCAGCCCGGGGGTCAACAAAAATTTCACGCACAAATGCCCGGGGACCGGGGAAACTTTTCTGGCAAATGCCCGGCGGCCGGGAACTGAGAAATGGAACATTTCCAGTAACTTTACAAGCAAAAGCACATAGAATTGTTAAATGCCCCGGAGGCAGGGGAAAAATTGACAGTCAAACGGGCGTGCGGATATTTTATGTGCAAGTGCGTATAAAATTGTCGCTGTATAAAATCATACTGCAAAAGCGCCGAAAATAGTCACTCAATTTCAAATTCATCACCATCCCTTCAGGGCGACCCGAAAATAACTTAACAAACTAGATATCCCACCTAGCTTCCCAAAAGCAAAGGTTGTGAAGGAATATAAGGCATCAGCATGTATCTGAAAGGCTTAGCTATCTTCTGAGAGCTGCTGATTGGTCAATAGGAAATGTTGGATTTAAAGTGTTCTTTCAGTCTGCTTTTTGACGGTATTCATAGCTTACGATGCACCGTCAAAAAAGATCGCCACGCCTTTAAAAAACAGTGAAATTAAGCATTTGTCAATAGGTCTCGTTTTCAGAGAGGTATCTATGACATAGCACATGAAATTCTTTTTTGGGTCATCCGGTGTAAGATAACTTCTGAAACTTCACTCATAACTTCGAATGATATCAGTACACTCAGAAGATGATATCAATACACTCAGTCAGGGCTAATACTTTCTTTTGTCTTGTTTTCTTTTCTTTGTTTTGCTAATAATGATTGTATTAGGGCTGCATGTTTTTTATTATTATTATTATTATTATATATATTAATTTGCTTTTAACACGTCAGTTTGAAAAACAGTATTTAGCTAATACTGAAACTTTTTACGTGTCTAAATATTATAAAATGAAAAAAAAATAAAAAAATGATTTCTCACTCTCTTAAAAGAGAAATTAACCAAAATAATGTTCCACATTTTCCAAACAAAGGAAAGAACTAGAGTGGATGCAGATTTAGAAAAAAGATTCCCTTCCATGCATAAACATTCACAAAGTTCTTCACATCAAAGCAAAGAGTGCGTTATGAGCTAATAAATTCTCAAAATCAGTTTTAAATTATGAAATTGATTGGGTGACTTCTCAAGTATGATTCTAAAAAGGTGGATATCAACTTTTACAGAAGTCGGTACACCCGACGCAGTTTGTTTACACATAGGTCTTCCCAAAATGATGCACTGGCATTTGCTTGACTGCATTGACTCGAATGAAGTACCGACCAATTTGCAGTGAAAAGCTTAGCTTCAACTTTACTTCACTAAGATTAATCATGCCACCCAAAAGCTACGGGTTCTTTTGTCTGGGAATACCTTTTGAACATACTTCAAAGAGAACTAACATTTCAAGAACGATTCTCCAACGCTTTAGATGTGAAACATGAAAGCAAGCATGATAATCCTGCAAGGAGGAAAACCTAATGACAAATCCTAATATTGTATAAAGACCGTATGTAACTCATACATGCAAATATACAGGACTCTATATTCTGATGATGCGAAAGCGAAACGCTACTTGAGTGCACAATATCTTTTAAATCCTTTCTATATATACAAGGTTTGCTGTTGTTGAGACGATCTGTGATTGTAATTTTCAGCGTTTTCTTGCGACTTTTCACAAACTAATTTCCCAACAAACTTGTCTGGAACTTTAGAGCGATAAGGCCTACTTCATAGAAAAAGAATTCCACATCTAAGTTAGCAATTTTCTTTCAAATGACAGGCAATTTATCTAAATCTGGGCATACTTCATGATTGCACAGCTCGAAAAATGCCGATACATCATATTTGTAAATCTGGTACTATGGTGTTGTTTTCATTGGCAAATATATTATGGACTGGCCACCTCAAAGTCGCAGCAACAACGAAAAGCGAAGAAAATAACGACACGTATACGATCCTTGATAGATTGATATAAAAAACGATGAATTGGCCTTACCTTCATTTCTGCAATGTCAGCAGACACATCATCAACTCCACGTAAAGTTTTCAGAGCTGTTGGAAAAAGAAACTGACTTGGACTGCGTTCACACGATGCCGGTGCATTTTGAAAACGGTGAAAAATTCGACGGATAGGCCTCCCGTTCACACGAAAACGGCACATTTTTTGCCGGCAGATTTTGAAAACGGTAGATTTTGAAAATGGAACTCTAACCGACACATTTGGAAACGATATCGTTTAAACACTTGAAAATGTTGAAAACAGAACATTTTTAGACGCTTTTGCAACGAGACTGACCGATTCTTGGGGTGTAGATACACTTCTTTGGCATCAAAGTCTTGCAATGAGTTTTTGCCGTCTTATTTCTTACCGTTTTCAAATTGTTCCAGCATCGTGTGAACGGTAGCTCAAATTTTGCAGCCGTCACATTTTTCACCATTTTTAAAATGTGCCGGCACCGTGTGAACACAGTCTTAATACCGGTTGAGTCAATAAAAAGGTCCGGCGTTTGAAAGGCTACTGCTCCCAAAATATATAAGTAATGATATTTTGAAATATCTGATTGAATAGCTAACCTGTTCAATCATTTTTTGAATGTTTCCCTGCTAAAATCGGTCACTCCGTTCAGATTTTGCAAGAGATTTTCTAAAACTTTCATTTCGAGAAACTTAAAAACCTTCTAACATTATCAGCAAGCTTCCCTTGTATGATTACATCACAGCAATGACTTGGGCATGCTTTCGCACGTGTTATCCTGTTGGGAGAAGCGAAAGTCTTCCCCTTACTATGAATAACTTATTCAGCGGGATTCCATTCTCCCAAGAGGACATGAATGCATACAAATGCCATTATTGCCAGGATGTAGATGGAGGGAATCTTGCTTGCTGTTTTCACTTGCTTTGTAGGTTTTCGAATGGGGCTTTCCGCCGAAAATCTCCGAGATCGACGGGAAAGAATGGCTGATTAAAGCTGGTTAAATTACTGAACCTAACAGGACACATCGGCAATGAAACAGACAGTTTTGAATATTATTGCTTTGATATTTATGGAGTAGCATTTTTTGAAACGCTGAACTTTTCATTGCTTCACCCGGCACTAAGTGAGTCGTAAAAGTTAGGCGGTCGGTGGAATACAGCGTATGCGGCAGATATTCAAACATGAAATGTTAGTTGATCAGTCAATGGCTAACTTAGTTGTGAAAATCTTAGGCGCCATCGACTTTCGATTTTCGTATTTTTTAACGGCAATTGGCCATTATGGGGGGAGGGGGTCTTACCCTTAGGCCGTTAAGAAAATAAAAAATCGTACGGAAATCTCCGTAAGAGAATCTTTTTTAAAAGCGTAGATAAAATCTTTACAAATAACATATAGAGTGTAGAATAGAACAGTTTTACTATGCCTCCCGATATGGCGTATTTTCGGTTGAAGTCCAGCATGTTCCACAAGACATTTGTTTGCTGCTCCCCAAGTCTTACTTAGGCCAAAGATTTTAGGCCGATCGGAGGCCCGTTTGGTAGAAGGCCGTTAACGGGGAGGGGGGGAGGGGGTTCCGATCTTAACGGCCAAATGCCGTTAAAAAATATGAAAATCGAAAGTCGATGGCCCCTTATTTTGTACAATCAATCATCATTTATAACCTGAAACTATGAAAATGCTGGCAAGGGGTTTGAATGGCAACGAAATCCTATCTACTCTGATTTACTTTCCATTAAAATTTACATTCTATACAATCGTCAGCATCAGAAATAGAATTCAAACTTCAATGGCACGTGGACCAGATTCGAATGCGGTCATTCTTTTACAGGAGTTAAGAGTGTTCTTTTGACAAAATATAGTGCCTAATACTTCGTTTGTGGGTCTATTGCCATACCTGTTTGCTAAGGCTATTTTCAAATTCTGTACGGCAAATCTGTTTTTCATGAAGGTGAAGTTGCGATTTCTGGCGCCAAGCGCTGGGATCCAAGAATTAGCGAAACGCTAATCGAGTCCACGACCCCTCATCATGACGCTCAAGTGATGGGATCATACCGGGCATCGAACCCACTCCGCCGGACTGTGCTGAGTGCAAAGTCAGAGGATTACATCACTGTGACACAACATCATCACGAAATGGTTCCTTTCTGCCTTTCTGGCATGTCCAACCATCCTTTGTTGTTGTTGTCATCTTGTTTCAATTCAATTTTACTATAGGATCTATTGCAACTAATCTAAATCGAATAATTAGCGAAAAGAATTACTAACATCTATGTAAAATTCATATTTCAGCTATAGTTGCAAACATTGCACCAACAGGTTGGCCCGTCCGTTTGTTTTATTAGTATATATATTTCATATATTCATATTTCATATTTCATATTTGAATTTTTTAAGGAGGGTAGCCCTTCGGCAGAAGCCGTTTTTCAAGGGGCCCTCCGGTAAAAACTTAATTACAGCATACAGTTAAACTTAAATATGACTAGAATGAAAAAAAAAACCATAACCTAAAAGCCTATTTACAATTATACAATATATACAATAGAAATGAAAAATCAACCCTTTATCAGTTTCTTAAAACTATTCAGGGAGGATGCTGTCTTTGACTCAGCAGGAAGGCTATTCCATATTTTAGCACCTCGGAAAGAAAAGCATTTTTGCCCATTAGCAGACCTTTTCGACCATTAGTCTCTTAAATGTTTGGATGTTTTCAGCTAATTTAATTTCTTTAGGTAAAACATTCCATATCTGTGGTCCTAGCGATAGGAGACTTTTTGACCCGAAAGTAACCTGGTTTGGTCTGTGGTGAATTAATTCATTTGGGTTCCTTGCTGATCTTGTTGTTTGTTTTAGTTTGAAAATATTCTGCATAAAGGGAGGATTTAGCTTTGAGATCGTTTTATAAATTTCAACACAAAGAGTTCTGAGACGGCTAATTCTCATCGTACATTTCTTCGCCTTAGATAGTAGGTCATAGATCTAGTATAGTAGATCCTACATTCAGACTGGGTCAATCAGTAAAGACTTCAAGAATTAACAACGAACTGACCTTTCTCCGCTTCAGCTTCATCGCCTTTAATAATTAGCGAATATCGTGGACTCTCAGGGCAAAATGGCAGCACAAGTAACTGCAAAAACGCCACCATTGCAGTTATACCGAACAGATATGGCCAACCACTTGAAGTGCCAAGGATCTAAGGTAAAAAAATTACGAAATAAGCGAAATTCGCTCAATTAAGTGAGGCGAATGAATGATAAAGTTTGTAACGAGTATTGGTTGCTTTTCGATTTTGAATGAAGTTAAGCAATAGAGGCTGACAGAAGACAATATGTAAGGTCGTAGCTAAACAAAAATAGTCGAGTATCTGGTAGCCTGCATGCAGGCTCTCAATAAAAATTGAAAAGATGGACAAAGTAGAATCTGCGCAACTGAGCCACTATTCTTGTTCAAGGGTTCCGCGAAATCAAGGAACCAAATTTGAATGGTCTAGCAAAATTCTGTTGTCTCCCTTAATTCTAAAAACTATCTTTTAAATAAATAACGTTTTATTTGTATTGTTGAAATGAGGAAACGTTTGACAAAGCATTGTCATTATGAGTACAATGCATTTGATAGAGGAGATTAAATCTGTTGTTCAAGCTTTTATTTTGCTATACAAAGGGCGCTCTCAGTTGTGTGATTCATTGTGATTTCTGAAAAGAGGAAGGTCATGGGGATAAGCACAATTTCACTAGTGTCTAATTTTGCCTAACACGGAAAACAAAGGGATTTGATAACCGTCTCTCATGAGAGGAAAGTTTCAAAATAGAATGCCGACGTCAGCGAACAAGAAGAGTAGCTTGGTTGCGCATACTCCACTTTTCTCTATCTTTTTAATTTTTTTATCAAGAGTCTGCACGCAGGCTAGTATCTGGTTGTACAAGAGACTTCAATTTGATTCTGAGACAACAGCTACAATTTTTGGAACTATCTTTCGCTCTCAGATGAAGAATTTAAACATGAGATTTTTGCCGAAAATGTAAACAAGAGCTATGAAATGTAAACTTGTCAGTTCATATTGAAATAGGTTCATATATCTTGACTTGACCATCACATTAGATTAAAAATACATTTGCTTGTAAGCAATCACAAGCAGATTTTTTATAAGATATCTCTTAAGTGAATAATACCTCTAAATACCGAATATATATATTAGAACCTAGTTAGGTTGACTGTTGACTGGCAAAATTGTAAGTTCTCGTAAGCAAGTGTTTACTGTTTTGCATCATCCATTCGATTTCCTGGCCAAATAATGATGTTAATTTGGAATAAAACACAAGCTTGTGGTAAGCCATTAAAGACCTACAATACTTGATCTCAATGAAGATTCCAAAAACGTTAAAGGCACACTGTCGCGGCGCTGATTGGGTAAATAAGACAAGAATAGAATTAGGCAAGCCTCAGTAATTCGCTGTACACTGAAATTCATGAAGCTGATAACGATCTGACTGCCTTTATTCTCGAAACAAAGTATGACTGAAGGGCATAAAGGCTTGGTAATTGTTCAGAGGCCAGATCTTTTGTTGGTGATTTCAACTGCACGATTAGCCCTGCGATTAGCCAATCAAAGCCACGACAGTGCCTTTAAGATGCTCTGTTTGTGTATCGCCTTGATCGTTCTCAGGTACAGGGACATCCATAACTTGTAAAAATATGGAACTCACTTTACTTAAACCCAAAACTTGTGAGATGAGTATGCCAGAGACAATACCAAGTTGATTCAATGTCCCTAGAGATCCTCTTAAATTCACAGGAGCAACTTCAGAAAGATACATTGGAGCGACAACTGTATTAATGCCTATAAAACAGAAATAAAATGAGAAAATGCACATCAGCTAATATAGTGAATGGGCTAACCCCCCCCCCCAAAAAAAATAACCATCCTCAAAACACTTTAGCTCCTGCAGGGAATACGACCAGCGACCTTCAGTTCTCAGAATTCTGTACCTGAAATACTGTGCTAAACAGAAAAGTGGAACAATCCAAGAAATGGAAATCTAGCAGATATCTAGCATTTTCTACGTAGAGACAATTTTGGGTTTTCATGCTACAAAATGTTATAACACATACCGGGTGACCAAAAAGGTAGCCCGACACAATCTGTTATAGAAAAACAACTAATAGGCCGATTGAGATGCTTCAAACGTAGTTCTGTCGCTCAAAGACTACCTTACATTATGAGTACTTTTGGCAATATTTTTACGGACGGTAAATTTCCCGAATTAAGGATTTTGAGGAAAAGGGCAGGCTCGAAATCCTGGGAAAGTCTTCAAAAACAGGGCAGATTTACAGCGATTTCAAAATGTTTTACTTCGGGCTGGGAATAGGCAACTCATTCGAAAGTTTTCAGAGCAAGTTTATTGTTTATTGTCCCTAGGTACCTAAGATACTCTTGTCTCAAAGGGACAAGGATACTCTGCTTTTCTGCAAGCAATTCTTTTTTGCATGGAAAATTGAATTCCTTCGAAATCCCATTAGTTCACAAGGTACATTAAGTCCAAATGCTTAGGTACCTAGGGACTAGGAACTTTCTCTGAAAGTTTTCGACTGAGTTGCCTATTCCCAGCCTGAAGAAGAACACGCTCTTCATTGTTTTCATGACCTGAAGTGGCTTTAAATCGATCCTCTGTTTTTGGCGACTTTTTCAGGATTTCAAGCCTGCCCTTTCCTCAAAATCCTTCATTTGGGAAATTTAAAGAACCATTGTCACCCAGGATCCTTTGCGGGGAGGAAAACATAACATAATACAGCTTGCTTGCTGAAAGGGGAAGAAGGGGGGAAGAAGCAATGGCAAACTTTTATCGATCACTGGAAAGGGAATTGAAATTCTTGTTGAGTATTTGCTTCAAGCTTGGCAGCCACATCGCATTGATACAGACAAATGTGTTTGGTTCCTTTTGTCTTCTCCATTGTATTATACCGATAAATGCAGACTCTCACGCTGTGACTCATTGCATCATATCAGCTTTAGCGATTGTTCGCAGTGAGACATGTTGAACCAGTGACTACTGCCGTGCAGATGCCTATTTTCTGCTTAGCTAAATTTGATTTTCAGATAATCTGAAATTCGAAGAGGCTCGCAAAGGCGCCTGGGTGACAATGGCTCTTTAACGTGCTTGAAAAAATTGCAGAAATATCCTTTACTATTGAATTGACCTTTGGTTATCGTTATGTGACCAGCTACACGCTAATTCCTGATCTCATTGGAGACTCGTTAGCCTTTGTAGATAGTGAGTGCAAAGTTGAATCAACGAGTTGAGCTGGGGTAGAGCTGTAGAGAAAAGCAAGGAAAGGCAAAAAGAAACAACGATAAAGACACATGCATGATCTGCGTATACATTTTATTAAAGAATAAACATTTTGTTTCCTTTCACCCATGCTCTGACAACATTTTAACGGATCAAAACTTTACCAGTGCATGTGGTCTATATCACGGTCCTCTGAACTAACTGATGAGTCATTTGTAAAAGCAATTAAAAGGTAGATCAAACCTGAATTAATCCCAACCAAAATTCTTCCAATAATGAGTATCGAGACATGATGTGCTGGCTTTGTTAATGCCAAAAGAATACCACCAACGATAGCAAGAGCATTGTTTGCCATCAATGTCTTCTTCCTTAAAGATCAAAGGATATGCAGTTCTTTACAAGATAAGTCAGAGAAAATCTAGACATTGTGGGCGTAAATAAGGGAGACTGCTTCCATAGCATAGGTTCCAAAGCTTTAAATTGATGTAAAAGAATGTGTGTAAAATTCCAGGGCCCTGTTGACACTGCTCCGTTTTTGTACAAACACGGAAAGTAAAACCTCCGTTTTCGTGAACATGTTCACGTTGCTCCGCACAAAAACGCCACAAAAATGGAGGTTTTCGAAAACGCTGTTGAAAGTGGATATCACAAAAACGGAGGCTTTTGAAAACGCTCTAAATCAATTTGAACGCATAAAAACGGAGGTTTTTGAAAACGCACCAATATTCAACAATGAGCTCGACAAAACCGGCGCGATGTGAACGCACAAAAAACGGATATCTTTAGCTCCGTATTTGTTATCAGGCGGATCAATGTGAATGGACAAAAACGGGTGTTTTTCTCTCCGTTTTTGTACGTGCAAAACGGAGTAGCATGAGCGGGTAGCATTTATGCAACAAAAATGGATCATAACATAAACGGAGCAAGATGGACGGGGCCTTACTTTGCAATGAGTGGATGAGTGGTTTGAAAGAATCTTTAGCTACATTGTGATCATTCTACCGTTGGACTTTTCAGAAAAGTTAAATATTCTTTGAAACTACAGTATATCTACTTTTGAGCTTATCTGACAGAGTTTCTTAACTTAATGACTGGTGGGGCATTTGTCTTTCTCATTAGAAAAATACATTTATTGTGGCAGTAGCCACTAAGATTAGATTACTTGAATCAAAGCTTTTGATGTCAAGATTAGCCAGCCTCAGCTGTTTTCAAAAAGAGTCTGTCTTCAGCAAGGCTAATATGGGGGCGAAAGGATATTCTTATCTGCTCCTGTTTGTGGAAGGCTGATTTTTCTGATTTCAATGTTCATCATAAAGAGCTTTTACGAGTTGTTGAAGTTGTCAATAATTCCAAATTAACAATCACAAAGCAGTCTATAATGCATGTGGGGGAGTAGTTGCCAGACAGGCATTGATCTAGGGATCACAGAATAAAAATCATGTAATGCCAACAGAGTGATAAAGGCCTGTTATCAAATTTTGTTGACATACACTGGCTAAGTCTGTTTTCAATTCCAAAAATGCAGAACTCGCTGACTAAATATTATTTCCAGTTAACAAAGATATTCATTATGTGTTTTTACCTAGAGAAGAGGAACACTGACCTTCCAAATTTCTTTGCAAAGTTAGGTCCAAGTAAAGCACCAACCATTCCACCAATGGCAAAAATTGCAACAGCAGTTGGCCATATTATATCTTCAAATTTATTCACACCCTTGAAAAACTTTTCAATTATCTGAAAGGAAAAAATTCCTGCTCAACATCTATAATTGCAGCCAACAACAACCTATCTTTAAGTTTACTGCCCACTGTTGAGGCAACAATTTCGGTTTTTTCTCTGTAGCACCACATCATGAGAGAGTAGGGAGCTTACGAAACCACTACGGCACTGGAAAGTACAACGCAAAGTTGCTTTTGTTTCTTGTTTTCTTATCCATCACTTCGTGATGAAACCAAAATTCAGTATTTCCCTTTTTATTTTTCGAGAATTGACCGAAGAAAAGGCACGTATTAGGAGCAGTGGCCAAGGTCATCATACATAGCCAAGATTAAGAACTTAGATTTGGAAAGTTCCTGTTTTCCATCTGAATTTGCTTCCCTTAAAGATGTTGTGGCACAGTGGTGTAAGCCTCTGATTTTGCAGCCAGAGAAGCCAGGCAGAGTGGGTTTGATACCCTGTAGGACCCCAACACATGAGCATCATGATTACAGTAGGTCTGCTCTATTTCTGCAATTCCAGTGCTTGGTGCTGAAAAATGCAACTTCACCTTCACCTTGAGAGTCTCTGAAGTTGTCCTTTCCAATCTCACAACTTGGAAACCCCATTTCTGGCATTCTGTACTGTAAATCTAGGCCGTCGAAGAAAAATTCAGTCTTTTTAAATGTTTGTCTTCAAAGAAAGAAGATGGTTTTCAGGCATCTCTGAGTCGTAGGAGGCCTGATTTGGCCTTATGGATGATTTTGGCCTTTTCTTTTTGAAAGAGTCTGGTACCCAGGGTACCAATTATGTACATTTTACAAGAAATCAATCAGTTGGGGGCCTTTCCCAAAGATTCAATGTGGTGACTTCATACTAAAGGAATATTCAGTTTGTGATTGGGCAAGATAATTTGTGGGTCTCCCAAATGTCCCAAACATACCAAAGTACCCCAGGTGGCATCCTCTATGTTGTAAACTGATTCTAGGCTAAGAAGTCCATTGGATTGGCAAGTCAAATCTTATCTTTTCCTAATACAAGGTCCTGGGTTAAAAGCATTTGACAACTGACATTTCAGCATCTATTTATAAGGTAATTTCCTATTTCCTTATGAATATAAGGCAAAATTTTTGCAGGATCTAAAATTCTCTTTTTCGAGTTATGTAATCACATGTCATCAAATTACTGGATAGAGTTATCTGGCCTTTGCCTTTCATTTGTAGACAAACAATAGGGCAAGAACAAAGGGTTGGTAGTTGCTGGGCTGGCTCTGTAGGGGTAAATTGGGTAGTCTTGGGGTGAAAAGGGATTGCTGAAAAACATTACTTGCTGAAATGAAGTGAAATGGTAAATCAATTGACATTCATTGACATTCATTAAGGAGGGTACTGTACTTTGGGCATCAATTGACATTCGTTAAGGAGGGTACTTTGGGCATTTGTAGCTAAGGGAAAACAGTGAAAAAAGATTTTAGCAAAGTTTATCCCTATATTTCTTGCCCTTTTACTTTTAACCTACTCACTTCACAACAGTTAACCCTGACACCCATATAGAAATTAGAATTCACTCAAGTCACCCCCTGCCCTGAACCCTACGATTCAACTGTCTTCTAGAAAGCTGGGTCACAGAATGTTTGTAACTGCTTAAAATACAATACAGGGATAAGCTATCTTTCAATTCATAACTGTTGATTCTTATTTTGTGGTTTTGAAAACACCTGGAACAGCGAAGAATGCAAAAAGAAAATGTTTCCAAACCATGTGCTAGCCTCTGTTTTGTTGGCTATCAGTAACAAAGAGCAGTTAATTCAACAAGACCAAGCATGAATGAATACGCTAAACTTTTAGAAAATATTATGAAGGGCAAACTGTGAACGATTTTATGATTGAAAAGGTTATTCTTGAATACAGGTCTACCAAGAGGTTTTGGAGGCCCAGAACAATACTGCAAAGTAAAGCCCTCTGCCAGCAAAGTGGGCTGATAACGGGGGAGTATCTTGAGGCCCCCTAGACCCTTAGGATCCTTAGGGGTACACCAATTGTGGCCTGACAGGGGGGCCCAGTCAGAGTTAAAAAGGGTCAAAGCAAAAACTTTGAAAAATACCCTCAAATGGTAGTATTAATTTACAGAAACCCCGCAAATGGTAGTTCATGGCCCTAAAGTTGTGTCATTTTGCAGCATGATGAAAATTTTCTGTAGTTTTTCATAATTTCCTGTACTAAAAACTGATGGAATGAACCAGAAACCTTCAGCATTCATTCATGACTTTTGCTCCAACAACCATATTGACATACAGAGGAGGGTATGAGCTGAAATCTTTGAACTGGCCTGCAACCTCAGAACAGCCCCAATTGGTAAACGTTTTTTTTTTTATAAGAAACCGGTTTATAAGAAACTAGTATATACTAAGATGGCCAAAATTTTAAGAAACTCTAGTACCATGTCTGAGAAGCACTAAGAAACTTTTCAAACTTAAAAGCATGAATTTTATAGCAAATAGATCCTAGATCGTTGAACCTTTATTATTGGGCATTATTATCTAACCATTTGTGTTTTCAACATAATAGAACACTGTTTATTCCTACCAGACTGTAAAGTTTTTTCAATGCGCAGAGAACATTAGTTTTAACTCCAAAAATTTGCGCAGAAGAAATTCTATCGCAAACAATCTTTGCGCGGATTCTGACGCTAAATACCGCATTTACGCCTAGTTCTCCGCTACAGCCTTACTCCACAAGCCCCTCGCCTCGCCCGTCTCTCCTATTATTCTTGCTCTTGCTTCATCAAGCCATCCATACAAAGATCAGAGCTACAAGGATTGTATTGAAACTGCTCCATTCTGGGCAGAAGCAAAATTTGCAAGCCTTTTTTTGAAAACTGCGCGGGTAACGCAGCAAATTGGTCGGAAAACCTGCGCAGAAATTGGTCTATCAAAGAATTTTGCGCAGACGGAAAACGAGCCAGAAATTTTTGCGCGGGGAACGCGTTCCCCGCGCAGACCAAACTTTCCAGTCTGGCATTCCTATATGATGTTTTAAATATCAAGAAACATATCTGCAGCAATGTTAGCGACCACATTGACAATTCATGGATCCAAAAAATAAGAAACCAATTAAGAAACTTTTAGTACTAAAATGGACAAAATTTCATGTTAAATTAAGAAACTTTTAGTACTATGGCCTGATCCTAGTTTCTTAAGGCCATTTACACCCCCTAGTAACGACTCCACTGAAACGCTGCTCCGTCAAGGTAAAAGGATGACCCGCCAGAAAAAGGGGTTTCCCTGCCAACTGTGAGTTTAAAGCACCCTAGCCACCTTGTTTCTGTTGCTTCCCCGTTGAAATTTTTGTTTCCCCGTCAAAAATTACACAAGTTTCATCACAGATATTAGCCAAAAGGTTTTATTGCCCGTCACAATATTTTCAATCCCTGCCAAAAATGTATAATTTCATAATTTCCTCACTGTACATTTAATGTCCAGCAGGGTCGTTACTGGGGGGGCCATTTAGTAGGACCCTCAAACCAACTGGACCCCCTGTTATGCCATAATGGGAGTGCCCCCTAGGCCACAGACTTTGGGCAAATCTCCTCTGTCTCCTCTCCCTTAGCAGCCCTGCATGAATAATGTTCTGTGTTCTGGTGCCATAAACTATTTTCTTAGCTCTTGTGATTTCCTTATCTGTAAACTATTTTTGACACTTAATTAGTCTATCAAAAATGGTTTACAGATAACCACTTTCTATTATCATCGATGACCATAATTTTGCAGACCAAAAATACAGGAAACAGAGATGTAGGTACAAGGATCATTGCGGGTAAGTACCCCATGCAGTTTCAATCATGATAACATGAAATTTATTTCCCTTAAAATTTAAGGTGCTTCCTACTACGGTCCTACTACGGTCAATTTTTGTCAAATCAGGGAAAATTTTACAATCAAGGGCTGGCCATAGTTTTTCGCAAAAGTAATCATGTTGGCTTAATGGGTGAGAGGAAGACTATCTAATTAGCAGCAACGTATGGTGCCTGACCGAGAATCTTAAGTCTTTTTGGCAGTACTGCTATCACAAACCATGAAATAATTCAAAAATTAATCTCATAAGCATGCCTATCTTTTGACAGACAACAGTGATTTACAAGAGGCTTTAATACTTGGCCTAACATACTCACGTCTTTCGGAGCATTGATCACTCCAAGGTTGTAACCAAATTGAAACGATGACCCCAAGAAACAAACGACAGCTGTAAGTGCGAGCCATACTGTGAACTTCCCGTGAACGGCATTGTCTCCTGTGATTGCAAGTTTATCACCAGAAGGATCCTCCAGGGCCATTGACTTCTCCTCTGCCACAACGACAGTGTCATTTCGCATGTCCACATGTGCCGCCATGTTTGTCTGCAAAATGAAGTGGTGATGTTTCATTGACTGCGATTCACACAACAGTATTTACCCCCTGAGAAAGTCAATACAACTGCATCACTGCTGTGCTGTATCATGGCTGTATGGATCTACACGACCTACACTGAATTGCCTAATGAAACTCAACTCTCAAATCGCCAAAAAATAGATCCAGAGCAAGTTTCTGAACTTTTAGGAAACTTTTGCTAGCATAAATCTTTTATTATCTCAACTCAAATTTTCACGCTCTACATTCAGGCATTGTGACTATGATTCAGGCTTCCACATAAGAGCTTGATAAGATCTGAACGAGATGTCTCTAACAAAAAATTTTTAAGGGATTTTAAGAATTTTTCACCAAAACAAGAGAATTTCTTAATAATACCCTAGTTTCTTGGACCAGAGTTGCCATGGGGCATGATTCTTCTTCGAGTTTTTTTCACAAGACAGCCTGCTGCTGTTTTGACTGCTTCCAGGGGGTAACGCTATGAAAAGTTGTGATTTATTTAGGCTACCAGACAAGGGCGGGAAATCCAAGTTTAAAGGCTATTTCTTGTTGAGAATTGACCGCTAATTAGGGATAGAGATCGTTTTGGAGTTGGATCTTCGAATTTTCATTAAATGATAACTAACTTAACGAAATTCCTTCAGCTTTCATTTCATGGGGCTTTAGGAATCGTAGATGCATTACATAACGGTCCAACATAAGAAGCACATGGTTGCATAAGCCCCATAAGTGAAGCATGTGACTGTCATTGTACCAAGGCATTCTCAAGTTCACAAGCAAATTTACTTTATGCATTTGTGCCGCAGGCAGGCACGCTAGTTTTCAATCTGAGATCAAAGTGCAAATACCTGTCAATGGCGCCTCTCGTGAAAAATTAGGCAACACATGTCAAAGTGACTGTTGTAAACACAAAGTTGTTTGTGGCTCACAAGTGTTTATACTGCATCAGAAGAAATTTATTCTGCGACAAGGCGGAACGAAGTGACCACTATTGTATCAGGCCCGTTGGAAGCGGGGGGGGGGGCTGCGTGCAGTGGCGTAGCGGAGGTGCACGGGGCCCTTAGTGAAGAAGGGGGAGTGGGGCCTCTTGTACCTATGCCTTTGACGTAATTTGATGGTTGGGGGCCCCCTTGGAGCCCCTAATCAGTGGGGGCCCTCAATGGCGTCGCCATGGGGTGGACTGGGGTGGACATGTCCACCCCAGTTTTCCCAGAGGTCGATTTTCTAATTTATCGAAATCCGTTGAAAAAAACTTTGGGGGGGGGGGTGATTTTTTGTCAGTTTACGCTATTCTCGAAATCAACCGAAGTTGAACTTTGGAAGAAGGAATATGGAGATTATTTGAAGGAGAAGGAAAGAGCAGAGAAGGACAAAGCAATCCAAATACCAAAGACATGGCTGTGCATCCCAACATTGCTTAAAATATTTGCCAAGAATGGATTAAGCAATCTCTTCCCTGATTTCTTCGAAGTTGTCAAGATCATTGCCAGTAACAGTAGCATCTTGCGAAAGAGCACACAGTAAAGTCAAGATCACAAATACATACCTGCTTGCTTCAATGTGCTTGGAACTCTCATTAAAGTTAGCATTGAAAGAGATATTGCCGATAAAATTGAACTGGACAACCTATTTGAACTATTTGAAACTGTGGAAATAGGAAACTTGCTTTGTAAATTAAAGTGAATTACTTTGATACTGAGAAGTAAGTGAAAATTGCGATAAGCCAGTGATAACTTCAGTGAATGATAAACTAATACTGATAATCTTTCTTATTTACGCAGATCTAATGGTAGTAAACCTGCATTACTGTGATTGTTCCCGCTATTGGCCTCGTTTGATAACTGATTTCGATTTCAATTCATATCTTTTTCTTTCTCTTAAATAGTTACATAGATTATATGGTGTTGTACTTCACTGTTCGATTTTTGTTCTTGCAAAAATACCCACTGTTACGAAAAATTCTGCTTGACAAAGCTGCTTTTCCAAAATTTTCTAAATAGTTAAAAAATGCGAAGAAGGGCGTTTCCCATGTTTTCCGACAGTTTGAAGGGCGTGGTCACGAAATTTTTTTCTGGGGGCTTCGCCCCCAGGCTCCCTAATTGTTGTCCACCCCAGTTTTTAAAGGCTGGCGACGCCCCTGGGCCCTTAGTAGTACGCCCTAAAGGTAACCACCGTCGGCTACGCCACTGCTTGAGCAACTTATTGCAAATTTGTCTCGTTCCATATTTTCTCTGCAAGCGCCAGTAATCTTCTCAAAAACGTCGCATCGATAAGCTTTGTGCTACAGATAATGCGATTCGATACAGTTCATATACTTGTCTGGGTGGGCTTCAGCCCTCCCAATAATTTGCTGAAGTTTCTTGATTTTGTTAGTGAAAAAATGTTGTAAAAGGCCAGACCAGACTTTGGTCGGGGACGTGCCATCCAAGCCTAAAAAACATGCCCGTTCTCTATACCAATCTTTTGATTGAAAAGTAAACCGGAGCTTGTACCAATATTCCGAAAAAGTATACCCGATTCTACAGAATGTCTCAAAAAAATTGTTCGACGTTTGATTAAATACTAAACATTACGATACGCTAAATGGACCTTTGGTCAAGTCACCCTTTTCGTGAGATTTTAAATTAATTTTTGACACAAGAATCTTGTAAATCCGATAAAAAATCATGGGATTACGAGCTTTGGAAGTTCAAGTTTGTGCGAAAGCCAGGGGCGGTCTGGCATCATAATTGTAGGGTGGCTAACAAGCCAAAAGGGCCCGGTTCAGGGTGTGGCAGATTATTTTTGAACCCCACCCAATAGAGAAATCACTTCAAACATGCCCAATCCTCGATAGTACTTATTGACTGATTGATAGATAAACTGAAGAGCAATGCTTGCACTTTAACATAGATTCTAATAAAACATCATGGTAAAAGGTTCTTCATGGCTCTAAAATACAATTTCTTTAGGAAATGATAATAGTGGCCACAGTGGCAAATAAGAGTAAGAGACAAGTTGCACTCAAAGCTCTTCGCTACATATTTCTTATTTCAATATCTTCAACTCCAAAATCAAATTGACAAGCCGCATCGGAACGAAATTCATATTCAGGTTGCAGAAGTGTGATTCCGGGAGCTTGCCCCTGGCAAATTTTCCATAACCACGCCCTCTGGATCACTGGAAAACGCACTATTTTTGGACTACTTCCCTTCGAAGGAGGCATAGGATCACGAATGATGAGCGTTTTTCGAGGAAAATTTTGAAAATAGGACTTCAAGTTCACGCGGATATGTATCAAATTTGAGTTAGCTACATGGTATCAAAACCGATAGCTGGATCAATTATAGTAAATTCCTCAAAGATAGATAGTTTGAATATTCATTTGGATGAGCTTGTAACTTCACAGCCTATTTCTTACAAAATGAATGAGCTTCAGCAAATTAGTGAGGGGTAAAAGCCCCTAAGCCCTCCATATCCGTAGGGTCTGACTGAGAATGAAACTTCTGAAAATGGAATGGGGTAGGGAGTGGGCAGAACGACTGTTGAGGCAAGTTGATCTCCTGATGATAAAATTAGGGGTTCGACGTAAGACCTATGGGAGTCATGGGAACCATTGGGTGGGGCAGGAGGACAGCACTAAAAGCTCCCATGGTCGCAGCTCCTATGGTGCGAAGTATTTCTCTGAAATGTGTTTTTGTGCAGTGGCGTAACAAAGCAGCTTCGGCCCGTATTAACTTGGCTACTCAGTGGCCCCCTCCGACTGCAAATAGATCAACAAATGTTTGACAAAGTTTGAACATTGAAAACGGTGTTTTATGGGCATTATCGCTGTAAAGGCAAGCCCAGCACAAGTTTTATACGAAGGCCCATTGGCAATAGAAAAATATCGAGTTGCAGGGTGGCTGAAGTACAATGCGGGGCATAGCCAGTCAATGGGGTCTTCAGGAAAATGTTCTTGCAACACGTTCTTTTGGATTGTCGGAAAATCCATCTCGTAAAACTCTTACCATTGAGTGGAGGAATGGAGCTTGAGCTTGTGATTGAAGAAAGCCTCTTACCAGGAAATTTTGGAAAACTGTACTTATAGAAATAGATTTGGCCTGTCAAGCAATTTTCTAAAGGTGTTCATGTTGTCTAGGAGGTGGCTAAGAATCCTTTTTCAAGTGTAGTTCTTGCGTTCGATTTTATTCACAACTGTGGTCAACTCACTAAACACTTAGGGCCCAAGGCCCAACTTAGTTGGGCCCTAAAGTATTCAATGCAAATCAACACGTAATACAAGCATTGCTGAAAATCGTATGGGGCCAAGCACTGTGCGTAGCGCCACTGTTATTATTATTATTATTATTACTGTTATTGTGTCTTTCAGTTTTTGTGCGTTTCTATTCGAGGCCAAGACCAAACCATGGTCCTGAGGCTTTAAGTCCAGTCTTTTCTCAGGTTATAAATAGAGCTCTCCTCAGGATGTGTGATGTTCCTAGCAAGACAATCTTCTGGATTTCTTCGATGCAGATCCTTCCAGGGATCTTTGACACGTGATCATTCATTCGCTTTCTGATAAGGCCAAGGGCTCCAACGATAACAGGGACAGTAGTCGTTTTCATGTTCCACATTTTGTTTACTTCTATTTCCAGGTCTTTGTACTTTGACAGTTTTTCTGTTTCTTTATTAGCGACATTCCGTTCAGATGGCACAGACATATCAATGAAAATACATTTGTTTTCTTTCTTGTCTTTAATCACTATATCGGGCCTGTTTGCAGTAATCTCTTTGTCAGTATGGATTGGCATATCCCATAGTATGACTACATCTTTCCCTTCCATTACTGTGCTTGGCTTATGTTCATACCATCTAGAGGGCACTGCGATATCATAGTGTTTGCAGATTTTCCAGTGCATGTAAATTAGAGCTTTGTCATGTCTTTCAAGGTATTCCTTTTTTGCCAGAACTGGACATCCTGATATAATGTGATCTATGGTTTCATCATGTTCGTGACATAATCTGCATTTTGGGTTCGTCCCGTCTTTAATGATCTTATTCCGATAGTTATTTGTAGCAAGGCTCTGGTCCTGTGCTGCGATAATAAATCCTTCAGTTTCCCCTTTCAAACTGGCACTTTTCAGCCATTTATGGGTGCCTTCCTTATCCACATCCACTTTGTTAACTCTCACGGGATACTGTCCATGCATCGGCTTCGCTTCCCAGTTTTCTTTCATTATTTCCATAATTCTTTTCTTGGCGCATTTCTTTGCTTCTCTAGCGCACTTTGTAGGTGACGCATTTTCCTCTACTTCAATATCATGCATTTGAATTTCTCTCCTAAACTTATTTGCTTCTTTTTGGACTGAGTACAATTTCTTCCGTTCTTCATGGTAGTAAAGTTGTCGCAATAGTTTCTCATTTTTCCCTCTGAGATATGTATCTAGGCCTATGGTAGTAGTCTTGAATGTGCACTCTAATTGGATCAATCCACGCCCTCCTTCTTTTCTACTGATGTAAATCCTATCAACATCTGCTTTGGGGTGGTTCATCCTATACGTAGTTAGCATCTTTCTTGTTTTCCTATCAAGTTTCCTTATTTCTTGTAATGTCCAATTAACGACATTGAAACTGTAAGTGAGAACTGGTACGGCAAGTGTGTTTATGGCAGTTATTTTGTTATCAGCATTCAGCTCACTTTTTAGGACTAGTTTAACCCTCCGACAGTATTCCTTTCGAATTTTCTCTTTCATTACAGAATGCTGGATCCCATCTCCCTCATTTATTCCCAAGTATTTGTAAGTGCCTTCTTGATCTATTTCTTTAATACTGGTGGCCTCATCTATTTCGATTGATGATGTTTCTGTCAGCTTACCTCGCTTGAATGTTGCCATGGCACACTTAAGCTTATCCAATTAATTATTATTATTATTATTATTATTATTATTATTATTATTATTATTATTATTATTATTATTCATTTATTTACTGTTGGATAGTAAAAGATAGCTACAGTAGATAGCTAATTAATTCCAACTCTAAAAAATTAAAATACAAAACAATCCTTTAAAATACAAATAATACTTTAAAATACACTGTATTCGTGCTAGATTGAATTCACTTATGAAAGAGACTAATTTAAAGGTGTTCATTGATTAAACAAGTGCAGATAACTGTAGGACCCTGGTTATAACATTATTACTTCAATTCATGCAAATAATCTCCTCCAAGTTTCACGAAAGGGCCCGTAATTTCTTTTCTACTTTAAATATCTGAGGGCCCGGGTGGCGATCGCCACTTTGCCACCCGGGCCAGACCGCGCCTGGCGAAAACTGAAACCAGAGGCCTCGAAATGGCATTTTTGGTAACAGTCCCATAGGCCGTCGTTTCTGTTATTTCTCAGTTGTTTCAGGGCGAACCAAGTAGGATTCAAACCCTCAAACAGGTATTCGATAACCTAACTTTCAAGCATATGGATGCTTTGAGGAATCAGATTCAGTCTCTCGCCGATTTTGTTTTGAACCAATGTTTTTGGACTTAATGCAATGTTATGGAAATTTTGAGAGTCATCGCAAGAAATAATTTACTTTAGAAGTCGTATCTGGTTTGCTCTGATATCAACGAGAGGTATGACATTGGATAAGCTTCACTTACCTCCGTCTGCGGGCTTTTTGCAATACAAGTTATCTGGGGGTCTCTAGTTTCAGCTATCGCATATTTTTGATCTTCGAGAGCTCGTAACTCAGTGAATTTTCAACCGATTTGCACGATTTTAGTCCCTAAAATAATTTCATAATCTTAGGAACAGGGTTATCTTTCCATGAGCCTGTTCATGTTGTCCTTATTTTTCAATATTTAATCAAACGTCGAACAATTTGTTTGAGACACCTTGTATTTATACTAGTTTTTCGAAACGGGATACCTGGCCGCATACTTCATACCAAATCTTGAAAATCGATAACGTTCCTTATGCCAAAATAAGCGATGCCTCTTATGCCAATATATCGTGAAAATTGATACCCTTCCTGATGGCACGTCCCCCCACCCCAAATTTATGAAGTGCACTCCCCGTTTGTGCAGGCTGGTGAAGTGAAAGGGGATCTCCTCTAGATCCTCTGCTGTTTCATTTTCATTTTTCATTTTCAATTTTTTAGGCATGGTAGCCCCTCAGTTAAAGAGAAACTGTTTCACAGGGGGCCATGCATTTAAATACTCTAAAAACTTACAATTAAATAATTTACAATTAATGAATACAATTAAAAAGAAAAAATTAAGATAAAAAGGAAAGAGTTCATGGTTCATTTAAAAGCATAGCATCCAGTTTAAACCTTGCGCGATTTTATCAGCCCTTCCTGGAATTTCCTTAGTGTTGGTGCTCCTTTTAATTCATTCTGCAACCCATTCCAGAGACTGGCCCCTCTGAATGAAAAACATCCTTGACCAGCTGATGTCCTTAGCATTGGAGTCCTAAGGTTTATGTTCGAATTACGCAGAACGCGAGAGGTTGTTTCGCTCACTCTGGTGAACATGTCGCTCATGTAGGATGGCGCATCACCGTTTAGGGACTTGAAAACCATTTTGAGTGTTTCAAGATCAAGTATCTCCCTAACTGTGGGCCATCCAAGGGCACGAATGAGTGGCAAGGCTGACTGATCATATCGACTTCCGGTGACTATTTCTGGCAGCACGATTTTGTAGCTTTTGGAGTTTAGTTAAAGAGGTCTCGCCAACATTACCCCAAACCGGGCAGCAATATCTAAAGTGAGGTTCTACGAGGCTTTTATACATCTGTTTAAAGGACAAGTCCGGGGTTTATGAAATTTGCGTCGAAAAGCAACCTTACCAACTGCTGAACACCAATTGAGAGTTCTTTCCGAGTTTTGGAATCTCTACCGGCTGTAACTTCGCATAATGTTATTCGTAAGTTAGGCCAAATGTCGTCGCCATTTTGTATGATTGCGTTATAAGGAGGTTAGCATCGGTTTAGATGCTATGTTTTGACGTCAGAAAACCTTCAAAGTTTTTTGCGTGAAAACATCTTATACGCAGGTAGAACGAAAATGCTCTAAGTTGTAGCCAACATGCTCATCTTGTCCGCTCGAAAGTGAAGTGTGCGAAATGATGTCATCATTTATGACGTCATTTCGCACATCTCGCAGATTGAAACACACAATTTCGCAGAGAAAAGAGAGAAAACGATGGAAAAAAAGTACTTCACACCATTCACAACAACACAATCTTTCATTTTATCGACAATTATACCAACCCCGGACTTGTCCTTTAACAGTGGATGCAGGCACATACCTTTTAGAGTACCGTAATATGCCAATACCCCTAGAAATCTTACTTGTCAAAGATGCAAGTTGGGAAGACCATTTTAATTGCTGATCTACTTAAATTCCTAAGTACTTGGTATCCTCAGCCATTTTGATATCATCGTTCTCAATATTAAACTGTGGTTTAACTGAGTCAGATGAAGCTAGTTTTTTTAATTTGCCTCGGCTTCCGATAATCATGCCTTCAGTTTTTGCAACAATTAATGATAGCTTGTTACCTTGTAGCCACAGTTTCAACGCAGCTAAATCGGCGTTAATAGCTTCAGTGATCTCAGAAATAGAATCAGAAGCAAAATAGATACTAGTATCATCGGCATACATGGATACATGAGAATGCTTCTAACACTCTGGTAAATCATTAATGTAGACCAAGAAGAGCAGGGGCCCAAGGCAGGATCCCTGAGGAACTCCACAATTTAACATCAGATGCCAAGAAAGTATGCGCCATTGGAACTATTGGGTTGATGAAAAGACTCAGAATTTGTTTGTTAGGTTCATAGATGAAGATTTCAAACTGTCAAAAATCAAGAAAGAGACATTGCCATCATGGGTCATTTGGGGGCATGCTGCTATCCGGACTTTCTGAAAATGAAACCGCAGTTGTTAAACTAATGGAAATTTTTACTTCATTGAATTGTCCTGGCAGTTCAGCCAGTGCAATCTAGATTTATGGTTTTTTGTTTAGGCAAAATTTGACTTTCAGGCAGTAGGGAGGCAGTCTAAACCTGTAGCATGTCTGCAAAGAACCATGGGTGGGTGCAATGCAATAGTAAAAGGTATCACAGGTACCACGCTCGTCCGTACTATTTCATAGAATACCCTTTTCTCTGACTTTCTAGTTGGCGAAAGACCCCTTATCACGGAAAATATTTCAACGTTACCCCCCGGGGGGTAACATAACATGTTGAAGGTACGGGTATGAGCCGCCCATATGGGTGGGTTTTGGATCCAAAATTCTCTAAACAAGGGTCCCTTTTTTGTCAAAAATGGGTAGTTTCCGCGAAAATTCATCATAAAAGTGGGTATGGTAGCAACTGTCGGTAACTAGAAGAGGGTAGCTTTCTGAAATCCGGGCGGCAGGCCCCCGTCCATCCGCAAGTCATGTACCCCCCCGGGGGTAACCCACTTTTATACAAGAGTATCACTGAACCCTAAAGAAATCTGTACAGTAGGAATAATGGTTCTGAGGGAAATTTGTGATCTTTGCACTTGTATTGCCATTCATTTTACCCATAGAAATGATTTTACTGATAGGTTTTGTTGGAAAACAGTAGAACCCATAAAACTGAGGGTATCGAATTGTTTTCAAGCCAGTTGAAATTCACTATATTTCAAGGTCTCGACTCCAACAGCATTTAACTGTCTTTGATATTTTCTGTAAAATACCCCTTATTTTGAGATTATAGGTCCTAGGATTTTGTTTCAAATAAAATCTTTTCTCAGGGAAATCATGGATGAGCGTGGTGTCATATGTTCATTAACAATGTACCTACCGGGAAAGAACCCTGGGTGACAAATGATCAGATTCACACGTATGAACTCCTTTCGAAGCTGTCTCAAGAGATCTGTTTATATTGATTGACATGAAACCCTCTCTTAGAGAGTCCACCCTTCCCTACCTACCCTGGCGGAGGTATCAATTTGCTGTGTCATATGGGAGACCTGAGTCTTGCACAAACTAAATTTTACACACTTCTTCCTAGGTGAGAATTGTATGCTTAGAACTTGAAGCCTGTTGAAATTACTATAATACTGTGGAGGGCTTCAATTCAACGGGAAGGTTGTCTATTCGTGCTGATTCTAGCACAGTCAAAAGCATATAATTCATTGTTTGTATTTTACTATCCTGGATACAGTAAGGCCCCGCATTTAAGAAACCAGTTTTTCACACCCTAGGCTAAAATGTTTCTTATATCTATGATACTTGTCACTTTTTAGGCTCAAGTTTCTTAAGTTTCTAATAGAAAATAAACTACAATGCCATTTGGATTTTACTGATAAATTAGCGACATGTGTATACTATCAATGACTCTTATGAATATAAATGAAAAATTGGGTAAAAAGCTAGAAATTGGGTAGCAATTTCTTATGAACTTTGGATAAATTGAAATGTTTCCAGACCACCACATCAGGACTTAAAGTCAATCAAAGTACAAGAAACTTTATTTTAGGTGTGAGCCTTAGGTGTTCCTTATAAGTAAGGGGGCTCATCATTTTTCAGTAGCCTAAAAGTTTCTTTTAGGTGGTTTCTTAAATGCGGGGCCTTACTGTATCATAGCCAAAAAATTAAAGAAAACAAGTAAAGAAGGAACGAAAGTTCTCCTCATTTCTTCCTCCTCTCCCTTCCTCTTCCCAATTTTCCTTTCATTTCAATTTTGAGGCTCTGGTACCCAAGGTAGTCCTATACTGTCTCACAAAATAAAATGGCTTTTATCGAAAATTCCAAGATTGGCTCCTGTCCTGATATGACAAATACAACAATCTATTATAGTGCAAAAATGTGAACATGGGCAGATTCCACCTAACTAGCCTGTAAATTCCGCCGCCAAAAAGGGGAAATGCAGCACAGGTTCCAAATCTTTAATTGGTATAAAAAAGATAGCAGTAAAATCAGATGACCTTTGAATTGAAACTGCAGCTACCATGAAAAGTAACGATAACATGAACAGGCTCGTGGGATGATAACCCTGTCCCTAAGATCGTGAAATAACTTTACAGACCAGAGTTTCGCAAATCGGTTGAAAATTGAGTTGCGAGCTTTCAACTATCAAAGATATGCCATAGCTGAAACCAGAGATCCCAAGATTACCTGTAATGCAAACAGCTCGAAGACCGAGGTAAAAGAAGCTTATCCAATGTCATGCCTCTCGTTGATATCAGAGCAAACCAAATAGGACTTCTAAACTAAATTAATCCTAGCGATAATCTAATTGTCATTTAATTGTCATTTGATAACAGGTCAGTTTGAAAAACATGAATATATGAAACTCATACCTGTATAAATATTTTTAAACGAATATTTTTTAAAAAATAATTGTCAAAATTTGCTCAACATTACATATGTCCAGAAACAGGTTCAAATCAAAATCGATGAGAGACTGAATCTGTTTCCTCAAAGCATCCATGTGCTTGGTGAAAGTAAAGTTGCGGTATTTAGCGCCAAGCGCTGGGATCGCAGATGTAGCTAAGCGCTAATCGAGTCCGCGACCCCCTGTCATGACGCTCAAGCGGTGAGGCCCTACCGCGTCTCGAATTCACTCCGCCTGACTGTTCTGGCTGCAAAGTTAGAGGATTACATCACTGTGCCACAACACCTGCAAAGTTTAAACAATTAGGAAATAACAGGGACGATGACCCAAGGGACCTTTACCAAAAATGCTATCTCGAGGCCTCTGGTTTCAGCCTTTCCACAAACTTGAACTTCAGAAGCCTGTAGCTCCATGAATTTTTAGCGGATTTGCAAGATTCTTGTGCTAAAAATTAATTTAAAATCCCAGGAAAAGCGTTACTTAACCAAGTGTCCATTTAGCGTATCGTTATTTATTATGGAGGCACCCTGTATAACAAACCTTTTACCCATTCTGAAAAAGAATCGGGTTGTTGTTGTTGTAAATTTATTTCAATTCGATATATATATACACAATAGCCAACAATATATACATTCTAAAATATATACAAGTCAACTAATCAAGATCGAATATGCAAAGTGGAGCCTTGGTTCCCGGGATCGAACGACATTTTGATACGTTTTGTAGAATTCTTAAATGTGCACAAAAGCAATAGAAGCGCTGACATGACTATCCAACGTTGCCTATAAAAATGTGTAAAACTATCGCTCTACCCAGACTCTTTTGTAGAAAAGCTAAAAGGTCTTTTCTACCTTACGACTTTTCAGAAATATTTTCCAGATCTCACCGTATTCTTCTGGGTGAGTCAAAAAACTTTACGCATTTGGTGGGCTGTGGAATAAAAAGTATGTAGCCGATACCCACAAGTGAAATGTTAATCTATCATTCAAAGGCTAACTTAGATGAGATAATTTTTTTGGGTAAAATCCCTCATCTTTAAGGCCCAAAAATTTGAAGAATGTCCGTAAAGGGTTTGTATGCGAATCGAGAATTCCATGTTCCATTCTGGTCCATGATTTATTTAAAACTGAATTCAGACAATGCCATTTTCATTTTCAAAAATGAATTTCAATTTCAATGGGAAGTAAGTCAAGGATCAGAATGGAATGTGGAGCCTTGGTTCCCAAACAATCCCTTTTCCAGAATTTTCCTAATTTTTGGGTCTATAAGATGCGTGATATTACCAAACAAAATTTTCACACCTGAGTTAGCTTTTGACTGATAGATATACATTTTAGTTTCGAATATCGGCCGCATACTTTTTATTCCACAATCCTCCAAACGCGCAAACTTTTTTTGATTCAGCCAACATATTTCAAGCTATCTGAGGACGCGACGTCATCGAATTTCTGAATTGTTCCTTTAGAAATGTTGCTTGCGAAATCATATTGAAGAAATCCGTAAACAATGGCCTAGCCTGCGCCCAGACTTTACTGCTGCCTCGGAGGAGGACAGGAAAAGCTTTCATTTCCTCAACAACAGCAAAGTCTTTTCGCAGGCTACTATGGCTTGCCTGTTCACTTGCCTTTCTCCATAAGAACCCCAACAAGAAGCGGTGGTACCAAAACACCTTGGGTTGTTTATCCTAGGTGCCACAAGCAAGCGCATTAGAGGCAAAAAAGGAACGGAAAGAAGAAGGGGGGGGGGGGGTAGACGGGAAAGAGAATCCTCTCTATCTCTGCTCCTTAAATTTCCCCCGTGATTCGCGTCCTTTGGTTCCTTGGGTCTGGTTAGAAGTGAAGAATAAATGGAAGGCTTCTTACTGAGACTATTCGCAAAATCCAGGTGATACAACGAAATGCCATTTCACTGAAGATGAAGCGGGGAATTTTACCACGAAGCTATTTTGAATTGTTCAACCAAATAAATTCAAATTTCTTGAGAAGTAAAGGGTCACTCACAAACATATCTGAGCGCCATCATCAACGCAGTGGTCTATTGATGGCCAACTACAGACTGAAACCATTGCCTGCGTTTGAAGACCACTGAAGTACAAAGCTTGAAGTAACAAAATACGAATGGAAAAGCTCAAACAACGATCATTCTATCTATAAATTCTATTCTATAATCCCATAAATATCACGCCAAGGATTAATTCAATTTTAAAAGGCACACACTAAAAGGGTCACATCAGAATTCGCATTTTACGTGGAAACCAAAGCAACTACGGTAGAAATTTATTCAATTTGGTTCTTTATAAAGCCACTGCATTGTTATACAGTGATTTCAACAGTCAAGCTTTTGATTGTCAGTAGGCTGACAAAAAAGCAACATACACTCCTCTCGCGAAATTCACACGAATCTGCATGAACGAAATATTCTAAGGAGGCCTCTAACAAGGTAAAATGGGATCTGGAGTTTGCTTAAAATGGCAGTCTAGGAATGAAATGTTTGTGCTGGCCCAGGAAATGTATGAACAGAGAGTTGGAATACCAACGGTAATGATAATATACTGGGAATGGGATTTTATCATCTGCTTTACCGGTTGAGATAAAAATTGGAACACATTTGATGGGCTGTGGAAGAAAACGTAACTGGCAAATATTCAAAGCAAAAATGTACATCTATCACTCAAAAGCTTACTTATGGATGTACAATTTTGTTGGTCAAATCACTCATAATTTGACCCAGAAAGTAGGAAAATTTTCGTAAGGGGTTATAATAATAATAATAATAATAATAATAATAATGATAATAATAATAATAATAATAATAATAATAATAATAATAATAATAATAATAATAATAATAATAATAATAATAATAATAATAATAATAATAATAATAATAATCACTTTCTTTAAGGTTGGCGTGGTAAATAGAACTAGGCTAATTAATGCCAACCATTTTTGAATACAAACATTCGAGATAATCAATAAACCTAAATGTAACCTAAATTTACAATAAAATCCTTGCACAATCTACAGTTGCATGAAAAATTCCAAAACTTGATTTCCTTTTTAAAATACTGTACAGATCGGGACTCTTTTATATGCAATGGTAAATCTCGCCAGAGATTTTGCCCCAGGAAACTCACAGTTTCTAACCCAAATGCTGTGGTCCTTGGTAAAAATTTCTTTAATAAAGCAAGGATTCAAATTCATCCTTGTTCAATAAATTTTAGTGACAAGCAACTGCAGATTTCGTTGATGAATAGAAACTGAATGGTCTATTAAGAGTTCTTCAAAACTTGAGGTCCGATCATGGTACGCTATTCGTAATGCTCTATTCGTATGGGTTTGTATGGGTTTGTATGGGAATAAGAAATCAAGGCTCAGTTCTGATTTATGATTTACTTGTCATCGAAATTTATATTCACAGAAATAGAAATTGAGTTTCAGCAGCCAGTAAATTATGGACTAGGGCTAGATGAATTACCTCACCAAACAAAATTTTCACATTTAAGCTATCCTTTGACTGATAGACTGAGGCTTTCACTTTAATTTTTGAATACCGATTGCGCACTTTTTATTCCAGAACCTGTCAAACGCATGAGCTATCTTTGACCCAACCGATCCATTTACAAAACTTGACAGTGATAGCCTGCAACTGACTGGAAAACTGAGATCAAGCAGCCACAGCCCCCTCCCCATTCCAGGGTCCTCTTTTGAGGCTGTCTTTTTTTAGCAAATGTTCCGCTTTCTAATCAACACCAATTCCTAAATCGATTCCCCATACTTTCTAAAAACTACTTAATTTCAAAAGGGTACTTTACAAATCACTTCATTTTGAGAATGTGAGCCATCTTCTGGGAGTATGAACCAATATTTTGTCAACGTGATCTTGGGTAAATCCTCTTTGCAACATCTTTGGAACGACGTTTACCAATATGTGTGAATAACCATGTCCACCATACTTCACCTGTGAGGTTAATCAAATAGCTTATTGAATTCTTATTAGTCAAAATACCCGATGAATCAAATCATCTGTGTTACCGGGTGTCCCAAGTACCCAAAGTACTCTTTCACAAATCACCAAAATTTAACTACATGGCCGATCTTTAAGATCCTATTATTCGCAAGTGGAACAATGACCAAACTATTCCCCCATTTATAGCTTATCCTGTCATTAGTGTTAAAATTACCAAACTTAGCTATCTTTAGAACTATCGGGTTTTGAAACATACTGCAAGAAGCACTGATGACGACCAGATTGATCTCATTTTGTATATGCATCTAATTTGGTCATAAATGTAAAAAGAAACGACAACTAGCGTCGTAGACTTGTGCCGGGTGTAGACTTGTAGCGTTGTAGACTTGTGCTGGGTGTAGACTTGTAGCGTCGTAGACTTGTGCCGGGTGTAGACTTGTAGCGTCGTAGACTTGTGCCGGGTGTAGACTTGTAGCGTTGTAGACTTGTGCTAAGTGCGCCAAACAATGGTTACGCATTTGGCTGCGGAATAAAAAGTGTGACCGATATTCAAAACTGAAATGTTAATCTATCATTCAAAGGCTAACTTTAGATGAGGAAATTTTGTTTGGTAATATTCCCCATCTTGTAGACTCAGAAATTAGGCAAATGCTAGTAAAAGGCATGCCGGGAACAAAAATTCCACATTCCATTCTGGTCCATAATTTACCTTCTATTGAAAGTCTAATTTTATATTACAAACAGGTAATACAAACTTCAATGCCATATAAATCATGGACCAGAATGGAACGTGGAATTTTCGATTCCCATACGAAGCCCTTACAGGCATTTTTTTAGTCTTGGGCCTTAAAGATGAGTGCATACAATGCGTAAAGATGAGTGCGTAAAAGGCAAAAAAGTGCATACAATGATTGTAAGATTCACCACATGGAGACACCGTACGGCAGTCTATCGTGCAAGGAAGAATTGCTCATCTTACAAAATTAGGCTTGATCTCACGAAGAAAAGGCTTGACGCTGTTACAAGGTTATCCCAGTTGCTGGAATCGAGAAAGCTTGGGTTTGTGTTTGCCGATGTCAATTGCAGGTTGTGTGCAAGAATTAATGAAAAATTTCATTACTTTGAAAATGAAGATGAATTGATGGAAATTATCCGAGAAGAAACTGCCTCCAATGATGAAGATACTACAGATGATGATGCAAGCACAGTTGTGGAAGATAACAGCTGTGATGATGAGTAAAGAGTGGACTAACTTGATGCAAGACTCGAATAGTTTGGGCCTATAGCCCCTTACCTTGTTGTTGTTATTTGTTCGCCACTTCGCCAGCTTTCGAGACGATCTTAATGGGAAGGTGAAATTAGTGGTCTGTTTACTCCAACCTGACTCTAACTTGAAATGACTGAAGTTTATTGCCCCAAACATATCTTTCCTTGTGAGGCTTGCAAAATAAGTTTCGATCTGTACGGTGTTCCTTGTTGGTAGTTCATTACCCATTACTCATTATCGTCTCAACGGATAGGTAAATACCCCATTTATTAGATATCTCCAGGCGGGTGTGCGTTGTTCGCCGGGCGCTTCGGGGCTTGCTTGTCCGGTGGTGTCTTCCTGTTTGGCAGTGGCCGGACGGCGGGCATTTTGCCTGGCGGGCGGGCCCCGGATGTCTGGTGGGGGCATTTGCACGCTGCCTTGAGCACAACAAGCAAATTTACCATTTGTCCTATTTGCGTTTTATGAATTTCAATGACCAAAATAAATCACTATTTC
The DNA here is from genome assembly GCA_964020215.1 of Aurelia sp. 3 sensu Dawson et al. (2005). Classification (NCBI taxonomy): domain Eukaryota; kingdom Metazoa; phylum Cnidaria; class Scyphozoa; order Semaeostomeae; family Ulmaridae; genus Aurelia; species Aurelia sp. 3 sensu Dawson et al. (2005). Next base: position 8,422,458 of record OZ026591.1, read on the forward strand.
CAATGCGTTTGCACGCCTGCACAATTCGTGAGGTAAACGAGTAAACAGACCATAAAGTATTATCTTAACATACAATGCAATTAAGAAAGCTTTTTATTTTCTTAAAACCACCCAATCATTCAAATTGAAACTAAAACCTCTATGGAAAACAAGCAAATTGTAGGTCAAACCAGGGAACCCATCTTTTGCCAAAAATGCCATTTGTCTGAGAACCTACGGGACCCCATGGGTGTAAAATGCCAAATCCCATGTGAAGTCTTTAGAAATCTTTTATTTAAGTTTACATTTTTTTTGTCATCGTGCTCCTGTTTACGTTTCATTTACATTTGTCAATTTGTTTGTCCAGTGCATTTCCTATTGTTTCCTTTGGGACTAAGAGATTGTGGTTACATTGTATTTTATTGCCCCTTAGGACCAGCGAGAAGGTTTCCTTTTGACGATGCCGGTTGAAATAGATCAGTGGCGAGCGGCAATAGGGTGCTTCCTCGTATCTGTGAAAAGGTTCTCTCCTTTAAGCAAAGATTTCAGGCCTTTTTCAGTTCTTTTTCAAGCTTCCAAATTGTTTTGGTTTTGTTATTGTTTCATCGCAATTTCAACCCTGGCTTTACCTATTTCACTAACAATACAGTTTCTTGCAGTACATTCCGTAGCAATGCAGTTATGTTTTTTGCCCCTTTTCGCCCGCGTGCATCAGATTGCGAAAACAGTGATGTATGTGACTGTAGAACTTCTTAAACGAATCCCGTTGGGTGTCATTATTCTTGTTCGATACAAGTATTTTCACTCGCCGTATGCCTACTTTCACATTGCATGCGTTGCATGTCACGCACTACGTTCACAATGGTTTGTCCTAAGGACTATTTTGCTCAGTGGTGATATTGAAACAAATCCTGGTCCTGATACACTTGACTTCTGTTGCTGGAATTTGAATAGTATTACTGCGCATGATTATTTAAGGGTTTCCCTGATGGAAGCATATAATTCTGTTTACAAATATGATCTAATTGGGGTTGTAGAAACTCATCTTGACACCACCGCTGAGGAAGAAAGGCTATTGCTAGATGGCTATTCTTTACATAAAAGTAACCACCCACAAAATGTGAAAAGAGGCGGAGTTGGGCTGTACGTTAAGGATTCTCTTCCCTCCAAAATTCGTTCGGACTTGGTGACTCTCCCTGAGTGCGTTGTGTGCGAGATCCAATTAAACAGGAAAAAATACTTCTTTGTGGTAATCTACAGGAGTCCAAGTCAGGACCAGAGTGAATTTGATAACTTCATGATAAATTTTGAGCTGATGCTCTCCAAAATGCATGCAGAAAATCCATTCTGCGTTATTATTACTGGTGATTTCAACTGTCGATCAACGCAATGGTGGGAAAATGATATCGAAAATAACGAAGGGAAACTGTTTGAGCCAATAACATCTGACATTGGTCTTCATCAATTGATTTCAGAACCAACTCACTTAATGGGCGATTCCAAATCTTGCATTGATCTCATCTTCACTGACCAGCCTAACCTCATTACTGAGTTTGGTGTTCATCCGTCATTACATGAGCAGTGTCATCATCAAATCATTTATGGAAAACTTTCTGTTTCAAATATATCAGGACCCCCTTATACCCGCAGGATCTGGCATTATGATAAAGCAGATTTTGTTGCCATCATGAAAAGTATCGAAATGTTTAGGTGGCATGAGCATCTTGGAAAAATCACGTGCCCTAATGAGCAGGTTAAGCTACTCAATGAAGTCCTTTTGAATATTTATTCTAACTTCATTCCAAATCAGATCAAAACGATTAAGCCTCGCCAAGCACCCTGGATAACACAAGCTGTGAGAAAATTTCTGAGGAAAAAGAATCATGCTTATAAAAACTTTGTGAAGAACGGTCGGCCAGATAACAAACTTGAGGGTATACAAAAGATGATATCTGAAGGTGCAAAAATGATCGAGGATGCAAAACAAAATTACCTTCAAAAAGCTGGGCAAACTTTAGCAAATCCAGAAACATCTAGCAAAGCCTACTGGTCTTTAATCAATACGGTCCTGAATAAGGCGAAGATTCCCATTATACCGCCACTTTTAGAGAATGGGTTATTCATAACGGATTTTACTGAAAAAGCACAGTTATTCAATGACTATTTCATTCTCCAATGTACGACGATCGACACAGGCAGTGAAATACCACATGATACTGAGAGAGGCTCTACTTTGATCAGTGATTTTGCCATTTCCGAGGAAAAAATTCTGAATATCATAAGAACGCTAAATCCTAATAAAGCTCATGGTTGGGATGAAATATCTGTAAGAATGATAAAATTAAGCGATGCTGCATTGATTACTCCACTAAAGATAATATTCACGAACTGTCTGAGGCGTGGTTTATTTCCTGAAACATGGAAATATGCGAATGTAGTACCAGTTCATAAGAAAAATGAGAAAAATGTGAAAGGAAACTATCGTCCGATTTCTCTTCTCCCAATTTTTGGGAAAATACTCGAAAAACTTATGTACGATTCCTTATATTCACATCTTGTTTCTCGTGAACTACTGAACCCAAATCAATCAGGTTTTCGACCAGGCGACTCAACAGTCAACCAATTGTTTTCCATAACGCACACAATCTTTAAAGCGTTTGACTGTAATCCCCCTCTCGACGTTCGCTCAGTGTACCTTGATATTTCTAAAGCATTTGACAGGGTATGGCACGATGGTCTTATTTATAAGCTTAAACGATGTGGCGTTTCAGGACAATTTCTTCATCTCATACAAAGTTTTCTTAGGGATCGAAAACAACGAACTGTTTTGAATGGTCAGTGCTCTAATTGGGGAGATATTTTGGCGGGTGTGCCCCAGGGCTCTATACTAGGACCATTGTTTTTTCTTGTATATATCAACGACCTCGCTGTTGATTTGAAATGCAATGTCAAGCTTTTTGCCGATGATACATCCTTGTTTACGGTTGTTCAAGAACCTAATGCAGCTGCTGATGACATGAACCATGATCTTGAGTTGATTGGCATGTGGGCCCATGATTGGAGGATGTCATTTAATCCAGATCCGCAAAAACAAGCCGTCGAATTACTGCTTTCTAAGAAAAAAAATGAAGTAGATCATCCCGTTATACTCTTTAATAACATACCCGTGAAGAAAGTAGAGGAACATAAACACCTAGGTATTATCCTGGACTCGAAGCTTTCTTTTTCAGCTCACATTAAATCTGCTATCTCTAAAACGAGAAAGGGCATTGGCTTACTAAAATATCTCTCCAAATATTTGCCTAGACATACCCTTAACGAACTGTACAAGCTTTATGTGCGACCCCACCTAGACTATGGGGATGTTATTTATCATACCCCAGCTAAAGTATGTGAATTCAGCCAAAACATCATTTTGCCAAATTTAATGGAAAAGCTTGAGGCTGTCCAGTATTCTGCAGCTCTAGCTGTAACAGGAACATGGAGGGGTACATCGCGTGAAAAAATCTATGCAGAGCTTGGCTGGGAGTCACTCACTTCCCGTAGGTGGAGTAGACGCATGACTTTGTTCTACAAGATAATGAATAATCTCACTCCCTTGTATACAAAGGAGCCGATTCCACCACCTCATCAGTCGCAATACTCTCTCCGTAATCAGGATGTTGTTGGGCGAATAAGGGCAAGAACAGAAAAATTTCAGTCTAGTTTCTATCCTAACTGCATATCTGAATGGAATAAACTCGATCCTGAGATTAGGATTACACCGTCCATTGCTGCCTTTAAGTCAAAGCTTTTATCAATAATTCGTCCCCCTGCAAAACCTGTCTTTGGGATTCATGACCCATTAGGTTTATCGTATCTTTCCCAAATAAGAGTTGGTCTCAGTAAATTAAATTTCCACAAGTTTAAGCACAACTTTAAGGACACCATAAACCCAATGTGCCCTACAAATGACGGTATTGAGGATACGGAGCACTTTTTGCTGCATTGTCCTTCATTTAACATCCAACGACGAGATCTTCTCGCTGGCGTGTCAGAAGTATTACAGCCATTTGTTCAAATCAACACCCTCTCGAACAACGTTCTGGTACAACTTTTATTGTATGGTGATAAAGACCTTTCCAGTGACGTTAATAAACATGTTCTCGAACTGACTTTAAATTTCATTCACCAAACTGGTCGGTTTGACTAAGGAACTTCTAAACCTTTGTTTTACACTTTATACTCACCAAGTCTCCTTACCCATAGTTCTTTTGCTTGTAAGTTTGTTTCGCATTGGATGTTAGGCTCATTGGGCACTAATCCATTATCCAAATCCGTGATTGAATCTCCAGTTTAGCGATTTTGCGACCGACCCGTTTGCCCAAAGTTAGCCCGACATGCAAAGCGAAACGAACCTTAGAAATTATCAGTAAAGTTTATGTGTATTTTTCGTAGCCGTATATTTAATTTTAGTTTAGTTACATGTTCTCTATGTTAATGACTGCGGAGTTGTCATGGTCTCCTGCACTCCGTGGTATCGTCCTCGTAGTTTAGTAGAGTAGCTCGTACGTAGTGCCTTGAGTAGCTTCGTTCTGTAAAATTTTATATTGAATATAAAAAAAAAAAAAAAAAAAAAAAAAAAAAAAAAAGATGAGTGATTTTACCAAATAAAATCTTCTCATCTGAGGTAGCCTTTGACTGATAGATTTAAGGGAATAGATATAGCTATATCTCGTAGCCACTACAAATAGCCTAAAGAAAACGACTACGCATCCATTGTTTCTTTGGCTCCACAATGAAGCCACACGTGTTGAAATTATCAAATTCAATAGATTATATTTTTAACATGGCCCGAGCCAGCTTTTAACTATGTCGATTCCCTTTAACATTTTACTTTTGAATCGGTCCCATACTTTTTATTTCAAAGCCCGCCAAACGCGTAAAACATTGACTTGGAGGAAGGGGGGTTTACAGAATATTTCAGTTGAATTAGTAGGCACTGTGATTTTTGTTGAAAACTACTGAAAACTTTGTTTGTGACAAGAGGTTTTGGCGAGGATTGTATGTATGATAGTTAGGGGGCATTCCAGTTTATGAAGAGTTCATAAGAAATTGCTTCGATGATATCTTGGATTTAAAGGATTTTTACCTAAATTTAAACTGATTTTCTTCACAATCATTGATGACATATACATACGGCTAAAAAATCTAGAAACAATCACAAATTCTTTTGTAACGTATTTACCAAGATTCTGCAGAAAGAAATTAGAAACTTAAGAAACTTTCAGCCTCAAAAATGAAATGATACGATGGATACAAGAATTATTTAGGCAAAGGGGAGAAAAATTAGTTTCTTAAATGCGGCGCTTTCTTTACATTTTTGAAACAGCTGGGGAAATTTGGGGTTGAGAAGCTTATGAGGGAGCTCGCTCAAGGTTTAGAGTGTAGCAATTAAACTCACCAGTCGGTGTCTTGTATGCACATCATGAGCAATCACTAACTGATCTTCGAAGCCATGGTCTATCAGATGTTTGATTCTATAAATCCTTTGCGCATCACTCAGAAAATCAACTTTTAGGTTATTCTGATAATGAGAGACTTCAATTCCGAAGAAATCATGCTCCAAGATACAGCCTGTTTTTGCTAACTCCACCAAACCGTCATATTCAAAAATTGTTCGGTCTAAATGAGACATCACCGTCTTCGTAACATCACCCCCTGACTCTTTGATGATTTTAACTATTTCCATTGGAGAGTCATGGTGCTTTCCGGGGTGAATAAGCAGAGGTGCGCCGGTGATTTTCTGTAATGATAAAGAAATTTCATTTTTGATATAATATTAAAAGAAACTCGATTGCAATAGTCTTAGCCAAAGACACGTGCTCATCTTGTCCTGACTATCAATGACGCTCACAACGAATATAAACAATCATCTTCAAATTCAACTAGCAAAGCAGATTTCATCACCATAAAGGAGATACAGTAAAAATCGGCGTATAAGAACTTACAATTTTGCAAGTAAGCCTAACTATTTTTTTATATATTGGGTATCTAGTGGGAAATGAGGCAGTTCAAGTTCTTAAGTTGGTTCTTATTTCATTCAGGACTTTCAGGTATTTTCTTTCATTCAGACTGAAACTTCAAGCCTATTATTTACTGTAAGTTCACAGTACCAAACTTCATGAGGTCTAATTCACAACAGAAGTTTGTGGAAGAATCAGGAATTTTAAAGAACACAATGAAGAGCTTTCAAAGCATCTTTTAAAGTTTTTCGCAATATACACATATGGCATTATCAGTCTGTATAGGTTCAATGACAAAGCAACTGGATTTTTAATTTAATTTGATGATTCGTACCTAGTTCAAATTTCAGGCTGACTTGGTTCTTATATAATGGGGGTCTAATTTCAGAATTTCAGCCTGTAGGTTCTTGATCTCTAAATTCTTCTACGCAGGGTTTTTACAACAATTTAGCAGATATTATTGGTCCGGTAATCTGTCTGATATCAACATTGTTTCTCTTAGAAAGCTCATTAAAAATGTGACTGAAGTGTGAAACGGTCCGTTGGATATTGCAACACTTGTTCGCCCTCATCACATAACGCACTTATGTCTCAAATGGTCAACAGTTTTCCCATTTTTCAATTTGCCATGCATAAATTTGTCCTGTTGAGCGTTGTCTCATGACAAGTATTAATGAAATCTTGCTTTTTTCGGGCTCTTTAAAGAACGCAAAACACTGAATATTTAACGTACGTTGATTAAACAGAAGGTTATCAAATATCAAAAGAAGATTGCACAAACTATTGTTTTACATAATCTAATATAATGTTACAATACATATTACGGTCCACATTAATTACAAGAATTACTTTAGAAGACTACTGGGACAAATACCTTCGGAGAGCAAAAAGCTGAGTTCCCTTGGGGTAGCCCAAGGGAATTAACATAGATGAAAGAAAGGAAAACTGCTTATACTTAAAAACTACACAACTAAAAAGAACACATACAGATAAAAACAACGATTTGACACCAAGTCTTCTCCATATTACAGGGTGACCAAAAAAAACATCACGAGCTAAAGTACGACCAAAAACTATGTAGAGTTAAAACGTTTTTCGATGCCATTTCGGCTCTATTTGCTTAATAGTAAAAAGTTAAGGTCTCTTTCGAAAGAGGAAGAGAAGCGTAATATCCTTAAGCGGCATTTTCGAAATTTGAACTTGGAGAAGGGGGTTGAAATCAAGCCTCAAAAAAGCAACTCTTAGCCCACGCCTCCGTCGAGGTTGAAAAATATATGGCTGAAAAGCTCTATCTTAGGTGAATCCAAATCTGTGCTCCATTTACTTGTTAACTAAGTACATTTTCGTCCATATGCGAAGAAATGGCCAAGGGTTAGCAGATTTTGGAAATGTTGGTTTCCCCAAAATCGGGGGAAGCAACGAGTCGCTACTGCAACGAATAACACGGACTTTATCACAGTAAGACTATATCGAGCATGGAAGGTTATCTTAAAGGCCTTATGCAGCCAAATTTTCGACTTTGGTTTTTTACTATATTCATAACATTCAAACTTTGCTGATTTCATTGATACCAAATTTTACTCAATATCATTGCGGAAAGGGTGCGAAATTCCGTTTTGAAAATTGGTTTGTCAACGCGACATTAGGCCTTCGCGCGTGACGTCACAATTATGACCACAAACACAACGCGCAGTTCTTGCCAATGAAAACCAACGCACGTGGAGCTCGCAAGGCTCGCAAGGATTGCTTCGAAATGTCAGATACCGATGGCAGTGAGGTTCAAATGTCTTCTGATGAGAAGCTAGACTCAGAAGATGAGGCGAGATCCAACAGCGACCATGGAGTTGTCCAACTGGGAGCTAAAGCTATGAAGCTATACCAAGACGAACCATTGGCAATAAGTCGGCTTATAGGCCAAGAATGACAGAAGTTGGCAACGGCCTTTAGCTCATACTTAGATAATCGCAGGCAGTTCTGCAAGGTCAACGGCGTCTGCTCTGATCTTGCTGAAATCAACATAGAGGTACCTCAAGGTTCTTGCCTTGGACCGCTTCTATTTTTGATTTACATTAATGACCTACCTTTTGCATTAAAACGTGCAAAGGCAACGATGTATGCGGATGATACAGCAATTTCGTTTTCTTCAGATAATATAGAAGAGATTGACGCTGTTGTCAATGCTGAACTTGCCTGCCTAGAGAAATGGTTACAGGGAAATAAGCTTTCCTTGAATGTTGTCAAGACTCAGGCCATGATCATAGGATCGTCGCAAAAGTTGAGGAAGATTGATACACCAATGGTACCGATTCCTCATTTTCAAGTAAATGGAAAGGATATCGATCTTGTGAAGGAAACTAAATATCTTGGTCTCATGATTGACGACAATCTTAAGTGGGAGAGCAATGTTGTGTGTACACAGAAGAAGATCTCCAGAGCTATAGGACTTTTGAAGTATGCAAAACACTATGTGCAAGAGGATACATTAAGGAACATGTATCTTAGCATTGTTCAACCACATTTCAGTTATTGTTGCTCCGTTTGGGGATGTTGCGGGGCAACTAAACTGAAAACTTTGCAGAAATTACAGAACAGAGCTGCTAGAATTGTTACAGGTAGCCCGTTTGACACTCCGGCCGCTCCTCTATTGCAGAGGCTTGGCTGGCCGTCAATTGATAAACTAATCAATCGAGAAACTTGTACAATGGTGTTCAAATCTTTGAATGACCTCGCACCTGAAAACCTAGGTAACATTTTCTCCAAGTTGTCTGATGTTCATGCCAGGGTTCTACGTAATACCAAATGCAATCTTGCTCTACCAAAAATGAGAACAGCTTATGGCCAAAAATCATTTGCGTTTCGTGGAGCCAATGCATGGAATAAACTCGACTCGGAAATGAAATTAGCCCCTTCGATTCAGTCATTTAAAAGTAAACTAAAAGCTTCGAATTGAGAACATTCAAGGAAAGCTGATCTGCATCGAATCGTATCGAATGAGTTACCTTTTTTTTCCTTTTACGTTTTTATAGCTATTTAAGTATAAATTATTGTAAATAGGCTTAGATCTTATTAATTTTTTTTTCCTTTGCTGGGACAATTGGAAAGCAGTTGCTACATTATTTTTTTAACTGAATTGTATCCCAGGATAAATATTTTTAAAATGAAAAATGAAAATGAAAATGGCAGGGCAGAAGTTGAGAATCCAGACAGCATACCCATATTGCCACCCTTGAGTCCAGATATATGATAAGATACTTTCTTCTGCAGAGCATGAATTTTCCCCTTTACACCTGCAATTTCGGTATTTGGATCAGTGAAGTCAGTTTCACACCATGCTTTCCGCACCAACGATAAAGGTCAAGTCAAACTATTCTACTCTCCTGATCCTGCACTAGACAAACTGCATATTTTGTGAAAATTCACGCAAACTTTGAATATGTATCAACAAGCTTAGAAAGGAAGGAAAGCGGCCGTGACCAAGAACGACTCTTACCTTTGTCTGTTCAACCCTCAATCAGAGTTGCACTGCCTTCTCTTCTGCGTTTGTAGCATCTAGAGTAGGGTGGAAGTAATTTGGGTCCAAGAGCAAATTTGGGTCTCTTTCCTTTCGTTAAAACAGTCGTAAGCTAGGAATTTGATTCATACGGTAGCTCATCGAACGATGAAATCTATTCTTTCATTCAGGAGCCGTATCCGTTATGTCGAAGAACTATTGGATAATTTCAAGTGCTTCAATTTCGAGACTTTCCACGGCGGCATGAGCTTTGATAATAATTTGACATCGTAGTAAAGCCTTCCAATCAGTGATTGATTGGCAATCACGCCACCGCTACGATTTATTTTTGTTAACAAGTCATCACGGATCTCAAGTTCAATCATTTGGAAAGTTTTTCATGATTCTTTCGATTCAATAGATTTTATTTCGATAATTTTGCAAGGTGGGAGCAATTTGGGTCCACTGGGGCTTTGTTCAACGAGTCGGGCTGCGTAAGAATTGATATTCATTTCATGGCTCTCACATCAAAACAAACATGAAGAAGATGTTGAAACTGAATGAATAAATCGGAAACAGTGTTTGCAGGTACACTTCCGAGCACAATAAACGCAAGGATTTGCTTTTCACTTGAGGTAAAAACTTTGTTTACATTTACATGTTGTCAAGAATTGGGCCCTCGGCGTTACAAATACTGATTTTCTCGAACATACCCAAATTTCCCGCCGATAGTTTGAAATGAGGACAGTAAAAATTGCAAAACATTGTTCAAACTCTAGATTAGAGAACGGGAATAAGTTCCCGAGAACGACCGGTGATTCAATGTATGTAAAACGAAAAAAAGATCGTCAACATTTGCTACGAATCCGTAAAGGTATTCTGTTTATTTAGAAAGATGCCCTTTTAGGCCCAATGGTCGATGGTGACGAACAAATCTAACCCACTAAATATATGTAAAGATTGAATGTTTTCATTCGGGAATGTGTGGACGGATACATCTTTTATAAATTGTGCATTCTTGCAGCTTTCTCCATTTGGTGCTCCAGCGATAAATGACCTCCCACCCGAAGTTTTTCCCATACTTTTTGAAGCAGTGGCCATTGCTTGCACAGTGCCTCCAATGCGCGCTGTATCGTCGGTCATAATTGTGACGTCACATTTGTCAGTTCAACGTCGCGTTGAAATAGCGAAATCACTCAACTTTGAAATACAATTTCTTCAACTTAAGCTCATAATTTCCATCTCAAACTTTCACAAAGTTTTTATGACACTATGAACTATCTAAAATCATCAAAAAATTGAGGACCAAAATTTGGCTGCATAAGGCCTTTAAGGGACCTTAACCGAAAGTCACTTTCTCGTGATCATTGATGCTTTCTTTGAAATAATATTCCATTTGAATTTTGAGTTGTTCGGTCAAGCATCTTAGATAACAACTATTTCTTGCAAAAGCGCATGAAATGCATCGATTGTAATCTCTCAAGCGGCTAGATTCGCAAATGAGAAACACTGCGCTACTGCAAAGGTTCTTTCAAAAACTGAAAGCGTACCAAATTTAATTATTTAGAATCTAAGCAAAATATTATTTGAAAGAAATCAACAACATTTAGGAAGAAAAAGTGAATTTCGACTAAACTCTCTTGAGACAAACTTTCATGCTCGGTACAGTCCTTTGTGATAAAGTCCCTGTTATTTGTTGTTGTAGCGACTTGGTGCTTCCCCCGTTATTGAGAAAACCAGATTTTCCAAAATCTGCTAACCCTTGGCCATTTGGCCATTTCTTCGTTTGTAGACAGAAACTTATTGTGTTGACAAACAAACGGAGCATAGATTTGGATACAGCTAAGATAGAGCTTTTCAGCCATATATTTTACAACCTCGACGGATGCGTGGGCTAAGAGTTGCTTTTTTTGAGGCTTGATTTCAACCCCCTTCTGTAAGTTTAAATTTCGAAAATGCTGCTTAAGGATATTACGCTTCTCTTCCTCTTTCGAAAGAGACCTTAACTTTTACTATTAAGCAAATAGAGCCGAAATGGCATCGAAAACCGTTTTAACTCTACACAGTTTTTGGTCGTACTTTAGATCATAACTAGCTCCCTGAAATCAAAAGCTGTTGTCAAATGCTTTGTATCACAGTTTAGTTGAAAGGCTTAGCAATCTTTTGAGATGCTGCATGGTCATTTTAAGCAATGACTACCATCCGAAAAACCAGATTCAATGAATATTTTGAATCCAGGATTCCTCATTTTGAGTGAAATAATCGCTATCATTTTCCGGTCAACATTTTGTGAAAAGTCGACATAGCGATGGATTAGAAGTCGTCGGGGGAAATGTTTTGTTTGCAAAATGATTGACCTCTGTTCCTCATTCAAATTTAATGCCCTGGAGCACATTTGGAAGCCAGCTTTTTCACACTTTACAAAAAATGGACTGGAAAGCGAGGGAAGGTTCCGAGAAATGAATGAATTTCCTTATCTTTGAAACATTTTTTCGGACAGCACGCATATCTTAAACTCACCAAGCAACATCTCAAAAGATAGCGGAGCCTTTTAGCTACATACTGATACCTTGTTTGTCTTCATAACAATTGCTTTCAAGTGAATATGTGCTATCTAACTCGTGAAGTTTTTTTTGGGTCACCCGGTAGATGTCAGATCAAAGTGATGGCAAGGAAAAGTAACTTGTTAAAGCTCGATTTAAAGGCTCAAAGAAACTTTCCTGCACTTGTTTTTCTAAAACCTTGATTACTTTCAGAATCACAGTATTTTCTTTCTACTGACAAAACTCACGATATATTTTGAAAAATTGACAGGACGAAAATTAACGGCTAAAAGATGATGCAATAACCATTTGTGCAATCCTTTTCAACAAATTTGACACCCATACTGATGCACAAAACAAAGTAGGAAGTAAGTCATTTGCCCTAGCAGACTTGTTACCTGAGCTTTAGAAGCAGCAATGAGGCATCTTCTCTCTTCATCAGTCAATGGATAATTACATCCAATTTCTCCGATCACTCCAGCTTTTATCCCATTTCTTCCCTCTTCCACATCTTTCACAATTTCCTACAAGTGGATACCTCTCATTAAAACGAACTGCTTCACTGATCGTAAAAACACCATTGAAAAATCTGTTTCGTCCATTTTAATTTGATTTCATTTTTATTTATTTAGGCACGGTAGCCCCGTAAATCCATGAGAAATGCTTTTCAGGGACCCGTGGCATAAACGTTTTCAGATTACAACGATTCGATTCTTCTCTTGAAGGTGGCAAGAAATGGTGCCTCTTTAACATCAAGTTCAAGGTTATTCCAAAGCTTCGGTCTATGAACAGATATAGCCCTTTGCCCATTGCTAGTTTCTCGTAAAGGTATCGATAGATCAGTTTCGGTATTTCTCAGTTCCTTTACATTTCGAGTCGACCTTTTCGGAAGGTACTTCAGGACGAGACCATTTAGCGATTTGTACAACGACTCTAGCCGCACGATTCTGCAACTTTTGTAAGGTTTGCAGCTTGGTCACCCCACAACATCCCCATACCGAACAACTGAGTCGAAAATGGTGCTCGACAATACTCTGATACATTTTACTCAATTTGTTCTGAGGTAAAAATTTCCTAAAATATATTTCAGAAACCCACTTGCACGAGAAATTTGTTTTCCTTCAGTACAATTATGGGTGTAACCAATAGAATTTGAATTTAAATGGTAAGTAATTCATGGACCAGATCGAATGTGGAATTGTCGTTCCAGCTCTACTGAGAGCATTTCTCGACTGAGGCAAAATCGACCACGCGGAAATTGTGGCAAAAAGCCGATCTCGTGTGAGCGCTCAGTATGGAAAGCTGTAAACAGCAAGTATGAGGGCTCAGGTATGGAAAACAACTCAGTGCGGCAAACAGCATCATAAAGTAGCTCAATATGGTAAACAGCAGTAGATGGCTCTATATGGTAAACAGCAAGTGTGAGGGCTCTCATGAACCATGAACTCTTTTCTTTTTATCTTAATTTTTTTTGTTAATTGTATTCATTAATTGTAAATTATTTATTAAGTTTTTAGAGTATTTAAATGCATGGCCCCCTGTAAAACAGTTTCTCTTTAACTGAGGGGCTACCATGCCTAAAAAATTGAAAATGAAAATGAAATGAAAATGAAATGGCTCAGTATGGAAAACTGTAAAATCAAGGCTTTGTAGATTTATCATTTTCAAAACCGTTAAATTCTTTGATTTTCTGTTGAAGGGTATTGGTAGAAATTGTTCAATTACGTGGTTTTCGAGAAGAAGCCAAATAACTGTGTTCTCTGCGAAATTTTCCAAACTGAGCCCTCATGAAAAAAATTTCGTCTTGCCACTCTGGCCTGCCCTAGTGGTAATGCCTCATCCACATAAAAGTCAACTATCTCGAGTCAGATACCTAGACCTTCCTCGCTTCTACGTCACTGCTCACCAGCATCTGCCTAGTTTCAGAGTCTAAATGATTAGTGATTTTACCGAACGAAATGTTCACATCGAATGGTCTTTGACTCATAAATCGACGTTCCAATTTTGAATACTCTCGGGTGCCTAATACAAGGGGGGACCCTTATTAATTATCAAAAATTTTGTCAACCCCCCGGCCCTTATTAATTTTGGCAAAACAATGTCCAAAGCTCAAAATGATTTTTATACGAAATGTTGTTCGAAATATAAAGGCATATAAAGCATATACAGCATATACAGTTCTAAGCATATAAAATGCACTTGTCTCCAGTAGATAACGTAAAAACCCAACATAAGCATATAAAGCATATACAGTTCTAGGCATATAAAATGCACTTGTCTCCAGTAGATAACGTAAAAACCCAACATAAGCATATAAAGCATATACAGTTCTAAGCATATAAAATGCACTTGTCTCCAGTAGATAACGTAAAAACCCAACATAAGCATATAAAGCATATACAGTTCTAAGCATATAAAATGCACTTGTCTCCAGTAGATAACGTAAAAACCCAACATAAGCATATAAAGCATATACAGTTCTAAGCATATAAAATGCACTTGTCTCCAGTAGATAACGTAAAAACCCAACATAAGCATATACAGCATATACAGTTCTAAGCATATAAAATGCACTTGTCTCCAGTAGATAACGTAAAAAACCCAACATAAGCATATAAAGCATATACATTTCTAGGCATATAAATGCACTTGTCTCCAGTAGATAACGTAAAAACCCAACATAAGCATATACAGCATATACAGTTCTAAGCATGTGGAATGCACTTGTCTCCGGTAGATAAGGTAAAAACCCAACATAAGCATATAAAGCATATACAGTTCTAGGCATATAAAATGCACTTGTCTCCAGTAGATAACGTAAAAACCCAACATAAGCATATACAGCATATACAGTTCTAAGCATACAAAATGCACTTGTCTCCAGTAGATAACGTAAAAACCCAACATAAGCATATAAAGCATGTACAGTTCTAAGCATATAAAATGCACTTGTCTCCAGTAGATAACATAAAAACCCAACATAAGCATATACAGCATATACAGTTCTAAGCATATAAAATGCACTTGTCTCCAGTAGATAACGTAAAAACCCAACATAAGCATATAAAGCATATATAGTTCTAAGCATATAAAATGCACTTGTCTCTAGTAGATAACGTAAAAACCCAACATCAGCATATAAAGCATATATAGTTCTAAGCATATAAAATGCACTTGTCTCCAGTAGATAACGTAAAAACCCAACATAAGCATATAAAGCATATATAGTTCTAAGCATATAAAATGCACTTGTCTCCAGTAGAAAACGTAAAAACCCAACATAAGCATATAAAGCAGATGCAGTTTTAAGCATACAAAATGCACTTGTCTCCAGCAGATAAGGTAAAAACCCGTTTTTTGCGAATTTCTGACCCCCCCCCCCCATTTATCAAGACGATTATTAGTTTCTTTGAGGGATTCCCACCACCCCCCCCCCCGTTTATTAAGACCCCCCTTGTATTAGGCACCCGAGAGTATCGGCCGCATCCTCTTTATCCACAGCCCGCCGAACGTGCCAACTTTTTGTGACTCACACAGGTTGATAGAAACAGGCGTACAAAGAAACAACAAAAGAATACGAAGGAAAGAAATACTGGGCAATGTGGCAAGAAACAAAACTTTGGAATGTATGTACGTTAACAAACCTTGCACAGCTCCTCCACAGTGGCATTTTTGGCATAATCAGGCAGGGTGAATCCCATATAATGACCTGCTCCTGCAATGATATGAACTCCTGTTGACTCTGATACCTCTTTCAAGAATTCCCAGTTTGGATTTATCCCCACTGTTGTTGCTTCGACAATAGAGCCTCCTCCATCCTCTTTGAAATAACTAACCTCTGCTATCATTGACTTAATTGGTTCTTCCTCAAGCTTTAGGTTTTCCAGATGACTGTACCTTTTAAAAGAAAATTGTACCAGGTATTTCAAGCTTCAAACGATTATGAGGTCAATTCTGGAAAATAACTGGACTGCAGTTTGCTTTAGGGACCGAACACAGTGAAGTCCGCACAGGAATTAAGGTCCAAATATTTTCTAGCATGGATCGAGAAATCGTTAATAAAAGCTATATCATATGACAGAATACTTTCAGAACAATTATTTACATTATTGTATTTTTCTTCTTGTTCATCATTGCAGTAGGTCGTTTCAGCGCCAATTACATTCACATTCTCTTCGAGTATGATCTCAAGTTCGTCTTCAAACTTTACAGCAAAGGATTCTTCGAGGAATGGGCTAAACCTTAGAAATCCATTTTTTGTGGCCCAGCTATATAAGAAGCCCCTCTTCGTTGTTGTTGATTTCTAAAGCAGCGCAGGTCCAAAACGGCTTCGAAGATACAACTTTTGCAGACCGATCAAGAACCAATCAAAGTGCTCCATTGCCGTTCCCAGAAGTCATAGTTTCGAACGCCATATAATGAATAGTTTCCAAGAGGCGGTCATGAAACCCCATTGTTTCTTTGTTTCTGCAGCGATATTTTGTAAATCTTTATATGAAAGATTCGATTGAGTGACACTAGATCTTCTATTCCTATTGTGGACATTCGAAGATTTTCCGAAATGTATCAAAATATCGTTCGATTTAGATTCTGTTTTAGAACTGCTAAAAATTCTACTTGTAATTCCGATAACCTTCCTCAGTACAGAACGAATGAATTATTGGCAGCCAACAATGCATGCTTTCTTTATATAGCGATAGTCATAGTGGATAGTATGAATCTAACTTGAAGGGCAATACATTTTTATCTCCACTTAAATAATGTAAAACAACAATTTGAAAAAAAACTATTTGAGGTATTTGGACTCTATTACATGTCGTAGTTTCGCTCTTTGCCTGAACTGATAACGTTACAACTACGACTCGTTCCCCTACGCTTGTAGAAGTGACAAAGCTCCGTACTGATTCTATATGAAACCTTTCACCTGATCTACAAAAAGTTTGATTGAGTAGTGTTGGACCTTCTATCACTATTGTGTACGTTCGAACATCCCACAAAATGCATCAATCTGTCGTTCGATTCGCATTCTTTTTTAGAATTCATCCGAAAGATCAATTGGGCCTCATAGGGATTTATCTATAGTATCAAAAGGTGCTTAAAAACCGATGTCGGTCTTACGACACCAAACCATTCATTTCACATGCTGTTAATGAAATAAATGCTTTAACAGCGTGAAACAGACAATTTAGAGGAGTTTGGAATAGATTTCCAAACATCGAGTTTTCGACTTATGCATGTAGAGCCAACACGAAAACTCGGAGATAAAAAACTCAGAGATAATTCTCCGAGATCTCCAACATCTCCGAGACCTCCGAGTTTTCGACCTGGCCGGCTGAGATGTGTAATTTTTATTAGAACTTCCTGATTGCAAGCAGCGACACCACCTGTTGCACTCCCATACCCTTATAGCTCCTTGGGGCTAGGTTTCAATGCCCAGTGGTAGAATGTTCAATAGGCCAGCTAACAGTTTCTTTTAAGCCATTCAACTGAAATAACTTGGTCATAGAATTTTATCCACAATTTTGCAATGATTTAAAGACTTGTAACCTGCTATGCAACGATTGAGACTTACGGATTCTGCCTGATCCAGCCAAGATTATCCAATCTTATTGTAGGATCTCTTGCTTTTTTCTTGTCTGCATCGCTTTTTGGGTCAACAAAACAACACAAATAGCCAAGTTTGATATGCTCATGTGTCATGGTCTTTCCAAGCTGGTCAGGTGATATGACACCACAAACTGAAAGATTGAATAAATAAAGTGAGGCCACACAAAATAAAATGATAAGTTTAATTGCAAGTTTAACGACGAATAGCTTTATTTCAACTCTCAGGATGACATGATAAAAGAGACTGAACAAATTGCTATTCTTCGACAAACCAAAGTAGTATTAAGTAATGACTAATCCATGTGTAAAAGACAAATTTAAGTACTGGGTGAGTAAAAAAAAGTTTAAGCATTTGGAGGGCTGTAGAATAAAAGGTGTGTGACCAATATTTAAAATTGAAATGCTTATCTATCCAGGCATACCTTTTATCTATCCAGGCATACTTTCTGTGTGTTTTGGATTTCAACCCAGGGCTTGATCCAGGTCAGTAGTCCGGTGATTATGCCATTATTTAGTTACAATGGTTTTAAATACGGTATCAGTCCCTCTTTGTTTTTTTAATATCCATATAAAAAATTACAACAAATGCTACATCTACATTCTACTATATTTTCTAATTACTCTACAACAATACAACACTACCGGGATGGGACAACAAGGAGCAAGAGACAATGACTACCCTGTGGCCATTAACATAAAGACAATGCAAATAGATAAAAATTTAGTAAATTAAGATTACTGTGGATACTAAACACAGAATCTGTTCCACATAACTATTTCATAAATTGTATGTTGTGGAATTTAGAATATATGAAACTGAAGTGAACTTTGCAGGGCCTCTTTTAAGGAATCATGACTTGGGGGGCAAGTTTCAAAATGGGGACCTCATTTTTGATACAAGAAATATTTCTCTTTATGAACTCCTGATGTATGTATGTATGTATGTATCATTTGCCAAATAAAAAATATATACAAGCTACTATAATAAATATACAAATAGATACAATACAATACATTAAGGTTAAAAACATAAAAGAAAAACACCCCTAATTACAGTGGCAGGGATAGCATAAAAGGGTCAAGCTGACCTTATTTCCATAATGGTCCCCTTAGAGGTGCTGGTATAACAGAAAAAGATAACAACTCCTTAGGAATGCCTGTATTTCTTACAAGACATAAATTGTGGTAGAAGGCCTATCATTACTATTATGACTTTCATCTTTGTGATCAGGACAGGAGAGGATTCATTGATGGCCCAAGGTCAGAAAAAGATGGGCCTTTTGCAAAGTGAGTTTTGAAAGGACATATTGGATGCTAGTATCACTCTGGTAGCCATTTTTTGCCTCTAACCTAGTTATCATATCAAACTGGCCATCCATTATGCACAAACTGTAGTAACAGTCAATCTATTGTCACATATACAGTAGGCCAAGAAAGGCATTTCTCATGAATAGAAACATGGATCAGTGAACCGCGTGAGCCAGAAGAAAAGATTCCCCACATTTAAAAATGCATAGCACAAAGAGTGTCTGATGAATCAATATTTGCTGGATTAGTCCCTTCAAATTTTGCCTGCCTTTAATTTTCGCCCCAGAGGGAGGCAAAAATTAAAGAGGGAGAATTGTGAAAATATTTGGCGAGGCAAAAATTAGAGGGAGCAAAAATTAAAGGGAGATTAAAAAGTTTATTTTCTATAAAAGAACGTTAGTTTTGATTCTAATACAAATGCAAGACGTGCGTTACTCTTCGATTATAATGATATAGCCCTCCCCTGTGTCTGAGGGAAGATTTTGTTGTTCTAGTTCCACCATCTTCTCTTCTTCAGGGCCACATTCATCCAAATCATCATCATGATCATCATCATCATCATCATCATCATCATCATCATCATCATCATCATCATCATCATCATCATCAGCCACATTCTCTTTGGCTTCAAATTGGGCAGAAGATACCTTTATGTTCTCTAGCTCCATATAGTACTCGTTGACAAACTCTTTCAATCGGCTGCAGAGGGAGACGTTGGTGCCTAATTTTTCTTGCCAATTAGAGCAATAGGTAGCTCGAGTGCACCTTTAAGAAGTGGTGTTCTTCTATACTTGTTGTCTAGAACTCAACCTTCTAAAGCGCCTCTCTGTTGTTCAAGAAAACGCTGCAAAAGCGACGTATTTCTCTTCGTATTTGACGCGCAACATCTGAGGCTCTAATTTTACACCGTAACGGATTAGGCCAATACTTTGAAATTTGCAGGGTGGGGGCGAAAATTAAAGGGAGCGAAACCTATGCACACGGGGGAGCGAAAATTAAAGGGGCTAAAATTAAAGGGAGCCAAAATTGAAGGCAGGCAAAATTTGAAAAAGGACTAAGGTAGCCAAGAGCCAAGAAATTGAAGCACCTCTGTAAGTTTCTTCTATTTTTATGAGCAGCTGCACTGGAAAGATAAACAAAGTGGACTCATTCAGCTTCACAAAGATGTTGCGAAAGGCCTGAAAAGGGGCCTAAAAGAACAGCAAAAGAAAAAAGGGACAAGGTAGGGGGAAAAAGGGGGTGAGACTGTGAAAAACTAGGGGCAAGCCAGCGCAGGACTGGGGGGCTTTTGCTTCCTGGTTAAAAGAGGCCCTGGAACTTTGAACCTGTTAGATTCTGTCATGCAAGTCTGACGTACTTGTCAGACGACCCTATTTAATTTGGGTTTTATTAGGGCCCAAATAAATAAAGGCCCTGCCCTCTCTCCAGGGTGAATCTCTTTGCTTCTCTGCGCCAAACATTTTGGGGCACAACAACTTTGTGCGCCAGTGTGCGCCGAAGAATAATTGATATCTATTGTTTGATACAATGGGACATTGAATTCCCATTGTTTTATAGCCCCTTTCTGCACCAAAATGTGCGCCAAAAACCAGATAAGTTCTTTCTCTGCTCCGAAGATCTTCTGGAAATAGGCACTCAGATTCACCCTGGCCCTCTCTGGCTGGATTATTTTGATATATGAAAAATTCCATTCGACGATGCGGCAATTTGTGTAACCTAACTAATGAGATATACTAACCGGTTTGAACTCTTCCTGTAGCCATCTTGGTAGAAGGTCTTTCAGTTATGAAAGCTTGAGGTACTTTTCTGTCAGGGAAGCAGAGAATGAGAGGGGTGGTGGTAGCGCTAGCCAGAATATAGACAACAGAATATAGACAACAGCCAGAATATCGACAAATGTGTTTATTTCTCCTTTGTAAACAAACAAATTCAGTAACTGATGCTACCACGTTGTAGAAGACAACAAGACCTTTCATTTGAGCCCAAATTTATTTAATTATCTTCAACACAAGCTGATTTACCAAAGAAATTAAATTCAGTGATTTAAAACGTTCGCCTAAGCAAAAACACGTGCTTGAACCGCTCCCTCGCAATCCCCAGAATATCGGCAAAATTAGCAACCTCTGTTAGAAGAGCTCCTCCATAGCTACCAGAATATGGACAAAGGTTGCTCCCCTTCAGCGACGCCAGAATATAGGTTAATTCTCTAGAGATAATCTCCTCCGTAGCAGCCAGAATATAGACAAAGGCTGCTGCTCCGCAGTACTGCCAGAATATAGACAAAAGTCACTGAAGAGAACCGCTCCTCCTTAGCAGCCAGAATATGGACAAAGGCTGCTGCTCCGCAGTGACACCAGAATATAGACAAAAGTCACTGAAGAGAACCGCTCCTCCTTAGCAGCCAGAATATGGACAAAGGCTGGTGCTCCGCAGTGACGCCAGAATATAGACAAAAGTCACTTAAGAGAACCGCTCCTCCTTAGCAGCCAGAATATGGACAAAGGCTGGTGCTCCGCAATGACGCCATAATATAGACAAAAGTCACTGAAGAGAACCGCTCCTCCACAGCAGCCAGAATATAGACAAAAGTCACTGAAGGAAACCGCTCCTCCACAGCAGCCAGAATATAGACAAAGGCTGCTGCTCCGCAGTGACGCAAGAATATAGACAAAAGTCACTTAAGAGAACCACTCCTCCACAGCAGCCAGAATATAGACAAAGGCTGGTGCTCCGCAGTGACGCCAGAATATAGACAAAAGTCACTTAAGAGAACCGCTCCTCCTTAGCAGCCAGAATATGGACAAAGGCTGGTGCTCCGCAATGACGCCATAATATAGACAAAAGTCACTGAAGAGAACCGCTCCTCCACAGCAGCCAGAATATAGACAAAGGCTGGTGCTCTGCAGTGACGCCAGAATATAGACAAAAGTCACTTAAGAGAACCGCTCCTCCTTAGCAGCCAGAATATGGACAAAGGCTGGTGCTCCGCAATGACGCCATAATATAGACAAAAGTCACTGAAGAGAACCGCTCCTCCCTAGCAGCCAGAATATGGACAAAGGCTGGTGCTCCGCAATGACGCCAGAATATAGACAAAAGTCACTGAAGAGAACCGCTCCTCCACAGCAGCGAGAATATAGACAAAGGCTGCTGCTCCGCAGTTACGCCAGAATATAGACAAAAGTCACTGAAGAGAACCGCTCCTCCTTAGCAGCCAGAATATGGACAAAGGCTGGTGCTCCGCAATGACGCCATAATATAGACAAAAGTCACTGAAGAGAACCGCTCCTCCACAGCAGCCAGAATATAGACAAAAGTCACTGAAGGAAACCGCTCCTCCACAGCAGCCAGAATATAGACAAAGGCTGCTGCTCCGCAGTGACGCAAGAATATAGACAAAAGTCACTTAAGAGAATCGCTCCTCCACAGCAGCCAGAATATAGACAAAGGCTGGTGCTCCGCAGTGACGCCAGAATATAGACAAAAGTCACTTAAGAGAACCGCTCCTCCTTAGCAGCCAGAATATGGACATCTACTGCGTCTAAAAAAGATTCAAGGGGTGTGCCTGCCCAAAGCGAGGTGGTCAGAGAGGAACGACTACCAAAAATTAGACGGGCAGTTGCAAAGAGGGTTCCCTGCAAAATTTGTGGCCTTGAACTCAACGCAAATAACATGAAACGTCATTGCCTCATCAAGCACAATCTTGACCCAACTTACAATGCTATCTGTTGTGACGTTGGAGAAGGTATCTATATGGTTAGGAAGTCTAAGCGAGGAGGGATTGGATACCCTCTTCACGTACAGAAGGTTGTGAATTCCCTAGACGAGAAGGTTATTGCATGTGAAGAGGAGAGTTGCAGACATGAAATGCAAATTGCCTCTAGATCTAAAATGAAAGGGAGAGAATGCCACCATCTAATGCAGGTCAATAATGCTTACTTTCCACCGGAAGTAGAGCTCAACGAGGAGTGCCTTCAGGAAATTTGTGATTCTGGAAAGTACAAAGTTCTAACAACGGAAACTGCTGAGAAATGCGTGGAGAAGAAATGCGAGTCTTTATTCTACAAAGCACCGTCAGTAGTAGAGTGGATGGACGGCAATTATATTCATCTATCAGTGTTTGACGGTCAGTACCTTCATTTCCCCGTACGATCTCGAGTCTTAGTAACATATCGTAAAGATGATGGATCCTTAAAATGCCGATGCAGACATGCTAGGACACTATGCATTCATAAAGCAATGGCTATTTGGTTTTTGCACCAAAGGAAACTAATCTCCGAAGAGGATAACCTTGATTTTGATGAAGACCTTGTTGCGGATGATGAGTCCGACAATGGTATAAATGATGCTGTTACAGGCAGTGAAGCAAACAAAGCTTGCAACACCATCATTTATCCACCCCAATCTCAGGACTCATTAAAGGAAATGATCACTTATTGGCTGCGAGAAAAGAAGATTCCATGCCCTCCCCCACTTCATTTCAGATCACTGCAAGGGTGTCAGGTACCACGCTCGTTCAAGCCGGTAGAAAGCCATTGCCCTCGGTGCAAGAAGCCATTGTCAGGCCCATACAAAATAACACACTCTGCAAGGATACTCACATTGCAAGGGTTTATAGAAGGAGTTGAGACTTTTTTCAAAAGGTGTATTAGCTGTGAGGTATATTGCAGGTATCAGGAATATGAACACGGCATTCATAATTTCAACGATATTCTCATGCTAGGACTTGACGTATGTATTTTCTTACGCGAATGTCAGAAACACCATCAAGCCGTGGGCACATTTTGCAATATCATCGAGGGTATCTGGAAATTTAAGGTTGATTCCAGATCTGTTTTGAATGCATATCTGCACTTTGAAGCTTTAAGTGATCGATCTTACGAGTTTAACTGTGTTGAGTGTGGGTATTTTCCTCCAATAATGATTGCCGACGTTAACAGGAAGGTTGTTTTTAAGTATAGAGCTGTTGACGAAGAAAACCTACTTGATGATGAAATGGAAAATGTTGATCCTGACCTTGTCGACAGTGACGACTTTTGGGCAAAAGTTCTTGGTGGGATTCTTAGTAGGGGATTTAATGGCAGGAAGGTTGACGATTGGGTGATTGAGCCAAGACTGTCTTTTTGGTCGCCCTATATTGGACCACAATCGCGGATAAGCAATCTGCTTGTGAACAGTGAACACCGCAAGGTAAACCGCGAAACGGGAGAGATTGAGATTGACTGCAGGGAACTTTCTGAAGAACGTCTGATAGAGACGATGTTTGAAAGTAAGCACTGTGACTTACAGAAACTCGCCAGAAAAGTTGGCGTCAGTGGCAAGGGATCGAAATTAGACATCATCAATCGCGTAAAAGAAGGTCTCGGTACGCAAAATACTAAGTTCAACAAAATGTTTAAGAAAATGTTTGGTCGTTCTGGGGGATGGTTAACAGTAGCCTGTGAACATGGCGTCATATATGCAGTCAAGTTTCTCTTGCGTGCAGAGAGTCCAAGGGATTATATTGATATCATTCGTGGTTTCAAGCATCAACCCAACGTATTTGTAAATGACATGGCTCACATGGTGGCAGCGCATGGAAATCGCCACCACGGTGATATGTTTAGACCTTTCGAGGGCCGTGTAGCAGAGGCTACCCCCGAAAATATTGCCTCAGCTAGCGACGATAGCTTCCAAGTATCCTTTCCTTGGCTTAATAACTTGCGGCCAGTCTCCGAGACTGTTTTGGCAAACGACTGTCATCCTGTCACTGGCAGTGACGTCAGGATGGCACTATTTGATAGATTTCACGAGGGAAACACCGGCAGCGAAGAAGAGGCGCTTCGGCGAATAACATGTGTTAAACAATTGTCTGGGCAACTGAATAGCCAGGTTGCGGAGCAGATTCATGGCTCTTTTAATAATAAAAAACATTACATGAACCAGATGACGCCCGCAAATCACATTTTCATGTTTAGATCTAGCATTGATCTCAGAAATGAAGAAATGAATAAGAAATACATAGAGAAAGAGGAAAGTCGTACCAGCATGTTCATTAATTTCGATGAATTAGGTCGCTCTGTTTTCGGACACAGCCGTACAACAAGAGCTGAGTGGAAAGATGACACTAACGAAATGGGCCGATTTGATAAACAGGTCTCCAGCAGAATGCATATAGATCTTGATAACGAAGATGAACAACAAAGTCAGTTTAGCGAAAGTTCCATGTGTGTCACAAACTCGGAAAGTGACGAAACCTATCTTGCTAAATCTCCCTGCCATGCTGTTTCTGTTGACCCCTTCCTATCTGATAGATTTGATAACGGAGAGGAAATTTCCAATATGCATGCCGCATCTTCAAAAAATGAAGATTTAATTCAGGACTGCGCCAGTATCAACGAAAACAATGGCAATGAATTTGAACTCGGTTTATCACCTTCTACTCCGTCATACTCATCATCTTCATCTCCTCCATCGTCACCTTATATTTCTCCTTCTCGATTTCATTCTTCCCAAGCAGCTTTCACGCCTAACGGTATATGCAGGAAAACAACAGATAATATGCCATCTTCGTATCATGTTGACTACCAATCTCGAAATATTTCTATCACATCTGAGGACGGAATTTACCCTCATGGCGTTGATGAGAGATCTTTGCCGTTTTCCTCCCTACCAGATGATCAAGGCCAAGGTGTATCAGCCACGACAAGTGTTCCAGATGACCTTCATTGTGGCACTTGCAATAGTTGTGGTAACGTAAATACAGATGAAGTTGCTAGAAACAATGAAGGGATCCCACTTGATAATGATTGGGTAGCTAAGCTGTCACTGACTTATTACGAAAAAGCAGTTATTGAATGTGGTGGTGCATTGACAATTCCCATCCTGGATGCGTCAATGAAAATAATAAAGAACCAATGCAACTCTTTTGATGGTCTAGTAAGTATGAAAGAGGCAGAAACTTATCGTGGTAGAGACGAGAAGTTTATACAGATCATCCCTCTCAAACGTAAATTGGGCCCTCCAACACATTGGGGCACTTTGTCAAATGTGCTTTCGTCTGCCGGACATGTTACTTTGTATGATTGTGTCCTTAGACACCACATAGAAGCTAGTGAGGTGCGGTACAATAACTCTCTACCAGATTATAGTAGTAGATTTCTAAACAAGCAAATTAAAGAGTTTTCCATTGACATTGCAGATGTTGCATCTGCACTGAAAAATTCATATAGTGGTGTCGCATCCATCTTTTTTGCACTCTGTCTAGCTCGAGGTATAGACCCACAAACGGTCATATTTCCCTATAGATCCCTGCAAATCAAGTTGATTTCATGCCTCGAAAATCAAAGTTTTGATGAAGTACGTTTTGATGGGTCCCCAAGGATACACAACGATACACGTTTCATAATAAAAGTCAAGTTATTTTGTCATTGCTGGATGCCTGATTTGGGAACAAAAATGGTTCTTTGTACTCGTTGTGATGAATGGTTTCACCAAGAATGTGAGTCTGGTGACTTTGAATCTATTACCTGGAAATGCCAGCAATGCATTCTTTACGAGACAAATTGCTTTCTTGAGAAGAAATTTTCAAGTTGTGCTGAACTACCTCAAAGCAGTGGAGCACTAATGCAACCCAACGATGAAGCGTGCGAGGTTTATACTTCAACTGAAATGACAGCAATTCCCACTATTATTCAAAGAAAACGAAAGAGCAACAAGGAACGAACCTCTTTAACGCAAAAAAAGAGAAAGGAGAAGAAACCTAAAAAAAATTATCTTTTTAAGGAAATGCTACAAGACATTACTCTCCCAAAGGTGAATGATGGGGATAGTGATAGCAGCACTTAGCTAGTATTCTAACAAATCCAAAAAGCACAACAACGCTGTCATTCTAAGGACAATGATTATAGCAAAGATAGTTTGCCTTGGCTATCAGCTTTCCCAAGTATCTAATGAACGTCATAATAGGCTCACAAGTACGCGATAGTTTTGCATAATAGTTCTTTAAAAGGATCCACATGAAAAAGTGACTCAGACGTATGACGAGGAGTCTCTTGTTTCCCTCTGCTCTTTGACTTGATGATGGCGCTTCGGTCAAGATAGACTCATAGTATTACTCTGAAAAACCTGGCCCTATTTAGGCCCAAACTGAGCAAGTTCTTCAGTACCAATCAGATTGCGAGATTGTGAATTACCGTTGTGACGGTGTAAAGGTGATAGAATCTTCGATTCGATTGAAGAATTGAAAACGATCCCACGGGACTGAGATTCGAAGCCATGATTCCATCATAATGCCATTGATGATTGAAGAGAATAGGGCCAAGTTTTTCACTGTTTCATTATAAGTCCCTCTTGAGCAAGGTTTACCGCAGAGCTACAAGGGACTCATCGTCATCAGTCTAGTGACATATTGCAATGAAAACCTCAATATACAAGAAATTCAGGGTGTTTCAGAAAAATGGAAGCCATGCCAAACTGCAGTTACAATTGAAACTCTTGAAAAAATAAAAGATTTGAGCACATGTAATTATACCAGTTGAAAATACAATTTATTTTCTTCCAATGATATGCAATATGTATACACTGATGGAATTATTCGTGATTTGGTTGATGCTGTAGTGCGTATCGTCAATAGACCTTTTAGCTATTCAGCAAAAGAGCCTGGATCGAGCGTTATTTTTATACATTTTTAAACACGAGATTCGATCGAGTGGCGTTAGAGCTTCTATCACTATTGTGCACATTCGAAAATTCTACAAAATGTAGCAAAGTATCGTTCGATTAAGATTCTTTTTCAGAATAGCTAAAAGGTCTATTTCAAGTACAGGATGTTGCTGTAATAGAATATTACGCTAAAAATGAGGGCAAGGAACTTTTCACCAAGATGCATTGCGCTCTTTAATCGAATTGAATCGTTAACGATGCGAGATTGGAACGCAATGTCAGTATGCATCAAAATTCCAATATCATCAGTTTATGAAGACGAAGAATCTCGAACAAGGTTGAGCTGTATTTTTCCTGAAACACGCTGCGTATCATCAGTTATACTGGATACCAATAATGATGTATTTTAAAGTTTACCACGGTTGCTTTATCGACTGTGATAAATCATTATATTTTGAAGCCAGTGACTGTGTCTTTATCATTTGAATAGAATCTATTTTGATAAACTCTTGATTCTCCCGAATCAGTTGCAACTGAACCTTTCCTTTCATCTAAGTTATATTTTTCATGTTACATGCTATGTACCAAATTGTTAGACTTGAAGTTGGAAAGTTTTTAAGAATAAAGAGTTTAATGATTACAACTGCCTTCTACCTGCAGAAGTTCCTGTTTTCAAAAATTGATACCACCAACAGTTTATGTCTAACAATTTGGCAATTAATTCAACAATTAAGTCACATTTATGTATATCTTAAGTCCCTTTAGAAAAAGTAGACAAATACTACACTCTCTCTGCATAGACATCGAGAAGTATTCGATTCATACCAATCCATCAACTACTGTTGGTACTCTGAATTTTCGACTGTGGGAATTTTTCTTGATCACCCCGTAGGATGTAATCTAACAAGTTACTTTAAATTGATGCTCCAACTATATTTTCTTTTCGTTTTTAATTAGTTTAAGAATATCGTATCGATGCTACTGAAAAAGACAGTACAAGAAAATATGAAGCCCGAGGTCGAAGGTATTGGACGACCTTATGATGCTTTATACTTTCTATGTTAGTATTATATCATCCGATTAGTACTATATTATCCTATATACAGAGGATACAACGGAAAATAATCGAGGTAGCGATACGCAAAGTACAACAAAAGACTTAACGGCATACTGTCGCTGTTGTGATTGGCTAGTTGTGATGTTGAAATCAAAAACAAAGCTCTGGCCTTTGAGTAATTACCCAGCCTTTATTTATGCTCTTGGAACATACTTTCTTTCGAGAATAAAGGGAATCAGATCATTATAATCTTCGTGAATTTCACTATACAGCGAAATTACTGAGCCTTGCCTATATTTCTTTTCTTCTTTATTGTCTCGTTTATCCAATCAGCACCGCGACAATGTGCCTTTAAGCACCAATTTACATCCCATCTCGATGCCATATGACAAGATATGGACCAATAGAGTTGTTCGTCTTGTTCTCTGTACTTTTAAAAATGGTAATAACAATGTATACCAATATCACTAAGGCATGTTAAAAAAATATGATTCCTGAAGACTGACTTTCACTTGTCCAGACTCTACATATATTTCAGAGTCACATGAAAGTGGCTACGGAAGAGCGATCGCAGCGGGCCAGAAGTTGCTTAACGGCATGGTCCATGTTCTTACTATCACGGCGAGATCATTATAATCTGAGAAATTGCATAATCTTCAGATAATTTGCTCATAATCTGGTGTCACTGCGGAGCACCAGCCTTTGTCCATATTCTGGCTGCTGTGGAGGAGCGGTTCTCTTCAGTGACATTTGTCTACATTCTGGCGTCATTGCGGAGCACCAGCCTTTGTCCATATTCTGGCTGCTAAGGAGGAGCGGTTCTCTTCAGTGACTTTTGTCTATATTCTGGTGTCACTGCGGAGCAGCAGCCTTTGTCCATATTCTGGCTGCTAAGGAGCAGCGGTTCTCTTCAGTGACTTTTGTCTATATTCTGCCGTCATTGCGGAGCACCAGCCTTTGTCCATATTCTGGCTGCTAGGGAGGAGCGGTTCTCTTCAGTGACTTTTGTCTATATTATGGCGTCATTGCGGAGCACCAGCCTTTGTCCATATTCTGGCTGCTAAGGAGGAGCGGTTCTCTTAAGTGACTTTTGTCTATATTCTGGCGTCACTGCAGAGCACCAGCCTTTGTCTATATTCTGGCTGCTGTGGAGGAGCGGTTCTCTTCAGTGACATTTGTCTATATTCTGGCGTCACTGCGGAGCACCAGCCTTTGTCCATATTCTGGCTGCTAAGGAGGAGCGGTTCTCTTCAGTGACTTTTGTCTATATTCTGGTGTCACTGCGGAGCAGCAGCCTTTGTCCATATTCTGGCTGCTAAGGAGGAGCGGTTCTCTTCAGTGACTTTTGTCTATATTCTGGCAGTACTGCGGAGCAGCAGCCTTTGTCTATATTCTGGCTGCTACGGAGGAGCGGTTCTCTTCAGTGACATTTGTCTATATTCTGGCGTCACTGCGGAGCACCAGCCTTTGTCCATATTCTGGCTGCTAAGGAGGAGCGGTTCTCTTCAGTGACTTTTGTCTATATTCTGGTGTCACTGCGGAGCAGCAGCCTTTGTCCATATTCTGGCTGCTAAGGAGGAGCGGTTCTCTTCAGTGACTTTTGTCTATATTCTGGCAGTACTGCGGAGCAGCAGCCTTTGTCTATATTCTGGCTGCTACGGAGGAGATTATCTCTAGAGAATTAACCTATATTCTGGCGTCGCTGAAGGGGAGCAACCTTTGTCCATATTCTGGTAGCTATGGAGGAGCTCTTCTAACAGAGGTTGCTAATTTTGCCGATATTCTGGGGATTGCGAGGGAGCGGTTCAAGCACGTGTTTTTGCTTAGGCGAACGTTTTAAATCACTGAATTTAATTTCTTTGGTAAATCAGCTTGTGTTGAAGATAATTAAATAAATTTGGGCTCAAATGAAAGGTCTTGTTGTCTTCTACAACGTGGTAGCATCAGTTACTGAATTTGTTTGTTTACAAAGGAGAAATAAACACATTTGTCGATATTCTGGCTGTTGTCTATATTCTGTTGTCTATAATCTGGCTAGCGCTCTGACCATGGTTGGAGAATGACGAACCAAACAACACGCTAAGGCATACAAACACGACGCCTTCAACAGACCACGTGGTATGCATTACCACCTTAATGAAGCGACAAACAACAGTGATGATAACCGCTTGTCCTACCACCTTGAACGGTTCTCAGAACTCATAACAGACCAATTGCGGAAGTGTTTAGACAAGGAAGTCGGATTGTATTCGATTTTAAGATAATTTTTGTGCATTAGAGTTCTTCATCATATTTGAAGTCATTCAGCAAAGCAAAGCACATTTTTCAACAAATGATTCGCACTGCAAAATTTAAACCTTAAATGACAAACCCATCAACATAAACCCACGAATACAGAAAAGATGAGAAAAGATAAGAATAAGGGAGCTGTCATAAACTATGGAAAAGAGGGGGGCGGAAGGGATTTGACAGGGACAACAAAATCATTGGATGGAAAATGTTGGGCTAACAAATCACTGCAAGTGATAAATCATGGGCCATGAGCTATATTTGCTTCAGGATCTGTTTTCAACATTTTACAAATGTCTTTAAACATTGTCAGCGTCACTTTTGCTGTTCTCTTGATCATTGATATTGTTCTCAATCTCAGTGTCTAATACGGTGGGGGTATCTGCAGGTTCTTCCCTGCCTTCAAATTTTGTACTGGACCCCACAAATACGGTATTGGCAGTATGATGGATTGGGAAAAAATGAACTGTATAGCGCAGAACGTTTTTCTTGATGAGGTTCCTGAGCCACAGAGTTTTTAGCCATGGGGTCATAAAATCATTTTTTGCAGATCTTAAAGGGGCTATGAAAACCGTTTATTTTCTTGCATTGGGCTATATGATTTTACGGTGTATTTTGAAATCCCTTCCTTCCCCTCTGTTTTGTTCTTTATGACAGCTCCCTAACAGCCAAATTAATCTCTAACTGGGGGGGGGGGACGGGTATTAGCGATTGAAAGACCTTTCTCGAATCCATGCAAGTGCTTCCTACTGATAATCAAAAAATTATTTTCCTTTCAACTAACGAAGATGGAAACATTTTATCCCTCTTTTCACAGTATTTGATTACCATTTACAAGAAACATCAAACAAACCAAGCAAAAATCAGAGTAAGTCTAACCCACCCATAAAGTTTAGGTTAAAAGTTAAAACAAGGTGTCTACTCAGTGCAGTAATATATATCTTATTGTTTTGTTCTTTAAAAAAGTAATCTGTGGTTTAGTTGACCATGTATCATAGGATATTGTGTCTAATATTAAAAAGAAATAAAATGTTAGATCCTTCAAGAGAAACAACGAAATGATGTGACGAGAAATACTATAATGCCCACAGAACAACATTCAGATTCAGCTCCAGAACAAGGCATTTCAGATTCAGGACAAGATTTGCAATAGTCTCATTAATCTTCTAATATCAAAATAACGAAGATACTAATTGGAAAAATAAACCAATTTGACAGTAGACTTGACTATGCTCTACTATATGGTGATTTTAGCAGAATTTTAGCATGCGGTGTTTAGGCTGGAAAACGAGGAATAGGTCGGGCGGCCCTCTGATCAAAGTCAAAATTCAAGCAACAACCTTCTCTCCACAAATCATCTAATACCAAAGTGACAAAGATACTTATTGGAAAGATAAACAAATTTGGCCAAAGATTTCACCATGCTCTATTTTATGGTGATTTTCGCGACTTTGTATCGTGCAGGGGTTGGACTGGAAAACACGAGGAGTAGTTCGGGCAGTAAACTGTGAAGACTTCCCAAGATGATACAAACCAGAAGCAGCTCCAGACAGTCTTCAAAAAATGCAAACATGAATTTGGCACTCGTATCTTTATCTTTAAAGAAAAAAACTCTCATGTAACATTGAACCCAAAGCCAACGTGATTCTGTGGGCATCTCCAAACCTTTGCATGCCGACCTCTGAGCCACCAAACATGTCAATCAAATACATTAACTCGTAAGTTCCTTAGCTATTAACTAAAATTAATGACTGCCCTGCCCTAATAAATTCCACAACAAAGATTGTTATGGAAACATATTCTATTTTGGAGACTAGAGACAAGGTTGTTTTCACGCCATTTCCTCTTAGATTTTAACTTTGCTTGTGAAAAGTTTCAATTCGTTTCTGGAAATTTGCTCTGTTCAGGATTAAACAAGTGGACGTTTGTTTATTCAGTATTGCTTGGTCTTGGTGAATGAAAGCTGGGTAAGTTTCCGTTTAAGGAAGTTTAGAATGATATGACAAACAGCTCCATTACCTCAATGTGCCGAGTGTAAATTATGAACCTAACACGATCTGTCTGGAGTCTGGACCAGTCTGGATCTTCTCCTGATCTCCGCATAGCACCGCACATGCAAAAGCATGCGAATGCGGCATATATCTATGTTGAATTTTGCCTTCTAATCAGAGTTACCGTGATTCAAAACTTTATAAGAAAACTTCTCTCGGCACACCAGCTCAACAATCACGAAGCACTTGCTCTTTTCACAACTTTTCGACTCATTAAATCCGGGTAAAACGTTAACAACCCATAAAACTTCATTCAATGATGCCTTGTTACAATTTGCACTAACAATTCTTTAATCTTAGGCAGTAGGCCTAAATGCTAAATACTGTACGACATATCATGCATACATCTGCATCGCAAAAGTTATTATTAAGGGAAGGAAGAATTTCTAAGGAAAAAGCTTCCACGTTCAGTCGCCGTTTAGATAATATCATTTCAATTTTATTCTTATGTCTCTTGGTATTTTGAGTGGTCAGTCTACATTCTGTATAGGCTTTGCAGCATTTGCTACGGACAATAAGTTAATTTTTTCAAGTTCGATCGGGGCCCTATCCTATATCTAAAGTCTAGCACCTTACAACCCTCCTTATGTGACCACCTTGGGTCGTTGGTAGTCTTCGGACTAACTTAGTCTTTCCGTAAAATGTGACAGCTTTCAGGCAAGGATACCTTAAAACAACTTTAGCAGGAGCGAAATATCCTTTCCCAGGCTTTTGACGCTTGTAATGGTTCAAACAGTAAATGCAACACAGGAGACATGACAGTTGCCAGCCAAATTAGTATGTATGGAGATAAGTATAGAAAAGTTCATTCTGTTTAATAATCTCTTTTCCTCCGATGTAACAGTAAGAAAACAACATCAAATGTTACAATCAGCGAAGAAAT
Organism: Aurelia sp. 3 sensu Dawson et al. (2005); assembly: GCA_964020215.1. Classification (NCBI taxonomy): domain Eukaryota; kingdom Metazoa; phylum Cnidaria; class Scyphozoa; order Semaeostomeae; family Ulmaridae; genus Aurelia; species Aurelia sp. 3 sensu Dawson et al. (2005). The sequence goes on from OZ026591.1 coordinate 8,456,313, forward strand.
TATCCCTCTGAATTTCTCTTTTCGAAATAATGCAAAGCATATCTTTGCCTTCTCACTAGCGAAAATTCTGTCTATTAGTCGATGCTGTCTGCCTTTCACAATCACAGTTTTAAGCTAAATCAAAACATTTGTGACCTTTAAAGGTGACAACTGTGAATCCCCGGTCTCCATGCTAAAATTAAAGTACGGTGTACAAGAATTCTTTTGTATGAGTATAGCAAAAGTCCTACAAAAGAAACCATTCCTACAAAAGAACTAAAAGCTAAACAGAAATGGATGACAACGGAAATTGTAGACCTTATGGATGACAGGAGAATAGCCAAACAATGTCAAGACTCAGAAAAATACAGAGAAAAAGATCGAATGATACGGAAAAAATGCATAGCAGCAAAGGAGAAGTGGTTTAACGACAAATGCGAGGAAATAGAGTTTTTATCACAGAAGAATCCACAGCTTATACATGAGAAAGTGAAAAGTTTATCAAAACCTAAAAAATGTACTTCTAGTGGGTGTATTAAAGGAAAAGATGGCAGCATTATTATGGATAAAGAAAAAATACTCAATAGATGGGAAGAGTACATAAGTGAATTATATGATGATGAGGAAAGAGGGGTGAAAATTGAAATAAGAAAAAACATGGATGGACCACCAATCCTACGAAGTGAAGTCGAACATGCAATTAACCGAATGAAACGAGGAAAAGCTACCGGAGCTGACCAAATAGCAATTGAAATGATTATTGCACTTAAAGAATTTGGTGTTGAGAAATTAACAGATTTTGCAAACAAAGTTTATGATGCAGGGACGTTTCCAGAGGAATTATCAAAATCAATTTTCATTGCACTACCAAAAAAGACAGGAGCTACGGAATGTGAGTTACACCGCACAATTAGTTTAATGAGTCATATTACAAAGATTCTTCTTAGAGTTATTTTAATAAGAGCAAGGAGCAAGGTTAGACCAGAGATATCAGAGGAGCAGTATGGTTTTATGGAAGACAGAGGGACTCGGAATGCTATATTTATGATGAGATCAATAGCTGAAAGGGCAATTGAAATGCAGAGAGACTTATATGTCTGTTTCATAGATTACACAAAGGCTTTCGATAAAGTAAGACACAATAATTTGATGCAGATACTGAACAATCTAGATCTTGATGGCAAAGACTTACGACTGATACAAGATCTATACTGGAGACAACAGGAAGCAATTAGAATAGATAATGATTTAAGTAAATACGTAGAGATCAAACGAGGAGTCAGGCAGGGATGTGTATTATCTCCAGATCTATTTTCTTTATGCAGTGAAATGATTATGAGGGAGGTGAAAGACATGGATGGTATCAAGGTAAATGGAGAAAATATCACTAACGTTAGATATGCAGACGATACAGCACTCATTGCAGATTCTGAGAAGAAATTGCAAGATATCGTAGACAAAATTGTTACAGAAAGTCAAAAACTAGGATTATCATTAAATGTAAAGAAAACGTACTGCATGATTATATCAAAGAGGAAAGAAACTCCCAGGTGTCATTTGAAATCAGCTGGTGTAGTCATCAAGCAAGTAGAACAATTTAATTATCTAGGTAGTATGCTGACAAGCGATGGCAGATGTGAGACAGAAATCAAACGAAGAATAGGAATTGCAAAGAAATCATTTAAAGACCTGAGCAATATTTTAGCAAACAGAAAGATCAGTTTCGATACCAGGAAACGGATATTAAAGTCTTATGTGTGGTCAGTTCTATTATACGGGTGCGAAACATGGAATATAAGTAAAAACATGGAAGAAAGATTGTCATCTGTGGAAATTTGGTTTTACAGGCGAATGCTAAGAGTATCATGGATGGATAAACTAAGTAATTAAACAATATTAGAAAGGGCAGAAACACACGAAACTTTAGCTACAACAATTACAAAACGACAATTGTCATTTTTTGGTCATGTATGCAGAAAAGAGAAACTAGAATATTTGGTCAACACAGGGAAGTTTGAAGGGAAAAGAGCACGGGGCAGGCAAAGACAAGGTTATGTTGCTAGCATGAAAAGAAGAATGGAACAATCTTGGACAGAGAATAAAATCATACAAAGTACAAAGGACAGAGATATTTGGACTACCATGATCGTCAACGTCGATGGACATGGCACTTAGATAGATAGATAGATAGCAAAAGTCCATTAACAAGAGTTGAAGGGCGTTTGCCATTTCTCTCATTGTGCCTTTTTTCACGATGAAAGCTGACATCTTTCAGCTTGTTTGGTTAAAATCATTGACTCTCAAAATACAATCTTAGGACAATATTTAGCGTGGAATGGGATAAAAATGGCGATATTGATATGATAAACGAAGAGCCCTGGGTTGGATTCTTTGCTACCAGGAGAAATATCATTCAATGCGCTTTAATACAAATTTGACGCTGCTTCAGTCTTCCAAATGCATAAGCCTTTTTTGACTCATCCAGTAACCCCAGTAACCCCCAAATCGTCACTGACTGAGTAGCTGATAAAAGGTGAATTCTTGAGATCTTCACATCTTCGACCGCTCATTAACTTCTGCAACTCTGACCCAAGCAAAAGACAGAACAGTGATGGCAGCAGGTCCTGCTTTGGATTTAGATATATGAGTTATATTCAAGATCAGATACTTTCGATTTTATAATTCGTTCAGATGTCACCATGAGGTTTGTTCAGTTCACGCTGAATATTTTACGGTTGAGAATTCATTAAAATGTTAAAAAATGTTATCAACGTGCTTAGCTTCTTCATCATACTTCATCTTCAATTTGCAGAAGGACTTTATTTCCGAATACTTGGAATCAGCAATTATGTAATGAATACCAGGGCCCTGAAATCCATTGAACTTTGTGCTGACGGACAAGGAATATGCTCCACGGTCTTCGAAGAAAACCCAATCACCAATTTTCAACTGAAAAGTCAGGCAAAAATTTAACTTTGATAATATGCGCGAATCGAATGACAGGCTACGTACATAACATTATAATATCAGTGCATTATGCCTGCTGACAAAGACAAGCCACAATACTAGGCGGTATATAGGATATAACTGCGAAGAATTTACGTAAATAAGAAGAAGTAGGAACAAGCCCTACCCCCCAAACCCCCCACTAATACGGTGGGGGACTTCCGTAACCATCTATATGATCATGCTCGGGCCCCCCAAACCCACCGAAAACCACCAAAAAGCACCATCACCTTACACCAAACAATGATTGAAACCCCCACCAACCTTGAAACGCTAAGAAACAAATTGACATGTCTTCACTTTTTGGTGGTTTTCGGTGCTTTTGTGCTTTTTGGTGGTTTTCGGTGGGTTTGGGGGGCCCGAGCATGATCATATAGATGGTTACGGAAGTCCCCCACAATACCATCACCTTACACCAAACAATGATTGAGACCCCCACCATAGTATTGTGGCTTGTCAAAACAAGTGACATGTAAATAATCTTGGAGATTAAATGATTTCGTTGGCAATTCAAGGAGTTGACATCAGTTGTTACTTAGCATCCTAGCTAGATAGGAATGTTATCAATTAGAAATACTGACAAGATAATATGGGAAGATCTGGCTTGGCAAACAGGATGATTTGATGATTCTAGATATGACAATAAATTTTGGCAGATTTTCAAAAATAATTGTAGGCGGGAAAATAACTTATTGAGTGTTGATGCTTTGAGGCAGTTGGATCATATAAGCTCGTTTCTGTTGTCAGAAAACAGTGAAAGCAATCTTTTCACCCCATCCCTGTCAAAATTCACCATTAAAAACAACATTTCGTCTTCCAGTCCTCCATCGCAGTACCGAGTTTTGTGCACATCTCTACCGTCATGCAAAAAAAAACTGTCCGTGCATGTTCCAAAAGTTAAAGGCCAGCATAGAAAATTAAGGCAATCAGAAAGAGGCACCGATAATTCCATCATTATATCTTAAATATATTCATTGATTTGCGCTGCGGAGCAGCATGCAAATCTTTAAAATGCACTGAAAGCAAACTCGGCCTATAGCGCGGATGGCTGAACATTGGTAAGGCTTAACAATAGATAAACAATGGATAAACTGCAAAGTGCTGGCTTACGTTCAAAGGACGCAAAACAGACACAGCCGACGCAAAAAGCACGGTCTCATTTGCGTGCGCACATCTCCAACGTTCAGAACAAACATTTTCTTTGTTTTGTAACAAGTTTGCTTGCAGTTTGGTTGATGAAGCAAACTTCCAGCTTTCCAGGATCATGGAACTCGAAAGGACTTACTATCGTTGTGGAAGCACCCAAGGGCAGAAAGCCAAGCGAAGTAGAAGCGAACGAATTTGAGTGACAGTTAATGCTGAAATTTCAACAGTTAAGTTTGATACGTTTTGGAAGGACGGCAGCATCTCTACAAAGTTGCTGTGTCCGTTCAAAGAACTGGTGAAGGAAAATGTTGATTTCTAACCGTGCAAAAGTTGAAATTTTTATTTTGGCCTACAAGTACACTCACCTTCGTACGCTCCTACCGCAAGGAAATGCAAGCTCATGGCCGGGTCGCTCTTCTCCAGAAAATCGAAGAAAATCGTTCTGTAAGGCCCTGCACTGCAACTACGCGAGTCAAAGCAGAACTGCTGCAAAACAACATTCCAGTTTGATTATTTGTCAAAGCGCTGGACCATTGTTCGACAATGTCAACTGACGCAGCTTAAAAGGCGGACTGTGAATGATGATAAGACATCCAGATAAGGGATTTCATGCCCAAGCATTTACGTTCAAATCTATATATATAAGCGATGAAGAGTTTTGTTACGCACATTCCTGTTTGTGACACTTTCCCGCACGCAGCTTCTCACGCCCGCTGCTTACCTCCAAAAATTCCAGAAAAACGATGAAAAATAGCTGACGATAAAGGCTTGCCTGTGGTCCAATACTTTTCTTCGTACGATATCTTGGGGTAATGTGAAGAGGGGTTTTGTACCCAAATTTTAGCAATTCAATTCAACAATAGGCCTTAACCTTCGACCTTTCTTTGTGGATGCTGATGGCAGCCATAGAAATGTGATGGCAGCGTTCAATCTGAGCTAAAATCAAGTTTTGCAGCTGCTTTTTCCAGACACCGAGGGAGTAAAAGCTTGCAAATAGTTGATATTATGTTAGCTGCTGTATCTATCTAGGTTGTAGTAAAGTATTTTGATGCTCACGTTGGATACAACGAAGTTATTGCCCTATTTTGGAGAGGCTCTCCTCTTGGTTTTGTCGCGGTGCTACAAATTGAGAGTCTGCCCTTGTAGTTTTTTAGGTCTTCTGCTTATAAACTTACTGATTACAACGCATAAAACCTTTACTCGATTGTTAGTGAAGATTTAGCCCAAGTTATAAAGTGATTACTCTTGAAGCTGACTTTTGACGCATTTATTAAAGGTCATACGCATAGCATGAGTTTCTCTGCTTGGGCCAAAATGGCATACAGTACAAATCAGACCTGTGACCCTAAGAACACAGAGTCGTCATTTCCAAATGTTGACGGGATGACTAGCTCAAGGCCAAATCCAAAAAAAATCCGGTTTACCCGTATAAAGAATGTTGATTGCAACCTGTTCCTTAACCAAGCTTTTAAACCAAAGTAGAGTATGATTAAAGTTTCACAGCGAGGGAGAGTCCTCGGTTATTACAAAAGGGGTGACTTGGAAATAACCTCAATAACAGTTCAGCAATTCAGTCATCGCTGGGGCTAAGCTAAGTAGCATAACTGAGGTATGCAGAGTCTGAATTTGGCAAAACAATTTTCTTACTTGATGACGAAATAGCTATTTCTTGGGTTCTGCTGTTGAATGAAAATAATGCAAGTTTGGTAATGAATTAAGCAAAGCTTACTTTTGAGTCCAGTAACTTCCTTTGGTACTCCCTTGATTCATCGCTTTTCCATGATTTCAAAATTATGTAATGTCCGTAAATAATGATGAAAGGTCCTTGGTCTATTTTTCAATGAGTTAGTAAATGACCTCATCACTATTTTCCTTCTATCAGTATCATCTTTTGTACTACTTGTTTATGAACTCTGAAAGAGAATTCAGCACAAAAGGTCCAACAATGGACAGATTTTCTGCTTTCAGATCATTTCTGCAGTCTTTTTACTTGTATCATGCATGCAGCCGTTAGCTTGCCAACTCGCAATTCGCACAAAAAACTGAGACGTTCTTTTGACCGGACCCGAGGACTCTGCGACCCGGGACTTACAACCCCAGATCATACGACAATACTACCCCAGGCCCAGGCCAAAGTTTTATGCATTTGGTTAACAAGACTTTGTTACGATGTATTGATACTTCCATTATTTTCAATGTCAACAGAGGTGCTCCTGAGTGACAGGGGATCTGGGTGAGAATGAAGAGATGTTTGCATTTAAGTTATAACTTTCTTACTTCTTTGTTATTGTTCTAAAAAAATTAGAAAGGCAAGAAAGACGGTCGAAATGCTTTATAGCCCTCTATTCTGAGTCTGTTACTTTCATTGCCTATCAACTGAAACATGGAAAATTTGCTTTCCCTGATTAGAATCAAGCAAAGAAGTGGATATTCTGCATAGATATTCATCCATTCTAATTGTATTCAGAGGGTCCGGTTTTGTTTACAACAACTCGCTAGCTCAGTATGAATACACGGAATTCTACGTGACCAAGAAAACCTTGACACGTACTAATGCCTTACGTGTTCACTAAACCATCGGTGGAGCAAACATTTAGTAAGCTTATATATATCAAACTTTGGACCGGGGTCGTATGGTTGAATGGTCGCATGATCGTATGGTCCACACTTCAATAAAATCGCAGTTTATTCATATGAAAAGCTGAATTCTAACATACCATAGTATTTTCTCACAGAGCACCCTTATTTCTAATTCCTTACATATCAATGCACACATCTATTTTATGAAAGTACAGTTGTACAAAAAATTTCTTTCGTAAAAAACTGCTTATAAGAAACTCTATTCTTAGATCATCAAAAATTAGGAATCTCCGGTGCTAGGACTTAGCAGCTATTAATTTCATTCAAGGAAAGCCTTGGCATAATTTGACTTATTTTCACTTATTTCCTGTATCATACTATACAGGAAATAAGTATTACTACTGCCTTCGCAGTTTCCTGTATTGCTGCGAAGGCACTAGAGCAATTTTAAATATTGGTAGGCTTCTGTAACAGTGGCAGAAATTGTAGGGATTGGGGACATTGCCCCCAAATTCCGAGGGGCATTTCAAACCTCTTCTACATCTTCCGCAAAAGTCCTTTTGTTTCCACGAATGTTCCACCAAAATCCGTAAAAATTCTTCCGTCCTGAGAAAATCTTGCACGCTTTTTCGAACGAGCGAAATGCCACTTATCAAATTCGAAAAAATTGGGAAACTTTATTGAAAAGTCAGAAATCCTTAGGTAAGATCGAAACTGCAATGAAAAGACGATTCACCGTGGAGAAAAAGAAGAGCTCCTATTTGCAAAAAGCAAATAAAGAGGATATGCTCAAAAGCATATTGTTCAGCTTTTATTTACACTTTCATTTCTTTCAAATTTTTGAGAAGAAAGTGGTCGTGTCTGTTAGCAATCTTACCCAGCAACGTTGGAGCGTGGAAGGGAACTAAAGATAAATAAGCTTTTTATTTGGTTTGGCGCTATAAAAGTTTTAATGTTTTAGTAGTAAGGGAGAGGCTTTCTTCTCAAAATCTGACCATTCATCAAAGATTAACCCTGGGTGCCAACTTTTTTTAGATATTTGAAACGAATCTATGCATGACATGTCTTTATCAATAGGCTCCAGGTTTGAACTAAACTGTATGAAGGGAAACAACCATCCAACCCCCCTTTCGAATTCCTGGGTACGTCGCTGGCTCAGAGACAGATGTACCATCTATCCACAGCAAGAAATACCTAAATTTCCCTATAGTTTCTCAATGGAAATTTGGGGGAAACGGACAGTTTTCTCTGGGAAATTGAAGGGAAACGGAAATTTCCATTTCCCTCGTAGGAAACTGTTAGGAAAGTGTCCGTTTCCCCAAAATTTCCAACCAAAAAACATGGGGAAATTTCACCATTTTTTGCAGTGATCTATAGTAGATTTAGAGCATCAATGGTCGGCAGCAATTAAAGAGCAATCGTCACCCAGGGTCCTTTGCAGGCATGTTGCAATGTCAGACTATTTGAAAATAAAACTTGCCCTACGTAAGCGGAAATATGTATTCACTTTGCAGCAGATGAACTGATGCAAAAGTCATCTAAAGTCAAATTTTCATCATCAGTTCAACTATTACCGTGGAGACTCCTACGTTTTACTAGGCCAAATTTGATTTACAGACTTTCTGAAGATGCAGCCTGTACACAAAAAACTCTAGGTGACAATAGCTCCTTAGGAACTCAGAAAAAAATTGAGGGGAACAACTTTAACATTTGAATGAAGCTAAGAGACTCGAGGGAACTCTAAAGCATCTGCTACTGGATTCATGTGCTGAAAACGTAACAATTTTGTTGAGATTTATGTGAGGCTTATTTGGGAGTAAAGGGATGTTAAAGAAAGGGGCATGTATGGTTTTCTCATTTTCTGGCGTTTAGCATACCATTCTTACTTAGTTATTTGAATTCTTATGAATGACCATCACTGCTCTGATTTCATGCAAGGTTGGTAACATGGCTTTTTTCAGCCAAATTTTGGAAATTTGACTCGTTTCTCTTATTGTTGGCTTCAAAAGTTAAGTTTGGCTGTTTGGCTCAATTTTGCCTTCTTTTGAGATTTTTGGTCAATTTTCATTCAATTCTCTTCAAACTGGAGTACAGCAGACCATCACAATCTAGGACATTTTTCGTTGCAAGGCAACATCAAAGATCTAGGGTTTTCATCGGAGCTACACAATATAGTATGTGAAAACAATGAAATGCAAGTATCCATTGCTAGAAATAACAATGGAACAATGGTTTGTACAACAATAGGTCATTGTTTAGAAAGGTTTGGCTTTATCTGGCCATTTTCCGACCCATGGTTTGGCTTCGGGGCGGTCCGGGGATCTACCAACCCTGATTTCATGCTGAATTTAAATGGCGGTCACTGATGGAGTATGGTAACCATAGAAAGCACTCCGCAGGAGCTAGGAATGTTAAAGCGCGAGCGAAGCGAGCGCTTTTACTTCCTAGTTTCAAATATAAGCAGACATCAAGGTCGCAAATCTTAAGATAATAATATCTCTTGTTTCCTTTCTTTCAGTATGAGAGCTGACAAACAGGCGCGGATTTAGTGGGGGGGCCGGGGGGCCATGGCCCCCCATAGTGTAAGAGTTCACGTAAAAACCGTTGCCTTTTATAGATAAAATTTTCCTGGGGGCTGCGCCCCCAGATCCCCATTTCTGTTTCATAGTGGCCCTCCCCAAACTCCAAGGCTGGATCCGCCCCTGCTGACAAAGGAAGAAGGCGTTGACGTTGAGTGTCTTCATTGCATTACATAATTTGATAAAATTTAAATGCTCATTTAATAGGTATAAAGTCACAAATAGCCTGATTCACAGCTCACCAAGGGAAGTTTTCCTATCTCCCTTAAGGCGGATCTCCACGGGACGACTTTTATGACGATCGTCATTAAGATTCGCAACGATTTTTCTCACAAAATTCACGACGATTTTGTAAGCGATCTCCCCCCGATCTCCACTAGACGATTGTTTTTGGCGGTATTTTTTCCAACACAACAAATAAATTCTGTAATGGGGGCGATAAATAAAAGATATATCCTGTATCTGCTGCTTCGCAGAAGATGTATTTTTCTTTATTGTCAACGTCGAAGAATGCTTAGGGACAATGCAAAGTTTATCTTATAACATGGCCGGTGCAAAACGCAACGGGGCAATTACTTTTTTCGAGCTTGTACACAACTGGGTCAACACTTTTTATTAACCAAATATGAACGGGCTTGAACGGGGCATTAACTTTTTATGAGCTCAAGGTAAGATGAATTTTTAAATATAAAATGGCTCACCTTGAGTACAAAATTGTGAATAATGCAAGTTGAGAAGGGCATGCAAAGATGTGTATAAATGATGCAAAATTTCCTTGTTAGTTTCTTTCAAGAAGATTCATCAGTCATTGACAAAGACTCTGATAGAGATGAACTACCTTTCTTATGGTGTTTGGCTAATTCATCGGTGGTACTATAGTACTATACAACATCTGTTGTTGTTCGTGAATAGGAGACAGATGCATTTTTAAGGAAAAGGTAACTGGGCAGTTGTATTTTTTGCAATGATTTCATACGGGGCGAGCAGATTTTTTTGCAACAATTTTCTTCCCCTCCGGCCATGTAATATAACAAATTTTGCGCTGTCCCTTAAGCAATACAGTAAAACCAGGAAAAAGAAACTTCCTTCGTTGATGGCAGTCATGCTGAAATTATAAATGTGCTGTGTAGGTGTCGTTTCTTAAATCTGATTGGCTAAAATTTTGAAAAATGCTCTTAGTAACTGCGCATGTGTCATCGCGAACTCTTGTGACGATCGTCACAATAATCGTCTCGTGGAGGTCCACCCTTAGTGGGCTGTGAATCAGGCAAAGTCACAAATCCCAAAAAGAAAATATCTAGATATGAAAACTTTTCATGAATATCAAGTAGTGATGAAAAATAATATTTGGTAGTGATAGCGATAATACTTGGAAAAATTTGCATTCTGTTTTCTTTGCAGGGTGATAAACCTCTGGTGTTTAGGGTTCTATTTGACATTGGTACTTAACCCTATCTGGACCGCCTCGGCCAGAGGATGCTCAGAAAAGCCCGGTCCAGATAGGGTTAAGGGTCCCAGCGTCCGGTTTTGACTGTATGCCTCTTGAAAGGTGACAAAATATTTCAAATTGATACTAATTGGGACAGCCACATGATTAAACCAGGATGGTTTTGAGTCTTAACCCTATTTCACATGGGGTATTTTTTCGATATTTTGGCATGGGGGGCGTTTTTCGCTCCCTTCTTTTTCTCTGAAACTACAAAAAATTTAACAATGAAACTTTCCTCCATTGCTCTGTGGACAATAAGCTTTCCAATTATAACAATGGTAATTAATTAATCACGTGATTTGTTGCTAGGCAACCAAAAACAAAGGAAAACTGGCCAGTTTATAGCTGCTTAACAAGAAAAATTCTATTTAATTGAATACTCAACCGATTTTAATGAGAATAGTCTTAAATGATAGGAAATACATTGTACAATTAAAATATGTACTTTGAAGCAATCTGAAGTATCTAATTATAGACCAATTAGCGCTTAATTAGCTCTTTATTCCTTTCTACTTATTGTCACTGCAGTTTTCCGTAGTTTTCTTGCTATTTCTGACATAGATCGACTTAAGATGCATGAAACAAACAAGATTAAGCTAAATTCCAACAAAAATCTTAATTAATACATTAATTTATTCGAAAAACGACGTCATGAATATAAATGACGTCATAGATATTAAATTTTGCTGATGTCAGCAAATTAGCAAAAATTACATATCAAGTGAAAGCTCTCATCAAGAGCAATCGAATGATACATGTTTCAAGTAATTCGGACGAGAAACAAAGGAATTATGGATGTTCAAAGCTGTTTTTTGTCAACTATTCTCAAAATATGGTGCTATTGTGGTCACGTGATCAAATCTAGAACAATGAGGCATTTAAATTTGATTGCCAATTAAAGGCAGTCTGTCCCCTATTGTTCTGACCTTAGCAACGGCTTTATTTACCTTATTTACGCTGGAGCTAAATTCATGCATCATTGAGTCCTTATGACCTTGATTTCTTTAAGCGAATTAGCACCTCCCTCTCGAGTGTACAATAGAGAGAGATCTTTACAAATTTTATTTTCTTTCTTCGCACGGGACAGACTGCCTTTAAATTTGAGTAAAAGTCACAAAGGTTTGGTCATCATATCTTGTGTCGTTTCGGCGCAGTGAAAAGTTTGTACTTTGATCACACGAGGAATCGGTATGTTGGCTTTGAGTCTATTGACAACAGGAGAACCGAGATATGACGTAAATGTTCTTTTGCTGCCAATAAAGGTGAATTCCAACCATTCCGATGCCATTTCAAAAGCCGCTGACCGAAGTCACTTTGCAAAATTGTCGAAAACAGACACTCAAGGTTGAGAATTGATCACGCCAAGTGAAGCCTCTGCGCAGGAATAGATGGCTGCTTCGCAGCAATCATTAAGGCTAGATTTTCAAATAGATAACGACATACCTTGGGCAGCATCACGTCTTCACGGACTACGTCACAACCAGCACATGTTGGACCCCAGACAGTAGATAAATAGTTCTTTGCCCCATTTAGCAACTGTTAGAGGAATGAAAACAAAGTCAATCTTTGGTACCGAAAATATTTGTTTGGAAACTTAATATTTCATCAAGATTAAACACCAATCTCATGTACAAAGTCGCCAGTTTTGAAAATACATTCAAATCTTATTCAAATGCTGGGGAACTCTGAAAGGACTGCTTATTATTCATCTTATTCCTAGAAAAGTGGAAAAGGGTAAAATTAGCTCTGAAATTTTATCACGGACATTGGCTCTGTTTCCTAAGTTACTTTAGCATTTACACGGGACCTGTTGGAACCGTTCCGTATCGAGCTGATCGGAACTGCTTGGAACTGTTCCCACTGTATCCCGTTTACACGGGATCGGTTCTAAAAAGTTCCAAGGGCTTTGTTAAATCGTAAATGGTTTTCAATAGAAAGACGTCGGCATGTCTTTTGTTTTTCGAAACAAAGGCGAAAATTCTTTTAATTCCCTCTTTTAAGATGTCTTTTGTTTATTCAAGTGCTTAAACAATGAATAGAAGCGTCATTTCCTGGCCGTTCCTGCTTGGAACCGTTCCACCCGTTTACACGAGACCTTCCTGGGTACGATTCAAAATGGGATCGACTTCGTTTTCTTCGTAAGTGGACCCATCTGGGTACGGCTAGCAGTTCCATTTGGAACGGTTCCAGCGGGTCCCGTGTAAACGCATGAGCTAAACATACCCTTTTGGGCACGGCTCCAAATGGAACCTGTCCCGTGTAAACGCTGCCTAATAATGATAAATAATAATGATTGCTTTATCTTAGGTTGGCTTATCTTCCATCTAATTAATTAGCTAATTAATGCCAACCAAAACTTAAATACACGTTAAAGATAACCAACGTACAAGGATAAAGAGGATATCAATTACCATCATCAAAACTCTAAATTTTCGACAAACCGTTTCCACAATCTACAGTTGCAATCAAACTGATGGTTTTAATGTCTCTTTTGAAGCTGTTCAAGGTCTCGGACTCTTTTGAGGAAGTTGGCATTATATACCATAGCTTCGCTCCAAAAAAACATGCATTGTCAAAACCATACCATGTCGTATTTGGTTTTGGTGCTAAAATATTTCAGCCACTACGAAGGGTGCATGGTACGGTGCCCTACAACGGCCATCAAATTTTTTTACTAAAAAGATAGAATTTTATCTATGTCGTCATAGAGCGCTCTCTATGTCGTCATAGAGCACTCTCTATGTCGTCATAGAACCCTCTCTATGTCGACATAGAACCCTCTCTATGTCGTCATAGAGCACTCTCTATGTCGTCATAGAACCCTCTCTATGTCGACATAGAACCCTCTCTATGTCGACATAGAACCCTCTCTATGTCGTCATAGAGCACTCTCTATGTCGTCATAGAACCCTCTCTATGTCGACATAGAACCCTCTCTATGTCGACATAGAATTCCACTATGTATTTTGCGGAATGAGGGACTCTGGACATTGAATTTCCGGAAGGGGAGTGAAATAAAGATTCTTTACCTTGAAATTGGGCAAAATGTTTCTTCCAGTTCAGACATAAAACCCCGACGTTTTTTAGTGCCAGAAATCTTCCAACAACGGAGCTGGAACTTCCGACAGGGCGGACAGGGCGGAGTGGATAACAGACTACAAAATGCCGTTTTCGAGCGTTACTTTTCCAAATTTCCAATGGATGCAGCAGCCCTTCTAACAAGGGATTAACACAGATGTCTATGAGCTTTTACTGATGGAAGACCTCTGAAAACTGCCATAGACGTACAAGAATTTCATCTAACTTTGCAAAGCCACACAGCAAAGTAGCTAATTTGCAGCATGTAGCGCTGTGTAATGGCAGCCACACCTGCTTACGCCACAGTGACGTCAGGAAGCTGAAAATCTGTGAAAATCAGGCTTCTACTTTAAAATTGAGTTTAAAGAAGATTTTGCGTGAACTTTGTGCAGTATTTGGTTCAAATAATCAGCATGTTTGGAAAATAGATATCGTCGGATTATTTCATATTATACAGATATAACACAAAGAGACGGATGAGTCACCAAATGCTTACCCAGAGAGCCCCTTTACACGATAGCGTATGATTCGTGCGGACGAAAACAAGTAAGCTTACATGCGCTTACACGGTAACGTACTAAAATTACAGTTAATCCTCGAATAAGCGCCCCTTTTGAATAAGTGGTCCCTTCGAATAAGCGCCCCGCTCGATTAAGCGCCCACGCCTATCGTGAAAGTTATTGAATAAGTGCCCCATCGAATAAGCGCCAATAGCGCTCACTACCTCCTCCTTTAAGAAACGGGCGCTTATTCGAAATTTTTGCCAAATCGAGTTTCTGAGACATAAGCTTTAGTCTTACAGGATCGAGGGAGGCAGTTATCCAAAAAAAGGAGTAAATAAACAATGACGTTGGTACTAGTTTCCATTCTTGTCAGTCTTTATTTTCATTTTCATAGCAAGGAAACTTCTTAACACGTTGTCACGTATAATTGTTACGGGAATGTAAATAGCGTGTTCTTCGAAATCCCACTTTTCTTTTTGTCTTTGCTTGAATTGTCTTTGCTTGAACTGAAAAATCAAATAAGTGCCCCTTTGATGCTCAAAAATTAAATAAGTGCCCGGGCGCTATTCGAAGATTTACGGTAGTCCACTTGGGCTGCCCGTTTACACGAGACCAATGGAACTCTTTGTCGTCAAGCAAATTTCCAGTTTACGGCAATATCTGTGTGCCCTCTCCTTACGCAACTCAATGTGCTTTTTGCATCTCCTACTAAATACAGAGACAGATTTAAAACTGCTCAAGAAAAGCCAAGTGATGACCAGAAATGTCTTTCTTATCGAGAAGCAAAAATGTGGAATGACCTGCCTGCCGATACCTAGCGGGCATTTTCCCTATATAGTTTTAAACAATCAATTTTGGATTTTGTTTTCAGTTTTTTCTTTCCTTTATCATAGACTTTCTACAGAGATGGCGCCAGGGAAGAAATGCTGGGGGACAAAAACTGTCAAAGTGCAAGATTATTATATATCACACCTTTCTGATTGCTCAAAATTCAACAAAACTCTCTAAAAGCATGACAAACAAATTACGGAAGTGCCGAAAGTGCATAGAAATTTTCAAAAGTTCAAGTGCCGACGAAGGGCTCAGTGAATTTTTGGGGGGCTCCTGTCCCCAAGGTCCCCCGGTTGTGTCATCCCTGACTTTTTAAATTTTTTAGGCTTTTAAGGTAGTATTTTATACTACAATTAACGTTTTTAGGTGGAGGGCCTCTTAAATAACCCCCAAAATAGCACCGATTGAAGGGCGACACTCCATAATGGAGTCATATATCAAAGAAACATGACAGTGTATCCGGGCTTTACTTTTGGAAGATTTTGAAGAAGAAATGATGCTTAGAACTTGAACTGGTTGACATGAACTGGTTAAAAATAGATTCACTTGTTGAATTTATGGCGTATTTTTGATGAACTCTTACTATTTGTGTGGGCTGCAAGGTTGTATTGGAAACTAAGCCTTGGCCATATATGGCTTGGCTCCGTCATATCATGCATGAAGGCAACGTTTGTTCCTAAATTGTCGTTATTGCTGCTGGAGTTGATGATTTTGTAGTCGGAAAATTTTGACACTTTGTCCCTATATGCCATCATAGCTGATGTATACATAAAAAACTAGGGAAAACTCAACTCTCAGATCGCTAACAAATTAAGGCTAGCTTCAAACTAGGTCGTTGGTCGTTGAGGTCGTGCAGAAAGACCCAAAAGACAATGACTCTGACTTTGAAGGACCCTAACGACCAAAAAACCTAGTGTGAACCAGGCTTGACCCTATCCAGACTAGGCTTTTTGAAACTTTGGGGAGACGAGGAGGAGGCCTTGGAAGATTTAACTTGAAAGTAAATGAAGACAAAACGGAAGAAACCATTATCAAAAGCGAACAAGGTAAAGCAGAAATGTGGAGATGGACAAAAAAACTAGGAAGTTTACTTGGTGATTACCAAGATATGAAAAGGAGGAAGCAACTCTCAATTATAGCCCGAGCATCAGCAAAGAAATTATGGATGGATGAGCAAGAAAGTCAGTATTCAAACGAAACTAAAGATCTACAAATCAATCGTAAAGCCAGTGCTAACATACAATTTTGCAACACTACCGGGTGAGTCAATAAAAACGCCCGGCGTTTGAAAAAATCCTGATCCCTGAATATCAAAGCAATGATATTCAAAACCGTCTTGTTTTATCCCCCAATATGTCAAATTAGGTTCAGTAATTTACACGGCTTGAATCGGTCATTTCCTTCCCGTCGAAATGGGAGATTTTCTGCAGAAAGGCCCTTTCGAAAACCTGCAAAAACGAGCGAAAACAGCAAGCAAAATTTCCCTTTGTTCTCCTTCCTAGCAATAATGACTCCTGGATGTGCTCATGTATTTTGTCCTCATGGGAGAATGGAATCCCCCTGAATAAGCTATTCACACTAGGGGGAAGACTTTTCAACCAAACAAAACAAGAGTACGCGCTAAAGCTTGCTGAATGTCATCGCTGTGAGGCAAACACATTAGGGAATTTTGCTTGTAATTTTAGCACGTTTTTTAAGGTTTCTCAAAGGGATTCACTTTAGAAAATTGCCTACAGAATCTGAACGGAGTGACCGATTCTAGCCAGGAAAATTTCCAAAAATAATTAAACATGTTAGCTATTTAATCAGATATTGCAAAATATCGTTGCTTATATAGTCAGGGAGCAGTAGCCTTTCGAACACCGGACGTTTTTTTTGACTCACCCGGTAGCACTCACGAAAAATGAAAGTAAAAAGCTAGACTGCATCCATCGAAAACAACTTCGTCAAGTATGGAATGATAAGAGAATACACAACAAGTAACTATACGAAAAGAGCAGAGACAAGCCACTGAGCGCTGAAATGAAGGAAGAAAGATGGAGAACATTCAGTCATATATTACGATTACCAACAAACACGCCTTGTCAACAGTCGATGAATTACTAGTTTGAATGTCCACCAAAAGCAAAGAAATTCCGCGGAAGAAAAAGAATCACCCTGCCCGTATTGCTTGACAACGACTTCGCAGAAGCTTCAAAATACCATCAACGATTGCAAATAAGACAGTTTAAGACCAGAGAAGACCTTGACATCTTGAGGCATCTCGCGAACGATCGTAATGGATGGAAAAACTGGACTAACTTAATTTGTAGTGTCGCGCAAGGTGAACAATGACACAGTTGTAAGCCGAATGCGCATTGAGAGAGAGAGGGGGGAGGCACAAAGTGCCCCCTCTGCTTCTAAGCACCATAAGAGCTAGGGGCTTGAAACTTGACACAAGGAACAAGCATGATCAGGCAAACAAGACGACGTCATTTGTTTTTGTTTATGTCACGTGATTAAGTGCTGACGTGAGCAAATATTGCTAAATTAGGTGCAAAACTACATGGACTTTGCCGCGTTGCATCTCCAAATTGATAAAACATACCGATATGAAATTTGAACCATAGAAAGATTATATCCTTGTGCTTCTTATTTTGAAATTCATGCCTCGTACCGTTAGTATTTTTGCTGATGGCTGCATTTCTTTATTTTGTCTCCACAAAAGAAATTTTGTCAAAAATTTTTTATAAATTGGTCTTAGAAATAGCAACAATAGATCTGTAAATAGATCTGATCTGTAAATGGATCTGATGAATCACAAAAAAATGTTGCTCACTTTTCAAAAATGAAGCCTAACATGGTTTTTCGTCAGTACGCATGCACAATAACCATTAGACAAGTCCAGTGATATTTGTTTCATTGTTAATAGAGCGAGTGGTTCAGAAGTTGACTGAAAAGGAATTTTTGCGTGGAGCACTCATATGCGTTGACCCCCTGAATCAGGTTCGAAAATTTTGAAATTGACATTGAAGGATGTCTCATAGATAGAAACTAAAAGTCACTAATAACCAGTCTATTCTAAGAGATATTCAAGGTTGCATGGAAAGTTGAATGGAAAGAGTCACTAAGGGGCCACTTTGTGCCCCCCCCCCTAGTCTTGATAGACTCAAATACTGGGAAAATATAACTTAAGAAACTATTTATTTTGACATTGCTTGTTTCCTGTATCATATTACTCAAGAGGTACTCCAGGAGGGAACCGGTTGTGAACACGAAGCTGTTACGATCCTTCAAGAAACTCGTAAGAAATTCTGAGTACTGAAAATTTGATGAATCTTCTGAATCGCCTTAAAGTTATCAAGAATCTGTTAAAATATTGCAAAATATTTGCTACATCTTGGAGGATCTTAAGCAATCTTTGCTAAATCCTGGGGAATCTTGAAAAGTTTGTCGAAATTCCATAAGAGCTACAAGGGAAACCGTAAAGGTTTCGTGGGCTGATGCAGAGAGGATGAGGTCGAGGTGCGCTTCATGAATTGGCATGGACAAGCGTGGTGTACCTCTTACTATTGAATTGCACCCATCGGGGTGTCAACCAAATCTTTTCTTTACTATTGGCCATTTTACTCAACACTGGCAATTTCGTATCATTAATGCAACAGCAACAACAGAATTTTCATTTGTCTACTCAATCAGAGATCAGAGGAGGCACAAAACGGGCACAAAGCTAGTAAATTGCCGTCTACGTAAAAAAAATATCCCGCCGATTTCTTGTCACTGTACCAATCAGGGATCACGAAAAGCCTCCACTACGCTCTTGGGAGGCATTGTGGTATCGCATGTGCATGTGACGTCATAACTTTTCTCAAATATTTGATGGTTGTTGAAATACTTTTTCTTCTGCAAAAAGGTAATATCCATTTTCATCGAGAAAGCGAGCCTAAAGAGTAGTTGGCTTACTATCGTGTCACTTCTAAAACAAATAAACGAGCAGACACAATGTCTATCTCAGAATCTTTGGAAGAGTTTGGAAGGATCCCAGGAATCTTTGCCAAGTTTCGTGAGATTCCGGGAATCTTGGAACCTCGTACGCTATTTTGAAGAGTGATTCGCCCTTCGAAAACATAAGATCCTTTTGGATGATTACAAAGTCCGTCCTGAGCTAAACAAGCATAAGAATATCTGATTATTGACTTCTTCATAACCCCAAATGATCGTTGATGTTTGTGTTATATCTGTATAATATGAAATAATCCGACGATATCTATTTTCCAAACATGCTGATTATTTGAACCAAATACTGCACAAAGTTCACGCAAAATCTTCTTTAAATTCAATTTTAAAGTAGAAGCCTGATTTTCACAGATTTTCAGCTTCCTGACGTCACTGTGGCGTAAGCAGGTGTGGCTGCCATTACACAGCGCTACATGCTGCAAATTAGCTACTTTGCTGTGTGGCTTTGCAAAGTTAGATGAAATTCTTGTACGTCTATGGCAGTTTTCAGAGGTCTTCCATCAGTAAAAGCTCATAGACATCTGTGTTAATCCCTTGTTAGAAGGGCTGCTGCATCCATTGGAAATTTGGAAAAGTAACGCTCGAAAACGGCATTTTGTAGTCTGTTATCCACTCCGCCCTGTCCGCCCTGTCGGAAGTTCCAGCTCCGTTGTTGGAAGATTTCTGGCACTAAAAAACGTCGGGGTTTTATGCCTGAACTGGAAGAAACATTTTGCCCAATTTCAAGGTAAAGAATCTTTATTCCACTCCCCTTCCGGAAATTCAATGTCCAGAGTCCCTCATTCCGCAAAATACATAGTGGAATTCTATGTCGACATAGAGAGGGTTCTATGTCGACATAGAGAGTGCTCTATGACGACATAGAGAGTGCTCTATGACAACATAGAGAGTGCTCTATGACGACATAGAGAGGGTTCTATGTCGACATAGAGAGGGTTCTATGACGACATAGAGAGTGCTCTATGACGACATAGAGAGGGTTCTATGTCGACATAGAGAGGGTTCTATGTCGACATAGAGAGGGTTCTATGACGACATAGAGAGTGCTCTATGACGACATAGAGAGGGTTCTATGTCGACATAGAGAGGGTTCTATGACGACATAGAGAGGGTTCTATGACGACATAGAGAGTGCTCTATGACGACATAGAGAGGGTTCTATGTCGACATAGAGAGGGTTCTATGTCGACATAGAGAGGGTTCTATGACGACATAGAGAGTGCTCTATGACGACATAGAGAGGGTTCTATGTCGACATAGAGAGGGTTCTATGTCGACATAGAGAGGGTTCTATGACGACATAGAGAGTGCTCTATGACGACATAGAGAGCGCTCTATGACGACATAGATAAGATTCTATCTTTTTAGTAAAAAAAATTGATGGCCGTTGTAGGGCACCGTAGCATGGAGTATCTTTCTCCACAAAGATTTGATGATTCATCAAAGTTGGACTGAGACTCATTTGAGCTTTAGAAATTTCAGTAGCAAGCAACTGTACATTTTCGTAGTGAGTGGACACTGTTTTTGCTTTCCACAGTAAATCTGCAAAATTTGAAAGACTATTTTGGCATGCGATTCTCAAAGTTCTCTTGTGGATTTTGCTTATTTTCTTATTAACCGACCTATCATGAAACATCCAGACAAGTGTACAGTAGCTAAACTGAGAAACAACGAAGGCGTTCATGATAACACCCAGTTTCTCAACATCCACATAGTTTGAAATATGTGCAAGTGCATGCAGCTTCTGTCCAGTTCTTTTTACAAAGTGCCTTGACGTGCTTCTTGAAATCTGGGTTCTTCTCCAGCGTTACACCTAAAAGTTTTTCTACAACACATTCTCTTGCAATAAAACCTCTTTCTCTGAATACGTCGGGAGAGGGCAGAATGCCGCAATAAAAATTGCTTAGGTTTTGGTACGTTGGATGAAGTCAGTGAGAATCTGGTAAAGGATGGTCTAAATTGTACAAAATAATTGTCTGCGTTCTTTGCTTAAAAGTGAATGAATATACAATTGGATATTAGGAATGGTTCTGAAGGTATGTATTTCTGATATCTTTCTATATTTAGGGCATGGCTTCCTTTTTTGGCTTATCTTGGAGATATTCAGCAAAGAATTGTCCGAAAGCTGAAAAGCGGTAGAGACTGCAAGTCTAATCACAAAACAACATACTCAAACACCTTGCCACATCATACTCTGCCTCAAAACCGGCTAAAATATAAACTTCAGGTATCTCCATTATTCAAAGCTTTTGACAGGATCATCAAGTTCCTATGACACACCATGAGTGTCAGGCCACCATGAAGCTGAATTAGATCGTATTAGATTCTTTGCATACCTTGGAATGTCATGAAATTCTCTTCCTTGCCATTAGCAGCCTTTCTCTGCCATAGTTCCTGGCCTTGTGTAACTACCTATGCCCGGCCGTGAGGTACTACATTTTAAGAATATAAACAAGATAAAACTGCTGATTAAGTTCGCAAAACTTCATCCAAGGTATCGTGTACACACAACAACATTTTTAGCAGTCATTTAACGTCTGATTCTGATCTGTGTCTCCTCAGAATCTCTTGTTCTCTCATTGTTTACTTTCTTTCTGCACACAAGGTCCTCGCGGGGGTATACACAAATCTTATACATCATGAAAACAACTATAACTAATCAGTTCACATTCTCCCCCATTCGAAGAAATGTTGTCCTCAACATTGTTGTCCGGTCCCAATAGTCGATTTGCAGATCATCAATTGCGCACTTCCATTCTGCAAAGCAGTAACACTTCGTAAAAGAATCGAGTTCTTACGATGTTGACATCGAATTAACGCGTAATGGCTCTCTTGTCCATATCTTGAGTACATGCGTGCTTGTTTCTTTTTTTCTTTATTTTCAAGTACAAAATTACGATAGAGTCATTTCTCAACGAATATTGCATTGACGAGTCCTTTCTCAACAAAGCCAAATCTTCCGAGTGATGAAGCTTTGTAATACTTCGATAATTTCAAATGAATAGTTCTCCTTTGCGTAATTAAGCGCAAGGGTAAAGTCTTGGATATTGTCCGGATGAAAGAAGCCGGTAGGCATCCTGGGGTATGGAAATAGGTCTTGCAAGTAACGGTCTTGGTACCACGTTAACATACCCATTCGGAGAACAAATAGGTGCGCACGGATTCAATCTTGGATCGTACTGTCCGCCTGAGTAAAAACTTGGTTGAATCGAATTAATGAAGAATGATTGTTGCTCCTGTGGTCTTCCTAACTGATTGTACACTAAACGCGTTGCTAAGTTTCTTGCCCTTCTTGGTCGCTCACATGTATCCTCTTCCGCGATGTTATCATCGATTGATGTTGGCTCAGCAATGGAAGACTGAACTTCTGGTTCTTGTCTTTGATCTTCGACTTCTTCCCTGGTCGCATCAGTTTCTGCGATGTCTTCTACTGCAATAGTAGGTTCCGCACTAAAAACTTCCTCTCGAGTCTCTTGCATCTGGCAGGGTTCAAAAGTTGGAAATTCT
Organism: Aurelia sp. 3 sensu Dawson et al. (2005); assembly: GCA_964020215.1. NCBI lineage: Eukaryota > Metazoa > Cnidaria > Scyphozoa > Semaeostomeae > Ulmaridae > Aurelia > Aurelia sp. 3 sensu Dawson et al. (2005). Next base: position 8,479,007 of record OZ026591.1, read on the forward strand.
TCATCAGAATCATCATCAGAATCAAAACTATGCCTTGTATCATCTTTGACATCGTTTTGTTTGATGGGATGTTCAGCTTTCTCTTGTTTTGACTCGTCTCATCGATTACCGTTTCTTCAAGTCCAAGGTAATCACATGGCATTAACGTGGTACCATAGTCTTTCAAAAGACTATGGTGGTACGATGTAGTACTCTTGTCTTCCCCTGTCCCTTTTCTGGCTGAACCTCGTACACAGGACTGTCTTCACTAATGCGACGAACAACTTTGTGGATCACATCCTCCAAATATGCGCGTAGTTTACCGGGACCACCTCTCTCAGATAGGTTTCTAACTAAAACCCGATCTCCGGCTGATAAGCTTGATGTTCTCACCTTCTTATCGTATTGTTGCTTGTTCCGTGCAGCTGCGGCCGTCATGTTCTTTCTGACTGTTTCATAAGCCCCTTTCAAAGCCAACCTCCATTCCTCAACGTATGCTTTGTAGCTCTTGTTTTTGTTTGACTGAGGTGTGTCAAACAGCATATCTACAGGTAGTCTTGGAGCATGACCGAATAGGAGTTGAAATGGCGGGTATCCTGTTGAATCATGTGGTGAGCAATTATATGCGTGCACAAGTTTTGGCAGTTGATCTTTCCATTTCGATTTAAACTGCTCCGGCAGTGTTCTAAGCATTCCAAGTAATGTCCTGTTGAACCTCTCTGCCTTGCCATTGCCCTGCGGGTGATATGGCGTTGTGCGTGACTTATAAATCCTGCACAAGCGCTCTAACTAGTCAAACAGCTGGTTCTAAAACTCGCCACCTTGGTCGTGATGAATTCTTTCAGCAAATCGGAATCTCATGAAAACGTAATTGAATAGTCGCTCAGCTGCTGTTTTAGCTGTCTTATTGCGGGTTGGATAAGCTTGGGCATACCTCGTAAAATGATCTACAACAACGAGGATGTATTCATAGCCACCTGCACTTTGTTCCAGATGAAGGAAATCAATTGAAATCAGTTCAAAAGGCATAGATGTTAAAACTGGCTTCAATGGCTCTCTTTGATGCAAGGTCGGTTTCCGTTGTTTCAAATATCGACACTTCGTATTCACATATAGCTGAATATCATCTTGCATATGTGGCCAAAAGAACCTGTCTCTGGCAAGACTAAGGACCTGTTCCGCACCAATATGTCCCATTTCATCATGCAGTTCTCTCAGTATGATTGAATGAAGACTTTTTGGCAAGATTATCTGACTATCACTTCCACGTTTGCGTCTCAGGATCCCCTCTTTGTCTAAGTAGAGCTTTGTCCAGTCATATAATAGCCTCTTTGTTATATGACTTTCATCTCTTACCCCTTCTGCTGATGGCTTAATATTGTCCCTCTTCCACACAATCAGTTTGTGAATATCTTGATCTTGCATTTGATGCTGTAGAATGTCAACTCTTTCTAGCCTTCATCCTTCTTCTGTCTCCCCTATGAATGATAGCATCGATGTCTGCACTTGCATTCTCTTTTGCCATCTCTGGTAGATAGGTAATACCTCTGGCTCTGATTTGTATTGCCTGGGCTATTGCATGGAGTACGTTGCGGTCTAGTTGTTGAGTACATTCTCGAATCAGCTTATCAATCTCTAATGCCATTCTGCTAAGGCCATCTGCATCTCCATTACTCTTTCCAGGTCTGTAATTAATCGTGAAGTTATATTCAGCTAACTCCCCACCCACCTAATTCCTGTTGCATTGAGTTTAGCCGTGCTCATGACATAAGGCAGTGGGTTGTTATCTGTGAAGACACTGAACAATGGTGTGTAATACAAATAATCCTTGAACTGTTCAGTCGCTGCCCATTTCAGAGCAAGTAACTCCAGCTTTCCAGAATGAAGGTTGTACTTTTTCTCTGTTGGTGACAATGAACGTGATGCATATCCAATTACTCGTAGCTCCTTTCCTTGTCTTTGGTACAATACTGCTCCCAGCCCCTCTTGCAAAGCATCAGTGTACAGGATGTAAGGCTTTTCTGGATCTGGTGTTGTGCCCTTGCGGCAAACCCTTTGAAAATATAAATATTCTTTGATTGTATCCCGGCGGGGTCACTTCTATATGCAGATACATATCATGTGAGTTCCCAAAATCTCTGAGAAAGGGTATTCTAGAACCAAGCATTCTAGGACATAGATTCCTAGAAATAGGGTTGTTTTTTCATGGAAAGTCAGAGAATTCCAAAATAAGGGTGACAATCTATGATGATGAAGACAGAGCATTTGGGTGGCTAAATATTTCTTACATGAATCATAGTCCATAATAAATAAATTGCATTGCAACAATTTTTGTCTAATATATGTACATGTAACATCAGTGATTGCCTCTTTGTGACATAGTAATGCAAGAGAATGCAGCACTTCTCAAAATTGTATCTCAAAACAAACAGTGAAGCATCTTGGCAGAGAAAATTCAAAATATGAGGACATATCAAGATTTAAAAGAGAAGTCAATTTCCAGTGTCCAGTATCAGTGATTTGGCTTTGTTTACTTCTTTTCAACTGCGTTAGTTTCAATGTCAAGTTTGATTTGAGAAGGATTCCCTGTTCCTAAACCACTAACTATATCATAACAGACTGGACATGGTAGAAATCCTGTCTAGAAAATCTTGTTTGTTCGTTGCTCGGTCAATCAGCAGGTTTGAATAATTCAGCATGGGCTTAGGCCCTACCGTTTTTGTTCAGATACCAGTCGCGCACAACACAGGCAGGATTTTTCTCAGATTAAATATATCAATCATACCATATTGACTCACAACACTACTCCAGTTCATTGTTTGTTTGGCAGAAAGCTTCCAGCTTCTTCTCCTGGCTGACTTTCTCGTCTCCAGAGCAAGTTTCAAAGCTCCAAGGAACTCCAAGTCCTTTCGCTGATTGAATTGAATTTTTTATCAGATATCATTGTTTATAAACATTGATGTTATTTTTTATTATTGTTTATCAACAATGTTGATCAGGACGAGGCTATCCACTCAAAATGAGGCTAACATTTGAGCAAGAATTTTTGGCGGGAATTCTCACTCCTCTTTTGCCTTAACAAAAGAGTGCAAGATGGTGTGAGAAGATCAACCAGAGAGACCGTAGAAGAGTTGCGATAGCTGAACAATGACATGGTGAGGGGATATCTTCAAAATCAAAACGGTAAGTACGTCCACTTAGAGGGTATAGGGAATTGGCCTAATGAACGGTAATGAGGGGCGACGTATCTTCATGAGTATGAAAGGCTTGCCCGCAGGAGAAAAACAAAATCTTGTTTGGCCTTTCAAATAAAACCAGGATAAATTTGCATTTGCACACATTGAGATCTCATCTCATGAGATGAACCATAGTGAGACATGATGCATATCCCTTTATCTCAGTAGTGGCCATTTCTTTCCTTATCTTGTTATTAAGACTTGTTGATCCAAACCAGAGCATTTGCTGGAACAGCAAAACCATCTAGCATTTAGAAGGGAATTGAAGCCATTTGTTGAAAACTCCAAGAATAGAAGAAATATCTTACAAGTTTTTAAACAATCAGCAGTGTTTCATTTTTCTGTTTTTTGACACTGCATTTCATTCCTGTCATTGCCATGCATTTGTTTCACAGTCTATAATATCTAATCCATGTTTGAAACCAAATGTAAGTTGTTAACACCTCAAGCCCAGAGTAGGACAGGTAGAAACAGAATGTTCTCTTGCTCCAACTTCATATTTTGAAATTTTAATCATATCTTTAGATTAACAAGTTCAGCTATTACTACTCTTCTAATACCTTAGTTTACAGTATTATGTTGACATTACCTGTTTTTGTATTTGAGAAACAAAGAATTTGAATTAAGATAAAATTTGATTAGTTTACAGCTGTTCTGTGACTGTTTCCAACAAAATAGTCACTTTGAACATACAGGGTCCAGGGAGGACTTGAACTTTCTTTCAACACATGAGCATACAAAAAAGGGCAAGATTCTGTTTTTTTTTCAGTTGAAAGGGTCTTTTATTTATAAAGGTCAGAGAAAAGGGTATAAGGGTCCTCATGTAAAATCAGAGATTAGGGGTCTGTTTAAAGCCTAGGGAACTCACATGATATACATCTGCATATAGAAGTGACCCCGCCGGGGATTGTATGCCAAGGCACAATATGCTTTGTCATGAAAAGGAGTTGTTATTTACTGAGTCTTTCTTCGGAGAACCCATACTCTACATCTGGTGACAGAGGTAACGAAGAAGTGTACCAGTTCTTCAATGGCAACTTCATCCATCAACCCGGAGAAGTTAGAGACTGGTGATATTGTCTCTTGGCTACGTCAATTTGAATGTTGCGCCACCGCCAATTCATGGGACGACGAGAAAAAGCTGCAAGTCTTACCAGCCTTTCTCCGAGTACCAGCTGCGACATACTTTTATGCCTTATCAGATGAGGCGAAAGACACTTACGCCCATCTCAAAGCCAATCTTCAAAAAGCTTTGTGCCCCGAGGTCGACCGAGAGAAATACTTCGCAGAATTTGAACATCGTCATTTGCGACCTGAAGAAGATCCTGCTTTATTTCTATGGAGTTGACGAGAGTCGCTCACTAAAGCTGATCCTTCACTAGGAGATTCTGCCCATGAAGTTTTGCTTGCCAGACACTTCATGCGAGGGCTGCCTGAGGGCCTCCGCCTGAAACTTCTTGAATCAAATCCAACACCCTCGTTAAAGGAAATGATTAACTTTGTAAAACGCTTTCGCGCGGTACACCGCCCTGAAGACAAGACAACTGTTTTTGCCGCAAAAGCCAATCACGATGCTATTAAGAATATTGGCTCTGATGGTTCTGATCACCTTCAGCAATCGCTGACGCAATTAACAGCTGCCGTAACGGCTTTGACAGACCTCAGACGAAACTTGAAGCCGCTTTGTCCGCCTCACAAGCTCAGCCACCGCCTCAAGAATCCAGCCCCCGTGATGGGCCAAAAGCCGTCACATCACGTGACCGATTCCAGCCACGTCCACCAAGTGACAACAACCGCAAACAGCGTCGATGTTTCAATTGTAATGGACTTGGTCATTTTGCGAATTCTTGCCCGTACGACCTGCAATGTGAACTTTGCTTCGGCTGGGGGCACACACAACACCAATGTGCAAATGATTTTACTCGCCAACCTCAATCAACTGTAACTGGTAAGTCTTTAAACTTCAAAGGGGTGCCTCGATAAATGGCTGGGTTGAAGGTCACCCCCAAGTTTTCTCTGCTGGGTCTTGTACTGCCTCGTTTCGAGTCCCCAACCAGCCAGTCATTTCTTGTAATTTTGGCGATTTGAAACTTTCGGCTTTGATAGACATTGGGTCCATGACGTCGTTCTTATCTCGAGAAGTGTTGCAAAAGATACGGCCTAGGCCTGTTTTGAACAACACTTCACAACAATGTATTGGTTTCAATGGTGTTCCTTTGGCGGTTGACGGTATTGTGCAGGCTAACCTCACTTTCCCTGGCAATGGTGATTTTGTTTACGCTGGTAAATTTTTAATTTCAAACAACTTATTTTCACCATTGGAATGTGTTCTTGGGTGGGACTTTTTGACGTCCAACGGGTTGGCCTTAACCAGGGAACACAATGGTGTATGCGTTCTTGTTTGTTGCCATGGCAGAACGCCCCTTACTCCTAGGGATAGGGATTCTGTTTGTCCTTCTCAACCTCCTCAACCTGACTGGACTAGCAAGATTACTGAGCTTGACAATCACAATGTTTCTGGTGTATTCTCACAGTGCACATCCAAAAGTCCTGTTCCTATTTCTTTGTGTAATAGTGTTTGTTTGCCAGGTAGAACCGAAGCTGTTATTTGTGCCCAAATTCCCAAGAGTTTTGCAGATCAATTAGGAATGGTCACCCCTGTTCAGAAAGACTCCATCTCACCCCATGTCCTAGTTGCGTATTCAGTTAGTCAGGCAGAAGGTAGAAATGTTTTTCTTCGCATTATGAATACTTCTAACTCGGGTTCTAACTGTGATATTCAGTTGCAAGCTGGACAACAAATAGGTGAGTATTGCCCCCTAATTGATACTCTATTGCCTAACTTGCATGAGCCATCCACTGCAAATCATACTGGTAGCAATAATGGTCCAAGTGTTGCTTGTACTAATTTTAGCCAAAACCAAATCAAAGTTGAACTTGAGGCAGCATTAAGCCCCTCTTTAAAGCAAGATGACCGTCAAATACTTCTACAAACACTCTTAAAGTATTCAAATGTTTTTCATGAGCTTAGGCCATACCGATGTCATCACTCATAAAATAGACACTGGGGATGCCACCCCAATACAGCAGTACCCTAGGCGTTTGCCTTATGCATATAGAGAAGAAGTAAATAGGCAAATTAATGAAATGCTTGAGCAAGGGGTCATCCAGGAAAGTATCTCTCCGTGGGCGTCCCCCATTGTTTTGGTGTAGAAGAAGAATGGTAAGTTTCGATTTTGCGTCGATTATAGGAAGCTTAATAAAGTCACTAAAAAAGACGCCCATCCTCTGCCTCGTATCGATGATCTCCTAGATTCTCTCCAGGGCTCCAACATATTTAGCACTTTAGATCTCAGATCTGAGTATTGGCAGGTAAGTATGTCTCCCGAAGATTGCGAGAAGACAGCTTTCAGCACCCCAGATGGTCTATGGGAATTCTTAAGGATGCCCTTTGGGGTTTCTAATGGGTGTGCCACATTTCACAGGGGCATTCAAATCGTGTTGTCAGGTCTCAGATATGATACATGCTTATGTTATTTCGACGATATCATCATTCCGTCCACCAGCATCGCACAGCATTGTGAAAGGCTTCAATTAGTCCTTGACCGCTTTCGGAAGCATAATTTACGTGCCAAGGCATCTAAATGTTGTTTTGGGGCACATGAAGTCACTTATTTAGGCCACGTTGTTTCTGCGAAAGGAGTTCAAACTGATCCAAGTAAAATCAAGGCTGTCGCTGCATTAGACCCTCCAAAAACTGTTGAACAAGTCAGATCTTTTCTCGGCCTAGCAGGGTATTACCGGAATTTCATTCCCAGGTTTGCCATGGTATCAGCCCCGCTTGTTTGTTGCATTGACAAAAAAGGGCACTAAATTTACGTGGCTCGACCAACACGAAGGGGCATTTCAGGAGCTAAAAAATCGACTTTGCAGTGCTCCCGTTCTTGCTTACCCCGACTTTGAAAGGCATTCTATTTTCCAAACAGATGCTTCTGATCTCGGACTTGGTGCTGTTCTTACTCAGACAGATGACCAAGGCCAGGAAAGGGTGATTTCATATGCCAGCCGCTCTTTATCAGATCGTGAAAAAGCATATTCAGCTACTGAAAAGGAGGCTTTAGCGATGATTTTTGCTATTGATCACTTTCGTGTTTACCTACTAGGTAAGGAATTCACATTGGTCACCGATCATAGTGCTTTGCAGTGGCTCCATTCAGTTGAGCCAAAAGGGCGACTAGCCAGGTGGGTTATGGCACTGCAAGAATATTGTTTTACAGTGAAACACCGTCCAGGCAGTAACAATAAGAATGCAGATGCGCTTTCTAGACTCCCGTTGCCACACGAAGCATGCTTGCAAACTCCTCCTAAGCAGAATGTGCCCATTTCTAGTTGCACAACAACTGTGATACCAGGCTATAACCTCCAACAGGCTCAACGGAATGACCCCAATATAGCAAAAATTATTGAATTAAAAACAGCTGATATGCCCAAACCTCCTTTTTTCGCCTGGGCTAAAGATCCAGTTTTAAGGAAATTTTGGCATTGTTGGGACCATTTGTACATTGTCAATGGACTTCTTGTCAAAAGTTTGTCTGTCGATAAATCATTACCACAATATGAATTTGTAATACCCAAAAGTCTTGTCAGCTCTGTTCTGCAAGACCTCCATTGTAGTCCATTTGCTGGTCATTTAGGCTTAAAACGAACTTTGCAACGGCCTAAGGAGAGGTATTACTGGCCAGAAATGAATGCTGACATAACCAGCTTCATACAATCTTGCCAAATTTGTGCTCAAATCAAACTTGATCCACATCATAAGAAAGCCCCATTACAATCAATTGATGTCAGTGAGCCATTTGTCTTTTGGGCCATGGACTACATGGGACCATTACCAGAAACTACACAGGGTAATCGTCATTTACTTGTTGTTATGGACCATTTTTCCAAGTGGTGCGTAATATTTCCGACAAAGGACCAAAAAGCGAGGACTGTCGCGGAAATTCTAGTTTCTAAAGTTTTTAGCAGATTTGGGCCACCTACAGTTATTCACTCTGATCAAGGCAGAAATTTTGAAAGTAATCTTATCCATAAAATATGTGGTCTCATGGGTATACATAAATCCCGTACCACAGCTTACCATCCCCAGTGTGATGGGCTTGTGGAACGCCAAAACCGCACCTTGCAAGACATGCTGACTGCTTATGTTTCCCAACATCAGCATGATTGGGATCGTTGGGTAGATTTGGTAGCATATGCCTATAACACTAGTACGCATGCATCAACAGGTTATAGTCCATATCAGATAGTCTTTGGTCGCCTTCGCCAGAACTCCACTAGAAATAGATTTAGGATTGCCTTTAACCAACCCTAATAGTCAGCATGAGTATTCAGAGTCAGTCCGTAGCAATTTAAAATCCATCACAGAGCTTGCTAGAAAACAGTTAGAGCACAGCAGAGCTAGTCAAAGAAAGACAGATGGCACAAAGAATAGTATCTGGACTCCATTGGCTGTTGGTCGCTCAGTATGGTTGCGCCGTCCAAAAGCTTGGAAGTTTGGGAGGAGATGGATTGGACCCTATCAAATTGTCAGTCATCGAGGGGTCAACTACAAATTACGCTCGAAAGAAGGGAAAGACATTGTTGCACACCACAATAATGTGAAGCCTTGCACAATTCCATTCAACTTGGGGGAACCCTTTTTTCTGGTCAGGGAAGCAGAGGAAATGGAAATTATCCACACCCCAATGGAGGAACCACAAAACCAGAATTTCCCTCTAAGACGCCCGGCCAGATTGAGGCAGACAATTCAACCACCTTTGAGGTTTGGAGACTTCGTGTCCCACTAAGGCGTAATAGGGGGGATGGTGTTGTGCCCTTGCGGCAAACCCTTTGACAATATAAATATTCTTTGATTGTATGCCAAGGTACAATATGCTTTGTCATGAACACATATTATGACATGTTATTGCAATCTAAGTTCAGTTGATGATTTGAGCGTCAGAGAAAGGAGTTGTTATTTACTGAGTCTTTCTTCGGAGAACCCATACTCTACACTGGGTATGCCAATACCGGTGGATTTGTCAGCAAATTTACAATGTTAGATAGTGAATCTTGGTGTCTTGCTGTCCATCGTATTGCTGTACTTGAATGAAGTTGTCCATTGTTGGTTTTGAAGACTTTCGTTGAGTTGGCTGTATCTGCAGTTAACAATTCATACAAAGGCTGGGCTCGCTGTGCAAATGATGGAATACTGCGCCGATAATACGATAGTAATCCTAACATTTTCCTTACATCACCAACTGTCTTTGGTTCTTTCTCTAGCAAACTAGTTACGGCTTTCTCATTGTTTTCATCCATCTTGTAACCATGTTCTGAAACAATCCTACAAAGGAATCGTACTTCCCTTTCAAACATTTCACATTTACGTCCCTTTAACTTTATGCCATGATCTCGTAGTCTTTGCAATACTGTTTGGACATGAACAATGTGTTCTTAAAAATGTCTTGCTGAAAATTATCACATCATCCAGATATAGAATAACGAATTTCTCACGTAGATCTCGTAATATGTTTTCCATGTGTCTCTGAAACGCTGCTGGTACACTAGTAAGCCCAAAAGAGATCCTATTCCATTGAAACAACCCCCATGGAGTTATAAACGCAGTGAGGTGTTCAGAATCTGGGCTAATGAAGCCTTGGTGGTAGGCCTTACCTTGATCAAGAACAGTAAACCAGCGACTACCATCAAGGTTATCCAGTGTCTCTTGAATCCTTGGCAGTGGGTGCCTGTCTCTGACTGTTTTACTATTGAGGCAGCGATAGTCCACACATAATCGAAGAGAACCATCTTTTTTCCTCACACACACAACAGGCGATGACCATGATGACTTTGAGGGAGAGATTAATTGTTTGTTCAGGAGGTCCTCTATATAAGCTTTAACCTCTCCATACAATGGGCGTGGCACAGCAGTGTAATTCTTTTGAACAGGGATGTGATCATTCAAATTAATGTCCAGCTCTAACCTCTTTGCTTGACCAATATCGGAGTAGTCATTCTCTGAAAATGATAGTGATTCAATGTCTTTTTGCTCCTTGCTCAGGCCATCTAATTTAAGTTCCGGTATTTTCTTTGCATGTTTCTGTTATCTTCACATCAAGAGGTGTAACTGACTGGATGAGCTGAATTTGGCCGATATGTGTTCTGCTTCTAAGACAAATATCATGATCTGCTTCGTTTTCCACATTTAAATGAATGATCTGAGACACAACTGTCTGATCAACTTTAAGTCCTTCTGGCATTGTCAATTACATTTGGTACAAACAATGCAGGCATCTGATTTGGTATAAACTCACTGTTTCCTTTACATGGGATTGAAATAGTTGTCTGCTTTGGAAAAATTATGTCCTTCTCTGTGGTCTTTACAGAACAAACGTAGTCTTGTTCAACGGAGTCCTTTATTAAACTGATGAGTGCTTGGCTATCATGATCGCTTCTCAGTACTGGAAAACTGGCTCTGATCTGATCAATAACACTTTTGTCAGTGGCTTTAATGATACCATCTTTATTCTTGGTTAGCTCCACAAGAAAGGGAACAATGACACGTTTATTGCTTGAACTGTCTGAAATCAGCTCTAATTCCAGCTCTATGAAACCTTCATAAGGTATTGCTGTTCGATTGGCAGCATATAGTTTCACTCCATCTTCAGCTTGTAGGAGCTCTTCAATTTTTCGAATTTGTTTTGATGGAAAATTACTTTTAACTTGGTCTATTGAAATCACAGACACTTGTGCCCCTGTGTCCCAAAGTCATTGAGTCTCAGTGCCCTCTAATTTAACATTCACTGTACATTTTTTACCTACGAGTTTCACAATTGAAGCTTGTTGATGGGGAGTTAAATGTGCTGCAATCATTGTATGGTAATCTTTTGGTGAATTTCTTTCTTCGAGTTCTGCTGACTTTATGCTCCTTCCAGTGCTTGGATTGACAATTTTTATTGCAGTAGTTTACAGCTTAGCAAGACGAGCCTTGTTTCAAGTTACTTGGCTCAGCAGTTTCTTGGCAATAATTGCAGTGACTAGCATTGTTCTGGGCTACTCCCTGTTCCTGCGAGGCAGTCCTCTCCCGTTTCCCTGCTTCTGCCGCTGGTCAGTCTGTCTTTTTCGGCAGTTTCTTGCAAAATGGTTATCCCCTTGACAGTAGTTACAGTGACGACATTCAGCACTGGTACCCTTTTCACTACGGCTTTTGCATGCATATGATACGTTGGCATTCTGATCTCTTAAGTTTGTATCCCCTCCACCAGCCAGAGAAGGCCTTGGACTGTGGATAATTGTGGGTGTGCTTGTGTGTTGGGCTGCAAGCTGTTCTTGGATGGTTTTGATTCGGGCCTGCATTGCTTGAACAGTTGCCAAAATGTGAGAACTTGTGGTTTTCCCTTGAGAACTCTTCTGGGCTGCAGGTTTGCTGAAAACCTTTAGCCGTCTTCCCAAGTCTGGCCTGCCTTTCTGTCTCTGCGGAGGAGATTGAGCTCACTTGGTGGATCAATTATTCATCTGAAATGAACGTATTCTACAAAATTGGACGAAGTTTCATCAGGATGATATCATCTCGGAGGCCTGTCTCGATCGTTCTCAGAAACATACCCTGCACCAAGCCGGGATCATATTTCAGGCTTGTGTCAGCTTCCTGACTCGCAAAAAGGATTTTCTGTCTCAAATCGAGGGCTCTTAATAGGAATGTTTCTGGGCTTTCCTTAGGTCCCTGGCACATTGCTGCAAGCTCTTGGTACAGCTGGGTACCACTCTTTTCTTTGTAGTGAGATCTGAGAATTTGTGTTAATCTTGCTAAGGTCAGATCTCTTAGTGTTTCAATGTAGTTACGGAGCTGCAAACCAGGCTTCATCGATTTTATAATGGCTTCTATCACCTCTTTCTCACTGTATCCCTTCTCAATAGCACTCTCAATTTGTCTTGACAATGAAACAAAACTCATTTGGTCATTCCGGCCTTGCTCTCCATTTCAAAAGTGATAGACTGGAAATGTAAACAAAAACATGACCTAACAATTTTGGTCAACTTCAAACTGCACCTTCTCTGCACTCGTTGGTCCGCTTTAGATACGGATTTTTGTTCTGAATAGATCAGAGTGTCCTCTTTAAGATGAGCTTAACGGTTTTTGCATTTGGAAGGTTTTTTGTTTTGACATTTATTCCATGCTCTGGATCACTGTGCCTAGTGGTGTTTAACAGCAGTTTAAAGAGGTTGGTCCAATAAATAACAATGCTCGAAGGTCCATATCACAAAACTTTCTCCAAAAGTTTTGCATGTTACAACATCCAAATTCTAAGATAATGTAACGAACATCAAATCTATCAGTTTTTCAGGTAAATGCGAAGGAAGACTTGGCACCTTGCACAAGGAATGCTATGAACGGTACCTTTGAATACTACCAACAACAGCTTTTTGAAGGGGGAAATGAAAGTTCCTTATAAACTTACGATTTTGATGAACAATTCACTATAACGTAAAGACAAATGAGTGGGGGTCATAGGAGTACCAAAACCGTAAAATCGCCAAAATATCCCCGAAATATTTCAGAAAGACCGTAAAACCGCCTCTAGATTCAGCTAAAACCGTCACAACATTTTTTCCACTTTATGCATATATAACCATGAGTGGTGGGACACTAGTAAATTAGATTAGGTTAATTTAGCTTCTTTACCTACCTTGAAAAGCCATAAGATTCTCTTCCTTGACATTGGCAGCCTTTCTCAGCCATAGTTCTTGTCTTGACTGAAGAGCTCTATCAAATGTTTGGGCCTAAATTGAACTTTGTTATCTCCTGCGCATTGCTATGCCTACGCAGTGGTCTCGAAATCGATTCGATTTCGAGACCACTGCGTAGGCATAGCAATGCGCAGGAGATAACAAAGTTGAATTTAGGCCCAAACATTTGATAGAGCTCTTCAGTCAAGACAAGAACTATGGCTGAGAAAGGCTGCCAATGTCAAGGAAGAGAATCTTATGGCTTTTCAAGGTAGGTAAAGAAGCTAAATTAACCTAATCTAATTTACTAGTGTCCCACCACTCATGATATAACCTCAGTTCTATACTACAGATGACTGCCTCCTTGTCATTTTTGTGACCCGAAAAGGAGAAAGCTAGTTCTAATGCCTTTTAAGCCGATGGAAAGGGAGAAAAGATGTAGAATTTCACACAAAATCATATCGTATTGGAACAATAATCGTAGCTTTATCTCCAATTTTGTGCTAATTTGACTTCTCGAACAATATTTATCGAAAAAATCTGCAAACCGTTCAGAAAGACAGGAACCATAAAACTGTCATTTTTAAGGCCAAGAACCCTTAGACCGTTTCAAAAAAGGCTAGAAACCGTAAACCGTCAGCCCCTACGACCCCCACAAATGAGTATTAAAGAAGTACTGTATTTGAAATGATCCACAGCAACTTGACTTTGGATGAATTATCCAGTGTTTCATTCCATCCCAAGATTAACTGTCCAAAGCAAATGCTTTGTAAGGTTTAACGCGAAAACATGCCCATCTGCTCAAAACTGTTCGTGCCGCTGTAGGCCCTATTTTGTGGAGCCCCTTACAAGTTGATGTCTTAAAAGTAACCACCATCGGCTACGCCACTGCGTTTCTAGAACTCGTAAGCATGGGATTAATGATATATTCGTTCTTAAACAAGCTTCGAAGGGTTTTTTCCAATAATTCAAAGGGCGCAATCTCAATTTTTTCTTGGGGCAAGCCCCGGACCCCATATTCTTCTCTCTTCGACTTATTTCACCATGAGTTTTCCAGCATCCACTGCCCCCTGCTAAAAATTTCCTGCGTACGGCCTTGTACACAAAAGAAAGGAGCTTTAAATAGAATAAATCATATAACTTAAGAATTTTCAACTCTGAAAAGATTAGGGTAGAAGGAGCAGCAAAATTATTGAAAGTAATAGCTCTAACAACTTTCTTTTGTAAGATATAGATAGGCTTAGTGTGGATGTCATAGGTTAGACCCTACACAACAATCCCATACTGAATAAATGAGCCAAATAAGGAATGGTACAGGCAGACTAAAACACTAGAAGGGATAAGATGCCTAATTTTGAAGAACACACCGGATGTTCTTGCTAGCTTTTTAGAGAGTTCATTCAAGTGAACTCATTCAAACATCGGTTATTGGAAAGTCGCACTAAACACCATCGATTGAAAGTTCCTAATGTTTCAGATCAATATTATCTCAAACTTGTTCAGGTTTCTTGATAAACAGAATGAATCTTCCAGGTAAGGGGATTAAAGATTAATATACTCACTTGAACAGGAATTGGCTTCATGTCATTGGCAGGAATTTCGATGGGATCAAAGGAGCCATAGAATCCATCGTTTATGTAATAAGACAAGTAGCTCTAAAAAGGTGCAAGAAATTTAAAGCATTTAGTGAGAGATTTCATAGAGCGATATGGAATAATTGAATTTTCCATGGAATGACAGGATACTGAATGGACTTTTATCCTATTTTAACTGGGTGAAAAAAGGTATTTGCTACCGGTGGAGGGGCGTTTCTCACCCCTCCCCTCCTAATTATCTACGCAACTATAGTAATAGCTATGACGACGAAACTTTCACTGTGTCATGATCAAACAAAGGAGAATCTAAAAATAGTATCAGTTAATCTCTAATCACGCGATTGGTTGTTAGGCAACCAAGGGAAGTGCAAATTTTGACGAAATTAAGCTATCAGCAAACAAACGTAGATTTCTATTAACACGCTAGCGAACCTATACGCACTACTGTGGTGGATACGCCATACAGAGGCGGGGTATTATGCTAACGTGGTGGGGTATTATGCTTGATGTGGTGGATACGCCATACAGAGGCGGGGTATTATGCTTACGTGGTGGGGCATCACGCCCAAGTCGCTCCTCGAGATTTTTCATGTGTGCCTCGTGCACTTCTGCTTTGGCTTCCAATGCTGCGATTTTACACTCCAGTGGTTTCGTCGCTTTATCCAGTTTCAATTTAAAAGAATCTTGAATTTCAATTTTCAATTTATTGATCAGGTCTTCCATAAACGAGACATTAACAAAGTAACAGATTTGATAGCATCCTGTACAGCATCACGAACAACCTTAATGATGGTTTCGGGATTCATCTCGCACCTGAAAAGTAGCTTCCTTCAAACAGCAGCGTGCTAGGCCTGACCAAAGACAAGCGAGCGAAGAGACGTGAAACTTTCAAACCAGCAGGCTTAGCATTAGACAGTGATTTACTCCAAAATGTATTTCCCGAGAAAACTTAGGTACTGCTTACATTCATATTTGACACTTTAACATAGCTATGAAGCAAAAACGGCGCCAGCGATTCGTTTATTTAGCAGCGGCTCAACTCATGACCGTCCGCCATGATTCCAGAGCGGCAAAAAAAAAGATTCCGCTGATGCCAGCACAAGAAAATTAACAAGCTGGCAAGAGAAACCATGCTGTATATGGATGTTTGGTTCGTCCAGCTTATAGATTGCACCATAAATTTCACTTCAAAGAGAAACAATACCAAAGACGCCTTTAAGATTTTTCTTATGAAGCTGAATTACAAGGCAACGAGGTCAACTTCTACTTGTGACAATTCGTCCCTCAGGCACAGGAACCATACGTCAGAGTGGACAAGGCTGCAGACTCTTCTGGAACAACAAGGACAGATTTCGTTTTGAGCCAATCAGCGAGTTTGTTTACATCTGTGAGATTAACCAATCACACTACGTAATCTAGCATCACGTGATACACTGTGATTTTGCGGGAAATCAGAAGCTGCGGGGATGAATGCAAAAATACCCTCCCCCAAAAAACGAGGACGTGCGAGTGGATTTTTGACCAACCATAAATGTTTTTACATTTTCTATTAGACTACAAGCTTCTTGAAAATTCTACCGCCTCGGATTTTGATATTCAACTTAGATGAGAGAAATCTTTCTTCGAATAACGCCTTAAAATCAGGTTAGCACCTAATGTTTCAGGTTCAACAGAAAGATATTTCTTCACGGACTACTTCCAACTTTTGCACAAAATGAACGAACATTGATTCGTAAACAACATGAAACATGTCTCCATGAAATTTTCGGTGTTGCGCAGCTTTCAGCAGGGCAGTTTCTTCTATGCCATCGAGAGCGGTATCGCCTTCTGAAGCACTACAGTCACAGCCTAAAGGGCCAAGTCCCGAGGCAATTTCAACAAGAAACTCTACCAATAATGTTACAGATAAAGTGTAAGTCATGAGATACTCACCTGTAGTGTTTAGACTAGGGCCCAGGACCCTCTACGTAGAATATTTAGTCACGTGTTTGTAATAGGATATATTCATTGGCACATGTTATGCTTGGAGTGATCGATGTTTTGGAACAAGCTTCCAACTATATCTTAAACTGGCGACGAGGAGTAAAATTCATGTAATCTCAATGTTTTTACAATAGCTGGCCAAAGGTGTCTGCCTTATCGCTTCAACCTGTACCAGAATTTAACCCGGACGCCGAAGTTGGTGCAAGTTTATTCACATGCTGGAAGAAATGGCTCGCGGACTTCGAGATGTATATCTTAGCTTCGGGCGTAACTAACAACACCAGAAAGCGTGCTCTGTTGCTTTATCAAGCAGGGTCTCGAGTCAGAGAAATATTTGCCCAACTATCTGATACAGGAAACGCAGATGCATACGACACTGCCAAAGCAAAGTTAACGGCCTACTTTGAGCCACATAAGAATCGACGATACGATGTGTATGTTTTTCGAAATACGTACCAAGAGCAACATGAGACACTCGATCAATACATCACGCGATTGAGAACACTAGCCCAGCCATGTGAATTTGCTGACCAAGACTTTGAGTTAGAAGAACAAATTATCATCGGGGGAACGTCCTCGAAAATTCGTAAACAAGCTTTACGCGATCCGAAATATGATCTCAAGCAAATGCTCCTTGATGGCCGCAGAGACGAAATTAGCAAGTTTCAAACAAGACAAATCGATGCCACAGACAATACTCCTGAAGTTCAAGCAAACAAGATAGAAGCAAAATGTCACAATTGCGGTGGAAAATACCCCCATTCGTCTGCCTGCCCCGATAAAGGGAAAGACTGTCATAACTGTGGAATGAACCATTTTGCAAAGTTTTGCCGGGGAGGGAAAAGCCAACCTTCCGCTCAGGGTAGAAAACCGGAGAAAAAAAGCCTGCACCACGCCAAAGGCAGAAAACAGTGCGCCCCTTGGATCACTCTGATTCACCTAGTGCAGACTCGCAGGGGCGGACTGGCCCGGGTGGCTAGGTGGCGATCGCCACCCGGGCCCCTCAAAAATGTTAAAAGCGGGCCCTTCATAAGAAAAAATTTTGGAATTTCATATGCAGATTTATAACCATTATCAAACGCCAAAGTTGGTTTTAATGCAACTCACAAGGGCCTCAGAGTTAAAGGGGCCCAAGGAAACTCCATGAAGATGTTCACTAAAAGTAATAAAGTACTTTGATGATAGAAAGAGATCACCTGTTGACGTACTGTCTGTACTTGAAGGCCTCTTGGCCCCAAGATTTCAGTGAATAGGCGTTACAATACCAAGTTTAAGATATCAAGAAAAGTTGTAAATCAAGTCACGATGACCAAATAGGCCCCGTATATCAAATAAAAGCAAAGAAATAGAGTGCTGAATCCAAAATTATCTTTAGATTTTATATTTAGCATAACCTATTGGTTCATGTGCGGAGAACTTTTTCAAGATTGGTCAACTTGAAATCGGAGATGCAGGGACAAGTTCATAAATATATTCATCTCCTTGCTGTGTCTGGTCTAACTCTCCAGCCAGTGGCGTGGATACGGAGTGGGGAGTATAGAAGCTATAGCATAGGGCTCGAATCTTTCCACAAACTTTGAAATCAAACGTGTGAAATGTTATTGCCTAATTCTTTCAACTGAATGGATTGAAGGAAACTTTAGGCCATTCGCAATAATTCCAGAGAGAGAATTTTTGATATCATCAATATTTTTAGCATTATGACATTTTAAAGATTTCTGCTAATTTTGAAGTTGTGACGTCATCAAGTTGCTAAATCGTAAACCACAATAAACTTCTGCTTGCTTTCATCTAGTAGGTCTTCAAAAACTGAATATTTCTTGTATTCGTCATTTTGACTTTCCTAAATCTGTTTTAAATTTATGGTAGTTTTAATCTTTTTCAAAGATTTCGATACCACCTCTGGTACACCCTTTCATAAAATGTAGAAAAGCCGTAATTCCAGATATAATGATGATATCAAAAATACTATTTCTGGAATTATAGTGAACGACCTAAAGTTCACTTTGATCTACTTAGTTGCAAAAATTAGGCTAAGACATTTTACACATTCAATTGTAAAGTTTTCCAAAGATTTGAGCCCTATGCTGGAGGATATTGCACCCCACTTTTCTCAAAAGATGGTCCTCGATATTCCTCTAAAACTTAAGAGAAAATGACGGGCATAGGCTGGCTAAGAATTTATACGAGAAATGCTAGGAGAATTCATTGTCTGCGTCGAAGGAATAAAAAGAAAAGATAGAGGCTCACATCATGGTTAATAGAATTAACCATGCTCACATTGACTCGTAATGTATTTAAGATAACTGCTACCAAAGCGTAAAATGTCCATTTTAGCTCTGGTAAATATGGGATCAGGGGTGCTTTCTTAGCCAAAATTTTCTTCAAAAGATTTCCTTTCTCCCCAGATTCATAGCATAACTGTCACAAAAACATAACAGTTTCCTCACTGCTAATGGCAAGTATGATACTGGGAGATGTATTCTTAGCCAAAGTAAAGGGCGTGGCTCCAAAAATTTTCTTGGGGCTTCGCCCCCAGACCCCTCCTTTACGTGCCCCTACTTAATGCATCCTTGCCACTCTGCTGTTTCCAGCAACTAGGACAGTTTAGCATTAGTTTTATTACATCATTGATGCCACGAACCACAGTTTACAGGAGCGGATCCAGTATAGAATCTGACCGAAGCATGAGCCGGGTCTGGGGGCGGGGCCCTTGGAAACTTTTGGACCACGCCCTAAAATTCTCTTGGAAACGCCCACTTTATAACACTGGTTACCATGCCCATGATCTCGATAAAACATAAAATGTATCGGTTGATGCCTTTCGCGAAAAGAAATAGTTTCTAAGCTATTATAAACAGATGGCCAAAAAGAGAGTTGGATGAAACAAATCTTTACGCAAAAAAATCTTATATCTGCTTTGGATGTCCCATCCCCCGCTATTGCAACATTCATTCCCTTTGAGGGTGAAATTTGAAAACTTTTCAGGCCCTTTGCTTTCTTCCTGTCATCTTCCACTTTTGAATGGCCAGCATTTCTTACCTTTGTCACTATTCTGAATGTTGGTAAAAGAAAAGATGATGTTCTAAGATCTTTGATAAAAGGCCAAAGTGGCCCTCTGTTCTCAGACAATGAATAGTTCTCGGAATGACGCACAGCATGCATCACTCACTTCCTTGTTGAATGGATCTCCTATTGTTCTTGGTAGCTTCAGGCTCTGCGAGTTCTGATTGGCTTGCTACGGTCAAGCCTTCCTGTGATTGGCTTGCAACCCTCAAGCCCTCTTGTGATTGGCTTGCTACCGTCAGTTTTGAATGTGACAGTAGCTCCCGCCAATTTCCTGCAACCTTCGGATACAAATGCTGATTGGCCAGCAATGCGGTGAGCAGCAGAACCGTAGCCCCATGGCCAAGGGCGACGGCACGGCAAGAGGCAAGCCTGTAGCAGAGAGAGCATAAGCGAGGCATTGTATGAAGCCTCGGCCTTTGCGATGGGCGCCAAACAGAACACTGTATTTGCGTGGGCTTTTTCAAGGACAAGAAACAAGATTCGAACTTTGAGAAACCAACGATTTCTTGATTTACCGATTCACTCAAACTAAAGCTAGCAAATACATGCAATTTTTTATAATTTTTGATCGAATATAGTTAACGAATCTAAATTTTTTACCATGATTTATCTTTTTCCTATTTGCGTAATTTTTAGATTCTGACTCGACAATCTGACAGTAGCAGCAGCTACCGTTGCAACCGTCTGGATCCGCCTCTGGTTTAGCTTTAAAAGTTCCATCATCTGTTTGTAGGACACATGCAAATATCCACAAGATTGCTTCCTATAAACTGCTTCTGCAATTGAAGCCCTTTTTCAAGAATTTCCCTGAAACATCCTTCTTCAAAAGTAATCCTTTTCTCTATTTCATAGTGAATTTTGCATGAAAGACGCATTTTTTCTACGATGTAACTAGCAGGTTGTAAGAAGTTTCTCCAGGAGGAGCACAGCCACGAATGGCAAAATTATGCCCGCGTTTCCTTAGCATTAGATTCTGCCTCTCTGTGCCGTAACATATTTCTCATTGTGATAGGCATAGCTATTGTACATTTTGAAAGTATAGGACCCAATTTATTACTCGTACTTCTATACACATTGCGCTTTTTGAGTTAAAACATTTTTTCGTTTTTGGTTGACATATTTTGTTCTGTTCTACGTGCTAACTTCTTTGAAAGCGTTCTTGAAACTACTGTGAACATTTCCTGCGATTCCAAGTAGCCTCTCATTCGTGTAATCGAGGAAATTCTACGTATGAAATGCAAAATGTATGTATATCATATAAATGCTCAAAGAAGACACGTACGTTTGAACGTTTCGGAATAAGCCAGATGTAGACTGTGAGCATATGCACTCAAAATTATCTAGCAGCTTTGATTCCCATAATAAGGTAACTCTGCAATAATAGAATGTTGTGCCATTACGCCCCAAATTTGAGAACATTCTTCTGATGTGTGAAATTAGGCTTGCCGATTGGCCACGCCCATTAAAGGCCTGGCCACGCCCTACGGGCCCTTCATAGCCATGAAGCCACCCGAGGAATACAAAAACACAAAGAGCAGCCCTCATGTTCGAGTCAAAGTTTTAAACCATTCCTTTGACATGATGGTCGATACTGGTGCTTCTGTAAACGTAATCGACCGAGGCACGTATTCAAAGCTGCAAGTAAATCTCCAGAAAACCAACACAAAGGCATTCCCATACAGCAGTGACACGCCTGTTAAATTCTTAGGGAAATTTCAAGCCCTCATCGAAACAAAACAGAAATTTGATGTCGCAACATTCTTTGTGGTCGACAAAGAGAACAGTGGCAATCTTTTGAGTGCAAATACCGCACAACAGTTGGGAGCAGGGTTGCCAACTGGCCTACTGGGAGGCCAGATTCTAAAAATCTGGCCTAATTTGAAAGTCTTTTGCTACAAATATTTTCATTTGGCCTCCACCCTATTTCTGGCTACAATTTGGCCTCCTGGGATTCCATGACATGATGTCTTTGTTTTCTTTGTAATTTTCTACAGTTTTTTGTAAATGCTTATTCATGAAATGAGATCTAATTGCTGCAATGACAAAATAGATGTTAAAACAGATATAAGATATGATACTATCATCATCTTCAACGTCTGTTTCATCCAGCATGCCTTGCACATGCCCGACCCTGAAAATAAGGCCAACGTAGCATTCACTGCAACGAAGAGACCGCATGTGCAAGTGATGCTCGATGAAACAGACTCTTTAAATCAAATTTGAAAACTGGAAAATTGATTGTTAAAAATCTTTTGTCTCAAATAACTTAAACAATTGGTCTACTGTTGTCAAACAATGAAAATTCTTCTGCTGTAAGTTTGGCTAAATTCTGGCCTCGTTTGCAACCATGTTTGGCTACTGCTGACCAGTTGGGTCTGGCAACCCTGGTTGGGAGTTATCAGTTTGCATCTCAACAAGATATCTGAGAGCTCCTCTAATGCATATCCCCACACGAACGACCGCAAATTGAATCAGATTTTAGAGAAATTTGAGAAAGTTTTCAACGGCCTAGGAAAACCCAAAGGGCATCAAATAACAGTTAACATTGATGATAGCACTAACTCCAGTTGCAGAGCCAATATGAAGCGTAATTTAGGCCAAAATTAAACTGCAAAATGAAAAGCCATTCGAGTCGATTCTAAATAGGATATGTAAACTAAAAGACAAAATGAAACGACATTCTTAAAAGTCAATTTGATAGTTTGCTTTGCTGTTCACATGAATTGCTTTTAGTTTAATCGTTTCAGTTTGTCTATTCATGTTGCTCTATCAGAATGTCTATTCATTTTGTGCATTCGAATTGGCTTTTAGTTTAACCGTCAGAGGCGGATCCAGACGGTTGCAACGGTAGCTGCTGCTACTGTCAGATTGTCGAGTCAGAATCTAAAAATTACGCAAATAGGAAAAAGATAAATCATGGTAAAAAATTTAGATTCGTTAACTATATTCGATCAAAAATTATAAAAAATTGCATGTATTTGCTAGCTTTAGTTTGAGTGAATCGGTAAATCAAGAAATCGTTGGTTTCTCAAAGTTCGAATCTTGTTTCTTGTCCTTGAAAAAGCCCACGCAAATACAGTGTTCTGTTTGGCGCCCATCGCAAAGGCCGAGGCTTCATACAATGCCTCGCTTATGCTCTCTCTGCTACAGGCTTGCCTCTTGCCGTGCCGTCGCCCTTGGCCATGGGGCTACGGTTCTGCTGCTCACCGCATTGCTGGCCAATCAGCATTTGTATCCGAAGGTTGCAGGAAATTGGCGGGAGCTACTGTCACATTCAAAACTGACGGTAGCAAGCCAATCACAAGAGGGCTTGAGGGTTGCAAGCCAATCACAGGAAGGCTTGACCGTAGCAAGCCAATCAGAACTCGCAGAGCCTGAAGCTACCAAGAACAATAGGAGATCCATTCAACAAGGAAGTGAGTGATGCATGCTGTGCGTCATTCCGAGAACTATTCATTGTCTGAGAACAGAGGGCCACTTTGGCCTTTTATCAAAGATCTTAGAACATCATCTTTTCTTTTACCAACATTCAGAATAGTGACAAAGGTAAGAAATGCTGGCCATTCAAAAGTGGAAGATGACAGGAAGAAAGCAAAGGGCCTGAAAAGTTTTCAAATTTCACCCTCAAAGGGAATGAATGTTGCAATAGCGGGGGATGGGACATCCAAAGCAGATATAAGATTTTTTTGCGTAAAGATTTGTTTCATCCAACTCTCTTTTTGGCCATCTGTTTATAATAGCTTAGAAACTATTTCTTTTCGCGAAAGGCATCAACCGATACATTTTATGTTTTATCGAGATCATGGGCATGGTAACCAGTGTTATAAAGTGGGCGTTTCCAAGAGAATTTTAGGGCGTGGTCCAAAAGTTTCCAAGGGCCCCGCCCCCAGACCCGGCTCATGCTTCGGTCAGATTCTATACTGGATCCGCTCCTGACCGTTTCAATTTGTCTATTCATTTTGCTGTGTCAGAATGTCTATTCATTTTGTCCATTCAGTTTGTCTATTCATTTTGCTGTATCAAAACATCTATTCATTTTGTCCATTCAGTTTGGGCATTCAGTTTCATGTAGCAAAACGTCGATTCATTTTGTCCATTCAGTTTGTCTATTCATTTTGCTGTATCAAAATGTCTATTCATTTTGTCCATTCAGTTTGGACATTCAGTTTCATGTATCAAAACGTGTATTCATTTTGTCCATTCAGTTTGCGCATTCAAAGTGTCTTTCAATGTTGTTGATTCAGTTCAAGTTACTAATCGTGCTCAGTCAACCTCTAAGTGATACCAATTTGTGTTCAGTCAACCCCTAAGCGAATGTAGTTATTAAAATGTCATTACCGCAAAAAGCACGCCTGAATGTTTGCTGGAGGATCTCTGCCTTGTCGCAAGCTAATCTTTTTCCTAAGGGCTCAAATAAAATCAAAACATATTGAACAAATCATTTAAAATGTGAGATGATTTGATCAGTGTTCTCAGAAGGGTCCAATATATGTAAAATCTAATTTTGCAGGCACAAATGAACTGGCTCTTGCAAAGCAAGTTTTGCAGCTCTCTTTCTTGGGAAACAGTGGTTTTCGGTTTCCATTTGCGCATTGGCCAACTGATAAAACTCCTCCTGGCTCATTGTTTTTTTACATTTTGGAGAGCTGTCAACTGGCTTCTTCTCAATGGGTTTGAGGTGATATACTGTTGCCTGGATGGAAGTGAAACAAACAGAAGCTTTATAAAACTTCATTTCAAAGACAAAGATCCAGTGGTGGAAAAGTTCACCATTACGAATCCTTACACAAGAAGCCCATTTGTGTTTTTTATGGATCCTGAGGTAATTCTTGATATCAAAGGGTTACCCTACAAACATTTTTTACTTAAATTTGCACTTAAGTCTGTCAAATTCGCTGTCCAATCTGTTAAAATGCCGGAAAAGCCTTTGAGAAACCAAATTTTGGTTTTTGGATCTTTTTCAAAGTTTGAACTAATGACAGACTTGATCAAGCTTTATCTGCTAAGCTTGATCAAGCTCTGATGGCCAAAATGCAAGCCCCTATCAAGCCAACATTATGCTTTTCTTAAGGATTGTTAATGCTAGAATGCTTCCCTCTGCTAAATGACGAATGTCAATCCTGACAACACTGTCTTCCTCTTCATGTAGCACAACTTTAAGAAACTGCGTAACAATATTTGGAAAAGCAAGGCCTTGCTCAATGCAAAAAGAACTCTGGCAAAGGGGAACCCTACAAGACTGATTTTATGGAAACACTGGGAGGATGCATACAACTGGGACCAGAGCAAACTTAGCCTGAAAAGTCATCAAAGGTTAACTCCACAACACTTTGACCTGACAGCTTCAAGCCTTATGAGAAATCACTTGGCATTTCAAGTATTGGACAGAGACATGCTGAAACTTATGAAGGTATAAAATCATGATAATCGCATTACACAATGGCAGCTATCAAATCAAGTTGCTGATACCTTGCAGAATTTTCAGTGAACAAAGCAAGTTTATATATTTGACCCCATGTATGCTTGCAGACCAACAAAAGCGCTAAGAACTTTTGGACAATTTTTCTTGAGAATGATTCTGGTTAACTTTCCAGATTTCAAAAACTAGTTGAAATGAAGGAAATTGCTGAGTAAGAAAAGAACTTTGTTGGCTAAAGCTTGTTAAAACACCAGAACCTAGTCACCCATGATTCAAATGGGGGGGGGAGGAGTAGGGAAAAAAGAAATATTTTACTGCTTTGTTGTTCTTACAGCCAATACGTAGTAAAGGTCATTAGACAGGTGTCTAAATTAAAATAATGCACTTTGTGGAAATATCTTAAAGAGTTTTTAACAACTTTCAATTCTAGGAGTACCAACAAAGCCTTCCTGACACTTCTAGGCATCAGTTAGAAGAAACTGTAAGATTTCTGGAGTTCAGTGCCGGTTTGATTGACTTTTTTCATTCAAGTGTTCCTTTTGTGAAAACTGATGATCAACGGTTTGAAGTCTTAGATTCTGCAATCAGATATCTTGATGAATGGATTGCTCAAGCAAAGTCAGCACCTGGAACACCATCAGAAAGGAGTAAGATGATCTTAGCTGACAAAACCTTGTTTGACTTCTACTCTATGATTTTGGGGTTCAAGCAAATTTGCATTCAGTCAAACAGCAGGCATCCATCAACTTCCTTACTGGCATGGAAGATGAACACTAACCACGTTGAAAACATCTTTTGCCAACAAAGAGGGTACCTTGGCCAAAATGATAATCCTCGCTATGAGCAATATGCACATACCATGAACTCAATACTACTTGGACAGCAAACAACCACATTTAAGAACAATGCTGGCAGCATAGATTCATTACCTTTCTACAAACCAGCAAAGCTAAAGCGATATTGAATCATTCTTCATATGCTGTAAACATGGGTATGTATTCTTCAACGAAAGTTGTTAATTTTGCTATTTATACATCATAGAATGGTACATGCATACATTAAAGTTTAAGAAGCTAAAACTTTGGGATACAGCTTTGTCACAATTACAGACTCAAAGTTTGTAGCTAAATTTTATGCATCCTATATATTAGGAGCATTCAGTGCCAATAGAGAAAATCAGCTAAGGTTTGTTTACCCAATTTCAAATAATGTGATCAGCTCCTTGAAAGATCCTTTCTTGATTTCTCTAACATATTTCATGCCATGCAAATTTGTGCCACAAGTGCTAAAACTTCCCCACAGTACAGTCAAATGACTTGAAATGGATCAAACAAGCCTTGGCTGATTAGGTCTATCTTTAATTCCGTGTGAAACACACTTAAAGGGAATAGACAATACCTACATCTCATGACCCCTTTGAATAGCCTACAGATCCGTTGTTTCTTTTGCTTCACAACGAAGCCCCATTGGAAGTTATCAAATACAATAGGTCATATCTTCTTCAACTTGGCCCGGGCCAGCTTTTAACTATGTTGATTCCCTTTACCCTTTAACATGAAAGATTGCACCAATAAGCTGTAAAAAAGGAAATCATTGCCACTTTATCAACAAGTGTTCAAAACTTGTTCACCCAAAATGGATGTAAATGCACTATTGCATTAGAAAGATGCATCATAAAGACTTTACAGATTAAATAATCTTGTGTGCACATTAAGTTTTTTTGACTATTTGTGCTGAAAAACTTTCAAAGCTCAGTGACCTTCACTTTAATCATTCAAGGCTCTTGCATGAAAGTTCAAAAATATATAGTAATGTTCATGATGGTGACAGCTTCACTATTTAGTGTGTGCACTTGTCAAATAACGCAAGCATATGTCACTGAAAAGCAAATTTCAAAGACGTTGCGTGCTAATTCATGTTTTTTTTATGTGTGAAGTTTAAAGTAGAACATACTATCAAAGGTGTCCACTTAAATAGCAATATGACCTGTGTGACATTACGGGGTACTAAAAACTGAGGCAAACTCTCTGTGATATGTTGAAATATTTTTAGGAAACTAAACACAGACTTCTCCTCAAAATTTAGTTTATCAGTGGTGGGTTGTTAACTGAATGTACATGACCCAAACTTACTCAAAGACTGAACTGTCTACCATACTAATGTTCTCCTGAATTGCTTGTACTAATCTATTTCCAATTATCTCTTTTTTTCCTTTCTTATTGATACCATATGCTTTCAACAAGAGTTCAATGTCTTTATTTGAGTAAAGTCTTGTCAAAAAAATTGCTGGTTGCTTCTGGATCATTGCTTTCAACAAGTTATGTGAATCTATCTTTCCATCGGATTGGTCAGATCTTATGTCCTCCATATTTACTTGATCTGACTTGAGATCATTCTTTTGGGTCCGGATCTGAATCTTGATTCGATGGGCCTGACTTTTTTGCCATGTCTTTTCCCTGCGGTAGCTCCTCAAGAATTCTTTGGCACCCATGTTAAAGTATCGATGAACAATCTCATAGTACATACTTTTGATGCACTCATCCACAATTTCATCACTATACCCATGGATATCAATCAGCTTTTTTTTATGATTACTGCAAATCTCCCTCCAAAGTTCAAACAGGGTCTTGTTCTTTTCAGTTGCATCTACTGAATCACAAATGATTTCACCCTTAAGAGAATTCAACCTGTTCTGGGTCAAAAGGCTTACTCTCTGCTCTTCTAGCTTTAAGAAAAACTCATACGCTTCATCTGAGATGTTCAAAAGACCATGAGTTCTGAACTGTTTCCCAGATGTGACATCAAGTGATCCTTTGTAATTGCTAGTTTCTCTTAACACAGACTCACTGCATAACATGCACTGGAGTAATTGGGATTTGACAATGTTGTTCTTTAAATGTTTCCTTACATCCTTGTTTTCTGATGTAACATTAACAGTGACATACCTTCTGGCAGCATCAAGCAGTTTCTTTAAAGCCCATCCCCCAACATATCTTATTTTACCCATTTCCCCTGAAGTTAGGTTTTCAAATGATTTAAAAGCACTTTCATGAACACTCTCACCCCCAGAAGTTAAACTTTGCAACATGACAAGTGCAATACCAAAAATGAAGTCAGTGCAAACAGAGAAGTGCTCTGTTGACATCTCTCCTCTTTCTACACCCGTTAGCATGCTGAACTCCTCTAACAGATGTTCATCTGTTGTTAGAGCAAACAGTCCTGCACAAAAACTTGTAAACTCCTGTTGTTTAATTATTCCCTTCTCATCCTTTTGCTTCAGCAGCAGTGCCAATCTATGCCATTGAATTCTCAAAAACTGTAACAAGTCATGTTCATTCTTTTCTAATGTTTCCAACAGAGAAGCCTCCTCTGTTGCAAGGCAATTTTCTGTGAACAAATCTGGGTTTAATTTATTCTCTCTCGTTATAACCTTGATGAAGGTATTTACCTCAAATTGATGAGGAAATTTTAGAGATATTCTATCCATGTCAATATTTTTCAGAATAGTATCAAAAGATTTGTTCATTTCTTCCGATTGGCTTTCAATTTCTGATGAATTTTCTTCTACCTCTGTTTCTGATATATCATCCAACATCTCAAAGTTTTGGTCATTCCATTCAACATCTTCAAGAGATAATGCCTCTGTGAGGGTAACAGACTTAAATTCTGCATTATTTCTGCAGCAGCTAAAGTCTTGCTGCAAAGAGGTAAATGTTCTTACTTGCAGATCATAAAATTCTGTGACTGAAGCTGGTGGTGGGATTATTCGACTTATATCAAATCCTTTCAAACACAGATCCTCCTTCCTTCTCACTCGACTACAAGCAACATACAATTGGCCATGAATAAATTCATTTCCTGAAATCACCTCAACTGCCTTTAAGGTCTGTCCTTGAGATTTATGGGCAGTTATCGCAAATGATGGCTTCAAGGGAAATTGCTTTCTAGAGGCAATCATCTTGCCATTGTTTTCATCAAAAAATGACCACATCTTTCTCTCTATTCTAACAACTTGATCAATTTTGGTAAAATTGACAACAGGGCAGCCATCCTCCATCTTTAGGAATGTTCCTTGCAATCCATTGACTAAGTCCTTGTTGATGTTGTACAAAAGCATCACTGGCGCTCCAACCTTCAACAATAACCTTTTATCAGCAATGCATTTCTTGAGGATCTTAGTATCTCCATCATCATCAGCATCAAAACACAACAGCTCTTCATTTATTCTTTCATATTGCAGCAATGTTTCATAATAAATTTGCTCATTTGTGCAAACTATTTTTGTAACCTCTGCATCGTCCAACTCTGCTTGTAGGTGTTCTTGTGCATACTTTACATCATCACACGTGCATTTTCCTTCAGCTACATGGTTCAAAAAGTTGATAAAATCCTTTTCACTTTGCCTCATTGTTTCAGATAATAAAATGATATGCGGAAAAACGCTTTTCCAAAATTTACATTCATAGATGAATCTCCCATCATCAGAGTTACTTTTGACTGGAGGTAGCTGGAAGAAATCTGCACTCAGAAGTATTTGTTTTCCACCAAACGGTTCACTATTTTGCATAGCGCCCCTCAAAATAAATTCAACAACTTCAATGACATTTGCACTGATTGCTGAAGCTTCATCAATAACCAGTACATCTGCACGCATTATCTCGGCCAGCTTGTCCTTCCTTGCATCTATGATGCTCAACAGCGAATCTTTGCTCAACCTACATGTCCCAATTCCAACAGCAGAATGGAGGGTCCTGCCATCTTTGAAGAGGGTTGCAGCCATTCCCGATGAGCTGGTGACCATTACCTCGTTGCCTCGTGCTTTTAAGATCGAAATGGCTCGTGACATCGCAAAAGTCTTCCCAGTTCCTGCTTTCCCCAACAGCACCACATTGTGACCTCTCGTGGCGATGTCTATAAATTCATTCTGCTCCTTATTTGCACGTTCCATCATCTCGGAAAGAACTATCACAATAAAATCGAGCAAAAATCAAGATAGGCCTAAGGCCTGTCTCAACTGCGAGTTTGCACCACGCCCCGATTTGCAGCGTCCAAGTGTCCAACTTGAGTGCGGAGCACCTTCGCAAAATTAGTTTGGCCTTCGCTGAATGTTTTGCGACTTCCAAAACAGCCCAAGCCTGATGACATTTGG
This sequence comes from Aurelia sp. 3 sensu Dawson et al. (2005), assembly GCA_964020215.1. Lineage (NCBI taxonomy): Eukaryota > Metazoa > Cnidaria > Scyphozoa > Semaeostomeae > Ulmaridae > Aurelia > Aurelia sp. 3 sensu Dawson et al. (2005). The sequence continues at coordinate 8,509,202 of OZ026591.1, forward strand.
AATAGTAATCATTTGCGAATAATTTGCGCCGATGTTGCGGTATATTGAACACAGGGTTGCGGAGATTGAGGCAGAAATCTACGGCAAGCTCTGGCGAAGTTTCGTCCCTATTCTTCTTTCTTCTTTCTTTCTTTCTTCTCCCTTCCCTCCTGCGCAGCTCATTGCAACATGCTACGCAACTACAACACAGGGGACAAAAGTATAATGGGGGGGATGGGGCAAAGGAAAACAATTTTATTCTTAGCAACAATTATTTCGAAAGAAAATTTCTATTTTATTTCGAAAGAAAATTTCTATTTTTAGCGACAATCATATCCTGGTCTCCCTGTGGAAATAGTGCACCTTTCGTAACTCGTGAACTAAAAAAAGCAATCTATACTAGAACGCGGTTAAAAAACAAATTCAACAAATTTCCTACAAATCTAAACGAAAGAAACTATAAAAAGCAGCGCAACAAATGCGTTTCCCTACGAAAGAAAGCAATCAAACAACATTTCAAAAAGGTGACTGCAGGAGGTTTAATTTCTAATTCAGATTTCTGGAATCTGGTTAAACCTTTTCTTTCTAATAAAGGTGGTTTGGTCGGTGATGATATTTCCTTGGTACATAACAACCAAATTGTAACTGATGATAGTGAGTTGACTGAGATTTTTAATAATCATTACATTAATATAGTTGAGAAAACAAGTGGACAAAAGCCTTGTAACATTTCTGATACAGTTAAATATGATTATGATCGACTACTCGTTAGGCTTATTCTAGAGAAGTATAAAGATCACCCCAGTGTTCTTGCCATAAGGGAAGGTAGTAATACTTCAAATTCTTTCTCATTTCACGAGGTGCAACATCATGAGGTCTGGGCTTTACTGAGATCCTTGGATGGAAAAAAATTTACCGGCGAAGATCATATTCCGCCAAAACTAGTGCATCTGGCTGCAGATGAACTTACCGCTCCCTTAACCTTTGCAATAAACAGCTGCTTACAAAACCAGAGGTTTCAAGATAAAGGAAAGCGTGCAGCAGTATGCCATTTAGATAAGGGTGAAGAAAATCGCACAGCTGAGAAAAATTTTCGTCCTGTCAGTGTTCTAAATACGTTCTCTAAAATCTATGAAAAAGTCATGAAGCAGCAATTAATTGTCTATCTTGATACTACGCTCTCGGTTTTCATAGGCGCATATAGACTGGAAGACCAAACTTGACAATAATTACATTGTAGGTGCTTTATTGATGGACTTATCAAAAGCATTTGATTGCATCCCACACGATCTGCTGATTGCGAAGCTGAATGCGTACGGTGCGGATGAAAATGCCTTGGTACTAATCTATTCATATCTTAAACGGCGTAAGCAATCCGTGAGGATAAACAATACTTACAGTTCCTTTCAAACAATCTTATCTGGGGTCCCTCAAGGCTCGGTGCTTGGCCCTATTCTTTTTAATGTATACTTAAATGATCTTTTTCTGTTTATTAAACAGGCAACGCTATATAACTATGCCGACGACAACACGCTTGATTGTTTCTCTAAGACTCTACCAGATTTGGTGCGAGCCTTGGAGGCAGAAGCAGGCGTTGCACTAGATTGGTTAAAGGAAAACTATATGATTGCAAATCCATCAAAGTTTCATGCACTGTTAATTAAAAAAGACCAAACGACTACCAGTGGTGAGAGAATAAGTATTCAAGGAAAAACCATTAAGTCTGAAGATTCAGTCAAACTTCTCGGAATTCAACTAGACTATAAATTAAACTTTGATCCGCACATTTCAGCACTTTGTAAAAAAGCTGCAACTCAACTTAATGTCCTAAAGAGGCTTCGAGCTTATATTGGTTTTGATGCGAGAAAAGTACTTGTTCAGAGCTTTGTTTATTCTAATTTCAATTACTGTCCTTTGGTATGGCATTTTTGTTCAGCAAAATCAATGCATAAGATTGAGAAGGTACAAGAACGTGCACTTAGGTTCCTTCATAATGATCATGCCAGTTCATATAATGACCTTCTACTGAAATCACAGCGATGTACCATGCATGTTCACCGACTTAGAGCTATCTCCATAGAAATTTTTAAGACTCTAAATGGTCTGAATCCATCCTTCATGAAAGATATTTTTCAAGTTAGATCCTCTAATTATTCATCGCGTAATCCTAATAACCTTGCTCATTACAGACCAAATCAGGTTACTTTCGGTACTCACAGTCTCAAGTTCCTAGGACCGCAGATTTGGAATTGCTTACCAAATGAGTTAAAATCGGCTGAAAGCCTTAATACTTTCAAAAGACTGATAGCACAATGGGATGGTCCCATGTGCAACTGCAATGCCTGTCGTTTTACTGTAAATAATGTACAAACCGTTTGAAAAAATATTTATTTGTTCTATTTTAATTAATGTATTCATCGATTTTGATTAGTTTTCGTGTATATATGTATATACATAGCAGACTAGATAAAAATCAATCGATGTAAAATAAAGATACAACAACAACAACAACAACAACAACCACTACGGCATGAACTGTTGCAGTAACTGTTTCAGCATACTTTACAGACCACATTGACAGGGATTCAAGGAGTTCGAAACCTCCATGATGACTTCATAGTTTTTGGAAAGTCCAGAGAAGAGCACGACAAGGCTCTATCAAATTGCTTACAACGTCTGTCAGAAAATGGCCTAACACTTAATCCAACAAAGTGCAAGTTTCTTGAAACATCATTGTCGTTCTTCGGACAGATATTCACAGCTGATGGAGTTATACCTGATCCAAGAGAGTTTCAGATTTACAAAAAGCTCCAATTCCCTCAAATGTTCACGAAGTCCGAAGTCTTCTTGGTATGGCTAATTATAGCTGCCGCTACATACCTGATTACGCAACTATAACCGAGCCGCTACGAGAATTAACCAAGGAAAACGCACACTTCGTTTGGAGGGAAACACAACAGAAAGCATTCGAAAAACTGAAGGAAGCCTTAACATCTGCACAGGTAATGGCGTATTTTGACGTAAACAAGCAATCTTCCATTACTGTAGATGCCAGTCCCGTCGGAATTTCTGGAATTCTAAGCCAGAAAAGTCATGATTCTGAGGACTATCGTGTCGTAGCCTACGCCAGCCGTGCACTATCAGCAGTAGAAAAGCGCTACTCTCAAACGGAGAAGGAAGCCCTTAGCATTGTTTGGGCAGTAGAACACTTCCACCTTTTTATCTGCGGTGCTCCAGCATACAAGTCAAATCTTTCAATAGGGCACAGGGAAACCCATAAATCCTCCAATTTCACGCTTATCAGCCAATGGTGTTGCCGTATTCTCGTCACATGACCGAAAATAAGCTCTTTGAGACGAATTTTCGAGTACCCTTACGAAAATCAAAATGGACATTCGAGTAATAAAGATACAGAGCTGCTTTTGCCACGAGTCGATTCTACAGGCCCTACTCCATATTTTACATTTTGCATTTCAAGAAAATCTCATCAGGGATCAGCACTACATTGAATTTCATGCAACCGAAAATAGGCCTATATTCAAATATCATTTGGGAACGCAACAAATAAGATATAGCTTCCAAAATTTCACACCTTACGTGAAATATAGCAAGGAATAAGCTGAAGATGTTTCTTTGCTTCAGTTTCCCAAATCCTTGACGAGTCTCAGCTATTTGCGACGAAGAAAGCTATTGGGCCTACCTTCATCCACTGCATAATGCCATTATTCTGTTTCAAATCGGCTTCTTTGCTGTAGCAAGGTAGCAGAGCTATTCACCAACAACATAACACCAATTTCCACTATTCTCCGCTGAAAAATTGCCATCAACTTTGGTAAAACGCGATGAACTTTCAACAGCTCTTCGCCACACTATCTATTCCAAGTTTTGAAACAGTGTGCTCACGTGGAAAAATTTCTGTTATTATGAAAGCGCTCATGATGTCATGGTCAAGAGGTAGGTCTCGTATCATCATATCTCTACAAAGACTTGGCCTTTGTTTTAGTATGAAAAAGTGGAAGGGATTGAGGCCGGGCTTTCAAAATTATCTGTATTTCTTGAAAAAAGGAAAATGGTGAATGCATATTTCAGAATAGTTTGAATGAATATGAGTGTTTTTTTCATGGAAGTTAAAGGGTATTGGAGCTTGCGAAGATACCTAGGCCCCCTGTCATTTGAATAATTGGAATTCATTTGAAATATGCATTCACTATTTTCCTTTTTTTAGAAAATAAAGGTAATTTTGAAAGCCCGGCCTCAATCCCTTGCACTTTTTCATACTAAAACAAAGGCCAAGTCTTTGTAGAGAGAGGGTGATACGAGACTTATCTCTTGACCATGACATCAAGAGCGCTTTCACAATAACAGAAATTTTTCCACGTGAGCACACTGTTTCAAAACTCGGAATAGATAGTGTGGCGAAGAGCTGTTGAAAGTTCATCGCGTTTTACGAAAGTTGATGGCAATTTTTCAGCGGAGAATAGTGGAAATTGGTGTTATGTTGTTGGTGAATAGCTCTGCTACCTTGCTACAGCAAAGAAGCCGATTTGAAACAGAATAATGGCATTATGCAGTGGATGAAGGTAGGCCCAATAGCTTTCTTCGTCGCAAATAGCTGAGACTCGTCAAGGATTTGGGAAACTGAAGCAAAGAAACATCTTCAGCTTATTCCTTGCTATATTTCACGTAAGGTGTGAAATTTTGGAAGCTATATCTTATTTGTTGCGTTCCCAAATGATATTTGAATATAGGCCTATTTTCGGTTGCATGAAATTCAATGTAGTGCTGATCCCTGATGAGATTTTCTTGAAATGCAAAATGTAAAATATGGAGTAGGGCCTGTAGAATCGACTCGTGGCAAAAGCAGCTCTGTATCTTTATTACTCGAATGTCCATTTTGATTTTCGTAAGGGTACTCGAAAATTCGTCTCAAAGAGCTTATTTTCGGTCATGTGACGACAATACGGCAACACCATTGGCTGATAAGCGTGAAATTGGAAGATTTATGGGTTTCCCTGTGCCCTATTGAAAGATTTGACTTGTATGCTCGGTGCTCCAGTTACGCTTATCACGGACCATAAACCGTTAGAACCATGGAACTAAACACGGGAGAGGAATCGCGCATTGAGTTGCATTCTGCGATGCAGGGAGCTAAACACGGGAGAGGAATCGCGCATTGAGTTGCATTCTGCGATGTGATATGCGCCTCCTTCGCAGCGGATCGCGCACTTCGCAGTGAAACCAAGATGGAAACTGAAGTTTGGACGGATATGTGCATCGCGTTTTTGGATTGAATTTCTACAACAGTGGTAAGCATTTTAGGCTAGTTTAGACATTCATGTGACTTTTAAATGTTTTATCTTTGGATAGCGAGAATCGTTTAGCCGTTAGAAAGCATGAATTAGCTGCAGCGGCTAAGTTTCTTCAGCGGTAGCTTAGGCCACTTCAACCTCTTTGTCACGCTCCAAGCACGCACTCGTAAAAATTTCACTCTGCCCTACCCCGCCCAACTTTGAGCAATCGAAGATGCTTTTGGATGACTATTGGCAATAAATCAAGCGAAAAAATTTTCTGAGATAGTATGAGACTCGCGAGATATTTTAGTTTTCTTTCGGGGTACTTGCACCGGTTCTGCTTTAGGCCCATTCTCGCGCTTCAACGACTTTCAGAGACGGCAACCGATTCGAAACTTTCGCAATTTCGAGTTATTTCGATCAATCGAATGGGAGTCGAATGGTTTATGAAATAGTGAGGAAAGTTGAAATCCTGTGAAACCTTAAATGAATATATTTCAAATCCATCTGTGTCTTCTTCTTGGTCGTTCTCCACAGCAAAGATTCCGTTGCTAGGCAAGCCTAATTATAATTGCTCCGTTGCTACGTCAATGGAAACGAGGTCGCATATCACATCGCAGACAGCGCCAGCAGGCGTTTCCTTGGCCTGCTGCGATGCGATGTGATATGCACCTCCTTCCCAGCGGATCGCAGTGAAACCAAGATGGAAACTGAGGTTTGGACGGATAAGTGCATCGCGTTTTTGGATTGGATTTCTACGACAGTGGTGAGCATTTTAGGCTAATTTAGACATTCATGTGACTTTTAAATGACTTTTTATCTTTGGATAGCGAGACTCGTTTAGCCGTTAGAAATCATGAATTAGCTGCAGCGGCTAAGTTTCTTCAGCGAGCGGTAGCTCAGGCCACTTCAACCTCTTTGTTTGTTTTTTGTTTGTTTTCAATTTCTTTTGAGTGAGCTTGTCAGGATTTCTAGCTACTGAAAGCTAATTCAGGCCCACTGTGAATGCCGCATCCAGGCATGGGACCCCTAGTTTAACGTCCCTTCTTTGTCATGCTCCAAGCACGCACTCGTAAAAATTTCACTCTGCCCAACCCCGCCCAACTTTAAGCAATCGAAGATGCTTTTGGATGACTATTGGCAATAAATCAAGCGAAAAATTTTTCTGAGATAGTATGAGACTCGCGAGATATTTTAGTTTTCCTTCGGGGTACTTGCACCGGTTCTGCTTTAGGCTCATTCTCGCGCTTCAACGACTTTCAGAGACGGCAACCGATTCGAAACTTTCGGATTTTTGATTTATTTCGATCAATCGAATGGGAGTCGAACGGTTTATGAAATAGTGAGGAAAGTTGAAATCCTGTGAAACCTTAAATGAATATATTTCAAATCCATCTGTGTCTTCTTCTTGGTCGTTCTCCAAAGCAAAAATTTCGTTGCTAGGCAAACCTAATTATCATTGCTCCGTTGCTACGTCAATGGAAACGAGGTCGCATATCACATCGCAGACAGCGCCAGCAGGCGTTTCCTCTCCCGTCTTTACCTCCCTGGTTACAAGTTATTTATGGAAACGCAAACTCCAAACCATCCGCTCGCATCGAACGCTGGGTTCTTCGATTGCAACCTTACAAGTTTAGCGTTGCGTACAAGCCCGGATCTGAAAACCCAGCCGATTTTCTTTCACGACACCCAACCACGAGCAGCAAATCCATCCATGAAAAAATGGCAGAGGAATACGTGAATTTATTAGCTTTATCATCTGTTCCCAAAGCACTTACTATAACAGAGATTCAAAAGGCTACAGCACAGGAGGCCCAATCGCGTGTAGTACTTTAACTGAGGCAATTTATGCTGTGTTGTTTTTCTAACCGCAAAATAAGTAATGCTACTTGTTCTTTGAATTGAAGTAAAATGAAATTCGTATCGTTGAATGGTTGACTGTTTTTCTCTGTGTCTTTCTTCTTGCTTCAGCATCATCGCAACATCCTGCCGGCATGGCAACATCGGTCCTGTTGCTGTTGTTGTAGTGCAATGACGCAACATTATTGCCTGTGTTTGTTGCGTTTTATCCTATTATAATAGTAACAAGGAATTCAGCTTGTTTACCTGCGAAAATCTAACAACAGTTTTGTCCTCGCTCTATCTTGGCCAATTTTGCATCAAACGCCCAGTTCTTTGCATCAAAATGTTCCCCAACTTTTAAACTTTGTACTCGATGCATTTGTTCTCACTTTCCTCCGTGAAATGATGTGAAACAGATGCAAAATAGAACATATCTCCACGGCGGTTTGAAATCTATCGAAGCTCGACCTCAGCAACGTGTCCAGGTAAAAGAGCGCCGACGTTCGATATTCGTCAGATCTTCGGTGAAAATCTTGAAGGTGATCCCCCGGATTTGGTAGCGCCTTGACGCTCTGTTACGTAACAAGACGCAACAAAATCCGGGGGACTTTTCACCGAAAATCTGACGAATATCGAACGTCGGTTGGACAGGTTAACGAGACCGAGCTTCGTTAGATTTCAAACTGCCGTGGAGATATGTTTTATTTCGCGTTTGTTTCACATCATTTCACGGAGGAAAGTGAGAACAAATGCATTGAGTACAAAGTTTAAAAGCTGGGGAACATTTTGATGCAAAGAACTGGGCGTTTGATGCAAAATTTGCCAAGATAGAGCGAGGACAAAACTGTTGTTAGATTTTCGCAGGTAAACAAGCTGCATTCCTTGTTACTATTATAATAGGATACAACGCAACAAACACAGGCAATAACGTTGTGTCATTGCACTACAACAACAGCAACAGGACCGATGTTGCCATGCCGGCAGGATGTTGCGATGATGCTGAAGCAAGAAGAAAGACACAGAGAAAAACAGTCAACCATTCAACGGTACAAATTTCATTTTACTTCAATTCAAAGAACAAGTAGGTTTACTTATTTTGCGGTTAGAAAAACAACGCAGCTTAAATTGCCTCAGTTAAAGTTAGGCCCCACAATATACGCGATTGGGCCTCCTGTGGCTACAGATGCAGATAAGTCACTACGTGCAGTACGTGCAGCCATGCGACATGGGCGCTGGGACATAGACCATCTCAAGCCATTCAAAGCAGTCAAAGACGAACTAACAATCAGTTCCTATGTATAATGTTATTCTGCGCGGTTCACGTATCGTTATCCCGGAATCTCTTCAACAGCGTTCAATTGACCTAGCACATGAATCATACATACATACATACATACATACACACATACACACATACATACATACATACATATTATATTTGGTTACGCAGGTTAACTTAAGGCAGCAGATGCTGATGTGGACCTGCAATACTCTAATCTAGTTTGACATTAATCTGTTAAATACGCCTACAAATAAAAATCTCAGACTAAAAGGTTACAGTTAAAACGAGTCAATAATAAATAAAAGCATTGTCCTTATTAGTTATCAATGCACTCTCTTTGTTAAAGGTAGCTTGTAAAATTAAATCTTTTATTGTTTTCAGTTTCCTTTTGAAATTATTTTTGTTTTGCTCTTTCCTTAAGGTTTCAGGAATCTGATTCCACATTATCGGTCCACGATATCTCACGGAAGTCCGCCCTTTTTCAGTTTTTACAGATGGTAAAACGTAGGTTTCCTTCTTTGCGTATCGAGAACAATTTTATTCAAACAGTGGTAGAAAGTCTTTCGAACATGACTTGATTTGTACATTGTGCATGAATGTAAGCATTTTCCTTTTATAAATATATTGTAAGTTTGTCCATTTCGCCTTCATCAGAACATCTTCATCATCGGTATTTTTTGGCATTTTGTGTATTATCTTTGCAGCTTTTGCATGGATCTTTTCAAGTTTCAATGTCAGGGCCTGAGAGCATGTCCCCCAAGTTAGAAAACCGTAGGTGACTGCAGATATAATAGTTTTGAAGTAGATATCTTCTTGAACCTCTATTGGCAGGTACGACATCCTTTTTAATTGGCTCACTTTCGCTCTAAATGACTTGCAGACTTTTTCTACTTGGAGATCCCATTTCAGGTTGCTGTCTATAACTGTCCCTAATGATGTTGTGCTGTATTTGATTGTTTCTCCATTTATCTTTACTGGACGCATGGGACCTATAAAGTCTTTTTGTCGGATTAACATCACCTCTGACTTATCTGTGTGAATTGACATTTGATTCTTTTCACACCATTGGCCCACGTCTTTTCCAATTACATTTAGTGCATCACATCAAGGCCTGGTGAAAACAACAGCTTTACTCAGAGAAAAAGTATGGTTTCCCGGGGAAACTTCCCGGCATCGATAAACTGAATGATGAAACGATCCAGCGATGCATTCCATGTCAAGCTACAGGGAGACCAGATCCTCCACAACCCCTGGCCGTGTCAGAACTGCCACATGGTCCATGGCAGAAATTACACATCGATTTCTATGGACCACTCCCCTCAGGTGAATACTTACTTGTTGTCATTGATAGATATTCCGGATTTCCTGAGGTAGAAATTGTGCGCTCGACAAAAGCCTCCACTGCCATTCCTAAATTGGACAAGATCTTTGCTGTACATGGATTGCCAACATCTGTAACTTCAGACAATGAACCTCCTTTCAATGGCGACGATTATGACCGATATTTGAAACTTTTGGGTATTAAGAAAGACCCCTCCACACCTAAATGGCCACAAGGAAACTCTGAAGTGGAACGTTTTGATCAGACCATCGGCAAAGCACTCAAAACAGCCAAAATCGAGGGAAAAGTATGGCAGCAGGAGATCAACAGATTTTTGTTACAATACAGAACGACCCCTCATACTACCACCAAAGTACCTTCAGCCGAACTACTGTTCAATCGTGTTGTTAATGGAAAGCTCCCTACATTGTTAAAGGAGACAGTGAAGAACAGACACAAAGAAGCAAGAAATAATGAGCAGCATTGCAAAGAGAACAATAAACAATGCGCGGATAATAGAAGACATGCAAATGACAGCAACATCAAAGTTGGAGATCATGTACTGGTGAAACAGGACAGAGAGAACAAACTGACTTCGCGCTTTAACGACAAACCGTACATCGTAATTTACCGTAACAAATCACGCGTAACTGCACAACGTAACAACCATAAGGTTACACGAAACGTATGTCACTTTAAACAGATACCGAAACCAACTAACCCACAGTCTGACGATGACACTGATATCTACTCGACAACTGACAGTACAGAACAACAATAACTGCAACGTCATGAGCAACAGCAACAGCGAAGTAGCTCCTCTCGACAAACGAGACAACCGGATCGTTACAGACAACCGTTACCATCTAGTGTTGCATAACCGTCTATTAAGCAAATTCGTTTATCTCTAAAATAGGGAGTAGTGTAGTGTTTAGACTAGGGCCCAGGACCCTCTACGTAGAATATTTAGTCACGTGCTTGTAATCGGATATATTCATTGGCACATGTTATGCTTGGAGTGACCGAACTCGTAATCGATGTTTTGGAACAAGCTTCCAACTATCTTAAATCTTCAATTCTCCATTTTCTATGATGAACCAACACTGGATAAGTATGGTTAGCCAAATGTAGCATTATTCAATTCCTGTTATTCATTATTCAGACTTCTGCATTCAGACTTCAGTCTTTTTTATTCAGTCTTCAGACTTGATCAGTCAGACTTCAGACTTTATCATTCAGACTTCAGACTTGATCATTCAGACTTCAGACTTGATCATTCAGACTTCAGACTTGATCATTCAGACTTCAGACTTTATCATTCAGACTTCAGAATTTTGCATTCAGACTTCAGACTTGATCATTCAGACTTCAGACTTTATCATTCAGACTTCAGACTTGATCATTCAGACTTCAGACTTTTGCATTCAGACTTCAGACTTGATCATTCAGACTTCAGACTTGATCATTCAGACTTCAGACTTGATCATTCAGACTTCAGACTTTATCATTCAGACTTCAGACTTGATCATTCAGACTTCAGACTTTATCAGTCAGACTTCAGACTTTATCATTCAGACTTCAGACTTTATCATTCAGACTTCAGACTTTTGCATTCAGACTTCAGACTTTTGCATTCAGACTTCAGACTTTTGCATTCAGACTTCAGACTTGATCATTCAGACTTCAGACTTGATCATTCAGACTTCAGACTTGATCATTCAGACTTCAGACTTTTGCATTCAGACTTCAGACTTTTGCATTCAGACTTCAGACTTCAGAATTGATCATTCAGACTTCAGACTTTTGCATTCAGACTTTTGCATTTATATCATTCAGACTTTTCCTTTCATTATTCAGACTTTGGTATTCTGACTTCTCCATTCATTGTTCAGACCTCCGCATATTTAGACAATAGGGGGGAGGGGAACGCCTCTGTTACAATAGTAGTCTAACTTACTAAGTACTGTTTTCCACCAACCAACCCATCAGGAAAAAGGGCGTGCCAAATCAGACTCGTCTTCTTCAATAGAAGATGACAGTATTAGCTTCCCAGAAGCTAATAGTCTGAATCATGACATCACAGATTTGCTTGCAGACCAACAGCAAATTGAAACAACTCAGCCATTGGAAACCAGTGAAGAAATACTGGCAAGTATAGAGGCTGAATGATTGTTTACTGAGGACAAGGGGCAGACAGAAACTCAAAACTTGATAAAAATCACCAACAATCTTTTCTCTGACGTACTGTTATTTTCAGGTGCCACCCTGGCTATTATTGTCTTTTCCAGGAACACCCAAACCTTCCCTCCATTCCATTCGTTCAACTATCAGAGGCCAATGTCAAATCGAACCGAACAAACAACCAACCCCCTCCCCTTCCCTGTTTGCACATCCTTTACCTGACTACAAGCCCCGAAGCGACTAGTCCTTTTATTTTCATTAGCCACCCTGGCTATTATTATCATCTCCAAGAAGCAGGGGATGCTGAGTGCGACTAGTCCCATTATTTTCATTTGCCACCCTGGCTATCGTTATCTTTTCCAAGAAGCAGGGGATGCTAAGTGCGACAAGTCCTATTATTTTCATTTGCCACCCTGGCTATTATTATCTTTTCCAAGAAGAAGATGATAAGATGGAAGAAAATCTGAAAAAGCACCCTATTTTGACTAATTTAACATTTGTAACAACATTACAGGGGCCTAATGCAACCCAAAAATATTGGGAGCTCAGTCTGAAGTCTGAATGCGGAAGTCTGAAGTCTGAATAATAAAGTCTGAAGTCTGAATGCAAAAGTCTGAAGTCTGAATGATAAAGTCTGAAGTCTGAATGATAAAGTCTGAAGTCTGAATGATAAAGTCTGAAGTCTGAATGATCAAGTCTGCAGTCTGAATGATCAAGTCTGAAGTCTGAATGCAAAAGTCTGAAGTCTGAATGCAAAAGTCTGAAGTCTGAATGTAAAAGTCTGAAGTCTGAATGCAAAAGTCTGAAGTTTGAATGCAAAAGTCTGAAGTCTGAATGCAAAAATCTGAAGTCTGAATGCAAAAGTCAGAAGTCTGAATGATAAAGTCTGAAGTCTGAATGCAAAAGTCTGAGGTCTGAATGATAAAGTCTGAAGTCTGAATGATCAAGTCTGAAGTCTGAATGCAAAAGTCTGAAGTCTGAATGATAAAGTCTGAAGTCTGAATGATAAAGTCTGAAGTCTGAATGATAAAGTCTGAAGTCTGAATGATCAAGTCTGAAGTCTGAATGCAAAAGTCTGAAGTCTGAATGCAAAAGTCTGAAGTCTGAATGCAAAAGTCTGAAGTCTGAATGTAAAAGTCTGAAGTCTGAATGCAAAAGTCTGAAGTCTGAATGCAAAAGTCTGAAGTCTGAATGCAAAGGTCTGAAGTCTGAATGCAAAAGTCTGAAGTCTGAATGATCAAGTCTGAAGTCTGAATGCAAAAGTCTGAAGTCTGAATGCAAAAGTCTGAAGTCTGAATGCAAAAGTCTGAAGTCTGAATGATCAAGTCTGAAGTCTGAATGCAAAAGTCTGAAGTCTGAATGATAAAGTCTGAAGTCTGAATGCAAAAGTCTGAAGTCTGAATGATAAAGTCTGAAGTCTGAATGATAAAGTCTGAAGTCTGAATAATAAAGTCTGAAGTCTGAATGATCAAGTCTGAAGTCTGAATGCAAAAGTCTGAAGTCTGAATGCAAAAGTCTGAAGTCTGAATGCAAAAGTCTGAAGTCTGAATGATAAAGTCTGAAGTCTGAATGATCAAGTCTGAAGTCTGAATGATCAAGTCTGAAGTCTGAATGCAAAAGTCTGAACTCTGAATGATAAAGTCTGAAGTCTGAATGATAAAGTCTGAAGTCTGAATGATAAATTCTGAAGTCTGAATGATCAAGTCTGAAGTCTGAATGACAAAGTCTGAAGTCTGAATGATCAAGTCTGAAGTCTGAATGCAAAAGTCTGAAGTCTGAATGCAAAAGTCTGAAGTCTGAATGCAAAAGTCTGAAGTCTGAATGTAAAAGTCTGAAGTCTGAATGCAAAAGTCTGAAGTCTGAATGCAAAAGTCTGAAGTCTGAATGCAAAGGTCTGAAGTCTGAATGCAAAAGTCTGAAGTCTGAATGATCAAGTCTGAAGTCTGAATGCAAAAGTCTGAAGTCTGAATGCAAAAGTCTGAAGTCTGAATGCAAAAGTCTGAAGTCTGAATGATCAAGTCTGAAGTCTGAATGCAAAAGTCTGAAGTCTGAATGATAAAGTCTGAAGTCTGAATGCAAAAGTCTGAAGTCTGAATGTAAAAGTCTGAAGTCTGAATGCAAAAGTCTGAAGTCTGAATGCAAAAGTCTGAAGTCTGAATGCAAAAGTCTGAAGTCTGAATGATAAAGTCTGAAGTCTGAATGATCAAGTCTGAAGTCTGAATGATCAAGTCTGAAGTCTGAATGCAAATGTCTGAACTCTGAATGATAAAGTCTGAAGTCTGAATGATAAAGTCTGAAGTCTGAATGATAAATTCTGAAGTCTGAATGATCAAGTCTGAAGTCTGAATGCAAAAGTCTGAAGTCTGAATGCAAAAGTCTGAAGTCTGAATGCAAAAGTCTGAAGACTGAATGCAAAAGTCTGAAGTCTGAATGATCAAGTCTGAAGTCTGAATGATAAAGTCTGAAGTCTGAATGATCAAGTCTGAAGTCTGAATGCAAAATTCTAAAGTCTGAATGATAAAGTCTGAAGTCTGAATGCGAAAGTCTGAAGACTGAATGATAAAGTCTGAAGTCTGAATGATAAAGTCTGAAGTCTGAATAATAAAGTCTGAAGTCTGAATGATCAAGTCTGAAGTCTGAATGCAAAAGTCTGAAGTCTGAATGCAAAAGTCTGAAGTCTGAATGCAAAAGTCTGAAGTCTGAATGATAAAGTCTGAAGCCTGAATGCAAAAGTCTGAAGTCTGAATGATAAAGTCTTAAGTCTGAATGATAAAGTCTGAAGTCTGAATGATAAAGTCTGAAGTCTGAATGATAAAGTCTGAAGTCTGAATGCAAAAGTCTGAAGTCTGAATGATAAAGTCTGAAGTTTGAATGATAAAGTCTGAAGTCTGAATGATAAAGTCTGAAGTCTGAATGATAAAGTCTGAAGTCTGAATGATCAAGTCTGAAGTCTGAATGATCAAGTCTGAAGTCTGAATGCAAAAGTCTGAAGTCTGAATGCAAAAGTCTGAAGTCTGAATGCAAAGGTCTGAAGTCTGAATGCGGAAGTCTGAAGTCTGAATGCAAAGGTCTGAAGTCTGAATGCAAAAGTCTGAAGTCTGAATGCAAAAGTCTGAAGTCTGAATGCAAAAGATTGAATATTGCTTCATATGGCGTGCCATAGATAAGTCCAAACAACCAAAGGTTGCATGCGAACAAACGAAATAAGAGAGAAGAATTGATAATTTCCAGAAGCTTGAGCACCACAGTCTCAAGGACCGCGGAGCACATTTTGGATTGGGGGGGCTAAAGAGTCAGAGAGAACTCGAAGGGGTCTGGGGGCGAAGCCCCCAGAAAATTTTTTTGTGACCACGCCCTCTACTTTGGCTATGAATGCGACCAACGCCCCTTTCCATGGGCAAACTCGCCTTGGAAAAGACAGTTAGCATCAGCATATCCAATCACTAAATCACACTAAAAAGCATAATCTATAAAGATGTTCTGTATTGCACTTTTTATATTTCATAGCGAAACGGCTCAGACTAGAATAAACGGACTAAAGTTAAAAAACTTTCCCAATCTCGTGGAATTATTATCTCCACAAAAAAATGATATGGAAACAGTCTCTCTGCTTTCAAAAGCAACCATTTTAAACATAGTGAACATGACGCAAACACTGTTTCAATTTCAAATTTTGTAGCACTAAAAAATCCAATGATTTTTTTCAAATTTTCGATAATTTTGTATACTGTAGTTGGGTCTTTGATAAAAATCAGTAGGAACGTCGTTAGAGTTTATATTTTCTGTGCTCTTTATATGAGTATTAAGAATTGCTAAATTATACTTGTTTGGACATTCCAGAGAGCAATGCTGAGTCAATAGATGTCTTGCTAAAAAAAGTTACCGTTACACTCGTTGCCGGGTTGCCGTTTCTGCGATTTATAGGTTGGAGAACTCCCCTCATAAGCAATCTTTCATAAACTGAAATTCGCTTTAAAAATAGCAGCATATCATGAAAGCATTATTGCTTGCTAAAACTTTGGGTATTTGAAGCTGAGCTAACGATGATGAAACTGTTATATCTTGGCACAATGCTATTGCACGCATTTCATTTGAGACAAAAACTTCTAAAGCATTCTGATTTCTGATAAATGCATGAGATACGGTACTGTGGGGTATACAGACACTCGCAAATAAGGGTGTTAACAATTTAATAAAGCAATTGGCGATATTTAATCATAAAAACAAAATTTGTTGGAAAGCTAAAAACTATCTCTTGAAATTTATTGGGGGGGCTAAAGCCCCCCAGCCCCCCCGGCTCCGCGGTTCCTGCACAGTCTTCACTCACTGCGCTACAGTGTTGATGAAATGTCTACTCCTCTCAGAGGGGTACTTCGGGGGGGGGGGTCCCAAAAACCGCAATACCGCACGAAAAAGTTGCCAAATACCACAATACCGCATCGAAAAATTGCAAAATACCGCAAACAGTAGAAAAGCGAAAAACCACGCTGTTCATACATTATACTGTTGTACTGCTATGTTGTGAGATGGATGCTAGTAGCCAGACTACATATATGCGCCCTGTATATTGCATTGTGTTTGCCATGGGATCGCTGTTGCAAGTTTCAAATGAATTTCTGCTTTCTCAAGTAAATTCTAACGCAGGATACAACATGTACCGTTTAAGGGCCCTTTAAGGTTACGATAAACGTTTGTTACACGACAGTTGGTTTTTCAGGGGTGCGGAGAGAATTTGTGGGCCCCGGGTCAGAATGCAGCATGGGCCCTTTGTCAAATGAATTCCGAAGGGTACGCCTAGGCGTACCCGTGCACCAGAGGCATGGCCACCTAGGGGGGTCCGGGGGCATGCTCCCCCGGGAAAATTTTTAAAAGTAAGGTTGCTAGAATTGCTCTGGTCCCTATTTCCGTTTCTAGATACAACCGTAAAATCAATAATCTAGCACTTTGCAACCAAAAAGTCAGTGAAGTCAAATTTTCCTATATTCTCAGTGGTCACAAGAACGTTGGAAAAATCAATAAAATCTGTTTGTCTTTCATCTTTTAACAAGAATCTGAATCGTTCAATTCCGTTTGATAGTCATGGTCACATGAATGTTCAGGAATTTTTTCTAACTCATCTGGTAAAATTCAATGGTTTACAAGATGTATTTAACTTTTACCGCTTATAAGAAAGCGTTGTAACTATTGTTTTCAGTCTCTTCTTGCTTTTTGAAGCATGATGACAATTGAGAAATTATTGATGGATGGGCCCCCTATTAGCACTGGCGGTGGTCTAGAGACCCTCATTTGAGCCTTATTTCGAAAAAACTCAGTTATTATTTATGGGCCCCTTATGGCTATGGGCTCCAGGTTTCTGACCCCTCTAACCCCCCTCTCCTCGGCCCTGGGTTTTCTCTCCCTAAAGCCGAACCATTAGTGGAATCTAGCTAACACCTTGTGATACAATTTCCAAGGTCCAAGTCTGTCCTGGTCGAGTGGAAATTTTCCCACCATTCGATTGATTCTACTACTACTAAGACGTCACACGCAGTTAATACTGCACAACGCGTCTCACAATGCCACGCCAGTTCTTTCTATCATGTGTCAGTTCAGAAAGTCTTTTCAAAGTTTGTGCTTCTTTTGATAGGTCTAGTTTAATTCCAATGCTTGTCAAATCTTGCCTGACTGTCTGCATCCAGGTCGTCTTTGGTCTTCCTTGTGGCCGTTTCACTTTCCTGAGATATTCTTTAAGGGCCTTCCTTGCTGGTTTGTTTGTCAACTTATTTTAATTCGATTCTTGCCTAGCTATACATATTTACATATATACAACTAATCTAAATCGAATATACAAATGAATTAATAAAGGAATGAAGAAATTAATTGATAAAAGGCATATATGGGCAAGATTACATGGTAGAACTGAAGTCACAGGCATTACATTTACAGGTCAGGCCATCCCATTGTTTGATCAGATTCTTGAAGCTCTTTAAATTTTCAGCTGATTTTAATTCATTTGGCAAGCAATTCCATATTTTAGGTCCCATGGCTCTCAGGCTATTGGAACCAAAGGTTACTTGATTTGGCCGAAAATGATTCAAATTGTTCGGATTTCGTGACGAATAATTTGAAGTCCTAACACTAAAGATATCATTCATAAATGTTGGATTAAGTTTATTTAATGTTTTGAAAATCTCAATACAAAGTATTCTTTGACGAGAAACCAGCATTGTGGATTTATTTGATTTTAGAAGTAAGTCATCATAGGAGCTTACATGATCATTATGCAGGAATCTCAGCGCACGTTCTTGTATCTTTTCGATTTTCTGTAACGATTTAGTTGACGAAAAATACCAAACCAAAGGACAGTAGTTAAAGTTCGAGTATACAAAACTTTGGACTAAGATTTTCTTCTCGGCAAAACCAATGAAACACTTAAGTCTTTTCAGGACATTTAGTTGCGATGCAGCTTTCTTGCAAATATTTGATATATGTGGATCAAAATTCAGTTTGTAATCAAGTGTTACACCTAGTAGTTTTACGGACTCTTCGGACTGGATAGATTGTCCGAGAAAATCAAGATTTATTCCAGAAGTATCTGTCTGATCTTTTTTGACAAAGAGTGCATGAAATTTGTTAGGATTAGCAATCATTTCATTTTGATCGAGCCAAGAAAGGGCGTTGCCTGCTTCCTCTTCCAAAACCTCGACAAGTTTCGGCAATGACCTAGAAAAGCAAGCTAGCGTATTATCATCAGCATAATTGTATAAAGACGCTTGCTTTATAAAAAAGAATAGATCATTTATGTAGAAATTAAAGATAATAGGCCCTAGCACTGATCCTTGTGGTACCCCTGAAACAATATGTTGGAAGGAGCTGTACACATTGTTTATCCTCACACTCTGTTTTCGCTTTTTTAAATAGGAATGGATCAATACTAATGCATTTTCATCAAAACCATATGCATGGAGTTTAGCTATAATCAGTTCATGCGGAATTGAATCAAAAGCTTTTGAGAGATCCATGAAAACGGATCCAACAAGGAAGTCATTGTCTAATTTAGATTTCCACTCTTCTACGAGTCTAATCAACACATGTTGAGTACTGTAGGCCTTTCTATAGGCTGCAATGAAAGTCGACAGTGTTTCATCTAAGAAAGGAGTAAGTTGTTCCTTGAGAATTTTTTCAAAAATCTTTGAAAATGTGTTGAGTACACTGACTGGACGATAATTTTTCTCGACAGTACGAATAGGTTCCCCCTTGTCCAAAGGACAAACCGCAGCAGTCTTTGCATTCTGGGGAAATACAGAATTTCGAATGCTGCAATTTATGGCTCTTGTCAAAGGGGAAGCTAGTTCATCACTGGCCAGACGAACAAGTTTTGGTGGGATTTGGTCCACACCAGTGGATTTTCTACCATCAAGCATTTTTAGCTGTACCCATACATCCTTGGTAGAAACCTCGTTGAAGGAAAAGGTTTGAAAAGTGCGTTCAGCGCTTTGCACTATAGCTACTATGCTTGGATGATTCTTGTACTTATCAAGAATTAACCTAACAATTTCTCGATCGTCATCAATAGAATTAGCTTCGTCAGTTTTTGCATGGTTTCTTTCCAGAAATATTTTCCACAATATTTATGTAATAATCATTGAAGACTTACCAGGGAAATTTCGTTACCAGTCATGCCACCCTTATTTGAAAGAAACGGTTTTACGAGATCCCAGAAGGCTTTATTTGACATGAGACCGTCACTTGTAACTTTTTTGAAATGATTCTTAATAGCCTTTTTACGTAGAGCAACACATCGGTTTCGCTGCTTTTTGAAAGCTATTTCGTTTTCCTTCGAAGGGTGTTTGTTCAACCTATTTTTTAGCCTTGTGCGGGTATAGATACCTTTTTTCAGTTCTGGGTTCATGAAGGGTGCGTTATTTCCCCTCAGAAACTTTGTTTTGATAGGTGCATGTTTTTCAACTAGGTCTCGGAAAGTTTTAGTCAGATGGTCATATGATTTATCCGAATCGTGATCATCACATTCAAATTTTGCCTGCTTAACATCCTTTAAGAACTTCTCTGGGACAAACTTTTTGTAGCTTCGATACTTTATTTTTTTCAGTTTTAACCTAGGAACAGTTGATTTCATAGTTGTGACTACAAGACTATGGTAGTCACTTAGACCAATTTCAAAAACAGACGTTTTCTGAAAAGATCTCGGTCGATTGGTAAGAATGACATCAATGGAGGAGCTGTGATTTTTGGTAAAGCAAGTTTTTGACTTGACTATGTTGGTCAGATCGAAGACGTCACAAAAGGACATCAATTTTTCAAAGCCCGGATCTGCTCGGTCGTGAGTATCGATGTTGATATCACCCATAATGATGATGTTATCATAACTATCCAATGCTCGATTTACGGAGGAAAACAAGTCTGAAAGAAAAGTTTCTATATTTGAATTTGGTGGACGGTAAATGCTGTAAATAATCCATTTCTTTTTTGCAACCGTTAATTCAGAACACAGAAGCTCCAGGGAGGGAACTTCAAATGCAGTCATACGATTGCAGATGATGCCATTCCTTGAGTATTGCAGAAGACCACCTCCAAATTCAGACCTGTCAAGGCGTATGGGGCTTTTATAATTGTTAATAAGAAACAAATCGGTCTTAAAATCGGAATTCAACTTTGTTTCTTCAACGAGTAAAATATCTGGGAGGCACCTTTCAGCAATCATTCTCAAATCTATAATTTTGTTTCGCAGACTGTTTATGTTTAAAAATCCGATAAGCAAATTCCTGGAGAATTCAACCCTTAGACTAAATAAAAGATCAATATCATTGCAGACCTGTTGTGACGCATTGCTAGACATTGACAGGGAAGTTTCTGTATTTAATTGAGGTGATGTAGCTTGAGAAACATCGCTATCAGGCAGGGGCGGACTGGCCAGTCGGGCTACCGGGCTGGGGCCCGAAGGGCCCCCCTCAGCAAGGGTTCCCAAGGGCCCCTTCTGTGCTGGAAGAAAAATACTTCAAATGGTTAATTTTTGATGAACTTTATGAACGTGACAAAACAACCAGTTTCAATCAACGAAAAATTGGCTTAAAGGCCCTGTAATAATTCTTTCAACAGTTATCTTTGTTTGTCAAACAGTTGAAAATGTCAAAAGATTGCATGTGGGCCCCAGTTCGCAAAATAAGGGTAGTGCAAAATTCCAATTGGCATTGTCTCCCTTTCGACTGGTAGGTGAACTGATGAATCTGCAAATGTAGAACTCGACAAAACTGGAGCAGCTCTTGCCAAAGGGGCCCACTAAAGACCATATCGAGGAAGGCGTCTTATATGCAGGGGCCCCTTCTTACGTTACCTCTTGCCCTTGCCAGTCTGTTAATTTCAAACAATTTTTTTGCCCATATCTACACTCGATTTACAGCGACCTAGGAGACCATGTTAGGGGTATTTAAGGTAGAAGGTAGAATCAGTGGCGTACCCAAGGTGGGAATGGGGGTCGGGACCCCCCATTTTTCAAAAGAGATGGTCCTCGAGATTTGCACAGAAATGTAATAACATTTGTACCGGGGCTTGTCAAAGTTTCATAGAAAGGTTTTGGGTTTCTAACGAATGCTTGAACTCGGCTGGAAGAGGCATTCTCAGCCAAAGTAGAATCGTAGAATACATATCCTCGAAACCTTTCCTGGGGGCTTGGCCCCCAGACCCAATTAATTATTTCAATATCCAAAGTTATCTCAGCCTGTCCATGCCGCTAGCTAAAGGGATCCTAATTTGCTGCTACTGTTGAAATTTGCCAAAGCTTCTTGCATAAAAGATGCCACTGGCCGACTAAACGATTATAAAGGAGCGAAAAGAGACATTTATGAAGCTCGAAGGACCAGCTCCAAATCATTTTGCAGTAAAGCAAGTTTGCAATGCGTGTTTTGATACACTAGTCTGGACGTTATTGAATAATTATTCTTCTTGACTTTCCTAGAGTAACTTACTGTGATGGGTTTAAACTCTCATTGCAAGTTTGACAAAGCGACCTGCTGTGATAATTGCCACCTTGTTTACGATGCAAAGTATAGCTAAGAAGGGCGTCTCCTTCATTTTCCGAGCGTCTAAAGGGCGTGGTTACTAAGAATTTTCCTGGGGCTACGCCCCAGACCCCCTCTCGCTTCGTGATGCGTACGCCTATGGATAGAAGTGTTCAACATTTAAGGATTCTGAAACGTGATCTAATGATGCTTTCAAGGCATGAAATGAAGATTACACAAGAACAATGATACAAAAGCATGCACAGTAATTGAATTGACAAAAAGACCTTTTGTAGACGATTTTGATGCTCTACTTTCAAGAATTTTACCAGTGAGGTCTTTCGTCAAAAGGATTCCCTTTTCTAAGTAGCTAGATCTTGAAATTTGAGAAGGATGAATGAAAGCATTTCTTGGCAATGAATCAGACCTTCACCATGAGCGAAGCGGGTGTGGCCCTGAAAGTCACGGTGGCGCTGAGATTTCTGCTCTCGCATTCAACTTATGCTATAAAAAATTGCATTCTCCCAACAGGCCTGCTGGAAACGGTCGGCTGAGGCGCTTCAACCCGTAATACTTTGCTGAAGTTCGTTCATTTTTAAGTAAAAGAGGCTGTGATAGCCAAGCTCATAGAAGTGAAAATTTAAAGTCATTTCTATTCCAGGAGGTTGCCAGAATCTATCAAACTATTCCTTTTCAGATCGTGCAATTCAAAAATAATGTATCTACTCGTGCAATTGCAGTAATATTCTTAAATTTTCCGGAAGGACCCCATCACTCGTGATGCTTCTTTGTTTCTTTAAATGGTAAATTCTCCCAAATGGGGTGTTTTCCAACAATCTAAGGGTGTGGTTATGAGAATTTTTCCCGGGGGCAAGCCCCCGGAACCCCAGCTTTGCTCACTGCGCTCCCAGTTATTTTCAGCTCTCGTGAGTCTGGCAAACATCACTTGAAAAGGTAGATAGCAGAATGCAACTCGAATAGAAAACCATTCACATTGTTAGAAGTGAGTCAAATATATTTTGAGGCCGATCCAGGAGCTGTGTCCACAAAAAATTTCCCAAGGGAGTGCCCTCCAAACTTTTCGCTCGCGTAGTTGCGGGCCCCCTCGCTGTCGAATCGCCCGGGCCCCAATTCTACTGCCAGTCCGCCCCTGCTATCAGGTGCCGAAAGGACTGATTGGGGTGATGCGAAAATGTTTTGCTTGGTAGGAAGGGAATTCGTAAGTGCTATGGGCTCAGGCAACTTCTTATTATTGTCGACCACATGTGAAATTGAATTTGTCTCTGTACTACTAAGTCACGTGTTATTTAAAAAATCAATGAAGTTACCAGTTAGGATATTGTTCCCGTTGTAGTTAAGATGCAGTCCCCATCTGTCTAGATCGTTCGTACTGATGTTATCCTGGTCAATGTAGTCAATTTTGCATTGATCTGATAGCTGTTTAAGCAGAACATTTACTTCTTTCCGTTTCTGATCGAGTTCTATCGAATCGGTTCTGCGCACAATACTTGACACTGCAACTTGTTCTACCCTGTTGCTTGCATGCATTGCCAAATTTACAATCTTTTTCGCTACCACTTCAGGGCTTTCATCTCTCAAATTATTGGTACCGCACAAGATGATAACTCCATCTACTTCCATTTCAATTGTAGGCTCCATGTAAGAGTACATATGTTCGACTCTCGCTCCTCGAAAGGTCTTGACATTAATACGATATTTAGGCACTTCTCTCGTAAGATCTTGTCTTCGGACTTTAGACACCATTGAATCGCCTACAATAGATATACTTTGCTTTCGAAAACGAGTTCCGTCTTTCAGTCTTGGATTTGCTCTGCTCCTATTTGTGGCTGCTGAGGCTGCTGCCCTACCTTGTTTTGAATTTTGCCCTGGGGACGCCAATGGAATTTCATTTTCTTTCGTATCGATGGCTTTTCTCTCCGTTACATAAGCGTAAGTGTACTCCCCTGGGACGACGTTTCTTTTCCTTTCTCCGATGTTATTTTCTGCCTGCTGTTCTTGACTATTCACTTGAGACTGTGGTGGGAATTCATGCATAGTCATAGTTATGCTTTTCCTCTCCTTTGTTTGAGCGCATTTACACTCCCCATGGACCACGGTTTTGTCCTTCACTTCCATATCTTCTTCGATGTTTTGTAAGGCACTAAAACGATTCCTTGTTTCTATGGGCTCAATTGAACTTGTTACTGGTTTAGTTGCAGTTGTTTCAAAAAAATTTTCAAATCTTTTTTTCTTAGTGAAACTCCAACCTTGACAATCTAATTCCCTTTGGGCTCTTGGACGGAATTTCACTGATATCCCATTGTCTTGAT
Source organism: Aurelia sp. 3 sensu Dawson et al. (2005) (assembly GCA_964020215.1). Classification (NCBI taxonomy): domain Eukaryota; kingdom Metazoa; phylum Cnidaria; class Scyphozoa; order Semaeostomeae; family Ulmaridae; genus Aurelia; species Aurelia sp. 3 sensu Dawson et al. (2005). The sequence continues at coordinate 8,533,423 of OZ026591.1, forward strand.
TTAGATCAGGGTAGGACTTCTCTCTTTCCATTGAAGTTGTATCTTTGACCTTTGGACTCCTAATTGCAGCGCCATCCCTGATGTTTACTTCCTGTTTTGTTTTTTCCCTGTAATTTACTTTAATGAATTCATTCCCTGGACCTTTTCCTTTTTCATTATTTTTATTGGAATTTTCCTGATATAAATTTTTTACGTCATTTTCAATAGTATCAACTTTTCCACGGATAAAACCTTTCAATTCTGCATTTTCAATTTTTAAGGCAGTGTTTTCATCTAAAAGTTTCATTTTTTCATTTTCAAGAACGACAACTCTGTTCTTTACTTCATCAATAGCTGTTGTGGCAGGCTGTCCCGAATTTACACGTAAAGTTAAATCATCCAATTTTCTTTCAAGCATCGCCAAGCGATAATCGACTGCCCTCTCGTCTCCCCACAAATCTTGACACCGTTGTTCACCCTCATCATCAAAAATCTCTCCAACTCTGTCATTGGGAAATACATCACTCTGTCCATGTATGCTTTGACGTAACTTGCATGAGTCGCCCAACTTGCTTGCATCCTCATTTTCATCTTCGCCTTCATAGCTACTTGACTCACTTGCACTACTGCTGTTTGCCCCAACATTCCCTTCATTGGGATTTTCCATTGAAGAACTGCAGTGCCTTGAAGCCATTTCCTGCAGTTCCTCGCGACACTCTGACAAACGCTCTTCATCGTTCGATATTTTCCTTTCCTTTCCAGAGTGTTCAGAGAATTTAGGAATACGTAGTGAAGGTTTCCCACGGTAATTAATGCTCGATATTTTGTTGTTTGCGCATGAGTGGTGGGACACTAGTAAATTAGATTAGGTTAATTTAGCTTCTTTACCTACCTTGAAAAGCCATAAGATTCTCTTCCTTGACATTGGCAGCCTTTCTCAGCCATAGTTCTTGTCTTGACTGAAGAGCTCTATCAAATGTTTGGGCCTAAATTCAACTTTGTTATCTCCTGCGCATTGCTATGCCTACGCAGTGGTCTCGAAATCGAACTTTCCACTGGAAAAAACTATGGGATGGCAATGAGGCCTCAATCTTATTGTCAACTTTCGGGTGATGCGCGTAACATTCGTTTCCAGTCTCCCTGATAGAGAACAATAGAGCTCAAAACGCAACTTCCGGCGAAAGCAGGGGGTTGTGTAAAAATGAAAACACAGTCAGGCCAAGAAATTCTTCTCAACAACGTTCTGAAGAATGGCTTCCGATGAAAGCGAAATTTTATGCTTGTCACTGGAAGATGCCTCCTGGGGCAGAACAATTCAGACGTTCGGATCATGGTGAGAAGAAGAAGGAGGATAATTATTGATTCAATTGTTTGTTTTGTGAATTCATTATTCGTTCCTGAACAATAATGGTAGACGGGTAAACCGATGGAGGTCAATGGCAGGCCTACGTTCTTCGGCTTCAGGTGGAGATGAAATTGGCTCCGTTGCTAACAGTTGTGACAAGTTAGCAGCCAATGAAAGTTGGTTTTGTTGATTTCAGAGTTTGAGAATCAATCAGGAAAGCTTCTTCAGGACTCCTTCACGATCTGAGAGAATGCAGAATAAGAATTACAAAAATGCTTCCTTGCATGTCACAAACAAACAACATTTTCGTTAGGCCTAAGTACCTGACTCATGAGCTGCCTCAACTGTTGCTGGAAGTGAAAGTCAGAAGGTTACAAAGGATTTTACTAGCCCACATTATTTGTACGTGGTGTACGTGTGCCTTATGAAAGTGACTTAAAGCATGGATCGAGCAATATTTCTAATGTTTTTTGAAAGGAAGATATTTTGATGGAAAGGTTCAAAGTGAGCAGTGCACTACAGTATATTTGAGGTTCCAACATTGTTGTGCACTTGCAAAGAACTAGTGAGACTGCTTCAACATGTATAAAGATACTGCTTTGTCCAAACTCCTTTGAGAAATAGGCATAGCATCTGTGGTTTGATGCCACAATGACAATATAGTGAATGTATAGGACACAAATGGGTGGAATATGCTAGACTTGGGATGTTTTATAAACAGGAAAGTTTTTCTGTAAAAGTTGGTTAACAGTGGTTTCATATGGAAGTTAAAATGGTTTTGTATTGCTACAGAAATCATGCATCTTGACCCTTTGTTGTGGTAATCTGTTAAATTAAACTGAACCATGCTTGTTAATTGTTCCCAATGGCTGCTTAATTGTTGGTTTGCAGCAACAAGCATAACTCCATAACTCTATTAGTTTAAGCACAGCTTACATTGAATCCTACATTACTGTGCTTCTCAAAAAGGTCATGACCAAGGGGCATTTCATTCATTAAAAATTTGTATGAGATTTTTTTCAGAATAAAGGATTTTTATGGATTTTTGTTGACAACAAAAGGATTTTTGTCAAAGGTGTATGAGATCTTTTGGGAGTAAAATGGCCCTCAGTCATGACTGGATGCAATGAACAACTTCCAAGCAACAAAACCTCCTTTCCAGCATTCAAAGATTCACTGCTGAGGATGCCTAATAAATGGTGCTCACCAGAGCTCAACTGTTATCTCAGCTTCGCTATGCATGTTTTGATGGGTGAAATTTTGGGTAGGAAGAGGCAGTATATTTCTGTAGTTTTGGATTATCAAATATCAATTTAGAAGCTAATATAAGCTAATTTAGAAGCTATACAGCAAAAGCACAAATATACCATAGAAATTTTTCTGTATGAGTATGCAAAATGATTCAATTTTGATGTTGCTTTGTAATGATTCTTCAAGTATCATTCAGTATCAGTATGTGAAAGAATAGGTAACTGAATCTTCCTGTTCTATTTTTGCAGTTCAGTGATGGCAATAAGTTTGCTCAATTTTTGTAACTTTACAATGGCTACTTGTTCTTTTCATCAGTGAGAAACCAATTTTAAAAAATCTGGCCAAAATTTTTATTCAAAAAATGTATTTTAAATGTCTGGGTATACCTTTATACATCCCCAGTCAGAAAATTGTCGACTTTATCCCCTTGTTATTTTTGATCTGGCTCTGCCACTGGAGCTACATTGTTCAGTATAACTGATATGAAAATCACACAGAGTAACCAAACCAATAGCTGAATAATTTCTTCTGATTCTAAACCACATCAGCTGCATGATAAGATCTGAGTGATCATTGTCAGAATAAAGCATTTTGCTTATGGTTTCTTAGACCGCATGATTTTCAAGTTTTTTGACATAAAATGTTTAAATCATCAAAATGCCCATTAAAGTTAAGGGTTGTTTTGGTAACATAGGAAGAGAAGTAAAATTAGGAAGGTCTGGCCACACAATGCCAAGTTTTTGAGCAGAAATGTCACTTAAGACAGAGATAATATTTCCTTTTGAAGAAAATCTTCTTGGTATATGTAGATTTACAATATTGCAAAGAACATACACAAACTTTAACCTGGTATGACAAGTTCTAATCAACTAAGTTTATCTTCACCACACGAAAAATCTTCATGTAATACTGTGTTTGCTGGCTGAAGGCAGAAGCATTGTTGCAAAGTTTCAGCTGCAAACTCCACATTCCTCCTTCACGAAGACCCTCCACCCTCCAAAACCTCTCAAAACCTGTGGTTTGTCATGTCAGCAAAAGGCAATCTTGAATTTCAGTTCATTTTGCATGCAATCCCTGTATATATACCTGCAAGTAAATATAAACAGTTAAATAGATGTGATCCAGTTTATTTTGTTGTTGCTGAAATTCCCCAGTCCAAATCCATAAATCCAAGTTCCAGCACAAAAATGCAATTTCAAAAGTGTTATATACATGTTTTCTTTCTTTTTTAAGAAACTTGCATAAGTGTCTTGATTTCACTTGAAAATTTCAGCCATTTACAGCCTAAAAATTTGAAAAGGCCTGTTAACAGGCAAACCTTTTAAGTGGTGAATGTTCTCAATCTTTTTGCTATTTTTTGGATTCATGAAGTCAAAGCTGTAAAAGTGACGGATGCTCTCAATCTTTTTGCTATTTTTTGGATTCATGAAGTCTCTGCTACTGCCAAATTCTTTCTTGGCATACAGCAGGATTTTTACAAGATAGAGAGATATATTGGGATACACCCTACCCATTTTACCTCAAAGTTACCCATCTTTATCCCAGTAGACCCCTGCCAAATACACTCAGCAAACTTTGCCAAAAGACGTCTTGCTACTGGCCTCACGCCAGTTAGCCAAACAATCTGTTGCTGCCTTGAAGGTATGTACAGTTACTTTATAAGAAAATAAGAAATTGCACCAATACTGAAAGTTAGTATGAATGGATTTTAACCAATTCAGCAGAAAATGTTCATTTGCAGTTTTCTCTTTTGGTCCTTGTTGGTTATTGCATTCGGCCTAGGCAATCATATGCTAGACTGACGACGTGATTCCTTGTATTCGTTCAACATTTATAATCTGATGTTTTAATTTCACTCATACAAAGGACTCACGACCAAACAGATTCTAAACAGGGACTAAAATCTTACGAAAAATCAGAAGAAACTTAGAACATCTTCCATCCTACGAACGTCGAAAGAAAAGTCGAACGTCCCTTCGAACGTCATTTCGAGCGTCGCTTCGCTTCGAGAAATCGAACTTTGAACTAATGAGCCAATCAAACGCTACAAATAGGCACGTGGGTTGACCATATTAAGAAAGTAGCGATCTGATTGGTCGCGCCGTGAACGCGGCGGACTTGGCCTAATTAGTCCCTATTCTGAAGCGTAAGGACATAAGTCCCTCAACTGAAGCGATGACAACAACAACAACGAGCGTAAGTTAGAGGGGCTTATGTAATGTAGTCTAATCATATGCCATGTTGTGGCTTCTCGAGAATTCAAAAATCAGAAAGCCGTTACTTTCGTTGTCACATAATAGGATAAAGGCCCTTGCAAGTGCAATAAAAACCTATGATCTTACCTCCACACTGTATCCCCTTCGAAGCATTGGCCATGTCCAGTCCATGTCCATCCCGCTCAATTTATTCTTTTCGTAATCCTTGCGGAATCAAGTCTCGTCATGGCCGCTTTCCATCCCATCCCAACATTCACTTGCATTCCCGCCTTTTTCAAAATTTTTCTCAGCCTTCGTTCACCCCCTAACAAGCCTCGAGTCATTTGCTTTTGAAAACCTAAACCTATGACGTCTGCCATGGCATATCCCATATAAGGTAAGGCAAATGTTACGCGCATCACCCGAAAGTTGACAATAAGATTGAGGCCTCATTGCCATCCCATAGTTTTTTCCAGTGGAAAGTTCGATTTCGAGACCACTGCGTAGGCATAGCAATGCGCAGGAGATAACAAAGTTGAATTTAGGCCCAAACATTTGATAGAGCTCTTCAGTCAAGACAAGAACTATGGCTGAGAAAGGCTGCCAATGTCAAGGAAGAGAATCTTATGGCTTTTCAAGGTAGGTAAAGAAGCTAAATTAACCTAATCTAATTTACTAGTGTCCCACCACTCATGGTTTGCGATCATGCTTTCCAAATTTTGAAACGTCACAGTTTTTGCTAGGCCATGTTGTTTTTCTATGTGCGCAGGTACACTTTCAAAATCTGCACGTTTTCCGGCGACTTGAATTTTCCTTATTGCTTCTGTTATCAAATCTTCAATCTCTAATATCTGCCAATCATTTTCTGCCTTTCCTTGTGGCGCAGTACCTGAGAAGTGGTCCGTCACTTCAACACCGTCAGCCGCCATCTTTGCCAACACATTACGCTGGTGTTTCTGGATGCAAGCGCATGAGATGTCCTAGCCATGTTAGTCTCCTTCCTCTTATTATTTCACTCCATGGTTCACATTTCGTTCTGGCATAGAGCTCGTTGTTGCTAATATTTCTTTGCTAATATCTCTTCGATTGATTCAAAGGGTACAAAATAGATATTTCGTACCTGTACCTCGTGGATTTGTGAATCCAGAGGAAAAAGGATTTTACTCATCGCACTGTCAGTGTACACATCGGGGTCACATGAGCCACTTGTAATGAAAACTTTGATTAAAGAATCATGGAAACTTTAGTTTACATGAGATTTCTTCAATTTTCAAAACTTCTGTTGCCTTCCAACAAGGTATCATTGTGTGCCTTGAAAGTTCGGCTACGAGAATATGAAGAAATCGAAAAAAAATGGATGTATTCAACCAGAAAACGTTTACTACAGCCTTAAAGGTAATTAGATTACAACTTGTATGCACCTTTTCTAAATCCAAAGCTGTAGTTTGATGTTCTTAGATCGTAGCATGATGTAGTAAGAAATCAAAAAACTGTTAATGCATGCAATAAAATTCAGGGACCGCGGAGCATTAATGCTTCATTTACCGGACTGAAAACAGTAAGTTAAAGTTGAGGGTCAGATATTTCATTAAGACGAAGGTGACTGCACAGTGAAGTCGTGGTTTTAGCGACAAGCGCTGGGACCGCAGGAGTAGAGAAGACGTAATCGAATCCACGACCCCTTATCATGACGCTCAAGTAGTGGGGCTCTACCTGATATTCCGGCTGCAAAGTCAGAGGATTGTACCACTGCGCCACGACACCTTCGAGAAGTTATATGCGGAATGCCACAAGGATCAATGCTTGGCCTAAAGCTCTTCAGCATTATGTAAAGGTTTAAACAGATGATTTGTAGTACAAAGTTTGAAAATAGCTTTTAATAATGAACTCATCGTGCTAAACCCATGAATGTAGCAAAGTTAACTCCTGTAAAGGAACATCAACCAAAACCTGCCTGTAACTAAAGAGAAAACGTTTGAATCGTCCAAGATAACAGCGAATTAATCTTAAAACCTGAAACGGTAAAATAAGTTAGCAACTGCAATAAAGAGCAACGTTCAATAGCTGCTTGTATTGTTAACAAAATGACGAGGGTGCGACGAAACGCGTTTCTGTCCATTCAACATTATGTTGTTCTTTAGTGCATTTACTGAATTATTTTTCTTCGGGGAGGGGTATTTGACCTAAATTTGTACTGGGGTATGCCGACAACAAAGTCTTTTTACCCTGTACTAGAATTTTTCCTTATGATAGCCGACCGTAGGAAAATTGGCAAAAATTATACTCCAAAACACAAAGGTTGGACTAAAAACAATCCAATTTGACAAAATTTCCCTTTTAAAATGTTTTGACAACCAGCTCCAAAAAAATTACCTTCTTTTGATAGCCCGTTCCAGCAAAAATAATCGAAAACGATACCCTGAAAAATGGCAAACGCCCGTCGGAAAAATATACTAAGTAATTCCCGTGTTTATTTTTGTTGTTGTTCTTTTCCAGGAAATAGCAGTTTTCCTTTTACGGATTACAGTGTTTTTGTTGCGCTTTAAGAAATGCACAAGGTGTGGTAAACTTTCTAACCTGGAACCGCCTTGCTTACATCACAACGCTATATTGTTGGTAGATCTGTGGTGCGAATGAATTCAAATGCAACATGAATCGACAAGAAAACTTTCCAAAGCAAAACTAAGGTTCTTTGGTAAATTTTTGTCGCCATCAAGTTTTCAGATCAAAAATTAATTTGTCTCCTCCGCAGGATGTCTATTTACGTGTTGAACAGGTTGAGAAAGACAAAGAGAATGCCCATTCTCCTGTGTTTTCCTTTCCTCCAAGAATTCGTCTCGAAGATGCTGGGTTCCTTGTCAGGAAAATGGTATTTCATGAACTTTGGATGCTAATATATAACGATACCGCATACCGCACTGTAAAAACTCATACCGTAATACCGCCAATTTTTGCCCTTAATACCGCAATACCGCGCAGAAATGACACCAAATACCGCAATACCGCAAACCCCGAAGTACCCCTCTCTCAGATTATGAGCTAAAATGGTGCAAGATTCATCACATCTCAAAAGGTTTGATAAACAAGTCGATTTCAGATCCTCAGACAATTATTTCGCAGTTGTTTGAGGTAAAAGTTTGGGAAACAGACAACAGTACAGGAGAATAAATGATGAGTTGTACATTTCACTTGACCTGACCCCTTCATCATAATCTATCCTGTAGTCTACTTCCCAACTCTTCCCTCGATAAACCTGCAAAGAATTGTCTAAGGATAAGAAATCGACTTGTTTATGCAAACTAATGCTACTTTTTGAGACGTGATGAGTCTCAAAGACCGAGATACAAGTTTTTACATGAGGGGGCTATGGGCAAACCGGGTGAAGGGCAAAGCGAACCAAGACCTTGAAGGGGTCTGAGTTACTCCCCTTGAAAAATTCGAGACCACTTTCTGCAGATTTTGTTTCAAACAACGCTAATTTTTGTACCTCAATACAGACAGACTCTACAAGTAAATTTACATTGGGATGTACATATCCCCAAGAAAACGAAAAAGTTTTTGTGGTCTGACATCGGTTTGAGACAAGTTTGTTAACTTGTAAACTCCAAATACACCAAATGGTTTCCTAGACTAATGAAAGGTAGAAAATGAACGGGAAAAACATAAGAACATATTCTGAAACACTAAAATAGTAAAAGAATAAAGATTTACTGCAGCAACTACTGAAAATTTTTGAGGGGGCCATGGCCCCCCTGGACCCCCCTGTATCTCGGTCCTTGATGAGTCTTGCACCATTTTTAGCTCGGAATTTGAGAGGAGTAGACATTTCATCAACAATGTGGCGCAGTGAAGACTGTGGTGCTCAATCTTGTGGAAACAATCAATTTTTCTGTCTTATTTCGTTTGTTCGCTTGCAACCTTTGGTTGTTTGGACATATCCAGTGTTGGTTTATCATAGAAAATGGAGAATTGGTGAGCATCTTGTGACTTACACTTTGTTTGGGACATTATTGGTAGAGTTTCAGGACTTGGCCCTTTAGACTGTGATTGTAGTGCTTCAGAAAACGATACCGCTCTCGATGGCATAGAAGAAACTGCCCCTGTTGAATGCTGTGCAACACCGAAAATTTCATGGAGATATGTTTCATTTTGTTTACGAATCAATCTTCGTTGCTTTTGTGGAAAAGTTGGAAGTAGTCCGTGAAGAAATATCTTTCTGTTGAACCTGAAACATTAGGCGCCAACCTGATTTTGAGGCGTTATTCGAAGAAAGATTTCTCTCGATGTAAGTTGAATATCAAAATCCGAGGCGGTAGAATTTTCGCCAAGCTTGTAGTCTAACAGAAAATGTAAAGACATCTATGGTTGATCAAAAATCCACTTGCACGTTGTTGGTTTTTGGGGGAGGGTATTGTTGCATTCATCCCCACAGCTTTTGACTTCCCGCAAAATCACAGTGTATCACGTGATGCTAGATTACGTAGTGTGATTGGTCAATCTCACAGGTGTAAACAAACTCGCTGATTAGCCTCACGACATAGTCCCAGATATCGCAAAGTAGCAACAACGACAACAACAACAATAACAACAACAACAACATTTCCTTTTTTGCTCAATCTGCTCAATTTGCTCAGTTTGAGCGTCCATCAGTCTATCAATAGCGATAACTACGAACATGCAATCAGTCTACTCGCTGATTGGCTCAAAACGAAATCTGTCCTTGTTTTCTGGAACAGAAAAAACGAAATTTCCATTCGATAATTTTTGTTGAAGGACAACCATTTGAGCTTGAAAACAGGCTAAGATCACGCAGATAACACAGTTATTTACACCATTCGATTGTTCTCAAACGATGATTTCATTCGATATACAGTTGGTTTATACTTGATATTCATGACGTCATTCATCTTTTTTGACGTCTTAGCTGGAATAAATTAGCGTGATATGATTCAAAACATGCAGAATACTTTGCATGGTTGATATTTCTTTCTAATATTACAAATCAGATGTCTATATATAGAAAATGAGTGAAAACACAAATCTCAACTTTTGTATTCAATTGCTCTTAATTAGCAAGATCTACCATGGGTTTTGGGTAATGTGGAAGTTCTTATTAGATTAATTATCGTTGTAACGAATCAGAACTGTCAGGCTTACCTTTGTGTGTTCTTTGTCTTTCCATCCTATCTGTTGTCCTGTCGATTTAGCATTTTCAGTCGTCTGCTGTGTCATTCACTTACCTGATCGCCGGCCATCTTGTTTTCAATGTTTTCAACAGCCACATTTCGGCCTCTCCCAATTGAAGGAGCTCACAGGCCGAAATGAAGCTGCTGAAAGCATTGAAAACAAGATGGCCGGCGATCAGGAAAGTGATTGACACAGCTGACGACTGAAAATGCTGAATTAACAGGACAACGGAGAGGATGAAAAACGAAGAACACACAAAGGTAGGCCTGACAGTTCTGATTCGTTACAACGATAATTAATCTAATAAGAACTTCCACGTTTCCCAAAAACCCAAGCTCAGATAGGGGTGAAATTTCAGACGGATTTGACTTTATCCGTAAGTGGACTCATAAATCATAAATTTACCACATCTTGGCTGTCTTCTTCAAAGATTTCTTTGGCAGCAATGACATTACATACAAGCGTAAAAGCGGACTGCACAAAATATCGACCAGGCTCAGCAATGATCCTGATGCCACTGCTGTCTGGAAAATATTTCTCAAATGCTCTATTCAGTTGTCCGGCAATCTGAAAGAAAATAACACTATTGTCTTTACATTACATGCAAGCGTAAAAACGGAATTTTTACAAAATGTATATGCTTACAATTCAAAAACGTAGGATCATAGTGTATTAGCAACTGGGGTAGTCGCTCTCTCAACGATAGTTTGTCCTTCCTGTGTCCGCGTACCCATGCAGTCACTGTTGTAGGTCTTTTTTTCCTGTCATTCTTGTGCACTGCAATTGGGGATGAAATAGAAGGAAGAACAGAATGGGCAGGAAACACAACTATGAAGCGATGATGGGGTCAAAAATATTTCGTTGCAGCAATAGCCATCCATCGTTGAAATGGTCATTCATCGTTGAAAATCTGTCCATCGTCGGAAAGTTACGGAAGCCCACAGAGGCCAACCAAACTTTATTCAAAAGCAACCAAACTTTATTTCCTGGGTACCAAACTTTATTTAACAGCAACCAATCTTTATTTCCTGGGTGGGTGCCAAACTTTATCTAACAGCAACCAAACTTTATTTCCTGGGTACCAAACTTTATTCAACAGCAACCAAACTTTATTTACTGGGTACCAAACTTTATCTAACAGAAACCAAACTTTACTATCAATGAAGACTAATTCTCAGATCACTAGGATATTGAAACTCCAGGACTGACTCAAGCTTCTGAAAAATCACTTCTCAGCTTTTCTAAAAATAAGTTCAAAGAATATTGTCACTTTATCCTCTTCTTCATGCTCTTACACAAGGATAGGTAAATTTGTATCAACCTTCAAAAGCCAAAAGTACTTTATTCATCTGGAAGTTCGTAGAAGTTTGGGCATGAGACATAAATTACTTCGTTTTGCCTCTATTTTGTATACAAATCGATTATATAACTGAATAACAGCAAACCACATAATACGACCGAATACGACTCTGAAGATATTTCTATACCTACGCCACTATTTTAGATCGGTTTCTGCACCATTAGGAGCAATTTAGGGAACTATTTGCTGGGCATCCCCTCTTATCATAGCGAGAAATCGAAGTTCACAAAGGAGTACAACTAGGGGGGGTCACTGGGGTTTTGCGGATACCGGATATCAGCCTATCTTCGTTGCGGAAATGCGGAAATTAAACATCTTTTCTGCGGATTGCGGATATTTGTTGCATTTTTGCGGAATGCGGATATAGTCTGCAAAATTAATATTAGTTGCTAAAAAGTCGCAGATTTGATGCTCATTCCGTCAAAATATTGTGTAACATTTACTTAAAGGCACTAAAATAAAAGATAACAATACATATCACAAAGATCTGAAGACAACAGCCACAATAGCAACAGCAACAACAAATTTTTTCGCGCGAAATAATCACCCATGATGACTGCACTAGTTGAGTCTGATCGGTCACGTGCAAAATGGAAAGAAAATAGTTTATGTTGTGTTTTATATGCAGTAGGAAGACTTTGCTCAGAACCCTAAAGAATAGCGGAAATGGCCAAATTCTGTCTGCGGATTTGCGGAAACAGGAAAGAAAAATGGCGGAAATGCGGAATTGCATACCCCCCAGTGACCCCCCCCCCAACTAGCTTGGATTGTGCCATTGTGCAGTTTTGTCATTACAAGACTCATATCTATGATTTGAAGAGATTAAGAGTTGATCGCATCCATGTATGATTTTTGAAAAGGAATCAACCATATCACGTAAGCCTTTCAGTTAAGAGAGGATTGTTGTGCGATAAGGGGGAATTAGTTTTCTCCAATAAAATAGAGTTTTTTCGCATAATATCTTTTGCAAGAAACAGTTCATAAGAAACTGTTGGCTCAATTTTTCGAAGGTCAAGTAACAACCCTACCTGGATATAAAAGCTGAGATTTACAGTGTTTGATTTTTACATGTGATAAAACAATGTTTTGATACCGTACAGTAATAGCAACTGTTTGGACATTATTTTGAGCGAGGGGCATTTCACTCCCCTAGAATCTCGTACGCCTCAGGTAAAATCCTTTAGTTTTCAAGAAAAATCCATCAAAAATGTGGAAAAATCCTTTCGTCCTGAAAAAGCTCGTACGCTTTTTTGAATGAGTGAAATCGATTATGTCATTTACTTCTTTTGAGATCTTATTAAGTAATTTGTGAGCCCTTTAACAAAACTAGATGAACACTACAAATCCATTGATAAAAATATGAAGGTGAATGTGAAGTTGCGTTTTTCAGCGCCAAGTGCTGGGATCGCAGAAACAGAGCAGACCTAATCGTGTCCGCGACCCCTTGTCATGACGCTCATGTGGTGGATGGGGTATGGGGTTCTACCGGGTATCGAGCCCACTATTGAAATTGCTAAGTCTCCGATTTCATTGGGTTTTACCAATCAATGGTCCTGGCCCTATGGCCCTATGGCACTATAGTACTATCGTCTCGTGCCTGTTTATCACGAATACCCGAGTAAGAGTTTGTAAGTGTATTCGACTAGGATTCATATAAATATTGCTTCAAACATAAGCCACAATTCAAATATTGGGAATTCCGCTGGAATGAATTGATTTGAGAGGACGATGACCAACGCCTTAAAAAACATCTTTCAAAAGCAACAGAATCAGCCATAGCAGAAACTAAACAAACCATCAAGAACTTGTGCCAAGTACTTAAAGTTTCTTAAGATTATCAAATTTTCAGTACAAGGAGTCTCTTCTGCGTTTCGTACGTCTTCCATGCGTATTCCCTTCCATAACTATTGCTATCTTTACTTCCTTTTCCCGCGTGAAAATTTCAAATGTAGGTTTTTACAGGAAGCAAGTGAAGATAGAGGAAGAATATGCCAAAGATCTCCTTGACAAAAATAAAGTTTCTTAAGCTGATTTGGGGAGAATTGAGTTTCTTGTGGGACTTTTTTCATGGAGACCTTAGCCCCGTTGCTGTGAGTTGGAAAATTGCAAAGATTTGTCAGTCCCTTCCTCTACTTTATAACGCAACTTTTACGTCCATTTGCTTTGTTCCCTAAAGCAAGGAAAGTTACAGCTGGTGATTCCCTGCATCTCATCAAGAAAATTCTCACTGGCTGAACGAGAATTCATGATGGCAAATAATGAACGAGAACGGGAGTATATCGTCAAAAGTACTCAAGACTATTGGGCCATAGGGCTATAGGGCCACAGGGCCAGGGCCATTGATTTGGTAAAACCCAGTTTCATTGCCTACTTTCTAAGATAAGACATTGCTCATACATTTGCAACCAGGGGTTTGGCAATAAGTCGTTAGGCACACGCAAAAAGAAATATAGTTTAAAAAATAGGATTAGTTACGTAGACATTTATTTGATTGTTAAATTCCGAAAAATGATAACGATCTGACTCCGTTTATGTGGGGAAGAAAGCATGATCGCCGTTGAATTTCCTCAGTCATTCGCACTGAAAAGCTTCAAATCATTTTCCAAACTTCATGATTACGGATTGCATAATACATGCAGTCACACAAAGGACCATTTCATGTAAATAACATCACTGGTAATGATAGGTGGGTGGGCGGGAGGTTGGCCAAGTGGTTAGAGAGCTGACTTTGAGATCGCTGTGACACATCCCTGAAGATTACACATTCTATGTTTTAAAGATAGCCTGTCCAGATTCCAGATTCCAGATTCCAGATTCCAGATTCCAGATTCCAGATTCCAGATTCCAGATTCCAGATTCCAGATTCCACATTCCAGATACCAGATTCCAGATTCCATGCTTTAAAGATAGCCGCTTATTGGGTAATTATTTGAAGACTCTAATTGATTTTTAAGCCTAAATGACTTGATCCGGATTAGAGTGGTTTATGTGATTCTGATGTTTACTTTACGATGCCTTTTAGTAATGTCCTTTTTCTCAGGATTCACAAATCCACGAGGTACAGGTACGAAAAAGCTATTTTTGAGCCAATCGAATGGCTCAAAAATTTGCACATGGCTAAGACAGACTTGAAGCTTGTAAAGTGTGTCCCAAAAATTTTGTATGTGTCCTGGTCCGTCTTTTATAGACGAATTTTGTATGTGTCCTGGTCCGTCTGTGGGAGGGTAGAAAAATCATTTGCCAATTTTTGACAGCATGTTGTCTCAAATAGAAAAGGAATTTGAAAAATTCCAGATAAACTTTAAAAGCTAATGATCTGCACTACCTGCTGATGTGAGTCAGATTGCGTTGCCTCATACGCAGGGGTACAATATAGCTTTTGAAGGTAGTACACTCATTTAAGCAATAAATTTGCCTGGAAAATGTCACTTTACAACATTTGCCAATAATTTTGATATGGTTAGAATCCCCACATTCTTGTGCATCGAATGATGTATAGTTTACCTAGATTCTGTTAATAGTTCGGCTTTTAGGGAGCGAAGATCAAATTTCGTGTCACAAACGTTTACCGTAACCTTAACAGCAACCAAACTTTATTGCCTGGGTACCAAACTTTATTTACAGGGTACCAAACTTTATTTTCATTTGTTGTTGCTGTTGTTGTTGTTGCCGTTGATGTTCTTGTTCAGGAAACCAAAATGGAGGATGATGTTGAATTTTTTGAGATTGTCAACAAGTTATTTTACGATGGTTTCAAGTATCATACGATTATCAATTTACTTAAAAATTCATGGGGGTGGATATTAGGGTTCGCACACTGAAAAGATACTTTCAGAAGCTGAACCTGAGATGAAAGGGACTAAATTTTGACGAGAATAGAGTTTGAAATTACCCAAGAACCTACTGACATACTGTGCGGTTATCGAGCATGCTTCGTTTGGCAAATACTTCGATCAGTCAATCACATTCAGATTGCGAGGATAAGTGTGGAAATTCTTCTACGTGAAATTAACACAGTCTTCTTACATGAGACAGAGCATATTCCTCGCCTTAAACCCAATGAAATCTCATATTCCTCGCCTTAAACCCAAGACAATTATGTATCGCAGCTTCAAAAATTTTAATTCAAATGAATTTTTATCTGACGTAGGAAATATTGGACTGGACTGTAACGTTGATGACCCTAACTATCTGTAAATTGACCTCTCAGTCAAATTTCGGAAAGTCGTTGACAAGCATGCCCCGCTGAAAAAGAAATTCCTTAGAGGAAATAATGCCCCTTTCATGAACAGAAACTTAAAAAAAGGCAATCTATGTCCGAACGAACTCAAAGAAAAAGTTCATAAAAAATCCAACCAATGAAAATAAAACAAGATTCAAGAAACATCGCAATAAGTGCGTTTCTTTGAGGAAAAAAGCCATAAGAGACCATTTTAAGAAGGCAACAAGTAAAGGCCTTATGTCGAATAAAAATTTTTGGAACCTAGTCAAGCCTTTCCTCTCCAACAAAGGGGGCATATCAGATAGCAATATTACTTTAGTAAAGGGCGAAAAAATGATAACAGATGATGCCGAATTGACAGAAGTTTTCAACGACCACTATATTAAAGCACATATGTCACGAACCTGATTGGTTCACACGATACAATTCTTTCTATTGTTTATTACAAAGCACAGGATCGAGGCTGAATTTTCATTGCAATGAAAATTCGTGAAACGGAAATGAAAGGTCACAAAACAATGGAATTCCACTCCACACTTCTTTGTTGTATTAACCAATTGCTAACGTGACATATGTCCTTTAATATTGTTCAGAAATCCAATGGCAAGAAACATAGCAGTGTGGTCGAGAATTACGGCATCAAAGAAGATCGTGAAGCTCTTAAAAAGACTCTTGCAGAACACAAAAATCACCCAAGCATTCTAGCAATCATTCAAAACCCGAATAACAATTTCGAGCCTTTTTCTTTCAAAGAAGTGGAAAACTCTGTAGTTTTGCGACTATGAAAGGAGATGGACGGTAATCTACAGGCGAAGATAACATTCCCCCAAAACTAGCTTCTCTAGCTTCGGCTGAACTCACAGCTCCGTAGCCTGCGTGCAGACTATACCCGAGAAAAAGGTATAGTCTGCGCAACGCCGCTCGCTGTTGTGTAGTGCATGCTTCAGCTTTTATGTGATAACAAAGAAAAGTAGCTATTGTTGTAACAGCCAATAACATCGCTTTCCTGCGAAACGAGGAAGCAATCAGATTCGAGAACGGCTATCATGTGATTAAATCTCAGGTTTCCCTTTGTTCTCTAAGCAAATTGAGTTAACAACACAATACTCTGGAATTTTAAGTACCCTATGACAGATAATGCAAAGGCGCTAAGAAGAAAGGCCATTCAAACTACTTTTGAAATGAAATGCTGACTCATACAATACGCAATATTGAGCGGCGTTGCGCAGACTATACGTTTTCCCTGGGTATTGTCTGCACACAGGCTAACAGCTCCGTTAACTAACGCTATTAACAGCAGTATCCAGAGAAACGAAAACGTGCATCTATCTGTCCTATAGACAAGGGAGAGCAAGATAAAACAGTTGAGAGAAACTTTCAGCCTGTGAGTGTTCTAAACGCATTCTCCAAAATATACGAAAAAGTCATCAAAAATCAATTAATCCCACACCTCGATAAGTCTCTTTCTGTGTTTATTGCAGCCTATCGAGAACGCTATTGCACTCAACACGTCTTGATAAGGTTAGATAGCGATTACGTGGTAGGAGCTATCCTTGTGGACTTTTCGAAGGCATTCGATTGTATCCCTCATGACCTTTTGATAGCAAAACTGGCTGCATATGGGCTTGATGAAAACTCTTTAGTATATATCTATTCCTACCTTAAAGGGAGTACAAAGACCAGCATGCTTTGCACAAAGTCAGCGACCTGCTCTCCACAGCTTCCGGAATAACTGACTGTACGAAATTCACAAAAACAAAAACAAACGATCGCAGAGGCTGCCGGTCTTTGTTCTCCCTTTAAATGACGAGAACAGTGTGTCAGGATTAATAATACTTATAGCAAGTTTCAACTCATTCTATCGGGTGTCCCCCAAGGCTCCGTACTAGGCCCTATTCTTTTAAACTTCTTCATAAATGACCTGATCTCGTTCGTCAAAAAAGCATCGGTTTATAACTATGCCGATGATAACACCCTTGTTCACTCTTCTAAAACAATGTCCGATCTTATAGATGTTTTGGAGTGCGAAGCAAATATTTCTTTAGAATGTCTTAAGAATAATGATATGATTGCAAATCCTGAGAAATTCCATGCACTTTTGATTAGAAAAGATCAGTCTGATACCAGTGGTGTTAACATCAGTATCCAGGACAAGAGTATAAAATCGGAAGACAGCGTGAAGCTCCTAGCCATAAAACTTGACAACAAGCTAAACTTCGATTTGCATATTTCTGATCTTTGCCATAAAGCAGCAACTCAGCTTAATGTCCTGAAAAGGCTCAAGTCTTTTATTGATTTTGAAGAACAAAAGGTGTTGATTCAAAGTTTTGTACATTCGAATTTTAATTACTGTCCGTTGGTTTGGAATTTTTCATCAGCAAAGTCCTTGCAAAAAGTTGAAAAGATACGGGAAAGGGCATTAAGATTTCTATACAATGATCACACTAGCTCGAATGATGCCTTGCTAGTGAAGTCGGGCAGATACTACATGCACGTTTCTAGGCTACGATCCCTTTGTATAGAAGTTTACAAGACTATGAAAGATTTGAATCCCATTTTCATGAAGGATCTTTTCGAATTCAAATCATCAACTAACTCAATTCATTCTCAAAGAGATCCTTATGACCTACTGCATCATAGGCCTAATCAGGTAACTTACGGCTCCAATAGCCTTGGCACCAAAGGTTTGGAACAGTTTGCCAAATGAGATTAAATTGGCTGATAACTTCGCTGCTCTTAAACGCTTAATTAAAGAATGGGAGGGTATCAAATGTGGCTGCAACATCTGCAGGCACACAGAATCCTAATGAACAGGTGCCGGATGGTCGGCCGGTGGAATACCCGGTGTTCGGTTGGATGGCTACGCCTGTTGTGGCGTGGATTGTCCGTTCGCATGCTGGGTGTCCTGCTTGCTTCACCCTCTTGCACTTGTGTCAAAGTTTACATTGATTGTTGTAGTGTCTTCTTTTCAAAAATCGAAATGGTCTTTTCAAGGGCCTTCTGATGGGACTGCAACTATTCATCCTCCACATAGAATTTCCAAAAAATTCAAATGAAATTTCTTTTCCTTGGTGCTTCCATATCGAATTTAGTGTGTTTATTTAGTTTTAGCTTTCGTCGAATTTGATTAGTTTCTTTTTGTATATGATATATAATTAGAAGCTATTTATTTCATTCGAAGTAAAATAAGTCGACAACAACAACAACAAAAACAACAACAACAACAAGAGCAGAAGACTGAATTGAAGGCAGTGCAATTCTCATAGGCCTACCTTTGTGTGGCCGTAGACGGTAAGAGGTCATCGACAAAAGATTTTCGTCCCCGTTAACGGATTTTGTCCGTTAGGGTGGAGGGGGTCTCACCTGAATCCGTTAAAATTGTCATATTAGGGACGAAAATCTTGATAAGAAATGTAGCATAAATGTTTCACGAGAATGTGTCAAATCACGAACAAAGTTAACTGAAGTTTGAAATAAATGTGTGGATTTCAGGTGTGAAACTTACCTCATATTAAAATGTGTTGGTATTGCGACAGACATGCTAGCTAGGCCATGCCATTCATGGTGGGCCTAGGCCAGGTGTATTCCGGGCCAAGGCTGCTTAAAAGAGGTCAGAAAATTTTTGTCCTTTAACGAGGGGGGGAGGGGGTTCAGAAGTTAACGGACAAAATCCGTTAACGGGGACGAAAATCTTTTGTCGATGATCCCTAAGAGATCACTTTCGTGTCCCCAGAACAAGATTCAGATTCAGAATCACATTCAGATTCAAAATCACATTCAACAAATGCAGGAAACATTGGCCCCAGTACCCCCATGTCGCAAAATATCCAGCTAAAAGGCGTTTGTATTTTAGGTTTGGGTTGGGTATTTTGCGACATGGGGGTACTGGGGCCAATGTTTTGAACATTGTTCTTATAGCAAATATAAGTAAGGAGTGCTAAAAGGCGTTTGTATTTTAGGTTTGGGTTGGATATTTTGCGACATGGGGGTACTGGGGCCAATGTTTTGAACATTGATCTTATAGCAAATATAAGTAAGGAGAGTTAAAAGGCGTTTGTATTTTAGTTTTGGGTTGGATATTTTGTGACATGGGGGTACTGGGCCAATGTTTTGAATATTGTTCTTATAGCAAATATAAGTAAGGAGAGCCAAAAGGCGTTTGTATTTTAGGTTTGAGATGGATATTTTGCAACATGGGGGTACTAGGGGCAATGTTTCCTGCATTTGTTGAATGTGATTTTGAATGTGAATGTGATTCTGAACCTGAATATGAATCTTGTTCTGGGGACACGAAAGTGATCTCTTACCGTCTACGTCCCACACAAAGTTAGGCCCATGAGAATTGTAAAACCTTCAATTCAGTCTTCTGCTTTGTCTCATGTAAGAAGACCGTGGGTCAATTTCACGTAGAAGAATTTCCACACTTATCCTCGCAATCTGAATGTCACAGACTGATCGAAGTATTTGCCAAACTGCTCGATAACCGCAAAGCATGTAATAGGTTCCTGGGTAATTTCAAACTCTATTCTCGTCAAAATTTAGTCCCTTTCATCTCAGGTTCAGCTTCTGAAAGTATCTTTTCAGGGTGCGAACACTAATATCCACCCCCATGATTTTTTAAGTAAATTGATAATCGTATGATACTTGAAACCATCGTAAAATAACTTTCTGACAATCTCAACAAACTCAACATCATCCTCCATTTTGGTTTCCTGAACAAGAACATCAACAACAACAGCATAAATAGCAACAACAAATGAAAATAAAGTTTGGTACCAAGGAAATAAAGTTTGATACCCAGGAAATATAGTTTGGTACCCTGTAAATAAAGTTCCGTACCCTGTAAATAAAGTTCGGTAACCTGTAAATAAAGTTTGGTTGCTGTTAAATAAAGTTTGGTTGGCCCCTGTGGGCTTCCGTAGAAAGTGATTCGTGGCTGAATAAGTATTCGTCATCACAAGTAATTCAACGTTACCACAGAAATTCGTCATTGCAGTTGATATGACGTCAATTCGATCCTTGATCGTCATCGCAAAGCAATTCGTCGTGATCGTCATTCGTCGTCACAATCATCATTCGTCGTCGCAAAGTAATTCGTCGCAGCCTATGCCTTTCGCTTTCGGCAAGGCATGACGGCATGATAATTGCAGGATATTGCCAACTTGTGTTGTGCTGGAAAAACAACTGAAACATGTCGGTAAAAAGAAACAGAGTTTTTATTCGTGACCTTCATTTTTCTTATCCATATGGCTCGTCGGCTGTATTTTGCTTTATTACTTTTGCTTTTTTTATGTTTTCAATGAAAACGCTTGGAAGTATGGAAACTGTCGTATAAGTTCACGGATTCCGGGAAGGAGTGGGTTCACTTTCTAAGAATTTTGACCGAAAAATTTGAATCTGTATCTGACTGACTAATATTCTTTTTATTAGTTTTGAGCGTCTGAGCACTGTAAATCCTTCAAAGCAAATTTCATTTTGATGGTGAATTATTATAACTTTTTCATTGTTAGGGACAGCGCAAAGTTGGCTGGTGCAAAACATAACGGGGCAAACACTTTTTTGAGCTTGAACAGAACTGGGTGACCACTTTTCATACAGCAAATATTTACAGCCAGTTACATTTCATATGCTAAAAATGAAGCTTGAAATATACAATTGTTTATGTTTGATGACAGAACTGTCAATCATTCAAGATGAGAAATACTTGGAAGGATTGTGTAATAATTTTCGTAGTCAGTTGTTTCAAAGAATGACTCATCAGTCATACCTCTTCATTATTACAATATCAATTTTTTCCTTGAAAAAGACTTTTAAGGACAAGGATCATTTCTGTTAAGCCCTGGCACATCGATGGACATTTGCGCTGAACATTGACTGAACATTGCTCACCGTGTCCAGTGTGTAAACACATGAAAATTTTTTGGGGGTGGCAAAATGACTAAACATTGTCCAGTGAACAATTTCTCTGCGACAAAGTGCGCGCTGGACTTTTGGGGTCTGGACTTTTGTTTTAGGAGCCCGGGGTAAACTGCCAAGAGGATGAAAACATAAAATCTGCCGCCAAATTGTGACATCAATGATCATCGATTTTAAGAGAAAAGTTGAAAATCGATTAGGCCCGCTGCTTGCCTCATCAATATCATCGTATCCTCGTTCTCTGCGATCGCTCTGGTCATCAGAACTGCAATTGATCTTGTCAGAGGAATCCTCGTTACTGCCTGAATACCTTTCCCTGCTGTTCATAGAACTAATTGATGCTGATGATTCCATTTCTTCCCCGTCATGACGAAACTCTCCTTTCTTGCATTTGTAATGCGCTTGCACAAACTGGACAATGTTCAGTGGGGTGGCAAAACGACTGAACATTTTCTTCAAACAGAAGAAATTTAATCTTGTCCACTGAACATTTTTGACTGCCTTCAAAATCGACTGAGCAGCTCTCAACATCGCTGAACACGACTGAACATGACTGAACATGACTGAACAAGATTGGACAAGGTGGCAAAACGACGCAACATTTTGCACTGGACATTTGTCCAGTATGTTCAGTACGAATGTCCAGTCGTTTTGCCAGGGCTTTAAGGTTTTATTGGCGGTACTATACAACATTAGCCTGAGATCATATGGTAAATTTTGCAAATTTTGCTCAGACCCTTATTCATCAATAAAAGCAGCTGACAGGCCATTCTATATCAATAAGAAAATGAAGATCACGAATAAAACTCTTTTTCTTCTTACCGACATGTTTCAGTTGTTTTACCAGCACAACACAAGCTGCCAATATCCTGTAATTAATGTGCCATCATGCCTTGCCGAAAGCGAAAGGCCAAGGCCGCGACGAAGTACTTTGCGACGACGAATGATGTTTGCGACGACGAATGATGCTTGCGACGACGAATGATGATTGCGACGACGAATGACGATTACGACGAATTGCTTTGCGATGACGATCAAGGATTGAAGTGACGAATAACAACTGCAATGACGAATTACTGTGGTAACTTCGAATTACTTGATGATGACGAATTACTTATTCAGCCACGAATCACTCTCCGACTATGGACAGGTCTTCAACGATGAATGACCATTTCAACGATGGATGGTCATTGCTGCGACGAAACATTTTTGACCCCATCACCGCTTCATAGAACTGCTTAAAAGAAACTCAACTCTCAGACTGCCAAAAATTAGGAAACTCCAGTACTGGGAAAATATATCCTAAGAAACTATTCATTTTGATAAAGAGCAGAAAACCTAAAAATATCCCATTCAAATCAAAGTTACACCCTAGTTGCATAGACTTATGCCTTTTCGTCCCTTGCTTCCCTGCGTTCTTTGATTTGCTGATATCACTTGGTCAATAGGGACTCATAATATTACGCTTATTTAATGGGCCCACTTTTTCAAATTGGCCTAAACAGGTAGGAGTTCTCGTACACTCAACAAAATCGCTTCAAAATCTGGTTTAAAGAGCTCGAACATTGAAAAGGAAACTTTTGGCACAAAGAATGATGTTGTCTTGACGTACAAAACGCAAAATGCCTACCTTTCAGACAGTAATCTTCCTCTGTAGAAGCAAAATAGATCCATCGAACCTGCGAGAACTCGAGGAGTATCGCCCTTTTGGAACACTCTGTTGAACTGAGTAGATTTTTGTAATTTTAGTTACAATTGCAAGATAATGCTTACCGTTATTGTAATCTTTTGCTATTCATATCACCTTTCTTAAAGCAACGTGTCTGATTGTCGCTCCATCTTTCCATGATATTAATTTTAGTGCCGAGAGGTCTGAGCGGCCTAATTTCCAGCATTCGCCCATTTGGAACGCGGGCAAAATTGTTACAAGTGCCTTGCGTGAAGTATAAAATGCCAATATTAATTTGATTGATGTGCAACGTGAAAAGGCTATTATTTCTTCGTGATCTTACCCCTCCTCCTTACCAACCTCAAGTGCTAACATGCTTTCCGATATTCCAACATCTCCCGTTGCCTCCACCCAGTTTCCTACACGGAAATGACGTTTGAGCATGTGACACAGCAGGAAGTCACCTGGAAGGTTCGAGCGGTCACAGGTGCACCATAAGGGCGGATTAGGCCAGTCAGAGTGGCTGTTAAATCAACACATCGAGTGCCTTAACTGTTCAAGCAATTGTGCAGGATCCCACTGAGTTTTCATTTCGAAGCAGTGGCGTAGCCAGGTCCCTGCTTTTGGGGGGGCAAGGTGCGAGCGTAGCGAGCAGACATGGGGGTCCGGGGGCTTGCCCCCGGAAAAATTTTTGGAGACCACGCCCTTGAGACGCTCGGAAAACGAGGGAAACGCTCTTTTCAGCTATGTTTTGCATCATAAACCTGACTACATTGAACAAAAAAATAGGCTGGATGTTTTGTTCAATTTGGATTAAGGATTTATGCTCATTGTAGCAAGTTGCTAAGAAAGCAAAAGAATTCTTATGCAATTACAAGGGGTCCGACATATCAAGTACGAAATACGAAATGGATCTTCTCAGCTTTACTGCAAAATGATTTGATGCTGGTCGCGCCATCTTGATTCGAGGAACTGTCTCTTTTCACTACTTTATCATTTGCTTGTCAGTCTACAGCATCTAAGAAATTCTTCTTCAGCGTACAGATTCTTCAAATCATCATTTGATGAGATTTTTCCAGAGTAGTAGCAAATAAGGATCCCTTACAGCCAACGGCAGGCATTTACAGGCTAAGAGTCACATGGGGATTGAAATGGTTGGGTCCAGGGTCAACTCACTAGGAAAATTTTTGATAACATGCATTCTACTTTGGCTTAGAATGCCTCTGCCAACATTGTTCAAGAATTTCTTAGGACGCCGCATTCCTTCTTAGGTACGCCACTGGAAAAACAAGAAAAATTTTCTATGCCATTTTTAGAATGGAAGCGACGAAAGCTTTTCTTTTTTCTTTCAGTCATGATTCAGTTCTCGCCAAAATTTTGCAACTTAGTGCCATAGGTACCTGATACAAAAGAGGTAAAAATATAGCAATTTAGAAAGTCCAGGAAACAGGACAATATTCATGTCACGCTGGGCAGATCGATTAGAAACAGTTTCATGAGGAAGAGCTGAGCCATTAAGGATCATTGCAGAATGATGGGATTTATGGTACCGTTCTCAAATTTCAACTTTGAATTGCTTTGAAACATTGATAAAAAAAACTCTAAAGGAGCAACGAAGATCATGGGGTATACGGAACGTGAAGAGAATTCGAGTGAGGCGAGCCGAACATTTTTGAGAAGCACACATTGAATTTCACTGGATGGTTGATATGTCACAGCACTGTAGAAGAGATGCACTGGCAATTGAAGTGGAAGTTTAAGTTGGATTCATAAATTCTTGTAATGCTTGATACATAGGAAGATGCAGAAATCGTTCAAGGATACAAGTGGCTGCATAAGTACACATGAAAGAAAGTCTTGATAAGTCTTGATTGAAGTGCAAGCGAAGCGAGAAAAATTCGAGGGGTGCGATTAACTTGATTCTATGTTCTGTACCAAATTGACTCGTACACACATCAAATTAAAGGGGTGCCTAAGTCAGATTCAAAGAAACTAATGAAGCTGTTTGCCTTGCGGGGGACATGATGGCAGGCCAGGCGGTACAAAGATGATACAGTGATGCACGTATGGAAATGCGAGCGAAGCGAGCAGAAAAATTTTGATATTTTCGTTGGCTAAATCGTGCCAAGATGCCATTTATTAGCTCAAGAATTTCATTCCTGTTTCTTTTATAACATTGACAAACCATACTGCCACGAGTGTTGGAGAAAAATGCAGCTCACCCCCCCCCCCGTTCAGTTTCTCAACGGATTTGGAAGAATCACAAAACTCATCTTTGGCGATGATTGGGGGGGGGCGGCCGCCCCCCTTTGCCCCCCCCCCTGGCTACGCTACTGTTTCGAAGGCTCTATGTCAACAACAGGGCATGCAGGCTCAGTTGTTACTGAAAAATTTCAACGAAAGGATTAAAAAGAAAACAGACTGGTAGAAAGGCAGCTTGAAAAAATGAAGACACTTACGCGTTCATTTCAGGTCGGTACTTTTATCTTCAATTTGCAAAGCAACGAAAGGAAATATAACAACAAATACAAATGACAACAAATAAGATGGCGTCACCAAACCGTTTTCGCACGCTTTTGACAAGGAACTAGGCCAGGCCATAGCGAAGTTTTGCTGTGTAGTCAAATGTGTCAATATTCGAGAGTGTTCCAAAAGGGCGATACTCCTCTCCAGGCTTCTTCAACCGTTCTTTACGAGCAACAACAACAACATTCTGAATAGCGGCCCCTGATGGGTTAAAAACTGAATTCTAGCGATTTGATTGGTGAATACGGAACCACCCTACGCGGGCCTAAAGTGGGCCCACTATTTCAGAGTAATGTTATTAGTCCCTCTTGACCAAGGAACGCAGGGAAACAAGGGACGAAAAGGCATCAGTCTACTAGTTGCACACAAAGTTACACAAAGTTACACCCTACATCTGCAACACATAACCAAGGCCAGAGCGTAATTCTTTGACTGATGCAACAAGTCAGGGTGAAACTACTACTTCAGACAGGATGGCAAAAATACCTCAAAATTTGGAAAGCTAAAGGGTCATACATAATTCACTGCAAGTTTTGAGCTCAACAATTAACATGGACTTGCCAAGTCGTCTTGAACGATAATGAATTCCCCTTTGACTTTCTTTCAAGACACCTTTAAGCAAATTCCCAGTTTACCGTATTATAGTAATGTCTTTGAGTGACAGGGGGAGTAAATGCTGCAAATTGTAGAAGTTTCTTAACGTTTGAAGAATAGGCCTTAGTATTTTATAAGTGGCTTCTGATATGGCAAGTTACGATGGCATAAAAATGCATTGCATTGACGAAAACCCAAAAAAAAGATGCAAATTGAAATGCGACTTTAGATTACCTTTTTTATTTGACGAAAAGGCCTTTCTACAAAAGAAAACAGGCAACTCGCACTTTTGGTTTCAACTCGCACTTTTGAGTTTACAACTCGCACCTTTCGTTCAACTCGCAACTCGCAACTCGCACAATAAGTGCAACTCGTAACTCGTAACTCGCAAAATATAAGCAACTCGCAAATTGCATTTGCAACTCGTAACTCGCACTTTACCATATTACGTTCACAAAGGACACAAACGCCAATGGAGGGAGAAACTTTTCAAAAAAGAACCTCAACCTTGTGCTTTTTGAAGATTGTAATTACAGTCCCCGTCCCTGATTATCACTTTGCCACGCCAGTTCTTGCTGGCCGACGCCGTCAGTAGAGGGAAAATTATGTCTTTGTGCTTGTAAATTGAATAGGAGTTTTTGAACTTTGAATAAACATATTGAACTTTGAATGAACATTTTGAACTTTGAATAAACTTTTTGAACTTTGAATGAACACATTGAACATTGAATGAAATCTTTGAACACTGAATAAGCTTTTTGAACATTTAATTGTTTTGCAACAAAGGACCTGCAACACTAGGAGTGTGTTTTGTTGGAAAAAATGTCTTCGAGCTGCCAGGCATGCAATCGTTAATACTTCAATTTGCTTGATGTTCAAAGTTTACGAAGCAGAATCGCTGTAAGAAAATGCCCGTGCATGGGACACATTAGATAAGTAATTAAGAAACCAATATTTCCAAACAAATGCAATGTAATCAAAAATATGTTGCATCCTATTCTGATAGCTTGATGAAAAAGAGCCTAGGTATTGTTGATTCAACTAAGGACCTATGGGAATAGACCTATTTCACAATTAAATTCAATTCGATGTAAGAGATGTGAGTCCCTATTCAGCAAGAAATCAACATCATATCATTATGTTGAAAATACACGGATTTCATGCGTTGCTGAGAGCAATGCACGCTTCTGAGATTTAGATCCACATGATATAGAGGCAAGTGATGTTCCTGGAAGTATTTCAAAAGAATTGACATCATTGTGAAAGTGGTCCATTACGCTGTACTCTTTGAAAATTAGTCCAATCCTCCCCTAAAGTTTGATAGCTTGTTAGTAGGTTTAAAAGGTATAAGAAATCTGTGAAGAAAATGGAAATCTGTTTCTCTGTTTGATGTCTTTTCATGGAGTTGGGTTGTGCTCATCAATGGTCATTTATTAAGAGCTATAGTTTGAACCCTTCTCAAATCCTTCTTTGTAAATTCAGTTTTAAACCTAGAGATGTAAGGAGGTTAGCTTTGTGATGTCATGTTAGACACATCAAGCGTATGGACTTTATCTGTTATTTATTTCAAGAGCTTTATGCAAAGCTCGTGCAACAATAATTTCTACTTGTGGAAAATCACTCAGAACTGAATTGAATTTACACAGAGGTGCCGGAAGGAAGACAATTGCCAGAAGGGGCGGGGCAGCCAATCGAATAGGGCACTGCAAAATTGGTGAATTGACACACAACTCGCCCACTTTCCAACATTTCTCGCGAAAATTCTCATCCTACCAACATGCCGCATTCTCATTGCCTCTTCCTACTTGTTTATGAAAGAACCCCGAGAACCATCCTTTGACAGAGGTGGAGGGCACTTGCAGAAGCTCCATAGGTCAAAAGTTTCCGATGTAGCGGATATAAGAGAAAGGTTTTTTTGAAAAGGGCTCTTCCTGCCCCCGTGCTGCCCCCGTACCATCTGGGCAACGGGGCAGCTGCCCCCACTTCCCCCTTGCCTCCTGCGCCCTATAATTTACAGAACTGCGGAGTAGGCTTATGCCTCACAAAATCATAATTTTTTTCTGCAAAGGCAAGTGCTTGAAGAATTTCAGGCGATACATTATCCGGCGTCTTTGCCTGAAAACTTATGTACAAATAGCCTTGCTCCAAGTCCATAAGCGTAAGAAAAATCTAGGGGGCTGTCCGACACAAAGCCCATTGTTTGCCAACATTTTTGCCCGACTAATGACAAAAATTTGCCCGAATGGGGCTGATTTTTGAAAATTTCTCCAATGTTGGGGGGGTTACCGCCCCCCCCCGGCCCCCCGCCTCGTACGCTTATGTCCAAGTCTCTTCCATGGTATATCAGCACTGTGCTGATATACCACGGAATAGACTTGGAGGAAGTCTAATGTCCACACAACCTACACCGATGAACCTTCAGAAGAAACTGCTGATTGTATTTCACCTTTTCCTAAACCAGATGGAATCAAAACTATTTACATCTTCATGCCAAGCAAAGCAACCAAGCAAGTCCGCTAAGCTCTAGACCTGGAAAAACGTCCGCAATAGACCTCTTTATAGAAAAATGCAGGTATGGAATTTCTCAAATTAACTCCAAGGCAAATTCAAAGTATCTTATTTGTCTCAGCAGGAGTGATCAGCACTTGAGCTCCTCAAGTTAAGAGACTACATCGCAATAAGATTTCCTGACAATTGACAAGGTGGTGGCTCTTTCTGAAGGAGAAGCGTCAATTACACTTAGCGAAGGGAAGCCCCGCTACAAGTAACTCCCTGTGAAAACCTTACAAAGAACCAAGAAAAGAAAATCAACAAGGCAATTGTTGGGAAGTGAGCCTCAATATTCTTCCTGCTTTTTAGATACTTCCACCCTCCTATTGCTTTTGCCTCTATTTCTAAATTTTGCTTTGGAAAGGATATTTAGCTGCTACAAATGAAAGTTTGCTTACCTCCATGAAAAATGAATGGCCGGCACTATCACCAGGAAATCCTCCTCCAATGTCGAGAAGCGAGAAATCAAATCCAATTGAATTCTGTGAAAGGTCAAAAAGTTGAATTGACTGAGTATTTGTGTATTAAATCTGAGCACATGCCTAAGAAAGAGTAAGCTTTGGTCAAACCAGAAATTCAATTCTGTCCAGGTGCGGCTTGGCCCGGGTGGCAGAGTGGCGATCGCCACCCGGGCCCTCTGATATGGAAGGTGGAAAAAAATCACGGGCCTTTTTGAGAAAGTTTGAAAAAGATCGATTGAATAAATTGTAGTATTGCGGTTATAACCAGGGCCCTTCACTGACCGTCATGTCATCTGCTCTTACTAGGAGGTTAAGCGCTCGCTTCGCTCGCGCTTCAACATTCCTAGCTCCTGCGGAGAGCTTTCAAAGAATATCTGATGATCCACCTTGAACGTACAATAAGCACACTAGCGAACCTATATGCACTGCTGTGGTGGATCACCATACAAAGGTGGGGTATTACGCTTGATGTGATGGATACGCCATCCAAAGGCAGGGTATTATGCTAAAATGGTGGGGTATTATGCTTGATGTGGTGGATACGCCATACAGAGGCGGAGCATAAGGCCCCACCAAGTAAGCATAATAAAAGTAACCTCTGTATAACATACCCACCACATCAAGCTTCATACCCCATCAAGTTAGCATAATATCCCACCTCCGTATGGTGTATCCACCACAGTAGTGTGTATAGGTTCGCTAGCGTGATAAGTAGTTGTGGTTGTAGATTCTAGTTATGCACCCATCAAAGTGCTAAAGTGGAAAGTTTTGTGCAGTCTGTTGTTAAGCAGGTAGATCGTGACAGCCCCTTCTGTTTGTAAAATTAATTTCATGTTATTAAGTTCAGTCACAGAGCAAAAATATTTTCTTGCCACATTTCACTCGCAAAAAATGGCTGTGATTCACCTCAACTGCCTATAGGAGCCTATGAACATCAGCTGCGCTAGCCTGCATGCAGTCTTTCAGATTACTTTGATTTCATTTTGCTGCACCAGGCATAAAGTAAACTTCTTTGTGATGCACAGAACTGTCCAGTTCTTGAAATCTATATATATATATATAAGTGTTACAAAAGAAAGACCGTAGGCAGGTCCGCCGTATCATAATCCTTTTGCCTTGAGTGAATTCTTATGAATATTCTTAATTTCCTGTGAATTCCTGTTAAAAATTCCAGCATGTCTCTTCATTTGACTGAAGAATTCCTTCAGAAAGTGAAGGATTCTTGAAAAATATCAAGAACTCAAAGAATTTTTGACAATCAATTTGATCAATGTGCTTGTGGCTTGGTAATATGAGCTTACACCTCACATTATATTTGTTCATTCTTGACCTGAATATACAGTATTTGCCTCAAACAATAAAAGAAATGCAGTGAGTTCTGGAGTGTGTATCATGTTTCAGATTATCTGTAGAAGTTCTTCATAGCATATTTTTGTAAGGCTGGTCCTTAAATGACTGCTACATAAATTTTACCAATGAATCAAAGGTAAATACATTGTTTTTGACTCATGACTGCAATCAATATGCGGTGCAGCTGTGGACTCCCATCAGATGGCCAAGATCTGCACCCAAGTATGATCATATCTATGACCAAGAAACACTCCTTCTCAGTGATAATAGCTTGTTTATCATCTTCACCTTATCTTTAATATCAAAATCTTGCTAATTCAATAGCAATAAGCCCCACATAATGCTTTTGTCACCAAAATACTTAATTTTGCATTAAATGATCCCATGTTAATCTTTTGAAAAATAGAAGTCAATGTTCCTTAAAGTTTCCTAATGTGAAAGAGTCTAGAAATTGGTTGCCCTTGTTATGTTTATTAGATGAGGTGTGGAGACAAGAGAGTATTTACGCGTGTCTATTTCTCCATGAAGACATAATCAACCGAACACTGAAACTACTACTTTATGTAAGATGGCATAACACAACTACTTCATGTAAGATAACATAACACGTCCCTTCCTATCATACAAGAGCTTCTTAATCAGTGTCTTTTGCAAAACAAAACAGTTATAATATACTTAAATGTAAAGTAAGTATAATGTCAGAATATGTAGTTAAAGATCTGTAAAGTCTTCCAAATGGCGAGGTCTTTGAACAGCACGGCCTGATCTAGTTACTCTTGGGTGTTGCAGGTTGAGGTTCCTTTGTTCGAGTTGAACTCTTTGGTCGGCTGGAGATGCTTCTGGTGCCACTGCCTGAGGCGGCAAGTGTTGCGGATCGTCTGGTTCTGAGTCGGATAGTTCCATAAAATGCTCCATCGGCTTGAGGTCTTCCTTGGTGTGCAGCAGGTGCTTTCTATTCCTGCGAACAGTGGTTCCTTTGTCTGTGGCTATTTTGTACGAGCGTGGTTGCTTGCATTTCTCGACAATGACTCCTTTGCGATCCCAGGCATTTTTACGACGGAAACGAACAAAATCTCCTGCCTCTAAGGGTTGGAGGGTGCGATTCTGGGGCTTATTTGATGATTTCTGTGGCACTTTTGTTGCATTGGTAGCTCCCTTCTGTCTAATCTTATTGTTGACTGCTGGCAGAGTTGTCCGAAGCTGGCGGTTCATCAAGATTGTGGCTGGCGCTGGTTGTCCATTGGGAAATGGAGTGGTGCGGAGCGCAAGTAGTGCTAAGTATGGATCATCACCACTATGGAATGCTTTCTTGAGGGTCTTCTTAACTGTTTGAATGGTTCTTTCAATGAAACCATTACTTTGTGGGTATTCTGGGCTGCTACTGTCGTGTTTGAAATCCCATTCACGTGCGAATTTGCTGTATTCTCGTGAAATGTACTGCGGGCCATTGTCGGAGATGACTTCTTTGGGAATACCAAATTTGGAGAATACACGCTTGGTATGCATAACAACTGTGGGAGCCTCTGTATCTTCAAGTTATGAGAGGTCAAAGAATTTGGAAGTGTAATCAGCCACGATAACATAGTCCTTATTCCTGAGCGAAAACAGGTCTGTACCAACTTTCTGCCAAGGTGTATCTGGAATATCATGGGGAATCAGTGGTTCAGAGGCCTGTCTGTTTTGATGTTCTTGGCATGTGCTGCAGGATTTTATCATATCTTCCAGCTCCCCATTGATATTTGGCCAGAACATTGTCTCTCTAGCCCTGGCTTTGGTCTTTTCAATCCCGATGTGCCCAGTGTGAAGTGATTTTCTCATTTCAGCTCGCATACTAGTGGGAATGATGATGCGCAAACCATTTAATAATAATCCTTCCTGATGGGTGATCTGATCACGGAAGTTAAAGTAGGGACGAGTTGCTAGCTGGGCATCTTGGCGTGATTCTTGCCATCCATGATGTAAAGTAATGTACGAGTTGTTGCATTGTGACATCTTTCAATGTTTCTGCGGCAATTTGGCTGTGTTTAGCAGCACTGATTGGTAGGCTTGACATAATGGAATGGATGCAGCATGAAATTTCCGATTCAGGTATTTCTGGAGTTGTGTCACCTAGAGGGGCACGACTAAGTGCATCGGGAATCGTGAGTTGGCTTCCTTTGATGTAATGCATCTCAAAGTCATACTGCTGGAGTCGGAGCAGCAATCGCTGAATTCGTGGGGGGCACTTTGTCAAGGCTTTGTTGAAGATTGATTTGAGCGGTTGATGGTCATTGTAAATGTCAAATTTTTGGCCATAGACATACTGGCGAAATTTTTCACATCCGAAGACAATAGCTAGAGTTTCTTTCTCAAGCTGGCAGTAGTTTCTTTCAGACTGCGTGAGGGATTGACTGGCATATGCAACAGGATACCAGCCTTGAGGATGCTGCTGCTCAATGATGGCACCAAGGCCTTGGTTGGATGCATCTGCTTGTATCCGGATTGGCAATGTTGGATCAAAAAACTTTAGGACTCGGTTTGAAGTGATGACTTCTTTGAGTTTGTTGACAGCATCTTTCTGCGGTTTTTCAAAGGAGTAAATGGCATCTTTCTCGAGGAGGCTTCTTAGTGGTGCTGTTAGATCGGAAAGGTTTGGTATGAATTTTCCCAAGTATGTTATCACTCCCAAAAAACGTTGAAGCTCCTTTTTCGAAGTAGGCTCTGGCATGTTCATAATTGCAGTTATCTTTGCAGGGTCTGCTTCTACCCCCTGAGCAGATATTTTGTGGCCTAGAAAGGTTGTGGTTTGAGTTTCAAATATGCACTTGTCTTTGTTGAGCTTCAATCCTGAAGATCGAATAGAGTCCAGTACTTTGGTTGTGCGGGCAGCAAGTTCAGCTTTGTCAGATCCCCATATTATGATGTCGTCTTGGCTATTGAGAGCTCCCTCTATGCCTTCTAAGATTTCTGAAATTTTTGCTTGGCAAATTTCACTAGCGGAGTGAATTCCAAATGGAAGCCGCTGGAATGAAAAACGGCCAAATGGAGTGTTGAATGTAAGGAGTTTGGAACTTTCGTCATCCACTTCAATTTGCCAATATGCATTGGAGGCATCCAATTTGGTGAAGAACTTGGCATTGCTCATGGAGGCAAGGATTTCCTCTGTCGTTGGAAGGTGGAAGTGGTGGCGTTTTATTGCTTTGTTCAGATCCTTTGGATCTAGGCATATTCGAAGCTTTCCATTGGGTTTCTCTACAACCACTAGACTGTTTACCCAGTCAGTAGGTTCATGAACTGGTTTGATTATGCCCATTTTTACCATTCTTCTGAGCTCCTCGCGCAATTTTTCTCTCAATGCTATTGGTAGCTTGCGTGGTGGATGTACAACTGTTGGATCTATGGTGATGTGGTGTACACCAGGGAGTTTGCCAATTTCACCAAAACAATCTTGAAATTGCTGTGTCATGATTTCATGCATATCCTTATCAACATGCATGATACGCTTGATGAGGTTGAGATGAGAGCAAGTGGTGAGACCTAAGATGGGAGTGGCTTCTATATCAACAATGATGAAGAGTACTGGGTAACTTCTTCCTTTGTGATTTAAGTTAAGGACAGATTTGCCAACAACCGGAATGGCTGAGCCATTGTATGCTGATAGTTTGACGGTAGATTTGTGGAGCTTAGATTTTTGCTTAACCCGCTGGTAGTCAGCTTTGGAGAGAATATTCACTTGGGCACCAGTATCAATCTTGTACGGGATGATTGATCCATTAGTTTCAATGGCAATTAGCCAGTCATCTTCAGTGAGTGTGTTGACTGAGTATGTGTTTGGATCCTGGTTTCGGGGGTGCTTTTTCATCTTGGTGAACTGCACCAACAAAGTAATCTTTATTCTCATCAGTGTCAGGGAATGAATCTTGGTCTGAAGACGGATCCGAGGCCACATTTTTGCTGACGGCTCTGACACGTTTCTGGCTACAGCAGGTGGAAAAGTGGCCTCTCTTACCACAAGTGTTGCAAAACTTGTTGAATGCGGGACAGTTTCCTCTAATATGGGAGTAACTGCAGAATTTGCATTGCTGAATTTTGGTTGCACCCTGCCCCTTGTCAGGAAAGGGGGGTTTCTTGGCTTGCACGGTTTTGGCGATTGCGGCTGTAGATTTTTCCTCACTGTGGGCCTGGATAATTTTGGCATGTTTGCGTGTTATTTCAGCAGCCTGGCCTAGCTTGATACACTTGTCTAAATTGATGTCAGGCTCTCTCAGCATGCGTTCCTGTAGAGCCTTGTCATTGGTGCCAATAGTGATCATGTCCTTGATCAATGAATCTTTCAGATCACCAAATTCACAGTCCTGTGACAGTTTTCGAAGAGTGGTGGTGAATTCATCAAAACTTTCACCATCCTGCTGCCGATATGTCAGGAATGTGTAGCGCAGGAAGGTTAGATTCTTTCTGGGCGCGCAGTAGCCTTCAAACTTCTCAATAATTTTGTCTAACTTCATATTGTCACCATCTGAGTCAAACGTAAAAGTATTATAAATTTCACGCCCTTTTTTGCCTATGCAAGTGAGAAAAATGCTAGCCTTAACTTTGTCCGACTTAGTAGATGACTCAGTGGCATCAAGGTAGAGTGTTAGTTCCTGTTTCCAAACACGCCAATTGTTAGAAACATTGCCTTCGAAACTTAGCGGCTGCGGTGGCGAAAAGTTTAGGCCTAACTCCATTTTAAACAGAACACCGAGGTTTGTACAGTTCTGGACACGGAGAGTTGCAAAATAAACAAACAGAAGTGTCTACTTATCCTTCTTGAACTGTAGGTCTTGCAAAATCCCAACTGACACCATGTTATGTTTATTAGATGAGGTGTGGAGACAAGAGAGTATTTACGCGTGTCTATTTCTCCATGAAGACATGATCAACCGAACACTGAAACTACTACTTTATGTAAGATGGCATAACACAACTACTTCATGTAAGATAACATAACAGCCCTGAAACCTTGGCAAGGTTGTAATAGTCTGCTCTGCTGGCCAGCTTAGAAAACTTTCATTCATAAGGTGTACAACTTTTGCAGCTACAACAAATGGTTCTTTGCATCTGATAGGGATCTATTTTTACCCTCACATCCTTTAAACTTTACTTGTACTTGCATCTTTCCCTTTCTTTCACTCACCACTACACTGAGGCCAAATCATGCATGCATTCCAATCTGGTCTCCAGGAACCTGAAGGACATGAAGAAAGTAAAATCCTAAATACATAGGGTATAAAGCATGTAAACCCTTGCAATATGTTCTTTGTTAGACTGATCTGGAAATATTTGTTCAATAAGTTTCAACAATGAACAAAAGGAAGCACTATGTATGGAGCATAACTTTTGACATCAATTTTCATGTCCATCAGCAAGAAGCACAATACATTGTTACATTACATATGGCGTAAACTGCAAATGATGTATTCACATTAGACTACCAAGATCGCATCGGATCGCATATGGAAAACTGATAATGAAAATGGACCTATATGATCTCCTGAGCCACCAACCATCCCATCTCAATGATAACTGTTTGTTTATCAGCTGTACCCTATTTGTAGAATTCCAAATCTAATTGCAATATACCCCACTTAATTCTTTTGACATCAAAATACTATTTTGCATTGGGGTCATCTTAATCTTTAGAATATGAAACCAACTGTTTGTTCAAAGTGGATGTTATGCCAAAGAAGGTAGAAATTAGATATTCTTAAAATTTGGCAAGTTGTAATACTGCTCAGGTTACCCCAGGTCGAGGGGGGAGTAACTCCTTTAGGGGGCTTGGTATACATGTGCCTGCCCAGCTTATGGGTCAGTTTGCAATATTTTGCCAGGGTTATAGGTCATGTTTTGTGAATGTGGCCCTCGTTATGGGGTCTGATTTACAGAAATTTTCCTTAGTTATGGTTAAATGCTAGCAATTTATAGCTATTTCTAACTATTATGACCAAAACTTTCGTAAAAAGGAATTTAGCTCTCAATATGATACAAAGCATAGTCTTTTCATGATACTTGTGGAAAATTTTGGCCTGTTTATGAGGTCACATTTCCAGAATTTTGCCCTGTTTATGGGATTGCCCTTCAAAATTGACCCTGGTTATGGGTCCTATCTCTGAATTCTCAAAGGCACATATATACCAGACCCCCTATGGTAGTTCCCCCCCCCTTGCTCCAGGTCAACATAGAAGACTTCCATTAATGAAAAGTGTACAACTTTTTGCAGCTTGCCGCTACAACAATTTGTTCTTGCATCTAATGACAGAGGATCTATGTTTACTCTTACAGTCTTTAAAAGTTTACTTGCAGCTTACCGCTAGTTTAGAACAATTTTATGATATCATACCATCAACAGCTTTGTTTGAAATTTCAATGAGGAACCTGTGTTGTAAACATTTCTTGAAATTTTAGGGATAAATCTACTTTGAGGCAGGAGGTTCTGACAGGGAGGCTGAAATGGCTAGGTAACAAATGCAATTTTTGTACATCATTTTGCCAAATTTTCTCGGACAGAAACCGAAAAATTTCCTCCAAAGGAGGGTAAGTGGGGTAAGTGGCTTCCCACAGGGGCGCTGTAGCTTCCTCTAGGCGTCCCCTGGCGCCACCACTGCTTTGAGGCCCCACTATGCCATGAGGTCAATCAAATGAGGCTCCAAGCAATATAAAGATACATTGCATGGGGCCTAAGCTAAGCAAAGGATTCAAATCATTCAGGATTCAAGAGGCGTTTAGCTATGAAAATGTTGGCAGACATTACCTTTAATCTGCAATGTTTACGAATTTCGTTAGATCTGATAATGCTCTCATCTGAGTTAGGCCTGCTAAAAAGGCCGACGTAGCAGTGATCTTCTGGGCAGCACTTGGCAGCTATTTGCCCCGTCAGCTTGCTCTTCATTTGCTAAGGACACGGCATGGAAAGTTGTGACCTTTGATGACCTTCCAGGAATCCCAGAAAGGCACCACATCGCATGCGCATTCACGATTTATTTCAGTGACGTAATATGCAAATAAGAGTGGCCATTGAGAACAAGTGCAAGAAATAATAGCGTGGACGCACATGACATCGTGAGCCGTGGTGAGCTCCAAAGCTATTGTTTTTAGAGCCAATCAAAAAATGAATAAACAAGGATATACATCGGATGGTCCCGAAACAAAGCTAATTGGATAATCGTTTACCTGCCTTATATATATAGACTAGGTATCCAAACCCGCGCTGCGCGCGGGTTTGCAATTCCTAGCTCCTGCAGAGGGCTCGGCGCCTTCGGCGCCTGGCCGCCTGCGGCGGCTACCACTGATCAAGTGGCGCGCTTCGCGCGCCACTTCCTCAGTGCTGAGCAGCCTATAATGAAGGCATTGAAATAGAAATATCCATCCAACTGATGTGATTGAGACCAAAAGTCATAGTGACCAAAACGATTTTTAATTGTAAAGCGCCTTGCAGACTGACGTGCCCAGAATTTTTCCGGAATGGTACATACTGGTGACTTCAGTATTTACCCATGCAAAAAAATCATTGCATTCTTAAACTTCTTCCGAATGAAGGTTCTTTTATTTCCCCTTCTACTATGGCTAGTCTAATTAGCTATGTTGAACTGAATTTTCTAAAGGTATGCTAACTTGTGTCCATTCAAATTGAGCTTTTGGTTCGATTTCAGATGTTAAACCCCCCCCCTCCCTCTGGGTAGATACCTAGCACTGGTTATTGGGAAATGGTACCCTCATATTTATATAAGAAGTGATAGGAAACTTGTACAATATTTCATGGGAAAGTGGGCAGGTGGCTTTGTGAGAAGTAGTATCCTGCGATACTCTTAATGTTACTTTACTTATTTACTGTCCGGTATTCCACTGTTCTCTTTTATACGATTCTTCGATTTCCTGGTCAATCCTTTACTGCTGTTAGAACCCGCATTATAGAAACTACTACTTTTATTAAGACACCTCACACCAGTTCTTTTGAGAAATGGTACCCCCCATATTCATATAAGAAACAAAGAAAATTTGTACAATATTTAATGGGAAACGAACAGGTTCCTTTGAAAGAAGTGGTTTTCTGCGATACTCTTAATGTTACTTTTCTTATTTACTTTCCGGTATTCCACTGTTCTCTTTTATACGATTCTTCGATTTCCTGGTCAATCCTTTTGTTAGAACCCACAAAATAGAAACTACTACTTTTAAGACACCTCATACTAATTCTTTTGAGAAATTGTACCCTCATGAGAAATAAAAGAAATCTGTACAATATCTAATGGGAAAGCGAACAGGTTCCTTTGAAAGAATTGGTTTTCTGCGTTACTTTTAATGCTAATTTTGTTATTTACTGGCCGTTATTCCACCGTTCTCTTTTTTACGATTCTTCGATTTCCTGGTCAATCCTTTGTTGTTGTTAGAGCCCACAAAATAGAAACTACTACTTTTAAGACACCTCACCCTAATCCGGTGTTACTAAACAGCGGAATCACCCAGAGCCACCCAGAGCCACCCAGAGCCATCCAAAACACACCTGAGCCAGCCAGAGCCATCAAGAGCCAGCCAGAGCCAGCTATAAGCTACCTTGCGCAACTCTTCTAACAAGCATGGCACAACATGGTGGACTGTTAAAGCTGTGAAGATTGAAGGAGTGGCACAGCCCCTATATCCAAACATCACACTACTTTTCTTATTAGATAAAGATGAGGTCCTAATTGATATCATTCTTTCTTGTTAAATTATGATGCTTCTTAAGATTTTATCTTTTGGACTTTCACCATGTGCTGCTTGGTGCTTAGGCCCACGGCCTACACAGTCTATCCTTACGGCATTTTACTTGAATCACATTTCACGAAGAAGCATCATCATTTGATGAGTGATCTCAGTAACACTTGATCTTTCACAGCTTTTTTGAACTTAATATTCAGACATGCCGTGCCATGCTTATTGAGAGGGGGTGCTCCTAAGAGGGGGCATACCATACCCATCATTTGCCTATCTGCTTTATTTTGGGATATTTGCCATCGCTAATGTTAGCAATTCATTGCTTATGACAAATGTTCGTAAAAAAGAATTTAGCTCTGTTTTAACGATTTTTCTGGAAAATTTTGCCCTGTTTTATTGGTCACGTTGCAATATTTGCCCTGGTTATGGGGCCATAATTTCAAAATGAATTCTCAAAGGCGCTACTTTAAAATGTTGTGCAAGGTAGCTTTTAGCTGGCTCTGGGTGGCTCTGGTTGGCTCTGGCTGGCTCAGGTGTGTTTTGGATGGCTCTGGGTGATTCCGCTGTTTAGTAATACCGCCCTAATTCTGTTGTGAATTGGTACCCTCACATATTCATATAAATATAAGAAACTTGACTCAAATGGGAAACTTGTATGAGAAACTCGATTCATATAGGAAGCTTGTACAATGTTTATTAATGGGAAAGTGGACAGTTTGCTTTGAAAGACGTGGTTTGAATTTCGCGGGTTGTCAGTGTGTTCCACATGAAACTCGGATTACTTATAAGCAACACTGAACAAAAGTAAGGCAAACAGCTATGGTTACATACAAGATTATGATTTAGGGTATCGACTTTCAGTCACGAAATCTGGAGAAGCTAAATTCACTCCGTCGTGTAATTTCTAACAATAGCAACATAGTAAAGGCCCAGTAAAAGCTGTTTGGTTTATATTTTCGAACTGGGATTTCAGCAGCACTCAGAGTAATAATACAGGTAAATTCTTCGTTGTTATCTATAGATTTGAAGTAAACTTAAATCTTTAAAAACGGTGAAAGTA
This sequence comes from Aurelia sp. 3 sensu Dawson et al. (2005), assembly GCA_964020215.1. NCBI lineage: Eukaryota > Metazoa > Cnidaria > Scyphozoa > Semaeostomeae > Ulmaridae > Aurelia > Aurelia sp. 3 sensu Dawson et al. (2005). The sequence goes on from OZ026591.1 coordinate 8,573,797, forward strand.
AACAGTTATGAGGATAGTTTCCTTCGCTGAAAGAGTTGGCAAGCATGCTTTGGGTCAGTCTAGTTTTTCGACCAATGGACGGAAATCCGTTCTGTTTTCACAAGCCTGTTGATAGTTGATCTTGCTACAATAACGTTCTCTTGTTCAAAACAATCTATGTTCTCAAGGACTCGAAGAACGAAGTTTTTTGCAAAAGTTCACTGTTAAGACTCGTAGCGGACGATGCGGTTTCCACAGGGCGAAGGATTTTGTCCACAGGGCTAGCTCTGCAGATATCCAAGTGAAACCGCAAGAAGTCTTTTTCTCTCCTGGCCTCGCTGCCTGGCATTTTTGGGCGAAAAGAAGCAGACTTGTGGAACTTAGGTATTTTCGCGGATTTTTTGACGCGTAAATGCAGGGCCTACCCGGACGGGAAGAAGGAGATCTCAGTGACGTATGGATTAGCGTTTTTCGTTTGATCTCACCGCTCACCGCTTAGTTATAGTAGATTAACCCTAATCCATATGGGCTTTTTCGAGCTACCATTTATGGGGGGGGGGGTCTTTCCACCCCCCCCCCCTCTGAAAACTACCTTAGACTCCTCAGAATTCAATACAACTTGGCACAGTTACAGATCAAGTCATTTCTAGATTGTAGCGCAATTTGGGTGTGGCTGCCGCACCTTGTGACGTCACAGTGACGTCATGAAGTTGAAAATCAGTGAAAATCAGGCTTCCAAGTTAAATTTGAATTTAAGGAAGGTTTGGCACGAACATTTTGCAGTTTTTGGTTCACTATAGGCACAAATTTGATGTTAAAATATAATTTCATAGAAATTGATGATTTTAGAGTGACATTTTGGCAGAAATTAGCCAATTTTTATGACGTCATTTCTGCAATTAATTTGTTCTCTGTGAAAATAGACAAAAATAAGCTGCAAAGTGGTTATACCCCATTACAAACGTATCATTGGAGTCTTCTCAATTGAAAAATTTCGAAAAAAATTAAAAAGTTTGCTAATTAGCCCAAAATGGCGGCTATTATGACGTCATCATCAAAAAATGCTGACGTCATCAAATTACAGAAATTCTTGTATCAAATTAAAGCTCTTCGTTTACTGATTCATTTGGTGTATGATACTTCATAATATGATCAAACCTTTCCATTGAAATCATCAAAAACAATGATTTGTTTGCTACCTGCTTCCAAATATGGGCATGTCACGTGACCCGTGAGCTCTATTGTTTGAAAAGTTTTGATCAAAATGTGGCAAATAGATAATTAGTAAAAGTCAGGTAGATTTGGGGGACATAGTTGATGTCTTTGAAAAACACGGCAAGAAAAACCTCGAGGGGGGTGGAAAAGACCCCCCCCCATGTGGATTAGGGTTAATCAAAGAACACCCTTGAGTTATTTTCTTTCATAAGCCAATTCAAATCTAGCACAAAGACAGTGGCATTACCCACAGTGGTTGGTCTTACACCATGCCCTAAGCTCCCCCTCCCCTATGACTTTCAACAAAGTAGGTATTTGGAGAAAGGTTTGTGTTGATTTGCTTTAAATACTTAAGGGCACATCTCAAATGGGGCCCTAAAATTTTTAGTGAATTGACCATAGTTGCCACAGTTGTGAATCAAATCGAACACAAGAACTGCACAGTTGTAAAAGGATTTCCAAACATCTTCTCTAGGCAACATGAACATCTTCAGGAAACGGCTTGATGGACCAAACCTCGCCAAATTCATTTCTATAAGCACAATTTTCAAACATTTCCAAGTGAAGGGTTTCGTCGATCACAAGCTCTATTCCTCCACTCAATAGTACAAGTTTTACGAGAGATTGATATTCTACCAAACCAAAGAGCGTCTTGCAAAGACTTTTTCCCTAAGGAGATGCCTTGGACCCCATTGGCTGGATTTGCCTCACATTGTACCTCAGTGGCCCTTCAACTCAGTATGTTTCCACTGCCAATGGGCCTTCGTAGAAGACCTGTGCTGGGCTCACCTTTAAAACGTTATTTCCAATAAAACACCGTTTTCAATCTTGAAAATTTGTCAAACATTTGTTGATCTATTTGCAGCAGGAGGGGGGCACTGAGTTACTAAATTACTAAGGGCTGACGCTGCTCTGTTATGCCACTGCACAGAGACAAGTTCCAAAGAAATGTTTTGCACCATAGGACGTGCGACAATAGAAGCTTAAATGTACAAAGCAGTCCTCCTGCCCCTACTCAAGATAGTTCGAGTGACTCCCATAAGTCTTGTTTGGAGCCTCCATTTCATTATCAGGAGATCAACTTGCCTGCACAATCCTCCTGCCCATTCCCTTTTCCCTGCCTGCTGCCCTACGATTCCTACCCAATTCCCTGTTCAGCTGTTTCATTTTCAGTCAGATCCGTTGGATATGGGGGGCTTGGGGGCTTTGACTCCCAAATAATTTTTTGAAGCTCATTCACTTTGTAAGGCACAAGGTGTGAAAGCTACATGTTCATCCAAATGAATATTCGAACTTATCCATATATCAGAAATTTATCACGCTATATAAGTTTTGATATCATACAACTCAAAAATAATCTGTATCCTCGTAAAACTGACGTCCTATTTCCAAAGTTTTCTGCGGAAGACTTACCGTGGCTGCAAAAGAAATTTTTATTAGGCTCTGGTACGCAGGGTACGAAAGACTCTAATAAGTTGTGAGCCTTTACCTATTTCGAAGGCAAGTCTTCCAAAAAATAGTGCGTTTTCCAATGATCCAGAGTGCGTGGTTATGGAAAATTTCCCGGGGCAAGTCCCCGGAACCACATTTTTGCAACCCCAATATGAATTTCGATCGGACGAGACTAGTCAGTTCAATTTTGGAGCTGAAGATATTACAATGAGGAATGCACAGCGAAGAGCTTTGAGTGTAACTATTCTTATTTGCCACTTTTACTATTATTATCATTCCCAAAAGAAATGGTATTTTGGAGTCATGGAGAACCTTTCACCATGATGTTGTATTAGAATCTAAGTTATTTATAAAGAACGTTTGATTCAAACAGCGTACGGAACGTAGACAAGTTGATTGTCAAATTAAAGTGCAAGAATTGCTCTCCAGTATATCTATCAATAAGTCAATAAGTGCTATCGAGGACAGAGCAGGCTTGAAGTGATTTCTTTATTGGGTGCATAAGCGTAGGGGGAAATAAAATTTAGGGGGGCTACTCGATAAAAGACCCGTTGTTTGCGAAAATTTCCCCAACCTTAGGCCGATTTTCTGCCCGATTATGACTGATATTTGCAAATTTTTCCAAAGTTTGGAGGGCTGCAGCCCCCTCAGCCCCCTGTCTCCTACGCCTATGATTGGGTGTGGTTAAAAATTATTTACCACACCCTGAACCGGGCCCTTTTGGCTTGCTAGCCACCCTACAATTATCATGCCAGACCGTCCCTGATTCTGTCAATAGATTGTCCATTTTAATGATCTACAAGATACCCTAGACAACGACCAAATTTTTTGCCCATGTCTTTTTTCACATCAAAACGTTTCGAGTCTTATCTAGTTGCAAGGACAGCTGTCTGAAATTCGCTATTCTCCAAGTAAATATTTTTTTTATATACACAATCTAAAACTTTACAATTTAACAAAACATATTTACATCAACGATATCATTGGGAGCATGATAGGCATGGCTACCCTAAATGATCTTTAACGAAAAACAATACAGATACTAAAGGCTATACCAAAGTACTGGTCCCTTCAAGGGGAGAAACAGATCATGGAGATCAGATAACACTTTTGCCGGATCAAAATGCAAAGTAGACAGGTTTTGGTATAGCCTTTAGTAACATAGATATATTTACAATACAGTTGTGATGTTATAACAAAAGTAAAGATTAATGGAGAAGGATGAGATAAAACATTAATGTCCCCAGGTTTGCATTGGTGGTGCTACAAAAAGCGCTCTGATAAGTGAATGAATTTTAGCGTTGATTCCAAAATTTGTATGTTTTGGTGATGAGTAAAAGTTTTATCACCATACAACATTATTTGCACAAGGGTTTGATTTGGTAGGTTTGAAATGTTGTGTAGTTGGAATACTTCGTTAACGGTGCCAAGGAGATCACGCCTCTGATCTTCATATGCATGGCATTGCAGCAAGAAGCGTTCAGTATCCTCAATTCCATCATTAATTAGACACATTGGGTCAACTGTGTCTCGAAAGTTATGGTTGAATTTGTGAGAATTTAGCTTACTGAGGCCTACGCGTAGTTGGGTGTGGATGGCAATACCTTTTGGATCATAAATTCCATAAATAGGCTTTTGGGTGGGGCGGATGAGAGAGGAAAGTCTGTTTTTGAATGAGCTCACTTTAGCTAATTCCCTGATCTCAGAAGCAAGACTTTCCCATTCTTTTAAGCAGTTTGGATAGAAACTTGACTCAAAGCGCTCCGTCCTTGCATTTATTCGCCCAACTACAGCCTGATTTCTAAGGGCATAATTTGACCAACGGATTCGTGGAATAGGATGTCTTGTATATTCAGGTGCAAGTTCGTTGATAAACTTAAAGAAGAGAACGAGACGCCTGCTCCACCTTCTGTCAATCAATGATTCCCAGCCGAGTTCCTCGTATATTTTGTCTCTTGAAGTACCTTTCCACGCGCCAGTTATAGCTAAGCCAGCAGAATACTGAACGGATTCAAGTCGTTCCATCAGGCGATGTAAAGTGACTTCATGACTAAAGTCACACACTTTCTGTGGAATATGATAAATGACGTCACCATAGTCGAGATGTGGACGGACGTAGAGCTTGTAAAGTTCGTTTAGAGTTTGCCTAGGCAAGTAGTTAGATAAAGACCGAAGCATGCCAATCCCACGTCTCGCTTTATTGATAGCAGATTGAATATGACTAGAAAACGTCAGTCGACTATCAAGCACAACACCTAGATGTTTATGTTCGTCAACCTTCATAACTGTTACATCATTGAAAAAGATAGGCGGATGGTCAACAGGGATCTTTTTCTTAGAAAATGTCACTTCGACTGCTTGCTTTGTAGGGTCAGGATTGAAAGACATCCTCCAGTCATGTGCCCAACGTTTGATAAGATCTAAGTCATGATTCAGATCCGCAGCGCATTCGTTTGGGTCGTGAACAACTGAGAAAATTGATGTATCATCAGCAAATAGCTTTACATTGCATTTGAGATCTGCTGTCAGATCATTAATGTAAACAAGGAAGAAGAGGGGACCTAGAATCGATCCCTGTGGAACTCCGGCCGAAATTTTGCCCCATTGTGATGTTTTGCCATTCAATACCGTACGCTGCAGTCGATCCGCTAAGAAACTCTGAATCAGTGTCAAAAACTGTCCGGATACGCCATTTCGCCTTAGTTTGCAGATTAAGCCATCGTGCCACACTCTATCAAAAGCCTTTGAAATATCTAGATAAACTGAACGTACATCTAAAGGAGGGTTGCAGTCGAACGCAACAAAGATAGAATGAACTATTGATATTAACTGATTGATAGTAGAATCTCCAGGGCGAAAACCAGATTGGTTAGGATTTAGCAGTTCATGAAGGGAAAGATGTTCGTACAATGAATCAAACATTAATTTTTCCAATATTTTACCAAGAATTGGAAGGAGGGAAATGGGACGATAGTTCTGCTTATAAAAGTAAATATTTCATGGTGATGATCAGTGATGCTCATATCAATGAATGAACAACTTTATGTTGCAAGCTATACATAAATATTGAAAGTCTGCTGAAAGCGATTGTCTGCATTTAACTCAGGTACTCGAAGTTGGACGTGAGCAAATTTTGTTATAATTTGTGACTGAACATGCACTATTTCATTTAGATGCAAAAATTAACACTAAAATCTCTTCGTTTCTTCTTGTTGATTTTGACAGATCGTAATATCAATGTATTTCGAAATATACTTGTTTTATTGTGAATTATTGATATTGTAAGTTTTTAGCATGGCCCCCTGTAAATCAGTTATTCTAACTGAGGGGTTTCCATGGGTAAACAATATAAAATCAAATCAAATCAATCAATAGGATTTAGGAATTCTTGCACGAAACTAAATAACTGTTGTGTTTATGTGTGAATAACTAAATAGACCAAACTGAATACATGAATAACATGAACATCTTTGTGCTGGCGCAGGAAACCTTGAAACTGTCACACGATATGATGGTACTACGAAATTATCCTACGCAAAAATCATCAACCTGGAGCCAAAAATAAGGATTCATGCAGTAACTGGGATGTCTGCTTGTAGAATTTTTAAGTTCTGCTACTTCAAAGTATTGAATATCTGTAATTGCTGCGAAAGCCTAATATAAGCAGGCATTTTCAAATGCCATCGTTTGAAACATATTTCATCCCAAAAATGACTTTCTCGAATACAGCTGATATAATTTTGAGGAAATCTATTGCAAAGGTGCTGAATCCTAATTGAAATTAAGTTTAATAAAATGGTTCACTCATTTAAGCTCCAAGAAATCATTTTATGTGTAAACTCTTTTAAAGATCTCCAACCACCCAAAGAGTCTATGACTACGCCGAGTTTCTGGAGTTGATGGCATAGTGTCAAAAATACTGTAGGACCTTAACCAAAATGCCTAGCTATTGGTCATTACCAACAAGGCATAAAGAGGTTCTACCAGGTGAGCCAAAAAAGTAAAATATCACAAATAAGCATAGGTTCCAAATCTTTAAATCTATGAAAAAAGGCGGGTGTAAAATTCAGTGACCTAATTTTTTAAACTGAATGACTTGAAAGAAACTTTAGCCACTTTTCTATGATTCTACCGTTGCACTTTTCAGAAATCTATATTATTTGTCGAAATTACGGCCTCTATTATATTTCAGCCCATTTTATGATGTGACGTCATCAAATTTCTAAATCACAAACCAGAAGAGTGAAAGAGTTTTGCTTGATACCATACTGTAGGTATCCATAAACTATGGTTTTCATGAAAATTATTTGATCTTTCGTCAAGAGGTTTGGAAATTACGACAGTTTAAGTTTTTTTAGAAAATTTTCTTGAATTCTTAAAAAAGAAGAAAAACACTGTAATTCTGAAAATATTGAAGATTTCAGAAAAGTCCAACGGCACATTTTCTTTAAAATAGTTCAAGTTTCTTTCAGGCCGTTCAGTTCAAAGAAATAGGTCATTGAATTTTACACCCAGCTTTTTAAAGATTTGAAACCTATGCTTCACAAATAGCAAACGTTGAAATTTATACAGCCTTAATGGTTCTAAACTCAGAAGAGTTACCTTATATTGTAGGATTAATTCATTAAAGGACAAGTCCGGGGTTGGTATAATTTTTGATTATCCAAGAGATTACACTGTTGTGAATGGTGAGTAGTACTTTTTCTTAACTTTTTTCTCTTTTAATCTGCGAAACTACATATTCTAATCTGCTTAAAAGTACAAATGACATCATTTTATATGACATCACTTCACGTTGACCTGAACGAGGCTGCCAAATGTGTTGACTTATACCATTCACATTACCAGCCTCCTTATCATGCCTTCGTACAATAGCACAAAATACAAAACGACGATGATATTTGGCCTAACTTACGAAGATTCATTCACCAACTTATGAAAGTTGGAGACATCAAAACTTGGAAAGAAGTTTTGGTGTTCAGCAGTTGGTAAGGTTGCTTTTTAACAATAATTTCATCAACCCCGGACTTGTCCTTTAAAAATGAGGCTTTTGTAGAAATTTTCTACCGGTGATTTTACCGGGGAAGCTCTGTCGTCTTAAACGTTAGGCCCTAGTGAAGACTCTAGGTTTGGATTGTAATTGCAAAATTCATCCTCCGATCTTTTCAGAAAGTCACTTGGCACATCTAGAGAAAGCTTTCAAAGAAATGCATAATGAATGCCTTATTACCATTATGATCTATCGGTTGTTCTAACATTTTGTGTCCACAGAGCTACTGTAAAAAGTCAATAGGGCACTTCCTAAACCAAGGTTGCCGAAGATTTTTCTGAAAAGATGATTTGAATTTCGATCTTTCAACACAAATTTCTAAAGCTATGTTTGCGCATCAAAACGTAAAAAGGAGCCTCTTTTGAAGGCTTTCGCGTTGACTTAAATTGCATTTGGTTACTTATAGTCCAATTTCTGCTTTAGAATAATCATTGTTCAACTGAAACCAATCTGGTATGAAGCAGTAATAATTCAACTAAGTAGATAATCTAGCTACCTCTAAACGATTTTTTTAAGGGTTGAACCCGGGCCTCATCGCTATGCTGGCTGCCAAGTCAAAGAATTACAACTCTATATTACAACACCTTCAATGATTTATTATGCTGTTGATTATTTTGACTATATTTGTGCAAGCCTTCATTTATTTACGCATTGCTTGATATATTGCTTTACCATCATCCACTTTCAGCGCGTCTCTACAAAGGGAAACAACTGATATGACTGAGACGATGGTAGGCAGTAACCTGAACACAAATTCACTGATGTCGAACCATTTGTTCAAAAGCATACTTACACCTTCATCAAAAGTTGCACTTGCTGATTTGACAGCTTCATAGAAGCTGGTTGCATCGCAACAGCCAGTTCCGACATGAAAGCTGCACAGAAGAGAAAAATTGCAATCAAAAAGCTTGTAAAACAATTTGTAAGGACTACAGGGTGTCTCAAAAAATTGTTCGACGTTTGATTAAATACTAAAAAATAACGATATGCTGAAAGGACCTTTGGTCAAGTCACCCTTTTCCTGAGATTTTGAATTAATTTTAGACACAAGAATCTTGCAAATCCGATAAAGATTCATGGGGTTACAAGCTTTTGAATTTCCAGTTTGTGCGAAAGCTGAAACCAGAGGCCTCGAAATGGAATTTTTGGTAGAAGTCCCATAGGCCGTCGATTCTGTTATTTCTCAATTGTTTCAGGGCGAACCAAGTGGGATTCAAACAGGTATTCGATAACCTAACTGTCAAGCATATGGATGCTTTGAGGAAACAGATTCAGTCTCTCGCCGATTTCGTTTTGGACCACTGTTTTTGGACCTATGTAATGTTAAGGAATTTTGAGAATGATCGCAAGAAATAATTTACTTTAGAAGTCGTATTTGGTTTGCTCTGATATCAACGAGAGGTATGAGATTGGATAAGCTTCTCTTACCTGCGTCTTCGAGCTTTTTGCAATACAAGTAATCTGGGAGGTCTCTGGTTTCAGCTATCGCATATTTTTGATCTTTGAGAGCTCGTAGCTCAGTGAATTTTCAACCGATTTGCACGATTTTAGTCTCTAAAATCATTTCATAATCTTAGGAACAGGGTTTTCTTTCCATGAGCCTGTTCATGTCTTCTTTATTTTTCAATATTTAATCAAACGTCGAACAATTGTTTTGAGACACCCTGTGCAAGCAGTGAGAAATAACCTCTTTAACCGATCTCAACGTGCCTTGCGTTGTCCCACATTGCAACATTCGAATACAAAAAAGTGAAATTGTTAACTTTTTGTATGTCTATATTGAATTCCATTTGTTACAGGCAGAGCAAGTTTTCCAGGCAGCAAAAGGCAAATCAAAAATTTCTTGCCAAGCCTTGCCAAATTTCCTGGAAGAGGGATCGTAAAATATCTCGTTATTTCAAAGATTCCTTCTAGCAGTTGTTTAGCTTCTTGAGTTGTTCAGCTTCAAACAGCTTATTGATAAACCAACCAGGGTCACTCTAACTACTTCTTCCATTATTGACCATATTGCTACAACACGTGCGAGAAACATTGTAAAATCCGGAGTGTATGAAGTTTCTTTGAGTGACCATTATATGGTCTACTGCATTCGGAAATTTAACGGAGCAGTGGAAAAAGGCCATAAAATGATCAAAACTCGGAAGATGAAAATTTCAATGAAGAAGCATTCCTGGCTGATGTTTCTGGCATGTGTTGGGAGCAAATGATTACTGGAACTGATGACATAGATGTTCTTGTGAGCAATTGGTCAAACCTATTTTCTTTGATCATTGAGAAACATGCCCCAATGACTGTAATGCGTGTTTCAGAGAAGTACTGCCCCTGGATTGACAAGGACCTGAAGAAACTAATGCAGACCAGGGATAAGCTAAAAAGGGCTGCTGCCAAAAGAAAGTCCCAATTCCTTATGGACTCTTATAGGCAGGTCCGTAACAAGGTCAATGTCCTAAATATCCAACTAAAGAAGCAGTACCATACTAATAAGATCTCTGCATGTCAAGGTAACATGAAGGAATCATGGAAGGCAATCAATGAACTCCTCAATAAGAGATCAAAATCCAGTAACATTGATTGTCTTAAAGAGTCTGGTTCTGAAACTGTTCATAAAAAAGATATTTCTAATACAATGAACAGTTTCTTTTGCTCAGTAGGTAAGGATCTTGCTGAAAAAATAGATCCAGCCCCAAATCCCCTTCTTGAAGGTGACTATGAAGTTAACAAACGTGGGGCAAGATTCAGTTTCAGGACTTTTGAAGTGCAGGAGATCAGGGATGCATTTGCCACCGTTAAGACAGCAAAGAGCTTTGGGACTGTTAATATCTCTAGCTATTTTTTGAAGCTTGTGCTGCCTTCTATTGAAAACTCGCTTGCTTTCTTGTTCAATACATCCATTGAAACAAGTCGTTTTCCCGACTCATGGAAAGTTGCTAGAGTTACTCCGATTTTCAAGGAGGGAGATAAGGCTGAGAAGTCTAACTATCGACCAATATCAGTCTTGCGGCTCTTTGAAAAATTAGTAACAAATCAGCTGTACCAATATATGAATGATAATGGACACTTTTCATCTTGCCAATCCGGCTTTTTGCGCCTTCATTCAACAGTAACATGCTTACTTAAAAATACTGACGACTGGTATAATGGAATGGATCTTGGAAAGCTTGTGGGGCTGGTGTTCATTGACCTTAAAAAGGCATTCGATACTGTTGATCACAACATTCTCTGCAAAAAGCTCTAGCTTTACGGCGTACAGCAACGTGAACTCTCTTGGTTTAAATCCTACCTTTCCAACCGGAAACAGTTTTGCAGGGTTAATGGTGTGGATTCAAAAATTGGGGACATAGAAGTTGGTGTTCCACAAGGTTCATGTCTCGGCCCTCTTCTCTTCCTCATCTACATCAATGATCTCCCACAAGCTGTCCAGGATTCTACCGTGTCCATGTATGCTGATGATACCAGTTTGTGCTACCAGTCTCACGATTTGACTCGGCTGAATGAGGCTATTAATAGCGACCTCAAAAAGCTGGATACTTGGCTACAAGGCAACAAGCTTTCCCTGAATGTTGCGAAAACTCATTCCATGCTTATCTCCACCAAGCAAAAACAGAACAGTCTCAAAAGTCAAAATAAAGACCTGGATTTGAAAATTCGCGACAATGATCTTAAAGTAGTCAAAAAGACAAAATATCTTGGTGTGCAAATCGACTGCCCCTTGGACTGGAAAGAACAAATCAAAGCAGTTTCTAGCAAGGTCTCAAGGGCAGTTGGCTTTTTAAAAAATGCCAAGTCTTTTCTCCCGAAAGAAACTTTGCAGACTCTCTACACAGGAGCCCCACTTTCGATACTGCTGTTCTGTTTGGGGCTGCGCCGGTTTAACTGAAATTAATCAGTTGCATAAGCTTCAAAACCGTGCTGCTCGGATAATAACAAATAGCAGCTTTGATGCCCCAGGCGGACCTCTTATCGAAGGGATGGGGTGGAAGACCATTGACGAACTAATTACGTGTGAATCTAAAACAATGGTCTTTAAGTCCCTGAATGAACTGGCTCCAGAATACCTTTGTGGCCTTTTCACTCAAAATTCGCTCTGCTCATCATATAGCCTTCGTAATACGGGGACCGACCTGAGGTTACCGAAGAAAAGGTCATCAAATGGCCAGAGATGTTTCTCATATAGAGGTGCAAAATTATGGAATGGCCTGTCAGCCGAGTCAAAGCAGGCAACCTCCTTGTATAGTTTCAAGAAAGCTATTTAAAAACGTTGCTTTCATTTTGATTTTAGGTTTGAATTTTTAACTTCATTGTAAATAGGTTTTGATCATTGTAAATAAGGCTTTATAGTTTAATTTATTTAATAGCTTTTTACTTTCTTTCCTAAATTGTAATTAAATGTTTTTATCGGAGGGCCCCTTGAAAATCAACTATCTCACTCCTCTCCTGCCGTCATTATATCTATCGGTTGAATATCTTGATATTTGTAGTCTTAGTATTTTTGTACAAACAAACTTCTTTTATGCGTGTTGCACAATGTAAAATTGATAACAAAACAATTAAAGTAACATTAATTGCGCTACGAACAGAGCTTTGTAAGGTGCGACCTTTCGGGCTTAAACCCATTACCAAGTCAAAATAATTGATAATTGACTTGATAATGGGTTTAAGGTAACTCTGCTTTCCGCTCCAGTGACCAGCGAGTTGCCGTTTTGCAAAACCACTGTACTCAGAAAACAGTTAATTTCTCCAATACTATTCGGTCGATCGAAAATCGGCAAAAAGGTTGTCGTTCTACATAGTCTTGGCAATCGAAAGATATGGAAATCGCAATGTTTCCTTGTAGGCTGGCTTTGTAAATTATTTTTCAATCCTTTTTCTTGATTTCAGAAAATTGGATTTTTCTCCAAAACTACTCGAAAAGTTTCGGTTTTCTTTCGCTATATCTTTAGCTAGATTGTTGATCTACAGCGTTACAAAGTCTGATTGAAAAAGCTAGGCTAGATTTGTCGCAATCGAATTTCATATCTCTGTTTACTTTTCGACAGCGAAGGGTAGAAACCTTGGTCAACTGATTAGGACATGAGAAAGGGTTGAACCCTTTTGTAAAAAGTTTAGTTTCAGATCTCTGTTCATTGTAGACTCTTAAAGAAATTGATATTTTGTTAATGCTCATGAAAGTCTCAAAGGACATGAAACGGCAGGCTGTAAGAAATGGTAGCATTCAAGAAATGATACTTTCACAAGCGCTCCAATGATGTCTGTTGAGACTTGAATATAGCATTCCCAACAGATCACGTTCATTCTTTTGCCAATGGAAACATTTTCAGAGAGTTATCATAAGGCTGCATTCACCTTGCACAATCTTTTGAAAGCACTTAAACGCTCGTGCAGAAATCCGCCATACTAATCCCTTGCAGTGTTCAGATTGCAAAATATTAGTATGGGGATTTCTGCACGAGCGTTTACGAGCTTACAAAGGATTGTGCAATGTGGATGCAGCCAAAGGCCGAGTGTTTGAAAGCATGATTCGTAACATGCTAATCTGTTGACCAAGGTTTCTACCCTTCGCTGTCGAAATGTAAACAGAAATATAAAATTTGATTGCGACAAATCTAGCCTAGCTTTTTCAGTTAGACTTGGCAAAGTTGTAGATCAACAATCTAGCTAAGGATATATTGAAAGAAAACCAAAAATTTTTCGAGTAGTTTTGGAGAGAAATCCACTTTTCTCACATCAAAATAAAGTTTTGAAAAATAATTTACAAAGCCAGCCTTAAGGTAGAACACCCCTAATGATTCAAAATAATTTTTTCTAAGAAATGGTGGGTTTCTAGGTAAATAAAAGCGCTTGAAATGTTTCAATAATGTACATTTTCAAAAAATTAACCATTTTGATTAAGGTGGCGCATCTCTGTTAAGGTGGATTCAGTCACAAAAAGCAAATCTTTTGTCAAGTCTGCCAGGCCCATCATTTTTAGTATGAATCTCAAACCTTGGTGGATGGTGCAATGCACTAAACTTCATACCCTGAACTAAAAAAATTAACAAAATCCAATTTTTCCTTAATTTGATAGCCTTTTTTCAATATTTTCATTTTTGCGGACATATTTACAACATACATTTCACAGCTATGATGTTAGTCCCACAAAATTTCATTAGTTCAGGATCTGCCTGAAGATGAAACAAATAAGCATGCAAAAAATTCAGAAGAAAATAAAGTAAAATGGATCTTTGAGACTTGACAGAAAATAAAAAACATTGTTTTGAGATAACGCACTTTTAAAAATTTGAAACAATCTAATATAGTTCAATGCTGTATGGATGTTTACCATGAGCTTATAATTCCCCAGACTGGTAGGTTTCATTCCCTCTAGTAATGTCATCATAATTCTTTTGAGTCATTAGTCTGTTCATGTTCATACAGCTGATACATGTATTTAATGCATTGCGACCTCTTTCGATTTCCCTGAAAGCTAGGACCATCCTCTTGTATTTACTTTGAATGGTTTAGAGGACCTCTTTTCTCTCTGCTGGCTTGCTTTCCAGTATACACTGTTTTCCTTTTTACAGCAGCTACATATAATTGATGTTAATGAGCAAAAACCCTTTCTTTTGTCCAGACCTTCTAATATTTGAACTCTTCCAGCAATCTATGCAGCAACATCTTTGAAACAATTTCTTTAAGTACAGAAAAGTCAGTCAGCGGAAAATATTTGTCTGAACCTGATATGTGTTCAAATCTTGTTGAAGCCCCTCTTCTTTGCCATGTTCTAGTTTTTTGCACTTCGAGCTAAATCGTTATATACATTGTCATCATGTCCTGGAATCTGTTGGTGGCCTAAACCATCAGCATCACTGGCTTTGGCTGCCAGATTGGAAAGTGTTGATGATACTGCAGCACCATCTGATGGACGTCGTTCTCTGGACTTGAGGAAGTTTCATGTTCTAACAAACCAGTAGTAAACTTGTTTTCCATGAAATCCTCTCTCTTGACCTGACTTGGATCGCTCATTCTTATTCCCCAGCCATTTACTCAACAAGATTCTTCATTTTAAGATTTTCACCGAAAGCTTTCCAGAAATCGAAGAAAGCATGAAGTTAGGCCGCTTTTCCTGCCTCTTTTTGAGCTCTATAACCAGAAAGAGGCTGTAAAAGAGGGAACTGGCTGCAGGAACCTGGAGAAAGAGCTTTCCCAATCAGTAACTGATAAAAGTGTTTGTTTTTTTCCGTTGCTAAGCCGTTGCTAAGGGCAAATGTTTTAACTGCTTTTCATTAAATTGCCGTTTTTTCATAAAAAGGTCAGAAGAAAGATCCTTTTGAGATTGATTCTTGATTCTTAGATAAATTTGAAAGGTAATGGGAACAAAACATTTTTTCGATTTTTTGATGATGAATTAGGGGTGTTCTACCTTAACGAAAACATTGTGGTTTGCATATCTTTTGATTGCCAAGACTATGTAGAACAATGTCCTTTTTACCGATTTTCGATCGACCGAATAGTATTGGAGAAATTAACTGTTTTCTGAGGAGAGTGGTCTTGCAAAACAGCAACTCGCTGCTCACTGGAGCGGAAAGCAGAGTTACCTTAAGCCCGAAACGTCGTACATTACAAAGCTCTGTTTGTTAGTATTTTTGCACTTTCAACAAAGCGACTTCATATATCCTACTTGTACCAAGTGTCCCGAAAAGAACGCTAGGGGGGACTCATGGAGCCAAGCCACATTTTAAAGATGACATTCATCTTCCGCTTAAAAATTGACAAACTGCAAAGAAGGAAATTTCAATCGTAAAAGAATCTCTCGTCAAGCTTGGTGGACCACTACCTGGTATATGGCATACGAAAAATCAATGCCTGGCGGCAAAAAAATAAGAAACCAAAAGTTGTCGAGACCAGAAATCTAAAGAAGTATGAAAGGACTCTTTTTCGTAATGACTTACAACAGGTAGATTGGGAAACAATTTTTAATTCATGCAATAAAAACTGTAATGAGATGACCACCACATTTCAGGAGATCTTCCAGTCGATCTTAGACATGCATGCACCAATAAAAAAGAAGAGGCTGCGTTCCCAAACAGCACCCTGGATGACACCTTTAATTAGAGAACTAATGATAAAAAGGGATGCTGCCAAAAAAGATGCTGAAAGATCTCCTGCAATGTGGAATTCGTATAAAAAGCTTCGCAACCAAGTGACAAAAAGTATCCGTGAAGCAATAACATCACACTATCAGGGGTTAATAAAAGAGAATAAAGACAACCCAAAACGGATGTGGAAAGCTATCAACAAGGTGCTTGATAAGGACTCTGGCTCTACAGAGATTTCGAGCCTTGATGTGCAGGATAAAGTCCTAACGAGGAAACGCGACATTGCCCAAGCACTCAATCATCACTTTGTCACTGTAGGCCCCAAACTTTCGAGCAAAATTGAGTCGAGGCAGGATGATGACCCTGTTGGTCACTTTAAAAGCCAAACAAATGATATAGTTTTCACACCAGTTGATAGTGCCACTGTCCTGAAGGCCATTAAAAGCCTCAAAAATGGAAAATCACCCGGACCTGACAAAGTTTCTACAATGCTTGTCAAAGATGCAGCGGAACTTATTTGTAAACCTTTGGTGATGATCTACAATTCCTCCATGGAATCTGGAGTTTTCCCAGATTTTTGGAAATTAGCAAGGGTGACCCCAATTTTCAAATCTGGCAACAAAAGCGACGCAAATAATTATAGACCCATCTCAATCATTTCCGTTTTTGCAAGGATATTCGAAAAAATTGTACACGATCAGCTATATAATTTCCTATCAACAAACAACATCTTGACACCGAGTCAATCAGCTTTTCGTAAACTGCATTCAACGATTACATCCTTAATAAATTGCACTGATAACTGGTACAGAAACATCGACAAAAAGCAATTGAATTTGTCCTTGTTTCTTGATCTGAAGAAAGCCTTCGATACTGTAGATCACCAAATAATGGTTAAGAAATTGAACGCCATTGGTGTTAGAGGTATTGCAGGGGACTGGTTTGCCTCCTACTTGAGTAATAGGAAACAGTACTGCTCTTTAGGGGATCAAAAGTCCAGTGAAAGCTTCGTTACATGTGGCATCCCACAAGGATCTTGTCTGGGCCCGCTCTTATTCATCATCTACTTAAATGATTTTGAAGATTGTCTTGTGCACTCTAAAGCGGGTATGTACGCAGATGATACACACGTGACTCTAACATCAGATAGCTTGGCAGAACTGTTTGAAAGCGCTCGGGAGGAAATGATGAATATTTCGGAATGGATGAGAATTAACAAACTAAGCATTAATCCACAAAAAACCGAATACATGATAATTGGGCACCCACGAAGAACGAATAAGATATTATCCCATGAGCCACTTATGTTGAATGGCGCAGAAATTAAGCATGTCAAGGAGACAAAGTCGTTGGGTATAATTGTTGATGAGGGATTGAATTGGAATGAACAGTACAAGAAAGTTAAAGGGAAAGTCTCTGGTGGGCTATGGTCTCTGAAAAAGTTGATGAAAATTGTTCCACAATCCCAATTGGTTAATATCTACCATGCTCTTGTGGAGAGTCACTTGCGATATGCAAATGTTGTATGGGGGTCTCTCTCCAACACAAAATTAGAAGCCCTTCAACGTCTTCAAAATAGAGCTCATTCCATTATAGAAAGGGCAAAAATCAAAGATCAGTGGTCTGGAGACTGGTTAACTGTAGAACAACTAATAAACTTTGACAGATCGGTTATGACCTATAAGATGATGAATAAGATCTGCCCTGAAAGCCTTTGGGATACTTACAAAACAAGAAATATGTACTCAAGTTATAGAACAAGGAACTGCACGGACATTCAACTTCCGAGATACAATCTTGAGTACTCAAAGAAAAGCTTTCACTATTCGGGTCTAAAAGCTTGGAACGAAATCCCCAATACCATCAGGGAACTCTCTACCTTACAACAATTCAAAAAACATCTCAAGATACATTTGAGGAGCTGAATTAAACTCAAACACGACTCCCTGGAAGATCAGCCCCATCCATTGAATTTTTATATATCTATTTTTTATGCTTATGTATTTTAAGGTTTTTGCTGAAGGGATTCCTCGTGTATAAATAATGTATATAATAATAATAATAATAATAATTAATGGATCAAAAACGAAGGTCCAAAACCCTGATATCGCAATTGATATTAAAGTGAGTGTGCAATGGTAAATAGGCTTCTCTATAAATAGAACAAGGAAAATGCGCAGACACAGCATTGTTTCTTTAGCTATCGATGATTAACAACACATGTGGGCCATCAATTTCAATGGGTTATTTTTAAATTTTCTGCTCTTTGCAAATGCAGGCTTATAGCCTTGCGCAAACCCTTTAATCCTTTTATCATAAAATTGTTTATTAACCTAATTAGTCGATGGAGAGTCCAACTGCCCTCGTAAATATTGGAAAGAATGTGATGTCATCAGTCTGTATGTTGAATCAATCGATGACCTATTGCATCAATTGGAAATAAACTTTAAACTGGTCTTCGATAATCAACTTGAGGATAGATGCCTTGTTTGTTGATATTGGAGCATTGAGAGTAGACATTTTATCTTGAAAACCAAGATATCCCTCCATCTCCAAACCAGAGCGTTTGGGTTTTGGCCGACGTCGTTGAGGCGCCAGTTGTGGAATCCACTGAATGATAGCGAAGTATACGCAAGAAGCTTCGTGGTTCGGAAAAATTCTGCATCGAAATCCAAATGGAATTTGACAATCAAATTCATGAATTTTCTCCCAAAGAGACATGTCTGTTCATTCTACAGAGGCTTTGAATTACGTCTGCCGAAGGAAAGTTATTCATTAGTGAAATGATTACCATTGATGCAAAAAGATCTTCCTTTTTTGAATAAACTGCTTTTGGTATAATTGGGATTATTACGATAAAACCATTGCATATACCCAAAGGATGAAAAATCCACAAGGAAGAGATCCTTGAAACAGCACACTCTTGCTTAAATTGAATCTTTCTTGTCAATTCATTTTGAATGAATAAAGATATTCCTTGGTGCCTATATTCATTGACGTGTTGGTTGGTTTTCAGTTTTAAAATTTTTATTCAAATGTTTACCTAAGCACACGGGTCCTTGTTCAAGATTCTACGCTATAGTCATCGTTGAGGTGATTCCCCAAAACAGTATGGTGGCAGGGCAGTTAAGGCCAAATCCTAAAAGCTCTGGTTTAGAGGTGGAGGCAAATCTTCACTTTCAAGATAATAATGTCTACTCTCGATGCCCCAATAACAACAAACAAGGTATCTATGTTCAAGTCAACTAGAGAGGAATAGTTTAAAGATTATTTCCGATTGATTGGAGTTAAGTTCTTAGCGATAGCCCTGCTCAAATCTGTTACCTTTTTTTTGGACCTCCGGTATAACATTATATAACATTCCATGTATAACAGTACAGATGTATTCTAAATATATAACATGTAAAAGTTCTTATCAAAACAATTAAGCCATGTCAATGAGGGCATATGGCGCGAAAGCTCTTCCAGAGTTATTTTGATATGTCCTCTTCAGCAATATTGTTATTAGATGCTTCATAAAAACAAATTATGCCAAAAGCCTTACTCTGTAATATGATTCGCATCCCTTATAGTATTTTATATCGTAGTTTTAGCTGAGAATATACATGAAATTGAAATTGAGGAAGAAACGTTATCATTTTGTAAGTTTGTTCCTCGACATTTTGTCTGGCTTAGCTTCATACATTTTGTCTCCTAGAATCCTAAAAGCAGAAGTCACCGCAGCTATTGCACATACGAAGAGGAACAAGGCAGCGGGTCCAGATGGAATAGTAGTTGAAATGATTGAAGCACTTGAAGACTTTGGAATCGACACAATGACGGAAATTATAAATGAAATTTATGACAGTGGTACGATTCCAGAAGATCTAAGCAAATCCATTTTCATAGCTTTACCAAAGAAACCCAATGCAACAGAATGTGAGCTTCATAGAACGACAAGCCTCATGAGCCACGTCATCAAAATGATTTTGAGGATAATCATGTGGAGAGCAAGGAAGAATATTAAACCTGAAATAGGAAAAGAGCAGTGTGGATTTATGAAAGATACGGGAACAAGGAATGCAATTTTTACGTTAAGAATGATATGTGAAAGATCCATTGAGATGCAAAAAGATATTTATTTATGTTTCATCGATTACACCAAAGCTTTTGACAAAGTGAAACACGTGCAACTATTAGATATGCTCCAAGATTTAGACATAGATGGGAAAGACATACGACTACTAAGAAATTTGTATTGGGAACAAACAGCAGGTATAAGGATTGAAGATAAAATTAGCACCTACAAGCAAATAAAGAGAGGAGTGCGCCAAGGATGTGTGTTGTCGCCTGACCTTTTTAACTTATACAGTGAACAAATATTAAGAGAGATAAAAGATTTGAAGGGTCTAGTGATAGGAGGCTATAACATGAACAATTTAAGATATGCGGATGATACAGTGTTGATAAGTGACTCAAGAGATCAGTTGCAGGAGATTTTGGATAAGGTAGTAGAAGAGAGTGCAAAAAGGGGATTATCAATTAATTGCAAAAAGACTGAATGTATGGTGGTAAGCAAAAAATTGGATGTACCAGACTGTCAATTAACAGTTGGAGAAAGAGAGATAAAACAGGTTGAAAAGTTCAGTTACCTAGGGAGTTTAATTACATCAGATGGAAGAAGTGACAGTGAAATAAAGAAGAGGATCGGAATGTCAAAAGCTATTTTCGAGAAAATGGGGAAGATACTCAAAAATAGAAAATTATCAATGAAAACAAAATTAAGAGTATTAGATTGCTACATATTTTCTACCCTCACTTACGGCAGTGAATGCTGGACTATATCACAGACTATGGAAAAGAGATTACAATCAGTTGAAATGTGGTTTTACAGAAGAATGCTTCGAATATCTTGGACAGATCATATGTCAAATGAGGAAGTACTGGCTAAGGCAGGAACAAGAAGGAAACTTGTCGTAACGATCAGGAAGAGGCAACTGCAATTTTTAGGGCATGTTTTAAGAAAAGAAGAACTGGAAGATGTAGCAATAACTGGAAAAATTGAAGGAAAAAGAGCCAGAGGAAGACAGAGGCTCACTTTCATCTCAAGTCTCAGCCATTGGATGAAGATCAATGAAAAGGATATAATTAGAACTGCAAAAGACAGAGACTTATGGAGAACCATGGCCGCCAACGTTCTGGAAGAACAAGGCACTTAGAGAGAGAGAGAGAGCTTCATACAAAACGTCTGACACAGATTGATGAAGAAGGAGAAGACAAACGAAAGTGTTGTTTGAAGTACTAAGAGATTTCTATTCTCATGGTACATGGGTGTTTAAATAGGAATAATGAATTACCTTATTTAAAAGGTAAGGATCACATTCACTTTATACAGCATCCTAATGAATATGCCAGAAATTTCTTGTGACACAGTAAAAATTTCCTGCAAGCCATTTCAATTGGAATTTCCGGCGGTGCCCAATGTTTTCAAGCTTGGTTACACGTCTAAAGTTTCAATCAAAAGTTACAATGAATTGCTTCATCTTCAAAATCTCCTAAATCTTTTGTGCAAAATTGGATTCGTATAAGTAAGATGATTACAATAACATCCACAATGAATTCCTAAAGAGAGCCGGTAATGTTAGCTCCAAAAATATGTTTGCCACGTCCATATATCCCTTTTATTTTATTATGTAAGGCAAATAAGATTATTATAGCGCAAGACCTTGTAGTTTCGTTACTAATGAGAAACTAGGAGTGTTGATGTTCAGTTTAATGAAAATAATTTCTAACCCAAAATCTCATTTTACTTAATGCACAATTGCCTATCTGTTCATTCTTAGGTGGAAGGAAATGCAGCGTAATGATTGTAAAAGGGAAGGTACATAAGGTCAAGAAAATTGCTATGGGGATGGATCTAAAGCCTGCAACTTCCCTCTTTTTACGATTGGGAATCAAAGTAAATACCAGGCACTTAGTGGGCCTAAGGAACCTCTTTGAATAAAAAAATCATTTACCTTACACCAATAACATTTAATTCAAGTGTCTTGGCCAATTCAAGCAACTTCTTTCTCTCGGTCTCTCTAGCACCAAACTTCTCTCCAAACTTTAAAGTGAACGGAAATATATTATGAACGAGCAATTCTTTAAAATGTATGAGCATAGACGTATCATCCAAAATGTCTTGGTGGTTTTCAAAAGACAAAGTGAGACAACTAATAAACCTAGGCATAGAAAAATAAGTTACTGGAGGCAACAGAGGTAAAAATTGAAGATCCAAAATCACTTTCTTCGCACTTGTCTGTTTGGTTCGTGCGAAGATTAATCTATATAAATATATCTATAAATATAAATATCTATCTATAAATATAAATATTAATCTCTATATATATAAAGATTAACCTTTTGAATATTTATTCTAACTTTATTCCAAACAAAGTAAAAACAATTAGGCCTCGTCAAGCACCCTGGATAACGCAAGCTATCAAAAACTTTCTTAGGAAAAAGAATCGTGCTTATAAAAGTTTCGTGAGGAATGGTAGGCCAGACAACAAGCTTGAAAGCATACAAAATATGATATCTGAAGGAGTGAGACTGATTGAAGAAGCCAAACGGAATTATTTCCTTAAGGCAGGCAAAACTTTGGCAAATCCTGGGACCAGTAGCAAAACTTATTGGACTTTAATCAATACTGTTCTAAACAAAGTAAAGATTCCCACGATACCACCTCTGCTTGAAAACGGGCTGTTTGTAACAGATTTTGCCGAAAAGGCTCAGATCTTTAATGACTATTTTATACTTCAGTGCACGACCATTGATACCGGTAGTGAAATCCCACAAGATACTCCAATAACTACAACTCTGATAAGTGATTTTGTCATCTCTGAGGAAAAGATTCTTAATATCATTAGATCGCTTAATCCTAATAAAGCACATGGTTGGGATGAAATATCTGTGAGGATGATAAAGTTAAGCGATGTTGCTTTGGTTCTCCCACTTAAAACAATTTTCACAAATTGTATGAGGCGTGGTTTATTTCCCGAAATATGGAAATATGCAAATGTAGTTCCAGTCCATAAGAAAAATGAGAAAAATCTGAAAGGGAATTACCGTCCTATTTCTCTTTTACCAATTTTTGGGAAAATATTTGAAAAACTCATATACGACTCACTATACTCTCATCTTGTATCACATGAACTGCTTAACCCAAATCAATCAGGTTTTCGTCCAGGAGACTCAACCGTCAATCAGTTACTCTCAATAACACATACCATATTTAAAGCTTTTGACTGTAATCCTCCTCTCGATGTTCGTACTGTGTATCTAGACATTTCTAAAGCATTTGATAGGGTATGGCACGATGGTCTTATCTATAAATTAAAACGATGTGGTGTCTCAGGACAACTCCTTCTTCTAATCCAAAGTTTTCTTAAGGATCGAAAGCAGAGGACTGTACTGAATGGCCAAAGTTCTAATTGGGGAGATATTTCAGCAGGGGTGCCACAGGGCTCTATTCTGGGACCTCTGTTTTTCCTAGTGTACATAAATGATCTAGCCGTCGGCTTAAAATGCAATGTTAAGTTATTTGCTGATGATACATCATTGTTCACAGTGGTTGAAGATTCTCATACAGCAGCCAACGATATGAACCATGACTTGGATTCGATAAGTCAGTGGGCTCACACCTGGAGAATGTCTTTTAATCCTGACCCACAAAAACAAGCTGTTGAGTTAACTTTTTCAAGGAAGAAAATTGAAGTTGATCATCCAGTGATCCGTTTCAATGACATGCCTGTGAAGAAAGTAGATGAGCATAAACATTTAGGAATTACCTTGGACTCAAAACTATCTTTTTCAGCTCACATAAAATCAGCTATTTCAAAAACTAGAAAAGGCATTGGTTTGCTGAAATATCTCTCCAAGTATCTGCCCAGGCATACTCTAAACGAATTATATAAGCTCTATGTTCGACCCCACTTGGACTATGGTGATGTTATTTATCATATCCCTGCTAAAGTATGTGAATTCAGTCAAAACATCATTTTACCAAATCTGATGGAAAAGCTAGAGGCTGTTCAGTATTCTGCTGCTTTGGCAGTAACAGGAACATGGAGAGGAACGTCTCGCGACAAGCTGTACACAGAGCTTGGATGGGAGTCATTAAGTTCCAGAAGATGGAGTAGGCGCCTTACCTTGTTCTACAAGTTTGTAAATGATCTTAGTCCTGAGTATACAGTAGATCCGATTCCCCCTCTTCATCAGTCGCAGTACCGTCTTCGTGATCAGGATGTCATTGGGCGATTAAGGGCAAGGACAGACAAATTCAAATCTAGCTTCTATCCAAATTGTTTGTCCGAATGGAATAAGCTTGAGCCTGAATTGAGACTTGCACCTTCTGTCGCTGTTTTTAAGAAAAAGCTTTTATCGATAATCCGCCCCCCTGCAAAATCTGTGTTTGGAATTTACGACCCAAAAGGATTATCCTATTTTACCCAACTCAGGGTTGGTCTCAGCAAATTGAATTTCCACAAATTCAAGCATAATTTTAGGGATACAATAAATCCAATGTGCCCAACAAGCGATGGCATTGAGGATACGGAGCACTTTCTGTTGCTCTGCCCTTCTTTTGATGCTCAACGTCGAGATCTTTTCGCTGGAATTGTTGAATTAATACGACCATTTAGGCAAATTACCGATCTTTCAAATGATTCTTTGACACAGCTTTTATTATACGGTGATCAAGACCTTTCTAATGATATGAACAGAAACATACTCGAACTGACTTTGCGCTTCATCCACGAAACTGGTCGGTTTGAATAAAATCATTTGCAACGTCCGTACCAAGCAGCCACCAAGTCCTTTAAAGTAAATGTTCTTTTTCTTTGTAATTCTGTTTCACATTAGATGTCAGGTAGTCTTACCATTTTCAACATCACGAACAACTCATGCTCGTGACCACATTTTATTTCTTTGAAACCCTGACCAGACATCTAATGTCAGACGGAATCTAGCACATTATTCATTAGTTCTTAAATCGTAGTGTAGTTGTTTGTTAGTTTAATGTTACGTGTCTTCTTTTTGACCACGGGGTAGTCATTATCTTTTCGCTCCCCATGGTATCGTCCCTGTAGTGTAGTACAGTAATTAGAATTTGTAAGGTAGAAAGTAATATTGTTATTGTAATAATATATAATCAATAGAAAAAAAAAAAAAAGATTAATCTAACCATGCAATAAGGTTGATTTAACTGCAGAAGAAAGGAAGAAGGTCCTGAACAACATGCTTATTACACCAGTGTGATGACTGGCCAAGGTATTAGAAAGATGGAGATGGTAAAAAAATACTCTTCTGTAGAAGATGCGAGTGTCTCAGAATGCAATACATGACGATTTCAAAACAATGAGGTTGAAGAATTATCTTGCCTCTTGCCCTGTTCAGAATCTAGATAGAATTGCTGCCATAGTCGTTACTACAATCACTAGTTCTCGTAAAACGAGTACCAATCGAAGAGCCATTTTCTTGATTCAAAAACAGCCTTAAACAATAAACTCGTGGTTATGAATCTGCAAACGCAGTATTACGCAGCTGATACCGAGAACCTACGGAAAGAAAACCCTTAATTCTTGAAAAAGAAACCACATATCAACCTGTAACCTAATCTCTTTTGCAGAAATTAACAATTTCTTCAGGTTACAAACTATTTTTTGCTTCTCTTACAGGAATTAACGGTTTCTTTTCCTTAGTTTTTCACTATCTATTGTTTTATGTTGCGTTCGTAGGTTTATAACTGACTGCGTTGTAGCTGTTTTGAAATTTTGTACCACCAATCACGTGTTTCCCTGACTTCCTTTTCGCTTGTCAACGATCATTGCTGTGGATACCTTTCCATTTAAGGGAAAAACTCTTCCTCATCTGTCAAAAAGTCCTTGGGTGAATCCTAGCAAAATTCAGATTGTCAAGTTGTCAGGTAAGTACATAAGCAGCATCACTTTATTGAATTGCAGATCTAGCATCCATTTGGACTTTGTGTAGCATGCGCTGAGACTTAAATAAAAAGTAAACTATCGGCATTCGTAAATGGAGGGAATTAGATTTGTAGACTAGCAATAACGTTAGTTAGTGAGTGCAGCGTTTTGGGAAATGCGAACAAACTGCACCATCATATAAAATGGAATAACAGAAATAGGCCTTTCTCATTCTGCTGATATTACGAGATGCCTTTGCCCCCCTCCCCTGTGTACGCAACCAGTTCAGTCTGTTTTTGCCACTCTTCCTGCCCACTGTCTGAAGACCATGACGAAGTCACACAAACACGCATTCATTCGAGGTGGCTTAGACAATTAAGGTGTCTTTGACAACAGCGCCTCGTCCGCCTCTGATGTTTTTATTATTTTGTGATAGAAATAAGTTATTTGGAGCAAATCAAATAGCAGTATTGTGATGTTTTCACAAACCGACAGAAAGAGAGACTCGGAGAGACTTCACAGCTTGCTGATTCTTTTGAAATATTATGCACGTGACACTGCAACAAATGCTTTTTAACTGAAAGAATTGCTTTGACTTTGCTAGGCAACCCTAATCGAATACTATAATGTCCACAGAACAACATTCAGATTCAGCTCCAGAACAAGACTCTGATTCAGAAGTCAAATCTATGGGGGTATATGTATGACAAAATTCATAACATGCAAACTGATTGATCCATCACTCCAAAACACCATTCTATCATTTCAATTCACATGGTTGTTGCTTGAAATCTTTGACTCATCGTCCAGTAATACATCGATTCGTGATGTTGAATTCATGACACTTCAAGTCATTTCATATCATTCATCAATTCGTCATCATCAACTCGTCATCATCTTTCGTGTATGCATCGTGTATGCATCGTGTATGCATCGTGTATGAATCGTGTATGCATCGTGTATGCATCGTGTATGCATCGTTCACTCATTGTCTAGTAATACATCGATTCGTCACTCTTCAAGTCGATTCATATCATCCATCATGGCCGTCCCATTCACAGACTTGCGTTCACTACGAAACCTTCGATTTGGCCTATTCAGCACGCACTGTAATGGCTTCGCTGGAAAATCTCTTTCACGTTAATTCGCTTCCTCGTTATATTATAGCTAGTATTTCGTTAAATCTTATCTCAGAAGAAAGAGCAAGCTTTATTCCATCGATTTGCTCTAATATTTGTTTTTTCTTGAGTTTTAAACGTATCAAAATCGAGCAACAAAAGTTATTGCGTTGAGCACAATGTGAAAAGTATGCAGCAGAATGGGATTTTGTTCAGGTTAACCCCGAGTTTCCTGCAACATTTTTGGAAACTGTTTTATCACAATTTTCTTCAAGAGACTTCATATTTTCAAATTATCAATGATAGCAATTAATTTCGCGTTTTATTTTTCGCTTTTTTTGCGATTTTCTTGAAAAATCCCAGGTTTTTTAAACAAAACATCAAATTTCACCTACTTGTCAAAAATATCTGATCAACTATCATGGTTAAATATGTAATTTGATTATTCAGCTATTTGTGAGTGAAATTTGTTTCAATTTTTGTGCTGCACGAAACTCGGGGTTTGCGATTTTGTGACGACATACTGTCAAGAACTGATTCCATGTCCAATACGCAAGATTGGCTTGATCGCGAATGTGAAATGCAAAACAAAACTATCCTTTACAGAGAGATATCCTAACTCAAACTGAATTTTATTATAAAATGCTCCACAGGGATAGTTGAACTTACAAAGAGGTAAGCAAAGAATGATTTTAAAGGCATGTTTCTTTCGAAATAAACACTTTCTGTGACAAACACCAAATTTTCGACGTTTTGCAACAATTATATCGGTTTTTCAAATGAACTGTTGGAATTTTATTCAGCTATCATTTATATTAACCGAAGGTAACTATTTTGACATCATATAAGCATCTTTTTCATTTCATAACATTTTTCTGAAAGACGGGGCACTGCAATTTGTGACGAGGGATAACAGCGAAAATTCTTCGATCGGTGCCGCGACTCCACAGCAAAAAAGTGCATTTTCGGGAATGAAGGAGTGCAAATAAAAACTAGTCTAACACGAAGAAAAATAAGATATTTCAAATATTTTTTGCATAGGTGTATGAGGAATATATTGCTCTACTTGAAATTGTACATTTTTGAAAAAAAATCGAAGACGGGGGTTTCTGTGGCATCAGCTTTCTCAAAGTTATCGTAAATTTTCGACACTTTCCAACAATTATATCACTTTTCAAATGATCTGTTGGAATTTTATTCAGCTATCATTTATATTAACCTAAGGTAACTCTTTTGACATCATATAAGCATCTTTTTCGTTTCATAACATTTTTCTGAAAGACGGGCAACGCAATTTGTGACGAGGGGTAACAGCGAAAATTGTTCGATCGGTGCCGCGACTCCACAGCAAAAAAGTGCATTTTCGGGAATGAAGGAGTGCAAATAAAAACTAGTCTAACACGAAGAAAAATAAGATATTTCAAATATTTTTTGCATAGGTGTATGAGGAATATATTGCTCTACTTGAAATTGTACATTTTTGAAAAAAAATCGAAGACGGGGGTTTCTGTGGCATCAGCTTTCTCAAAGTTATCGTAAATTTTCGACACTTTCCAACAATTATATCACTTTTCAAATGATCTGTTGGAATTTTATTCAGCTATCATTTATATTAACCTAAGGTAACTCTTTTGACATCATATAAGCATCTTTTTCGTTTCATAACATTTTTCTGAAAGACGGGCAACGCAATTTGTGACGAGGGGTAACAGCGAAAATTGTTCGATCGGTGCCGCGACTCCACAGCAAAACAGTGCATTTTCGGGAATGAAGGAGTGCAAATAAAAACTAGTCTAACACGAAGAAAAATAAGATATTTCAAATATTTTTTGCATAGGTGTATGAGGAATATATTGCTCTACTTGAAATTGTACATTTTTGAAAAAAAATCGAAGACGGGGGTTTCTGTGGCATCAGCTTTCTCAAAGTTATCGTAAATTTTCGACACTTTCCAACAATTATATCACTTTTCAAATGATCTGTTGGAATTTTATTCAGCTATCATTTATGTTAACCTAAGGTAACTCTTTTGACATCATATAAGCATCTTTTTCGTTTTATAACTTTTTTCTGAAAGACGGGGCACTGCAATTTGTGACGAAGGGTGTTAACGAATCTTCGTGCCCTGTCCAGCAGCACATTGTCCTGATAAGAATAGTTGACTGCCCCATTCGGGGTTTTACTCAGTTACCATTAAACCGAGCTTGGATACGTTGTGCGTGATACAATGTATTTTATGTGTGATGATTTCTCTATAAAACAACACATGGTAAATTTCGCTGAACGCCAGGTAGATGCCACATACTTCGTTGAGTTCCTTAGAGAAAAAGTCGCAAGGGAAGAAATTTGCTAAGGATGGAAAAAGCTACTTCAAATTGTGATGAATCTCATCGTGTTCAAGAATTGCTTCGAGGTCGATGGCAAAGTTAAACTTGATTGTGCGGTAGCTAGGACATCGATCTTTACAGACTAGGTCTCCGGTATTCAAGTGATGTCGGCTCCTTTGTACAGGTTCCTTCGCTTGTTTTTGCTGGGCTTCGCAACATAGGAGAATTTTGTTTTAATCCATTCAGCGGATTTGTTATGGTGCGGTTCGGCCAATCAGATCGCTAGAAATGACAATGGATTATGCAGGCGTCAGCGTTATTTTACAAAAGTAAACAAACAAAGCTGTGGGAAGATGCCAAAAACCACGACCCTTTCAAAGTGTGTTATGCAGTCGTTTTTTGGCCAATTTCATCAGCTTAAAAACTTTTTCGTATAGAACAGGAGTTTCTCTCAAATGTTACCGCGTAGATTTTCAATATCTGCATTGGTTCGTCGTCAATCAAAGCTTCGAGGCGGGGCTTTCCCTGTATATCAGCGTACGTATTATGACACTCAAGTTGCATGAACAGACGAGGAAACGGCACCAAAAAGAAGACTGAAAATATATAGGAACACTTCGGATGCAATACCTATTTGGTTAAAGCCGATGTTGTCTTTCAGGAAAGCCACCTGAATGCACATGCTACTGATGTTATCGTCAGCGCTGTTATGGTTTGGTTTGCTTCATCCGTTCAAGATGAAAATCGCCATTTTATCGTCGATAGCTAGGCCTTGCCTTCCTTGGTTTTCGTAGTTTTTTTCTTCCTTGATAAAAATTTGTTTCTACAACACAGTTTTCAACGAAATGGAAACTAATATTTAAAGCTCAAGGTTATCTCAACTGTTAGATTCTAGATCATAGATCGTTATTGAACTGAGATTACAGTTTGCTACATCAGAAATAATGCGATGGAAAAGGAATGAAGGGAATAAAACAACTTCAAGGCACAAAAGATTACAGCGAAGTGTAGATCTATTCTCTACTCGCAGTTATCTCTAGAAAATCAAATGTATCCAGGAATTACTTGACTAGGCGTTGAGAACTCTGCCTGACCTCTGGTTGACCTCATAGTCTTATCAGATTGGCCTTAGTCAGAAAACCGAAAGTTAAAGTAATTCTGAAATAAGAAATAACTTACCCAGCTTTCATTCACTGAGACCAAGCAATACTGAATAAACAAAAGTCCACTTGCCTAATCTTGAACAAAGCAAATTCTCAGTGATAAAATGAAACTGTTTTCACAAGCCAAGTTTGACCAACACAGAAAACACAGCCTTGTCCGTGCTCTCACAATAAGTTGACGAATGTGAAATGTACATCGATCCCGAATCAAGGAAGAAATGGCGCGAAAGCAATCTTGTCTCCAGTCTCCAAAAATATTTCCATTTTATGAAAAATACAAATTTACTTGATAACAGTAAAAAATTCTGGCTTTATAAGAAACCAAACTCTCAGATTCTCAGATTACACAAAAACTAAGAACTCGAATGCTCGAACACCATCTACGGAACAGCTTTTATAGGGGGCAGACTTCAACAATTGAATTGGTTCAATGCTCACCAAGTTCTCAAAAAATCAGTCCCATTTCAAAAAGTTACTCATTTCGGAATCCTTTACAGGGACGTAGGAAGTATCTCAAACTTAGGAGGCACGACACGTTGGGGGCACTTTTTTCCTTAAGAAAAGGGGGCATTTTCTAAAAATAAAAAGGGCACTTCTTTGTTTATCGCAAAATTTGGGGAGCACGTGCACCCAGTGGCGCCCGGTTCCTACGTCTATGATCTTATGCCTGAAACATATATTTCCGTGACCGGTAGGTATACGTATTTTGTATAAGAAACTGCTTATGACAAGGAACTCAACTTTCAGATCGCCAAAAAAATTAAGAAACTCCGGTAGAGACAAAATGAAAATTAAGAAACTATCTATTTTCGACGGGGGGGAATCCTTGACATATTTTTGCGTTATTTCGGTTGTTTCCTGTATCACATTACGGCACTTGAGCGACAACCTAAACATTAGAGAAGCTTAAAAAGCATTGTTTGAACTTTTCACGAGGGCAGAGGTAGTAAACATGAAAATTGTTATGGCAACTCTTGAGTACTCAAAATCTGATAGTTTTAAGAAATTTACTGGCCCAAATTCTTTGTTTCTTTAAAAACTACCTGTACAGTGCTAAATTTTGGAACTGTATATGAGTTTCTTCATATAAAGAATTAATGAATTCTGGAATTCTCATATCATAATGCGAAGTTTGGAGATGTCAGGAGCTTATCTTTTGTTGTTAGAAAAGTTTCCAACTTACTTCAGTAAAGTCGTACCAAAACATCGACAATCAAATACATTTACTCGTCAGTTTCTTAGCTTTGAACTGAAAATGACTGCCCTAACACGCTAGAATGAAGTTTGTTATGGAAACATCTTCTATTTTTGGAGACTGGAGACAAGATTGCTTTCGCGCCACTTCTTCCTTGATTCGGGATCGATGTACATTTCACATTCGTCAACTTATTGTGAGAGCACGGTCAAGGCTGTGTTTTCTGTGTTAGTCAAACTTGGCTTGTGAAAACAGTTTCATTTTATCGCTAAGAATTTGCTCTGTTCAGGATTAGGCAAGTGGACTTTCGTTTATTAAGTATTGCTTGGTCTCAGTGAATGAAAGCTGGGTAAGTTATTACTTATTTCAGAATTACTTTAACTTTCGGTTTTCTGACTAAGGCCAATCTGATAAGACTATGAGGTCAACCAGAGGTCAGGCAGAGTTCTCAACGCCTAGTCAAGTAATTCCTGGATACATTTGATTTTCTAGAGATAACTGCGAATAGAGAATAGATCTACACTTCGCTGTAATCTTTTGTGCCTTGAAGTTGTTTTATTCCCTTCATTCCTTTTCCATCGCATTATTTCTGATGTAGCAAACTGTAATCTCAGTTCAATAACGATCTATGATCTAGAATCTAACAGTTGAGATAACCTTGAGCTTTAAGTATTAGTTTCCATTTCGTTGAAAACTGTGTTGTAGAAACAAATTTTTATCAAGGAAGAAAAAAACTACGAAAACCAAGGAAGGCAAGGCCTAGCCATCGACGATAAAATGGCGATTTTCACCTTGAACGGATGAAGCAAACCAAACCATAACAGCGATGACGATAATATCAGTAGCATGATATCAATATCAGTAGATGGCTTTCCTGAAAGACAACATCGGCTTTAACCGAATAGGTATTGCATCCGAAGTGTTCCTATATATTTTCAGTCTTCTTTTTCATGCTGTCTCCTCGTCTGTTCATGCAATTTGAGTGTCATAATACGTACGCTGATATACAGGGAAAGCCCCGCCTCGAAGCTTTGATTTACGACGAACCAATGCAGATATTGAAAATCTACGCGGTAACATTTAAGAGAAACTCCTGTTCTTTACGAAAAAGTTTTTAAGCTGATGAAATTGGCCAAAAAACGACTGCATCGCACACTTCGAAAGGGTCGTGGTTTTTGGCATCTTCCCACAGCTTTGTTTGTTTACTTTTGTGAAATAACGCTGACGCCTGCATATTCCATTGTCATTCCTAGCGATCTGATTGGCCGAACCGCACCATAACAAATCCGCTGATTGGATAAAAACAAAATTCTCCTATGTTGGGCTTCGCCCTTCAGTTAGCATTAACCCTCACAAGTAGAATGATGGTCACGCATCGCACCTGTCGCACTGTAGCCCTTTAACGTAGACGTCATGTCGCACTGCAGCCCTTGAACAAGACGCCATGTTGTTCCACATCTTTAATTTTTTGCGATCGTTTTCTCCGTGCTGCTTAGTCTTGCAAGTTCTTTGTTCTTCTTTTTTGAATCTCTTCATTCGTCATCGGCGCGTGTCTTGTCTAGCGGTTATGAATTTTGATTATGTCGGTGACATAGTCTTCAAAAATGGACTTCATTTCCTTTGCTAGATCTTTATGTCCACATAGCGTTTGTCGTCTTTGCGCGTAGGTAGTGCCATTGGTCCACAGTCCCCCCAGGAAATGACTCTTGTCCCCGGGGGGGGGGGGGTACTTCGCTTTGGGTAAGACGGGGATGTGCGCCAGTTTTGGGTAGTTTTTGGCCTGAAAATTCTGGGATTGGGGTATCCTTTTAATGGAAAATTTCTGTGATTGGGGTATACTTTCACTCGGAATTTTCTGGGATTGGGGGTTACTCAAAATTCTGTAATGGCTGTTGAATGAAAGTACAACTTGATAAATTTTCGAGCAACACGTGGTCAGTTTCAGGTGAACTGATTTCAAGTATTTTTGTGTTGAAAAACGTCCTCAGATCAGAACCTCGTTCCAATGGCCACTTGGAACCAAAATAATCTTTCCCAGCCCTCTATCCCTTATCCTTTTGACGTCGAATTGCTTTTGTTACTTCTTCGATTGGGTATCAATATCTGACATATATTCTGGGATTGGGTATCAATATCGGACCAAATTTCTGGGATTGGGTCGTAACAGAAATCCTTGCGGCGCACACCCCCGTATGAATTTATAGTGAAGTACCCCCCCCCCCCCGGGCTCTTGTCACACGGGTAATAGTACCCTTCCAGTGTTTCAGGTGCTAGGTCCCTTTGCGATCATCGGTTCTAGGTAGTTCACATAGCGTTCGTCGGCTTTGCACGTAGGTAGTGCCATTGGTCCACGGTCCCCCCAGGAAATGACTTTTGTCGCATGGGTAATAGTACCCTTCCAGTGTTTCAGTTCCAGTATCATGTCCAGTGTTCTCCTATTTTCACTACGCTGAAAATTCTGGCAACAAGGGTGAAAGACTAATCAAATATTGAATAGTGGTCAGTGTTTGCGGAAGAAAATTATCGTTGTTTTCTCATATTTGTCTTTGTATCTGATTAAATTGTTTGTTTAGCAATAAAATGAATATATTATAAGCAATAACTGGTCAAGGCGTCGTTCATTTTGCAATTTTTAGAGATGATAGCACTTTCAGATTTCATAATTCGATGTCGTTTCCCCGAACAAGTGAACTCTTTCTGTCCACTTATGCTCTTAAAGAATATCATTCCTTTATCATTCATCTTTGAATCTGGTATCACTAGAAAGAAAATTTTATGCCGATTCAGAATATGTATAGGTTTAACAAAATCGCTCAACGAAAACAAAAAATAATGCGCTATGTTGTGGGGTAGTGCAACATGAATTTTGGCTGATTTTCGTCAGAATCGAACGTTTTCGTCGCGCTTCTCTTTATTTATGCTCATAAGATTTTATTCCTTTATTATTCATCTTTGAATCTGGTATCACTAGAAAGAAAATTTTATGCCGATTCAGAATATGTATAGGTTTAACAAAATCACTCAACGAAAACAAAAAATAATGCGTTATGTTGTGGGGTAGTGCAACATGAATTTTGGCTGATTTTCGTCAGAATCGAAAGTTTTCGTCGCGTTTCTCTTTATTTATGCTCATAAAATTTTATTCCTTCATCATTCATCTTTGAATCTGGTATCACTAGAAAGAATATTTTATGCCGATTCAGAATATGTATAGGTTTAACAAAATCGCTCAACGAAAACAAAAAATAATGCGTTATGTTGTGGGGTAGTGCAACATGAATTTTGGCTGATTTTCGTCAGAATCGAAAGTTTTCGTCGCCTTTCCCTTTATTTATGCTCATAAGATTTTATTCCTTTATTATTCATCTTTGAATCTGGTATCACTAGAAAGAATATTCTATGCCGATTCAGAATATGTATAGGTTTAACGAAATCGCTCAACGAAAACAAAAAATAATGCGCTATGTTGTGGGGTAGTGTAAAATGAATTTTGGCTGATTTTCGTCAGAATCGAAAGTTTTCGTCGCCTTTCCCTTTATTTATGCTCATACAATTACTCATCATTCATCTTTGAATCTGGTATCATTAGAAAGAACATTTTATGCCGATTCAGAATTTGTATAGGTGTCTTGCAATGATTAGTATATTTTATAAATAAAAAGGGTTTTGGGCATTGGACTGAAAAATCGAAGAAACCAATACAAAGCAGAGCGTAGTGAACGGTGTGACAGCCGTGATCAATTCATCATGTTACCATCCTTCACATCAATACATCAAATCATCATCATCGACTCGTCATCATCCATCGTGCATGCATCGTGTATGAATCGTGTATGCATCGTGTATGTATCATGTATTAATCGTTGACTCGTCGTCTAGAAATACATCGATTCGTCACTCTTCAAGTCGTTTCATATCATCCATCCTTCATATCAATATATCAAATCATCACCATCGACTCGTCATCATCCATCGTGTATGCATCGTGTATGCATCGTGTATGAATCGTGTATGCATCGTGCATGCATCGTGTTTGAATCGTGTATGCATCAACTAAGTCGTTGTTCTGCTTTTTGTAATAGTGCCCTGAGCCGGAATCCCCTCCAAATTTTTTTCAGGAGGTGACTTTACGCAACTTTCAGTCCTGGCCCGGCCTCGTAGTTACAACACACTTGCACATCCCTGTCTTCTTTTTCTTGGCTCAGAGATGAAAATTTTTCGATCAACTTTGCTCTTTTTTCAATTCACAAAAGCTCATTTATTCTATCTACACTCATTATTGCTGTAAGAAACAGCTTATAAGAAACGATAAGTTCAATTTTTAGGTTCAATCGCACGGTAATTGGAACTGTGTAGACCAGGGGGAGCCTGTTTAGGCATTGGTGTGAATACCCAATTTATTTCAAGCTGAAATTCACAAATACCCTAACGCGGCACAATCACTGCCAAGGAAGAAATTTCTGATCTCTGAGCGGGCTTTATTTAAGAACTGATGAGGTGCAAAAGATGTACCTGTCTACTGCACTTGATCTTTTTGTTTGTAAATTTTTTGAAGTCACCCCCTGAAAAAAATTTGGAAGGGATTCCGGTTCAGGGCACTATTGCAAAAAACAGAACAGCGACTTAGTTGATGCATACACGATTCAAACACGATGCATGCACGATGCATACACGATTCATACACGATGCATACACGATGCATACACGATGGATGATGACGAGTCGATGGTGATGATTTGATGTATTGATATGACGGATGGTAACATGATGAATTGATGGATGATATGAATCGACTCGAAGAGTGACGAATCGATGTATTTCTAGAGGACGAGTCAAAGATTAATACATGATACATACACGATGCATACACGATTCATACACGATGCATGCACGATGGATGATGACGAGTCGATGATGATGATTTGATGTATTGATGTGAAGGATGGTAACATGATGAATTGATGGATGATATGAATCGACTTGAAGAGTGACGAATTGATGTATTACTAGACGATGAGTGAACGATGCATACACGATGCATACACGATGCATACACGATTCATACACGACGATTCATACACGATGCATACACGAAAGATGATGACGAGTTGATGGTGAAGAATTAATGAATGATATGAAATGACTTGAAGTGTCATGAATTCAACATCACGAATCGATGTATTACTGGACGACGAGTCAAAAATTTCAAGCAACAACCATGTGAATTGAAATGATGGAATGGTGTTTTGGAGTGATGGATCAATCAATTTGCATGACATGAATTTTGTCATACATATACCCCCATACAAATCTATGGTCAAATTTGTTTATTTTTCCAATAAGGATCTTTGTTACGTCGGTATTAGATGATTTGTAGAGAGAAGGTTGTCGTGGATTTTTGAAAAATATCGACTTTGATCAGGCCAGGCCGGCCTATTCCTCGTTTTCCAGCCCAGCCCGCACACGATAAAAATTTGCAAAAATCACCATCATGAAATAGAGCATAGTCAAATCTATGGTCAGATTTGATTATTTTTCCAATAAGTATCTTTGTTACGTCGGAATTAGATGATAAGTTGGATAGTTGCGAATCTTGTCCTGAATCTAAATCTTGTCCTGAATCTGAATCTTGTTCTGGAGCTGAACCTTGTTCTGGAGCTGAATCTGAATGTTGTTCTGTGGAAAGTACTGTAGTTAATCGAATCGATGGAGTGGCCGTTGCTCTAGAAATAATTCTGCTGTGGATAAATCGAGAAACTCAAAACAATCACTTTAAGGGCCTTATTTGAGCTTTTTTGAAGGTATCTGAACAATAGCCTGGGGTTAGCAAGAGTGGTAATGTGAAAAAAGCACGGTTTGTTTGGGGCGAAAATGGGCCTAAGTTGCAAACAGAGGAGCTTTCTCATCACAGCTTCCAAAATGAAATGGCTCGTTATTCTTCGAATGTCGGAAATAAGTTGCAAGTGATGATCAAAATAGGTAAAGTATGTGGTTTCACATCGAATTTTGACACCCCGAAGCCATTTACTACGCGCAAAACCGTGCAAGGTTGACTCGGCGCGGAATTTCCGCACAGATCCCAAAGTAGAGGCAGAGCAACGAACTCACTCTGGAGATGAGACTGGAACTGAATGGATTTGACGACAAATCGACAGAAAGAAAGAAAGAGACAGAGATATCCAACCTCGTTCCCAGGGTGTTATTACGTCATAAGCTGATCACGAACCCGAATGAACACCCTGGTACACTTCGATCACATTTGCCCAAAAAATGGGCAAATGTGGAAGCCATTATGGATTTCAACGTTGGCTAGGCAACGCCAAACGAGGGAAAATGGCCGATGCTCTGGCGCTAATTCTGCTGAAGATTAATGGAGAAATTGAAAACAATACTTTGAGTACGTTATTTGAACATTTTCGAATGTATTTAAACAATAATCTGGGGTTGGCAAGTGCGTTTAATGTGAAAATAAGGCTCGGTTTGTTTTGAGCGAAAATGCCAGCGTGCATTCCAATGCCCTCCCGTCACTGGCTTTTGGCGTGAAATTTATACTGTTTCAGCTGCTGGAAACTCTAGTTAGTTATTGAACTTGACCTTTTGGCGTAAATTTTTATGGTACCTAACTACTGGCGTAAATATGTGGCGGACAAAATTTACAGAATGCAGACTGGCGAAAATGGGCCTAAGTTGCAAATTCGGGAAACTTTCACCGCAGCTTCCAAAATGAAATTATTCTTCGAATTTCGGAAATAAGTTGCAAATGATGGTCGGAGTAGGTAAAGAATGTGGTTTTACGTCAAATTTTGACATGCCGAGGTCGTTTAACCAGCGATAAAAGGAGTTACAGCGCAAAATGGTGAACAGCCAATCAGATTGCTGAACGGCTTCTTGTATTCCAGAGTAGAGGTAGAGCAACGAACTTACTCTGGGGACGAGATTGAGAGATATCGCACCTTGCTAATTGTTTTGATATATAATGCAGCTAACGCTGCAACAATAACAAAGTGTCAGAAATAGAGGCATTTATCTTGAGTCCTTCTCTTAGCGATATGAAGAAAATATTTGTACTATGACCATGATATGAGCATACAATGATTAATGTTCACCCGCATTATGACTACAAGTTTTGTCTGCATTGCTGCGCACTTTGGCAACCCGTTTTTCTTATCATATCTTCATGTAATAAGGCCTGAAAAATTTATGTTTCTATAATAAACTGTTTCCGGGCTGGCATTTAGCATAACGTACTTAATCAATAAATAATCTTTGCTTTTCTTGCAATTCAAATCGTGCTGTTTTGATTTGCAAGATATTTTGACCTCGGTCATTCAAAATATGTTGCTAGATATTTGCCCTGCTCTTACCTTGACCTTTGCTTTACTGTCGTCAGTATAAATTCTGATGATTAATTCAGCATGTGGATACAGCCTTTTTATTTTGTACAGCTCCTCCTTATTGTCAAATGTCATCATCGAAACTCTGTTTGCTGCTGCATATTTGATATGGGATCCTTGCTTGCAAGTGTGAGCAAATACTATCTTCTCAGGAGAAACTCCAAGATTCAATACAGTTTTGATCTCATGTTTACTGGCACAGTCGAATCCAAGACCA
Source organism: Aurelia sp. 3 sensu Dawson et al. (2005) (assembly GCA_964020215.1). Taxonomy (NCBI): domain Eukaryota; kingdom Metazoa; phylum Cnidaria; class Scyphozoa; order Semaeostomeae; family Ulmaridae; genus Aurelia; species Aurelia sp. 3 sensu Dawson et al. (2005). Next base: position 8,612,926 of record OZ026591.1, read on the forward strand.
AAGTCGCTAAGCAGTTTCAAAATTGTAGGTTCAGGATTGCACTTTGTTGCTAAGAAAAATGATGATCTTTACTAGGGTGAGTTAAACACTTTCAGACTTAAGAGAACCGTGATGTGTTCTTAGATATTCCTCAAGAAGGGCTTTCCACAAATCATGAATTTACTTCTGAGCCTTTGCAAAATTTCTTTGTCTGTAAGAGCTCCTAGCTAATTTCTTTAAAACGCAGAACAAATTAGAGCTCTAAACTTTGGCTATCGAGATTTAGGGAAAATGAAATTTGGTTGCCACAGGAATAATGGTTTGTTGATGAGACAAGAAGAAATCTTCATTGCCATGCAGCTATGACAGCCCTCCTTCATAACATATTAAAAACAAATTTCTACAATGATATCGTTTTGTTCACTTTACCATTAGGACTGTCTGCAATTGTATTTATTAATCATCAACCTTGGAGTTTATCATTCAATCATCATCATTCGTGTATCAAAGTATTATCTGTTTATGCAAAGTAATTCAAATGAACCAAGCTACATTCTATTTTGATCGACCAAGTTACTGTTAGCACTGAGAAACGTTTACGTACAAATAAATGGCGTCATTTTGGCCACAATAATGGACTAGCTTGGAATACATTTTATATCATCATCAGCAAATGGTATTCATTATCATTGCAAGTGTATGAACAGGATGGGCACGATTTTAATTGGTATTACTAGGATCATCTTTGCTCTTAGTCTGACCTGATCTTTAGATGTATCAGTGCGGAAATTCCGCTTCTTGAGTGATGGCACAAAGTAAGTAAATTTTCCGAGTCGGAGAAAATGTGCTATTCTTGAGGTATTTTGCAGGAAGACACCACATAAACAGAACCCTTGATTTGAGATGAAGAGTTTTGAAAATCATTGTTCAAAGTTATATACAATTCAGGAGTTGATTGAAAATGTCGACAACATTTCAAAGCACAGTGCACTCAGTCATGTCAGTGAACTGTGAAGACTTTGCCCTAGGAATATTTGTGAGGATACAGATTCTACTTATGTGTAGAAAGTCTCCCATGAGTTCATGTGTGTCAGCAATGAATCTGCATAGCGGAACAGTTGTTCTTGTAAATTGATACTTTCAAGTTAATTTTTGAGTGAACACACCATGTATTATGTTAGGACTCTTCTCAAAATCCAGTTTCTGCTTGCCCACATATAGAAATTTTGACAATCATGGGCTAGTTCGTCGCTAACTTAGCGTCACTTGGCAAATATTTAGGAAAATCAGCTTTCATTGTCTCGGAATGCGTCTTCCACTACGTTAAAGCACTTCTCAGAAAAATTGTTAAACTAAATTAATGTTATCCAGAATAACGAAAAATCATCGTTAGAGGGCCAACAATAATAGTAATTACAATTGCTACTGTAGTTGTGATAATACGTAGCAATACATGGCTGAATACTATAATTTTCTGATAACCTTAACCTTTTCCAAAAAAACTAAATGGGGCAACCGAGCTTTTAACTATGAAGTATTTCTTGACTCTGTGTTGCAGCTATCTCTATTTACCTATTTCATATGATGCAGCTTACTTACCGTAAAACGGTTCAACATTAGGAAGGTATTGCCTGAAAATCTTTATCTTGTTAATCACATCACCAAGATCAGCAACGAAGAAGGGATCTTCATAGTCCTGGCAAGAAATATTTCGACAAATCAACACTCAGCTTAAAATGTAAAAGAGGATTTTTACGAAACCATCAATTTGACATCTTTTCTTTAAATTCTCTGCCATCGAGTTGTGATCATCCGAGAATGAAATAAAAGAAAATGAAAGTGTCTCAAATCGTTAAATGTGACATATCAAAATGGCAATTTGTTACTGATTTAGACGTACTGAATTACCTAAAAATTAACACAGATAGTAAATAATGCTCCATTCATTCAACTGCAGAGGCCAACTTCTGTCACTAACGTCTACTTTCATTCAGGGTGTTATTCCTCTACATACTGCATCAAATCAAATAATGGAAGAAGTAAGAATGGAACAACTGGCGTTGCGACACGTTCTGAAAACAATGAAGGTAAGACGGAGAAGAAGGGTTAAGGTCTAATTTCTTCGCACTTTGAGGGATGAAACTACACACCTACTACTTTATTCTTCAGCCTAGTCCTTGATTGATAACTTCATGTACTTAATATATTTATTTCTGTTTGCTTCGCAGCCATGACTGCATAGAAGTCTGCAATTGCCATTTTGAGTTTGAATATATTTACAATGATAGAATGAACGAAATCAGATAGGCAAATCTCGTTTTGAACTACGATGTTCCTATCATCTTTCGTCTGCGTCTGCAATGAATTCATATTTCCTTCGCAGCAGTATCTGAGATACATGAACGGATACATTGCAAAAACGTCAAGAATGAAAGTCTTTGCATTTCACTTAGAGAGTTCAACTTCAAATAATACAGCCAAAAGTTCCAGTGTTTAGGCGTCTTTCTTTGAATTTACAGACAACTCTCGAAGAAAGAACTAGCAAGTATGACATCAGGAGAGATAAGGTGTGGTTAACTGACGATCCCGACTTTATGGTCAAGTCGGTTTATAACGTAGGCAATCTAAAATGTATTTGTTCAACTATAACAATCTTGAAGTCATATACATCAAACAGAAACTGAATAAAGATGTTCGATGCAGGTTTTGTCAAAGCCAAACAGGTTATAACAGCAGAACAAGAACAAAGAACAAACAAACTGACTGATGATTAAAAGGCATAGGCATTTAATAGTTACTTTTCAAAGGTTGGTGAAAATCTAGCGAAAGACCTCACACCTATCACAGCACCAGACATGAGCTACATTAGCAGAGTAACACCAACAATGAGAAAAATGTCAAGCATAAATGCAAGACTGGAAAAAGAAATACAAAGGGTAAAGACTGGAAAAGCTACAAGAGCTGACAAAATCACTGCGAAGGAAATAAAGGCATCAGGGAGAGCATTTACAGAGGGTTTTCTAAGTGTATGCAACACCAGTCTGAGACAAGACAAATTTCCAACTAAATACAAGATTGCTAAACCAAAGATGTCTTTCAAAAGCGGGCCCCCAAGTGATCGTGGAAACTATAGAGCATTAAGCATGTTATCTTCAGGGTGTCTTAAAAAAATTGTTCGACATTTGATTAAATATTGAGAAATAAGGACAACATGAACAGACTCATGGAAAGATAGCCATGTTCCTAAGATCATGAAATAATTTTAGAGACTATGATCGTGCAAATCGGTTGCAAATTCACTGACTTACGAGCTATCGAAGGTCAAAAATATGAGATAGCTGAAACCAGAGACCCCCCAGATTACTTGTAATGGAAAAAGCTCAAAGACGGAGGTAAGAGAAGCTTATCCAATGTCATACCTCTCGTTGATATCAGAGCAAACCCAATACGACTTCTAAAGTAAATTGTTTCTTGCGATAATTCTCAAAATTACTTAACATTGCATAGGTCCAAAAACAGTGGTTCAAAACAAAATCGGCGAGAGACTGAATCTGTTTCCTCAAAGCATCCATATGCTTGACAGTTAGGTTATCGAATACCTGTTTGAATCCTACTTGGTTCGCCCTGAAACAATTGAGAAATAACAGAAACGACGGCCTATGGGACTTTTACCAAAAATGCCATTTCGAGGCCTCTGGTTTCAGCTTTCGCACAAACTTAAACTTCAAAAGCTTGTAACCCCATGAATTTTTATCTGATTTGCAAGATTCTTGTGTCAAAAATTAATTTAAAATCTCAGAACAAGGGTGACTTGACCAAGGGTCCATTCAGCGTATTGTTATCTTTTAGTATTTAATCAAACGTCAAACAATTTTTCTGAGACACCCTGCATACCAAGCAAACTGCTAGAAGGGGTTGTTTTCTCAGAAATTGATAATCATATGGAGAAAGTACCAAATCCAAATCAATGGGCATATAAGAAAGGCCTTTCAACTGAATATTTATTACTTTATCTCACTGAGACCTGGAAGTCTGCCATGGACAATGGAAAAGTGGGCATTCTGCTGATAGATTTTAAGAATGCCTTTTATACAGTGGACCACCAGATACTACCCTTTAAGTTACAAAGTGTAGGAATCTACGGAAATGTATCAAAATGGATTGAAGATTACCTCACTGAGAGGAAACAATTTTGTGAAATAAATGGTGTAACATCAAAGCTGTTGCCAGTATCATGTGGGGTCCCCCAAGGCTCCCTTACAGGACCACGACTATTCTCAATATATGTTGAAGACCTCCCAAATTGTTTGTCGGTTGGCCAGATTCACATGTATGCAGATGACACCACTGCTTTTTGCATTGGTAATTCAATAGAAGAAGTAACTACAAAAATGTCTAAAATGTTAAGAGAGATCAACACTTGGTGCATTCAACACAAACTTACACTGCACTCTTGAAAGACCAAAGCCCTAATACTAAACAGGCATAAATTTATAGGGCCACTAAACGAGTTAAGAGTTGGACAGAATAGTATAAAGTACGTTGATGAAGCTGAATGCTTGGGGATAAAATTTGACCAAAAACTATGTTGGGCTTCCCAGATAAGTAAGGTTCCAAAATCATACAATGCCAAGATAAAGAAACTTAAAAGTATGAGATACTTGAAGAGACAAATCCTGGAAGATCTATATTTCAAAACAATTATCCCTGCAACAACATATTGCATTTCAATATGGGGTACGTTGGGAGCAACTATTCAACCAGCTAGAAAAGGCACATATAAGAGCTGCCAGGATTATTCATGGCATTAAAGGAAAATATAACAATGAGAACATTTTACAGATAGCAAATTGGGATCCCCTCTCATATCTCTACAAAAGAAGGTTGTTGATGATAATGCAGCAAGTTAGCTTAGAGACGGTAAGTCCAGCAATCATGCAGCTGTTTAACAAAAAGGAAAGACAAAGATATGAACTTAGAAGAAGAACTGTCTTCAAGATCCCTCCATTTAGAACAGATGTCGGAAGAAATACGGTATCTTTTAGGGGACCAGTTATTTGGAATAGCTTACCTGAGGATTTAAAACTGAAAACTGTTGAAAATTTTAAAGTAAATTTAAAGAAACAAAGAACTCATATTAACAATTTTAATTTCATTAAAGGAACATGGCACCTAAGTTTTAAAGATAGAAATTTTGTGTATCAGTAACTTAAAGTTTTTACTTGATTATAGTAGTAGAGTAAATAGCAGGTACACATCAGCTGCAAGCTGCCAGTATTCTACCTGCTTATCAATAAAATTATGTATGTATGTATGTATGTATGTATGTATGTATGTATGTATGTATGTATGTATGTATGTATGTATGTATGTATGTATGTATGTATGTATGTATGTATGTATGTATGTATGTATGTATGTATGTATGTATGTATGTATGTATGTATGTATGTATGTATGTATGTATGTATGTATGTATGTATGTATGTATGTATGTATGATAAACAAGGGAAAAGCCAAAGAAAAGATAAACTCATAGTTGAAATTCTTCCAGATCTTTCATACAGATTTAACTGACATTCGATATTGGCATTTCACCTTGTCCGAATCTTCTCTATAGAAGACAGAACATGGTCATAACAATACCCTTTTTGCTGTAGGGTCAATCGGTAGCTCACATTCCTGTAGGGGGGGGGGATTTTTTCCCCACAGTGAATAATGACTCTAATTCAATAAATGTTTGGATAATTGCAAAGTTATTGATGAAACACATCTCATGTAGTTGAAATATTAGTACTATGTGGACTTTATCTCATTTTAACCCCATTTTTTGCATGATTTCAATGACGTCATGATTCAGTCACACGTGACAAAAATGGACTTAACTCCCGTAAAAACAGCTGCTAAGGCTAAATTTTTAGCTCATCTTAATCCTCTTTCTATTAGCTTTCGAATGCTATACCACACAACGGAATCAAACAAAAATTTATTTTTCCAAAAATTGGGTCACATGAGAGATGACGTCATATTTATGTCACGTGTCAAAAAAATTTTTCTTCTAACCATAATAGTGAGGACCGATAAATTTTAGTCACATATCTATGAGGATTTATCAATAAAAAATTGCCTTGTATATCAAAACTTTAAGGGTTTTGAGGGTGGGGAAAAATCCCCCCGCCCCCTACAGGAATAGGGCTAAGAGATGTCAGTAATTACTAGAATTCAAATCTGTGGGTCAGTGGAAGGCTTGTCCGTTAGGCCTCGGCCAACCCTACATCAAAGCTAACAGTTAGAGCCTTGCTTACTCTAGCAATGTTTTGAACTTTCAACTGTTATGTGTTATATGATGTTAGATAATGCCAATACAGCCATCACAATAGTGATTAAAGATTGTGAGTCAAAAATGAGTCAAGCCAAAAACGAGACAAAGCAATTTCAGATTATAAATTTCTGATATTGTCCGAAATTTCTGATTATAAATTTCTGATACTGTTTTTCTAAACGTATTCTTGATGGGCCTAGTTGCTATGCTTACTATGTCACTAAAAATGTTTTGAGCTTCCTCAAATTTTCAAGATTTTTAAAATCTTCCTAAATTTCTCTTTGTTATTTCAACCTTCGTTCGGCCCAGTGGTCATTTCAGCGTGATGTTTTCATGACCCTGAGATTTATAGCCTTATTCTAATATTAGTTACTTTACGAAGCCCAGACAAGAAGACATCAAGCACATGCATCATTCTCTATAACCAGGTTTTAGGCTAAACTACTTTCTTCATTCATCTACCTTTAACGACCTTTAATTACATTTATGGTCTTGCACTTTATGGAAGACTACGCCAAAGGTTTCTGCTTATTAGAATTGAACTCAAATGTTTCTTGTCCAAAGCAGGAAAAATAAAATTAGCAAATCTTAATTTGTTACGAACCTCTCTACAATTGGAGTTTATCTTGGAATGAATGACGTCTAGTAATGTATGATCATCGGAAATCTTTTCTACCATGATTTAAAGATATACGAGATTCAATCGTCGCTTCTTCCAAACCTGGTTGATCAAGAAATAATATTACAGCAAAAACCACTTTTGTCATAAAGACTTAGAAACCCATTATTCCCTCATCGCAATTGTCCGAATCATTTAAAGGGCTGACATATCTCAAACACTGGCTACCTTCTCAATGTTTGATTGCCATCGTTGAATTGCGTCTCTTCCCTTTGCCACTGCAGGGGGAGACGTTACCAACAAAGTCACAATTAATTTTGGTACAAAGAGAGAATTTCTCACTGGTTGTAATTCTGATAAAGCTTTTTCGGCTTAATTCTTATGAACTTCGACGCGCTCGTTCTCGTTCTTCGGTGCGCTTGCTCTTATAGAACCTTTGCCCCCTCAAAACTTTCTCTGGGAGGTTGATAGCTGACCTGGCCGCGAGGTCAGCTTTTCATCTTGAAGATTTCGAAGCAGTGCACATAAAACTTTGGATCCTCTCCATTTTGTAGACAAATGAGTTTGTTTTGTCACTACGATTGTCATAGCTCGCCGCCAGAGGAACTGACTTTGGTGGTTCTTCTTTGAGTGAGGCCAATCAATACTGGGATGTAACTGGAACATGGTTGGATTTTTTCCTTTTATATTCAATATAAAGTTTACAATGATAAATTACCTATGACACTAACTACGAAGCACTATATCACACTACAAGGACGATACCAGAAGGAGCAAAAATATCATGACTACTACCCCCTGGCGTTTATCATAGAACACATAAGAACTAAAATACAACTAATTATACGACACAAGATCCTATTCACGTGATACAAAAAAAAGACGTTACAGATAAACGGAATGGAAACTATTTGAGGAGAGAGGAGAATTTGTGGACATTTTTTCATTACCAACTTATTCAAACTGTTTAGAGGCCTGGATATATTCTCGCGTTGCTGTGAGAATTTTCGCATTTGAATCAAATGATAACTGTTCATGGCCATAGAGGATGACTTTTAACAACTCTTCAGTTGAAAGATTTATCAAACCATGAGGCAACAATATCGCGTTTACACTCTTGAGAAGATCAAGTCTATTTGCATCATAAGTACGGCAGAGCAGGAAATAGTGTTCCGTCGTATCCTCAACACCATCATTTGTTGGGCACAAAGGGTTCAAAGTATCCCTAAAGTTGTACTTAACCCTACAGTGGTTTTTTTTTTTTTTTTTTTTATTCTCATAAAATTTACAAAGACAAACAATTACAATACAAAAGCTAAGGGAGCATGGAAATACATAACAACCCTAAGACCTACACTTAACATGGAGACACAAATATTACAACAAGTTACAAGGTATTAAGCTACAAAAATAATTAATTATAATTAATTAGAGTGGTGTTGCCTATCCTGCCCGTCACAATTTTGAGTAAATCCTCACAAGGAGTTTTCAAAGGAGAAAGCAAGTATACCTAGGTTCCTTGCTAACCTGCCAAGTTGTCACCCAGGCATGATGGGCAACACCACTCTAATCACAAAGAAGAGACAAATTTTACACAAAAGAGAGAAGAAAAAAAAAAAAAAATTTTACACGAGAGAATTAGAGCATAAGCATCAGATCCTCAGAAAGACCGCACGCACCCGCGCTATCCCCCCAAGGACCCAACACCCATGCTGGATTTAGTAACTTATTGGAACCGTTCCGAGGCCTGAATATATTTTAACGTTGCCTCAAGAATGTTTGTATTAGAATTAAAAGGTAACTTTTCGTGGCCATAAAGGAGTATTTGCAATAGTTCTTTGTTTGAAGGGTTTGATAGGCCGTGAGGACGCAATATTGCATTAACGCTGTCGAGAAGATCACGTCTGTGTATATCATAAGCACGGCAGAGCAGCAAAAAGTGCTCCGTATCCTCAATACCATCACTAATCAGGCACAAGGGATTTACTGTATCCCTAAAGTTATGTTTGAATTTGTGGAAATTTAGCTTACTGAGTCCAACGCGCAGCTGCGTTAAAATAGATAATCGTTTTGGGTCGTGAATGCCATATACTGATTTAGCGGGTGGACGAATGAGTCCTATCAGTTGTTTCTTGAAAACATTCACTGAGCGGGATTCTCGAATTTCAGGGTCAAGTTTTTCCCATTCCGACAAGCAGTTTGGGTAGAAAGTTGATTTGAATCTCTCTGTTCTCGCACGTATTTGCCCCGTTGTAGCTCGTCTGCGAAGACTGTAGTTTGACGCCTGACGTTGAGGTATAGGGATTCTTGTGTAATCCGGAGTTAAATGGTTGATAATCTTATAAAAGAGAACAAGACGTCTACTCCATCGACGGAGGTTGAGAGACTCCCAGCCAAGCTCATCATATATTTTTTCACGAGATGTGCCCTTCCAAGCGCCAGTTACTGCTAATGCAGCAGAATATTGAACAGCCTCAAGTTTCTCCATTTGATTTGTTAATTTAATACTATGACTAAATTCACACATTTTATGAGGGATGTGATATATAACGTCACCATAATCCAAGTGTGGCCGAACATACAGTTTGTACATTTCATTTAGGGTGTGTCGAGGTAAGTATTTTGAAAGGAATCTCAACATCCCTATTCCTTGTCTTGATTTCGAGATAATTGACTTTCTGTGGCTAGTAAAGGACAAGTTAGAGTCTAGTATGATCCCAAGGTGCTTTTGTTCCTGGACGTTCTTTACAGGGACATCATTAAAAAATATGGGCGGGTGATTCATCGGAATTCCCTACAGTGGTTGGGCTATTTGATAGTACTATTTTGGTTGGGGGGCAAAAAAGCCCCCCCCCCCTACCTAACTCTTGACTGGTAATAGGTGGACCAAATTTGGTGTGCTAAAAACCTCAGGCATGTACTTTCTGTAAATATAAAAATTAACCTAAGAATAGCCACCATTTCTGCTTACATCAGCATTTTCCCTTGTGTGGTCAAGAAAAGCGGCAAAATTGGCCAAAATCAGGAAAATCGAGATAAAATTAAATTTGGAGCATATTTTCCATCCAAACATGATATTTGTGATAGAATGCATCAAATAACACAACATTACAAAAGAAATTTGCAAAATATTCCACTTCTGCTCCTTTTTTCGCGATAATCGAGATTTGAGAATTTGCGATTTTCCCTAAGTCAGTCCCAGAAAATTGTCTCCTGCCCCCTCATTTTTCAATATATTTCAATGAAACTTTTTGAAACGTTGCACAATAAGTAGTTGCAAAAAGTCAAGAAGTTTCATGGCTATAAAATTCTTCCTCGCAGAGTTATTCAAAAAATTCTACTAGGGGAGGGGGGGCAAATTTGCCAACCAAAATAGGGTTAACCTCATTACTACCGGGGGGGGGCACAAAAGCGCGGCAAAGATTATTTGATGCAGTGTGGTCAGTCCGAAAGATACAGAGCTGAAACTTGGTGAAATTTCCGCAAATTTAATACATTAATGAGAAATTTCAATAATTTTGCAAAATGATAGACAATGATCACGTGACCAACGTCTTTTCAACAGGTGGTCAGCAATAAAAGAAAAGAAGGGACTCTTTTTCCCAGAATGATCATAGATCATTGAGAACACTACCATTCGATAGATCTTGACAAGAGCTCTCAGATGATATATAATTTTATTCACTTTCATGACGTCAGCAATTTAAAACTTAATGACGTCATCAATGTATATGACGTCATATAAATAATAACAAATGTATTAGAAATTTTAATGACCAAAATTGGTTCTCTTAATTATTACACATTATTTTAAGGCATTTCAGAGTATTTCCATTGGCAATTAGAGGTTTAAAACTAAAGAGTGACAAACTGGTGTATATAAATAATGAATACATGATATATATATAATGAACTTAAATATAGTTACGGTTAGAAGAGGGCACAACTTAAATAGATATTATACAGCGGATTTCTACTTATTGATGCTTCGTGGTACATTCTAGTCTCCTTGAAAAAGGAATAGTCAAATAAAAACTTGAATATTGTCAATATTGCCAACAGCAACCAAATGCTGCAATTTTCCTCAATGACGTCATTGTGACGTCATGGACGTAATGAAAAATAAAAGAAATAGTCCATTGTGTAGATTTTGTTACTGTACACCATTGTACTAAGTTTCGTTCTCATATCTGCAATATTGGCGATTTTATGGAGGGGGAGGGCACTTTGTGCCTACAATTTTGTGGGACGATCACAAAACAGGGCAACGCAAAAAGGGCAACGCAAACCCTTCATACAATTTACGTCAAACCTGGAGCCTATTGATAAAGACATGCCACACATTGATTCATTTCAAATATTCAAAAAAAGGTGGCTCCCAGGGTACTCCCTCGAATGGTCAGATTTTGAATAGAAAACCTCTCCCTTCCAAGTTCCAACATCACTTGAAAATATTGCGAGCCTACCCGACCATTTGTTCCTCTAATTTGAAAGAAGTGCAAATGTACATAAAAGCTGAACAATATGCTTTTGAGCATAGCCTTTTTGTTTGCTTTTTTAAATGTAACTATCGTATAACAGCCCTGAAGAAGTCCTTCATGGCAGGACGAAATATTGGTAAAATAAACACTCAGTAAACCGACTCATTCGCTGTTGTCTTTCGTCATTTTGCAGTGTTTCTACCTACAAATTCATTCGTTATCCGTCATTGCAAGCATCTACGGATTCATGTAGCGACGTTTATATCGTAGCCTTTTCTTTTCTGATTTATTTTCTGGTATCTTAGCTTATTTTAAGCAAAATTTTGGAAATTTGGCTCTTTTCTCTAGTCGTTGGTTTCAAAAATTAAGTTTGGCTTTTTGGCTTAGTTCTGGCTTCTTTTTAGATTTTGGTCAATTTTCAGTCGATTCTCTTCAAACTAGACTACATTTCTAACCTGATTTGTGTTCTAAGCCTACAATTTTGTTCGGATGATCATAATCTAGGACATTTTTCTTTGCAAGACAACATCAAAGGCAAAGGGTTTTCATCCGGAGCTACACAATATAGTATGTAAAAACAATGGAATGCAAGTGTCCATTAGTTGAAATAACATTAGAACAATAGGCAGTACAGCAATAGGTTATTGTCTTGAAATTTGGCTTTTTCTGGCTTTGTTCCGACCTCGGTTTGGCTTGGGGGTGGTCCGGGGATCTATCAACCCTGAGTTCATGCTGAATTTGAATGGTGGTTACTGAAAGAGTACAGTTACCATAAAAAGCACTTCGCGAGAGCTAGGAAGGATAAAGCGCGAGCGAAGCGAGCGCTTTCACTTCCTTGTCTTATTTATATATCATTTTTATACAATAGTTTCATGTATGGATAGGGCTGTAGTTTTTTGTTGCAATTTTCACCATTTTGGTATCTGAAGATAACCTTTGTCTAAACCATAGGCGATAAAAATGTGAACTGGCTCGAATAGCATATAATGTTCTGAATTTCGGCCAAGAGCGGTCTTCAAACAGATGACAACTATTTGAACTTTCGTCTTTACTTTGATAGTCTACTCTGGTGGAGCTCAATAAATCCACCCAAAATACAATAACATAGACGTAGGAATATGCGCATACTAACTGGTTTTGTGTTGTACAGGAAAATATAAAGCCCGAGGTCTTGACTCGCACTTGTCTTATTTATATATCATTTTTATACAATAGTTTCATGTATGGATAGGGCTGTAGTTTTTTGTTGCAATTTTCACCATTTTGGTATCTGAAGATAACCTTTGTCTAAACCATAGGCGATAAAAATGTGAACTGGCTCGAATAGCATATAATGTTCTGAATTTCGGCCAAGAGCGGTCTTCAAACAGATGACAACTATTTGAACTTTCGTCTTTACTTTGATAGTCTACTCTGGTGGAGCTCAATAAATCCACCCAAAATACAATAACATAGACGTAGGAATATGCGCATACTAACTGGTTTTGTGTTGTACAGGAAAATATAAAGCCCGAGGTCTTGACTCGCATTTCATCAAACACATTTTGTTACAGTCATGCCGTTTGAGTTCACTGCAAATCTCACAGTCCTAGGCCTAAAGCAGTTGCCGTGGCGACAAAAACGCGTCCTTGTATCGTACTATACAAGGCTACGGGAAACCCGCGGGAAATGTGCGATTAGCCAATAGGAATGGCGGAATTCTGTATTGCCTCGTTTTTGAAACTTCAGTCAGGTAATAACTAAATGATACAGCCTTTTGCAAGCACTGCACATAAAGCCCATAGTAACAAAGTGCATAGTTCAAGTGCCATATCCTAGGGCATCCAAACGATTGAGCTTTCAGGTACCCTGGGTACCAGAGCCAAAAAATAATAACGAGAAAAAAATAAGGAAGGAAAGAAAGTTGCCTTCTCTCTTTCTTTCTCCTTTCTTCCTTCTCTCTTTTCCTCTTACCAATTTCCTTTCATTTAAATTTTTTTGAGGCTCTGGTACCCAGGGTAGCTTTCAGGACGATGAGGGCTTTCACAAGTCTCTTGCCCCTGCATTCTTGTCTGAGTCTTACGAAGCCATAGCTGTTCGCTCCTTCTAAGTAACTACTTTGCTCTCTATATATACTTTAATGAGAGAAAATAACAACATGACGTAGCACAAAAGACAACTAAAGTATTACACGTGATGACATATATAGTCGGCTCTTCCAAACAGGTCATTAAACCTACGATGGAAACTTAATGGGGGTCATAAAATCTTACGATGGGTACAGCACAGAATGTGAGTACGTAGTGCAATGAATGCCGATAGAGCAATATTCTGCACTCAAACTGCCGCTTACTTAATATCCCTATGATGTCATGTACATATAGCATTAACCCTATCTGGACCGGGGGGCTAAAATAGCCCCCCTCCGAGTTTTTTCTGGGTAACTTTTTTTGCTACATCGTAGGCTATTCTTCTTTGTGACTTTTCCTAACTATCGTTTTGACATCTCTCCAAATTTCGTCACAATATCTCATTTATATATCATAAATGGAAATAAAATAATTTTTTGAGGGAGTAGTTTAAATTTTTTGTTTGTTTTACGGGCAAATCCTTTAAAATTTCAAACTAAGATGATTCTTGACAGAATGAGGATAACTCGATGAAATGATCTGTGCAACCCACAATTGATTAGAGAATATGGAAAATACTCAATTTTTTTATTTTCTCGTAGATGACGTAATTCATGCCGTCATATATCTAATGAATTTTAGGTAATAAATGTAAGATGACAAATTTCATAATCTTTTTAAAAAGTTATGTTTGTATGATAATGTGATACTTTATCTGTTAATCAAACTTTAAACAAGCGCAATATTTCTTTTTTTTTCTATTCATAATAAATTAAAATTAAACTTAAATACATTAATACTGTACCGCCCTTGGTGTAAGAAGACACAAGGTCATCTGGCCTACACCAAGAACGGCACTTACAATTTCCAAATACAACTTCAAAAGTAACGAAAACTACTGGGAACAGGAAAAGAAAACAGGTAAACGAAGCAAAAATTAAAGGAGAGAGAGAGACTGGCAGTTCCAAACCAAACTCAAACCATGCTATGTGTCTAATCCTTATATCGTAGGTCTAACATCAATTTTGTACCATCAAATCGAAACTGATGGTACAATGACAATGGACGTAAAGCACTATTGGAGCATTTGAATGGTTTGGTGTGGAACTGTCTAGAAGATAGGAAGGAAAGCTGCTAGATAATTGCGTTATGCCAAATCTATTTAATGCTGATCCACAGATACTAGCATGCCACCCAAGCGATATGACAAAGAAAACCCGTCCCCTCACTTAGGCAACACGCCAGCACCCACAACCAATTTAACCTGTTTGTTTTTTCGATGTACTCAATCGTTGCTTCAATTATTATCCTGTTGTCAATCATATTCATATTAGGACTGCCATAAAGAAGCAAGTTGCACAAGGTTTCTGAATCCAGGTTTGCGATATCAATAGCGGACACTTCAGTGACAGTTCCAAAGAGATCCTCTCGCAATTGATTAAAGCGGGGGCAATGCAGGAGATAGTGCTCATTGTCCTCATTAGCCGCACCAAAATCACATATAGGCCTAAGGCACTCAAAATTGTGATGAAATTTGTGCGCATTAAGATCACTGAATTGTACGCGAAACTTGGTTATATTTCTAATACCCTTTAAGTCAGATACTCCATAAATAGTATTTCTAACCGGTCTTATTAACTCAATCAGTTTCCGTTTAAATTCAGCAATGGTTTTAGAACCGCGTATTTCAGTTGGTAGTTTGTTCCATTCATGTAACGTGTTATGAAAATGGGAATTGGAAAAGCGATTGGTTCTGGCTCTATTTTGGGCATAGGCTTGAGGATTACGCAGATCATAAGATATCTGCCGTTCAGGAGGAATTAGAGAAAAAAGATATGCTGGGTACTGTGTCAACTTTAGCTTGAAGAAATGGCATAGTCTTCTATACCATCGTCTCTGGTACAAAGATTCCCAACCAAGTTCATCGTAAAGCTTTTGCTTACTTGTACCTCTCCATGCCCCAGTTACAGCCAAAGATGCTGCATACTGCGTTTTGTAATAACTGATGACAAGTCGCTTTGTAATAACTGATGACAAGTCAGGGTCATATTTGTGGTAAACAATATCACCGTAATCAAGGTGGGGGCGTACATACAGTTTGTACATTTGATCAAGTACATCCCTTGATACGTATTGTGACAGGTGTCTTATCAACCCAATCCCCCGCCTGGCTTTCGAAATAGCTTCACTCACATGACTTTTAAAACTCAATTTGGAGATATTTCTTTTGAGTAAGATTTCACAGTCAAATCAGTACGAGTGCTGTTTTTGGCCCAAAACATAGAAAATTGATGACGTCATCGAAAGTACAACAATCACAGTAACATAAACTAGATATTTGGACCTTTCACGTCAAGTTACACTAGACAGCCAAGTTTCACTTTTTTAACCCTTATCAATTTTTTAGCCCCCCCCCCCCCGGGGATGCTCAAAAAGGATGCTCAAAAAGCACAGTCCAAATAGGGTTAAAACAACGAAAAGTAAAAACATGAATGAACGAATAATAAGATGACTAAGTACCGTAATAATGTGCATAGAAATTTCGTTCATACAAAATAAGCAGTATTACACATTTGCAAGCATTCCTAGATAAATCCAAAGCCACTAGATGTTGAAGACCAAACGTCAGAACATCATTTTACTGACGGAGAATACCTTGTCTTAGGGAAAGGGAATGCTAAGGGAATGCTACCGTCAAAGCATTACGCCAAAGCCCTCCCTAAACATTTTCATGCACGAATGAGGTGTCAAGGGCTAATTTTGCTTGGTTTTGTCCGATCTTCCTCCGTGGGGTGGCCAGGGCAATGGATGATTGTGCCTAACACCCAATTTGCCTAATGGGGTAGACATAGTCTTTTGCTCCTCTTGGCATCGTCCTTGTAATGTTGCATAGTAGTTAAAGTATAGTAGAATGTAGCATATATTGTAATATTTTATATTGATATAAAAAAAAATTTGCCTAATCAGCCCTTATGATGATGAGAGGATGTGATCAGCAATGAAGTCCTTTGTTGGGAAAATAAATAGCGCAGACTCGATTAATCTGAAGGGCTATAAAGTCATAATTTGATTATGAACGTTTCTGACCAATTCCAAGCCCATCATCAACGTGCAAACAGGGCGTGGACAGCCATTAAATAAGGCAGTAACAAAGGGCACCAAAAAGGCAAAAACGTGCAAAAACAGCGAGTAAAGGAGAAACATGTCAATCAAGAAGGTAAACCAAAACAGGGGGCAAAAATGGAAGCAGCAAAAGCGAGTAAACAACTTAATTAGAACAGCGCTAAGGGAAAAGAGGACAATTGTGAATTAAGCGAGGGCCGGTCTCGTAGGATTAGAAGGCTCTCGTGGATAAGAAGGTCAAACGCGTTGTCAGTCCTACTGATGATTTCAAAGTTCTCAAGGGAAGCTCCTGTTTTGGTTTACCTTCTTGATTGACATGTTTTTCCTTTACTTGCTGTTTTTGCACGTTTTTTGCCTTTTTGGTGCCCTTTGTTACTGCCTTATTTAATGGCTGTTTACGCCCTATTTGCACGCTGATGATGGACCTTGGAATTGGTCCGAAACGTTCATAATAAAATTATGGCATCTAGCCACTTATTTGTCTTACCATGGATTTGGATTTGTCTCTTGAATTTGTCTCATAAAAGCTTAATTATAACATGGATTTGTCGAAAATTATGGAAAGCTGAAGATGAATAAAATGATTTTTTGCCGTCGTTCTTGTTCTCCGATTCATCGTAAGACTGCGATTTCCACCTGATGTTTCTGAATTGCAACAAATTTTTTTGAGCAATAAGTGAAAAAGCAGATGAGATCAGAGAAACGTCCAAAATGAAGGCTCATTCTAAAAAAAGACCAATGTGAACCATGATTTGAATAAATCTCACTTTTTGACACTTTCACCCTTCAGGCCCTGAAAGATCTTTCCATAATATTCCTGTTTGAAAGGGCATGGAAGCATAGAAAAGTCTTTGTTCTAAGTGACCACAAAATGAAATTAGGCCCCGTTTACACGGTGCAGGACAATGCGCACTAAAGAGCAAATCATATGTCGTTTGTTGTCTCCCGACATTCTTAAGTTTTCTCTCCATTCTTCCGTTGATCATTCAAATTTTTTTCTCGCTGTCAAAGACTAAGGCCCCGTTTACACGGTGCCGGACAAGTTTTTATCCGTACAAGTTCACAACTTTTACGCTTTCGTAGCAGTACAAGTTTTTGTCCGGATAAACGAACAAATATTTGTACGGATAGGGAGGTATCGTGTAAACGCAAGCCCTTCGCGCCGTCGAAGACTAAGGCCCCATTTACACGGTGCCGGACACGTTTTTATCCGTACAAGTTCACAACTTGTACGCTTTCGTAGCAGTACAAGTTTTTGTCCGGATAAACGAACAAATATTTGTACGGATAGGGAGGTATCGTGTAAACGCAAGCCCTATCCGACACCGTGTAAACGGGGCCTTGGTCTTCGACAGCGAGAAAAAAAATTTGAATGATCAACCCCATCAGGATACACTGACATTTGATTGACTAGAATTTGAGAAACATCAAAAGAAATCGGGTCAAACTATTTTTTTATGATTTTTATTCGTAGATTCTCTTTGAGACCAAAAGGCTCTGACGCCGAGAGTCCGTCCCTTTGGTCTAAAGAAATGTCCTACGGAGTGAGATGAAAGAAGGAACGCAAATCTACAATCTCTATTTTTCCTAAGTGTGATCCAAAATGAACACAGAATGTTGCTATGCCATCTCTGAAAATTTCAGAATCTTAGAAGATGGCTAAATGGACAAAACCAAAAAATACTTATGAATGTATTTCCACCCAAATATAACATTTTCCCGCTTTCCATGTGAACGCGCGATTGAGAACAGTATGAGACGTATTTTGATGTTATGGAAATGAAACATCTAAAGGTAACCAAGAATGGTAACTTACATTCTTGAATCATACTCCATTGTAAAAATGTTCTGAGCATATGTCCTACCTTGGAAGACGCTATCGTCGACCCGGGATCGTCGAACACATACAGCGCTTGAAAGTGAACCAAAATCATTAAATTATCAAGGAAAGAAGACATGGGTCTTGATTTCTTGAATTTAAAATCAATTTTTCTTGAGCAACAAAATTATAACCAATTTCTTGTTGGCAGAAATGGAATGCATGGAAAAAGTTACTTGCAAATAAAGGTTCACATACCTGTTGAAGTGTTTACGACTTCGGTTAAAGTGTCTGCTTGACAGGTTACGTTTCATCAAATTTTGGTGGAGATAGGGTCCAACAGAAATATTTTGTAACGGCTGACTTAACCCTATTACTACCGGGGGGGGGGCACAAAGTGTCCGCGGCAAAGATTATTTGATGCAGTGTAGTCAGTTCGAAAGATACAGAGCTGAAACTTGGTGACTTTTCCTCAAATTTAATATACTAATTAGAAATTAAAAAAATTTTTCAAATTGGTAGACACTGATCACGTGACCAACGTCTTCTCAACACGTGGTCAGCAATAACAGAAAAGAAGGGACTCTTATTTTTTCCAGAATGATCACAGATCATTGAAAACACCACTATTCGATAGATCGTGACGAGAGCTTTCAGATGATATGTAGTTTTATTCATTTTTAATGACGTCAGCAATTTTAAACTTAATGACGTCATCAATGTTTATAACGTCATATAAATGATAAACAATGTATTAGGAAAATTTTAATGACCAAAATTGGTTCTATTAACCACAATACATTGTTTTAAGGCATTTTAGAGTATTTGCATTTGCAATTAGGGGTTTAAATTAAACAATGACAAACTGGTGTATATAAATAATGAATATATGATATAAATAATGAACTTGAATAGACATTATACCACGGATTTTTACTTATTGATGCTTTGTGATACATTCTAGTCCATTTAACAAAGGAATAGTAAAAAAAACTTAAATATTGTCAATATTGGCAACATCAAGCAAATGCTGTAATTTTCCTCAATTATGACGTCATTGTGACCTCATAGACTTAATGAAAAATGAAAAAAGTAGCCTATTGTGTAGATTTTGTTACTGTACACCATTGTACCAAGTTTCGCTATCATATCTGCAATATTGGCGACTTTACGGAGGGAGGCACCCCCCCCCCCCCCGATACTACAAGGGTCCAAAAAGCCCGGTATTAGGGTTAATATTTAATCGTTTCATTGTGGCTAACCTGATTCCAACAAAACATGGATATAAGGCACTTCAACTATAAAAGTCAGAATGCTTTTAGCAACTGATTTCCTAAACTTCTATGCTCTACAAGATTCTACTAATTTCGTTTTAGCCCTATCTGACCTGAGTTATTTGGAACACTCAATGCCTGGGGGGGGCGGATGCCGCCCCCTGTTTATCTCATGTTATTGTTTGAGATATGACAACCAAATTTGGCACAATGGTTGTTCATTATATAAACAATGAATTTTTAAAACAATGCTGTAATTAGCGTTGTTGTTGTTGCTGCCAGAGCATAATAAACGTTATGATGTCATATGACGTCATAAAATGAAAGTGTGTTACAAGGTCGTAAGCTCTACTTTTCATAAAGAAATGAAATCTATAGATCAAAATGGATGTAAATTCATAGTTTAGACTTAAGGTCACTCTGCAACACGCTCTGATGAGCACGGAAAGCGGGTTTTCAGAAATCCTCCTCTTTAGAAACTTGTTAATTGCTCTGCAACCAATCGGGCTATCGAAATTCTGTAAAAAGTATTGGATTGCTCATATTCTTGGCAATCGAAAGACATATTTAACAAAACTGTTTGTTTTCACGGCTATGGAGAAGGCTCACTTCAAAATATTTTACTAGCTTCAGAAGAACTTCCAATTAATCTATGAATGCATTTATTGATTTTACGCTTGTTTTTGTTTATCACAATGACTATTGACTTGTGTTCCTTCGCGTTCTTACTAGTTTCTTCACTTTCACTGGCATTCACCTGTGTTCATCTGTGTTCACCTGTGTTTACCTGTGTTCATCTGTGTTCACCTGTGTTCATCTGTGTTCATCTGTGTTCATCTGTGTTCATCTGTGTTCACCTGTGTTCATCTGTGTTCATCTGTGTTCATCTGTGTTCACCTGTGTTCATCTGTGTTCATCTGTGTTCACCTGTGTTCATCTGTGTTCACCTGTGTTCATCTGTGTTCACCTGTGTGGTGTTTTCGACTAGATCGACAATTAGACCCATTATCCAAAAGAATAAAGTGTCCTCCAAACAGCTACGGTAAATCCCATTATTATTCTAATCCCCTATTCAAAATATGTGACGCGCGTCTCGACAAAGGCAACAAAAGCTAACGCACAAACAGGAGAACCTTGCGTAATCACTTTGATGAGTGCATCGGTGTCAATCATAGCAGCTTTGACAGCTCCTTTCTTCTCAACAAACGATAGCCAAAATGCATCGGTCCCCAGACCCGTAAGTGGAGAAAAATTAGCGTTTTGCACCGGTTGACCGATGCAGTCCAAAGGTTAACATTGAGCAATAGATTGCCCCACTATCATCATTGTTGTCCGCTGTTTGGTTGTCTCGCTTCCTCTCGTCTGAATAAAAAGTGCAGTGGACCTAAACTCTTCTACAACGTGTTAGAAGACCAAATTGTGGTTGACTGGATAAATCAGTCTGCGGAGGGAAACTTCTCTGGCAATACTAAATCAGTAAACAACGCAATTTGGCCTGTCTAGGCCAAGATGCAAACAACACTTCGAAAAGCACTGGCTTGAATAGCTCTGATTAGAGGTACATGTTCACATCCTAGTGCCTGAAGTAACCTTCAAAGCAAGGTCTTCCAGCCAAAAAAAATTGTAAAAAGGGCGTTGCCTATGTTTTTCGAGAGTCTGAAGGGCGTGGTCACCAAAAATTTCCTGGGGGCTTCGCCCCCAGACCCTCTTGGCTGCGTCGGTGACTCGAATATCTGGATCCGCCCCTGCCTGCGTGCAGACTCTGCTGACTCTACTGTTCACTGCTAAATTAAATGCTCATAAAAGTTAAAGGAAAGGAGCAGTAGCGTAACCAGGGGGGGCAAAGGGGGGCGGCCGCCCCCCAATCATCGCCAAAGATGAGTTTTGTGATTCTTCCAAATCCGTTGAGAAACTGAACGGGGGGGGGGGGTGAGCTGCATTTTTCTCCAACACTCGTGGCAGTATGGTTTGTCAATGTTATAAAAGAAACAGGAATGAAATTCTTGAGCTAATAAATGGCATCTTGGCACGATTTAGCCAACGAAAATATCAAAATTTTTCTGCTCGCTTCGCTCGCATTTCCATACGTGCATCACTGTATCATCTTTGTACCGCCTGGCCTGCCATCATGTCCCCCGCAAGGCAAACAGCTTCATTAGTTTCTTTGAATCTGACTTAGGCACCCCTTTAATTTGATGTGTGTACGAGTCAATTTGGTACAGAACATAGAATCAAGTTAATCGCACCCCTCGAATTTTTCTCGCTTCGCTTGCACTTCAATCAAGACTTATCAAGACTTTCTTTCATGTGTACTTATGCAGCCACTTGTATCCTTGAACGATTTCTGCATCTTCCTATGTATCAAGCATTACAAGAATTTATGAATCCAACTTAAACTTCCACTTCAATTGCCAGTGCATCTCTTCTACAGTGCTGTGACATATCAACCATCCAGTGAAATTCAATGTGTGCTTCTCAAAAATGTTCGGCTCGCCTCACTCGAATTCTCTTCACGTTCCGTATACCCCATGATCTTCGTTGCTCCTTTAGAGTTTTTTTTATCAATGTTTCAAAGCAATTCAAAGTTGAAATTTGAGAACGGTACCATAAATCCCATCATTCTGCAATGATCCTTAATGGCTCAGCTCTTCCTCATGAAAATGTTTCTAATCGATCTGCCCAGCGTGACATGAATATTGTCCTGTTTCCTGGACTTTCTAAATTGCTATATTTTTACCTCTTTTGTATCAGGTACCTATGGCACTAAGTTGCAAAATTTTGGCGAGAACTGAATCATGACTGAAAGAAAAAAGAAAAGCTTTCGTCGCTTCCATTCTAAAAATGGCATAGAAAATTTTTCTTGTTTTTCCAGTGGCGTACCTAAGAAGGAATGCGGCGTCCTAAGAAATTCTTGAACAATGTTGGCAGAGGCATTCTAAGCCAAAGTAGAATGCATGTTATCAAAAATTTTCCTAGTGAGTTGACCCTGGACCCATCCATTTCAATCCCCATGTGACTCTTAGCCTGTAAATGCCTGCCGTTGGCTGTAAGGGATCCTTATTTGCTACTACTCTGGAAAAATCTCATCAAATGATGATTTGAAGAATCTGTACGCTGAAGAAGAATTTCTTAGATGCTGTAGACTGACAAGCAAATGATAAAGTAGTGAAAAGAGACAGTTCCTCGAATCAAGATGGCGCGACCAGCATCAAATCATTTTGCAGTAAAGCTGAGAAGATCCATTTCGTATTTCGTACTTGATATGTCGGACCCCTTGTAATTGCATAAGAATTCTTTTGCTTTCTTAGCAACTTGCTACAATGAGCATAAATCCTTAATCCAAATTGAACAAAACATCCAGCCTATTTTTTGTTCAATGTAGTCAGGTTTATGATGCAAAACATAGCTGAAAAGAGCGTTTCCCTCGTTTTCCGAGCGTCTCAAGGGCGTGGTCTCCAAAAATTTTTCCGGGGGCAAGCCCCCGGACCCCCATGTCTGCTCGCTACGCTCGCACCTTGCCCCCCCAAAAGCAGGGACCTGGCTACGCCACTGGAAAGGAGTGTGCGACAACCACAACTATTTGACACCGTCACACAACCACCGCAAGAGTAATCTCATTGGAAACCGTTGGCTAGACAAATTTTTGTGGAAATGATACTCTTGGCTAGACTAATTTCTCCATGGAAAGTGCCCTGAAAGGGCGTTTTCTAGACAAAACTTGCCAAATTTTCGCATTCTCAGGACAGAATTTTTTTGATTTGGTTTTTTTACAGAAATTACCGAACTTTTACAGTTCTGTGACTAAATTGCCAAAAAGGATACCCTTGCCTAGACTAAACTCGACTAAAATTGCCAAAAAGTATACCCTTGGCTAGACTAGAGGTCCAAAAAAGTTACCCTTGTGGGCGGCATATCCCCAGGTACCCTTACTAAGGAAGAACCCCCTCCCCGTGTCTCATTCTTCAAAACGAAGGGCATAGAATCTTCAATAAACGAATCAGTGGCAAGCAATCTAAATCCCTGTTAACCACATCACTTTGATGTGGAATCACATTGGTTTGCTTTTTTGTCTTTTTCAATGGCAACTTACTCTACAACTAGAAACTTTGATTTAAGCAGAAAGTCGTTCTCTTATCAAAAGTGACAAACACTACTATGTGGCCCATTTCCGCCATGCCTGTTTTTCGTTTTATTTTCCTCTCTTTTTGTATATTTTTCTTTTTCTTCTTTCAAGTTTATCAAAATTTTTATTTTTGAAGAGGAGAAATAGGGGTCAGTCATATATCGATTTCGTCCTCGCTTAGCGTCATTTCGACGCTAACTTTCAGACCCCCCCCCACCCCCACCCACCCTTAGCGTCGGTCCATTCAAAAGTGACTAAGGGCTGAAAGGGGCTGCAGTAGACCCTACGGGAAAGGCACGGGAAGTACAGAGCCTAAAATCTTTTGGCATTCCAAGAAGCTTCAGCGAGCATTCTCAGACCGAGAAGATCGCATGAAAATGGGCTCAGGAAAGAAAGTAAAACATAAAATTATCGCAATCTTCACAATATTACAGAATCTTTATGAAATTCGATGTTAATCCTTTTTGTTCTTAGCGTCAGTGTTGCGGAAGGCTGTTGACCCCCCCCCCCCACCCATTAACGTCGAAATGACGCTAAGCGAGGACAATATCGATATATGACTGACCCCTAAGATGAAAGTAAAGTAAGGTAATAGACCAGAGGGGGAAGGGGACATATGGTCACCAAAAGAGAGACTTTATGGGATGAACTTTTCCTAGTTCAGATTTTAGCGTAGAATCCGAAAATGGATGTTGATCGGGCGGGCGAGGCTGCTTTTCCGAGATATTGGGGGGCTAAGGCCATTTTTTTGCGAAACATACAAATTAACCATTTGTATGTTCAACAGACCATAGACTTAATCAAAAAGATGTTTTCTAGATCAGATTTTTGCATAGAATCTGAAAATGTACGTTGATTGGGTGGGCGAGGTTGCTTTTCCAAAATATTGGGGGCTAAGGGCATTTTTTGCAAAAGCATACAAATTAACCCTTTATATGTTCAACAGACGAGAGACTTCATTGAATATGTATTTCCTAGCTCAGATTTGTGCGTATGATCCGAAAATGGATGTTGATCGGGAAGGCGAGGATGCATTTCCAGGATATAAGGGGGTATGGCTAAGGTCTATTTTAGGAAGAAATTCAAACTTTATCTTTTGCTGTATAATGCGTATAGAATTGTCTTGACTTTAGAAAAGCAGCTTGTCAATAAAAACAAATGATTTACTGTGTGGTGGGATGTGATGGGAAGTCGGGTAACATGTCTAGATGTGGTGTAGATATTTCATTTGCAATATTATTTGCGAAAAAAAGAAACAGAGAAATCAGAGAATAGACCCACAAAAGCTTGTGAAAATTATGAGCGACAATTCCATCAATCCGCTTTGTCCAACACTTGATAAGGAACACCATTGCATCTGGCCAGCTACTTTCAGATGAAGCAGCAGAGAAGCGTGGCGAAGTAAGGATGGAATTTGATCAGCGATGTGAAAAAGATGGGTCGAAAGAGAAGCTTTTTGATCCGGTAAAGAGAGTTCCTTGTAACAGTTTTGCAAACAGCAGAAAGAAACTGAAAGTCAAAGTAGGTGTTAAATGCAAAGACATACATGTGCAACGAGATATACTTGGTCATCTGCTGGCAAAGTCCTCCCGAGAAAACGGTGATCATTAACATCGACGGAGCTATTTCATATCCTTTACGCCCCGTTCCTTTGGCTCTTGCGACCAGTGATGGACAGTGGCGTAAAACATGTTACGGTAAAATGTTTTAGGCGGCACTAAGTGAAACAGTGGAGGAGAATTCAAGTGCAAGAAGTACTGAGGCAAGCCATATGTGTTATTTTGGAGATCTAGCAGCAATAGTTCCTTCAACCATGCCAGTGCCAGACACGTTTAGAGAGCTGGATCTAAAGATTTTGAAAGAAATCCCAGCACATTATCAGTCAATTTACATCGCTTGTGACACTGATCGAGCAGATCCTTTAAAAAATTCTGAAAGAGTATTCAAAGGAGAAGGCAAAAGGTTTGTGATTAAAAATACAGATATACATATTTCAACTGACTTCAAGAAGTTCCTGGGTAACGGTGGCAATAAGGAATGGCTCTTCGAATTAATTGCGGAAGTATGGATTGAAAACAAAGACATGGTTGCAAAAAGAATTATTTATTTTGGAAAAGGTAATAGCTGTACAAAAACAAAGTGCGATGGCGTAAATTTGGAACCTGCTTTAAGCATAAATCACGAAGAGGCAGATGTAAAAGTTGCATACATGATTTTTCATGCTCAGAAAAACACGGAAGAAGGAGCTGCGTACGTTGTGCGCTCACCATCCGCTGATGTTGATACACCAGTGATAATCCTTGGAAATGAAATGTCAGTGAATCAAGTGCATATAGACAGTGGCACGGGAAAGCATAGGAAGTTAATCAACCTTTCATCAAGTTGCCTCACAGATATCCAGAAAAAGGCTTTACTTGGACTGCATGCATTTACCGGTAATGACTTAGTATCAAGCTTTTTCAAAAAGGGTATGCCAATTTGCTGGAATGCTATAAAGAAGAACATTAATTACTTGAGAACCTTCTGTCAGATCGGCTGTGCTACTCAAATCCAAGAAGTCCTGATGGAAGAACTGGAGAAATTTGTGTGCCATGTTTACAGAGAGAAGAGGAAGACATCGGTAAATGATGCTAGAGCAAGCATTTTTTGGAAAAAAATTGAACAGAACGAATAAAGTAGATGATCTTCCTTGCTTCCTCCTTGCCGAAGAAGTTTGGAGAAACACACAAAATGAGCAAATTATGTCGTGATGATTTGGAGACAAGCAAGTTTGAATCAAGCAAGTATAAATCAAGGGGCGACCCGAAGTATCAGCAAGGATGCAGAAGGTCAAAGTTCAACCAGGGTCGAATCCATTGGAAAACAAAAGGCTGTTGCCACTAACAATAGCGCTCACAATGGTTCAATTGAAACAGTAAACAATGCTCACATTGTCTTGGAAGACATCACAGACAATGATATTCAACCAATCAAAACAAAACACCAAAACAAATCGCGTCCAAACAAACGGCAACGAAAGAAAAACAGGGCTGAAGCCTCGACGAAAAACGCTGAAGATCCAGCTTGCGAGGGTGACCAAGCGGTTATTGCACCGAGCACAACAAGTATTGCAACTGATAAAGCCAGGAAATCCGAAGGAAATTGCAAGCCGCGATCCATACATATACTAGGAGACTCAATGTTGAAAAATTTAAACAGCTGGAATTTTAACAAAGATTGCCCCTCTGGTGACAAGGTCATCGTGAAGTCTTTCAGTGGTTCAACTACTAAAGATATGCATTCATATGTGATACCATCGATTGAAAAGGGGCCAGATTGCATCGCTTTACATGTTGGAACAAACGATCTGCCGGATGCCAAAAAATCTGATGTAAACATTGCCCAAGGTATTATCGCACTTGCAAAAAAGATCCGTGAAGACAAGATAGAAGTCAAAGTATCAGGATTGGTACCAAGGTATGACAAGCATGAACCGAAACGAGTTAAGGTGAACTACATTCTAAGAGACCTTTGCTCAGAGAACAGCTTTGCTTATTTTGACCATTCGAATATCGATCCAGCGAATCATCTGAATAGAAGCAAGTTGCATTTGAACAAGGATGGTAGTAAACTGTTTGCTGACAATCTTTTGAATGCCATTATGGATTTCTGACTTATTGATAATAATGTAGTAGAACCAGGAGTAGGCGTAAATGCTAGGCACCATTCAACCCCCAGCACGTCTTTACCAGCTAGGGGCTCAACTGCCTCTCTCCGCGCAGATGATTCGACACTTGGCCCTGTTGGTACAAAGCTAGGGTTCAGAAAGGGTATGATTATAGCCTCTCTCAATGTGAACAGTCTCCCTGCTCATATTGATGAAATTAGACTCCTTCTTCATGAGAAAAATATCCATATTTTAGCGCTGAATGAAACTAAAATTGATTCTGACTATCCAAGTGATCTTCTAAAGATTGAGGGTTATCGGTTTGACAGACTTGACCGTAACCGTAGAGGGGGTGGCATTGGTTTTTATATAAGAGACTCTTTTGAGGTAGATGTACGGGCAGACTTACCAGTCTCCAGTCTTGAGCTTAGATGCATAGAGGTGAAGCCAGTCCAGGCTAAGCCTTTTTTCGTGGTTTCTTGGTACCGACCCCCATCTGATCCGGTAGAGGTCTTCGATAAGTTAGAAGAAGTTTTCAAGTTTTTAGAGTCTGAGGGGAAAGAAATCATCTTATTGGGCGACACGAATTGTGACCTTAGCTCTACTCTGAGTCCTCTAGAAAGCCCATATTCTGATGTTCCAATTTGTACTAAGCATATTCTGGATTTTTATAACTCTTTTGGACTGAAGCAACTTATTACCGAACCTACAAGAGAGACACTTGATACTGCCACTATAATTGATCACATTGCGATCAGCAACCCTTCTAATGTTGTTGAATCTGGCGTTGTGAAAACATGCATTAGTGATCATTATTTGGTATACGTGACTCGCAAGTTTCGGGGATCTATCAAAGCCAACCATAAAGTTGTAAAGTCTAGGCAAATGAAAAAGTTTGACGAAGACCTTTTTATTAGTGACCTTGCCAAAACTGACTGGTCTGCTATTGCATACAACAGTGATGGGTTAGACAATGCAGTCCGTTTGTGGTCCTTTCATCTGTCTTCCATAATTGAGAAGCATGCCCCTCTAAGAGAGCGCAGAGTCACTGAGCGTTTCAGTCCATGGATCACCCCTGATCTGAAGCAGCTCTTCAGGACACGAGACAAAATGAAGGTTGCTGCAGTAAAGGCAAAATCTGAACTACTTATGAGTGCCTACAGACAAATGCGATGTAAGGCCAATAATTTGAACTCTAAAATGAAAAGAAACTATTTTTCAAACAAGATTCAATCCTGTGCTGGGGACACTAAGGAAACTTGGAAGACAATAAACCAGTTGGTTAATAAAAGGTCCAAAACAACTGAGATCTTGTCACTGAAAGATGGCGAACACACAATTTCTAAACCCCAAGATATAGCGGAAAGCATGAATAAATTTTTCTGCAACGTTGGTAAGGACCTCAGCGAAAATATACCTAACAAAGAAAACCCTCTTTTAAATGGTGATTATGGTGAAAGAGAGACTGATTCCACCTTTTCTTTTAAACCTATTACTACTGATGAGGTTAAAAAAGCATGTTCTAAGATTAAAAATTCAAATGGATCTGGTACTGATCGCATTTCTAGTCACTTTATAAGAGTAGGTATTGAGATTTTGGCTCCTTCGCTTGCCCAACTCTTCACAATGTCTCTGTCCGTCGGCTGCTTCCCTGACAACTGGAAGACTGCTTGCGTAGCACCGATTTTTAAGCAAGGCTCAAAAGATGATAGGTCGAATTATAGGCCTATATCGGTGCTACCTGTTGTCTCTCGTTTATTTGAAAAGCTTGTCTATAACCAGCTGTACGACTACCTTGACAGAAACAAGATGATTTTTACTGATCAGTCTGGTTTTCGAGCCCTTCATTCGGTCCTGACGTCTCTGTTGAAGTGTACGAATGACTGGTACCTAAACACTGATAAAGGTAAATACACGGCTGTTGTTTACATAGACCTCAAGAAAGCTTTTGACACAGTCGATCATGATATTCTATTGAGGAAGCTCAACTTCTGTGGCCTAAAAGGAAAAGAACTAAGCTGGTTTCGTTCGTATCTCACCGATAGACGACAATGCTGCAAGGTAAACGGTCAAATTTCCGCTACAGACAGTATAACCTGTGGGGTACCACAAGGATCTTGCCTTGGTCCCCTTCTCTTTCTTGTCTATATCAATGATCTTCCTAGTTGTTTGAAAAATTCCCTTGTATCCATGTATGCAGATGACACAAGCATTTACTATGCCTCTGAATCTGTTTCAGAAATTAATCAGGCAGTTAATGCTGACTTAGAAGCTTTGAAGGGCTGGCTTGAAGGAAACAAGTTGTCTCTGAACGTAGCTAAGACAGATGCAATGATCATAGGAAGCAATGGAAAGCTTAGAAAAATCGACTCTGTCGATTCCACTAAACCGCAATTTAAGATTGGTTCCGAGGATATCAAGTTGGTAAAGGAGGTCGAATACCTTGGTGTCCAGGTTGACCATCAACTAAAATGGACACCTCAATTGGCCTTAACAACTAATAAGATCTCTAGAGGTATTGGTATGCTTCGTTATGCCAAGCAGTACCTTCCATTATCAACCGTCAAGACTATGTATAAGAGTTTAGTGGAGCCGTACTTTAGATATTGCTGTCCTGTCTGGGGAAATGCTGGGGTGACTGTCATTGAAAAATTGCAGAAACTCCAAAATCGTGCTGCAAAACTCGTTACCAACAGTCCATTTGATGCGACCGCTTTACCAGTTATTCGTGCGCTTCAATGGCCCACTGTTAGGGAACTTATTGATTTTGAATCTCAGAATATAGTTTTCAGATCCCTTAAAGGAGACGCGCCTTCCTACATGAAAGACATGTTCACGAGAGTCAACAATTCCACTGCTCGTTCTCTTAGGAATGCTGAAGTCGACCTCAGGTTGCCATTGTTAAAATCAGCAGGGGGGCAGAAATGCTTCTCGTACCGAGGCGCTAAGCTTTGGAACAGTCTTGGTACCGACGCTAAGAACTCTTCAACCCTGAGAGCCTTCAAGAGAGAGGTGGAAAAATGAACACTTAAACCTTTTCGTTTTTTTTTTGTTGATTTTTGAACAATTGTAATTTTAATTTAGTTCGAAATACTGGTTTTTATTGTAAATTATTAATTATTGTAAGTTTTTAGCATGGCCCCCTGTAAATCAGTTATTCTAACTGAGGGGCTACCATGGGTAAAAAATATAAAATCAAATCAAATCAAATCAAATCAGTTTGGCAATGATGAATGTTGAATGTCCTACTTCACATGGCTGGCTTACAGATTACCAAGTCGATTGGATTGACAAGGCATACCCTGCTATTGTGAAGGAAATGACAACCCATTCATTTGTGTCTTGCGTGACGTTGTTACTTCCTTCTCGTACCCAGACTTCTGGCAGTGCCGCTGTAACTGGCAGTCTGAGTATAAAGCACGTAGGGTGCAGACAGAAAAGTGATCATTCGGCACTAAGGTCGAAGAGTTTTGGTAACAGCTAAAGTTCGCATAAAGGCGTTCAACTTAAGTTCACTGCCTCTTATTTTTACTACATATTAGCTTATAGTTTATAGTCGTTACTGTTCAGTTGCTGTTTGAGATATATAAAGAGAAAACGTCAAACTGTGGTATTTACTTCGTCTCGTCGGCTCGACCCAACCAACACAACATATGGCGCCCAACGTGGGGCAGAGCAATTGATTTGAAGTATTTTGCAGGATGGCCAGTGACGACGAAAGTCAAGAAACTCGAAGAGGAGAAGACAGTGGAACAAGACTTAAATATGTGCGAAGAGGAACACGGTCAAGCATCACAAAATTCGAAAATCAAGCGGAACACATTTTGATCAGTACAGATCCTTCAAAAGTAGAGGAGAATGTGTTGATAAAAATTGCGACGATCAAAACTACGCTGGAGGGAAAGTTGAGAATATTGGAAGAAATAGACGAGAAGCTGTTGTTGAAATGTGAAGTTACAGAAATTGAGAAAATTATAGACGAATCGACAGATATCGCAGCTCGTGTGACAGAAATTGTGAACAAAATTGAAAGCTTTATTAAGAAAGCAGAGAAGGCAAAATTACCCGACGGAGCAGCAGATTTAGCCAATGCATTTACAACTAGTTCGCCAATAAGAACCCCACAAGGTGCAGGGGTAGGAATTCAAAATGTTTCAACAGCCAGTACAAGCCAAAATAGTGGAGTTAGGCTTCCGAAAATAACCTTGCCAAGATTTAATGGCGACATCACTCGTTTCTATTCGTTTTGGCAAAGCTTCGAGAGTTCGATCGACAAAAATGAGAGTCTGGCACCAGTGGACAAGTTCAACTATTTAGTGAACATCTTGGAAGGAGAAGCTTTCAGAGCAATTCAAGGATTAGAGATCATCGAAGAAAATTATGAGCATGCCAAGGAGACCTTGCACGAAAGGTTCGGTCACAAGCAAAAAATTGTGCAAGTGCACATGGAGAGTTTGCTCAATTTGCAGTATAGTCCAAATGACACTGTCGCCCAGCTGAGACAAATTTTCGATAATATCAACATTCACATTCGTGGTCTCGAATCCTTGGGAGTAAAACAGGAAAATTATGGAAGCTTACTTATTCTTGTTGTAATGAAACGTATGCCAAAGGATGTCGCGTTACAAGTATCCAGAGAGACAAAATCGGACATATGGGAAATGAAGCACATTTTAGACATTATACGAAAGGAGATAGAAGCGAGGGAAACTTGTTCGTTTGTTGGAGAAACTGAGAAAAAGGTAACAAGTCATCGTCCAAAACAAGTCCCTGGTACGGTTTCATCCTTTCATGTGAAGGAGCAATCGAGCGGGAATAGGCAATGCTATTTTTGTGAGGGAGAACATTTATCGTATCAATGCGATAAAGTCGTGGATCCAAACAAGCGAAAGGAGATTTTATCGAAGCAGAAACGTTGTTTTGTTTGCTTGAAAAGGGGACATCGAGCCAATTCCTGTAATAGCAACCGAAGATGCCGAAAATGCAACAACAAACATCATCAGTCTATTTGTTTAAAGAAACCAGAATCTACATGTGAGAAAGACGAGGCAGCGAAAAGTGCTAATGGAAGCGAAACTGTAACGGCAACAGCTAAAGTAGGCTCACAAAAACAGACAGTGTTGTTACAGACAGCCAGAGCAAAAGTTTTTGGTAAAAAACAAGAGAACAAGATTATGGCAAGAATATTGTTGGACAATGGCAGTCAAAGAACATACATCACGGATGAATTGAAGAACAAATTGCAGTTAACTGAAGAAAACACACAAGAAATAAACTTGAACACATTCGGATCTGAGCGGTTTAAGAAGAAGAAATGTAGCCAAGTCAAATTTAACATAGAATTAGGCGACAGAGCTTTAAGCATAACTGCCCTAACACATCCCGTAATTTCCTCTCCTCTTGCAACCCCAGTAGAGTACAAGCAATACGCACATTTACAAGGCCTAAATTTTGCGGATAGCCTAGATTCAGGTAGTGACGCGATAGATATCTTGCTAGGCGCAGACTATTTTTATGAAGTAGTTACAGGCGAGATAAGAAGGGGGAGCGCAGGCCCTGTCGCAATAAGTAGCAAGCTTGGGTGGTTAATTTCTGGCCCCGTGGATTTGGCTTCAAATGATTCGAATACAAATTCTAATTTTGTTTCTTGTTGCGTTGTAGATCAAAATTTGGTGAACGAAAACACGAACAGTGAGAACGAGCCTGCTGTCAGAGAACAAAGAGCAGTTGACAATGAGAATGAGCTTATTGAAACCTTGAAACAATTTTGGAAGACAGAGAGCACAGGGATTGAGTCAAGCGATAATCAGAATGCAGAAAACGCGAAGAAAGAATTTGACATCGCATTCAATGGCAAGAATTATGAGGTAAGCCTTCCTTGGAAGGATGACATTTCAGATCCTTTGCCTTCTGATTATGACTTGTGTCATTCACGATTGAAATCGGTACTTTTTCGCTTACAAAAGGATCCACAATTACGCCAAGAATATGATGCTATCATTCAAGAGCAATTGAAAAGCGGTATCATAGAAAAGGTTCCCGAAGGTACAGAAAACAAGGTAGACGTCAAATTTATTCCACATCATTGTGTTATTCGTAGAGATCATGACACAACAAAGGTTCGTATTGTTTTTGACGGTAGTGCCAGAAGTAGTAATGATGTGTTAACGCTTAACGACCGTCTTGAAGTTGGGCCAAATTACATGCCGCATTTGTTCGATACGTTATTAAGATTCCGGAGTCACACAATAGCGTTAACAGCAGATATCGAAAAGGCATTTCATCAAATTGAAATTAAGGAGGCCGACAGAGATTTTCTCAGGTTTTTATGGTACGATGACGTAAGTAGTGACTCTCCTTCTATTGTTCAGCTTCGCATGAAACGTCTTCCGTTTGGCTTGACCCCAAGTCCAGCCATTTTAGGGGAGACAATAAGGAAACACGTAAGTAAATTCAATGACAGCCACCCGCAAGCGGTAAGTATGCTTAAACATCTTTACGCAGATGATTTCTCAGGCGGTACGAATGACTCTGAGGAGGCGTTGAAAGTTTACAAGGATGCCAAGGAAATCTTGGACAAAGGTGGGTTTAACCTTAGGAAATGGAATTCGAACGACAAAGAGGTATTGAGTAAAATTAGGTCGTCGGAAGCTGAAAAAGGTCATTTGAAACAAAACGAAGGTAAGACAAAGGTTTCCGAAGAAGATCAATCGTATGTCAATTCGGCTTTAGGCCCTCCGTGTAGTGACGATAAGGCGAAAATCTTAGGTGTGAACTGGGACAGTGATTCAGACAGAATCTATTTTGACGTGCAGCACGTAATCGACTTTGCAAATTCGTTACCTCCGACAAAGCGTTCCTTACTGAAAATAGCTGCTAAGATCTTTGACCCCCTAGGATGTCTTAGTTTATTCACGATCAATTTAAAGGTAATGTTTCAGCAGTTTTGTTTGGACAAAAGGGGCTGGGACGAGGAACTGTCTGGTGATGAACGTCGTAAGTATGAAGTGTTCATATCAGAATTGGCAAAATTGCAGAATGTATCCATTCCCAGGTGCTATTTTCTGAAAGGTAAGAAGGTGGAGAATGTACAAATACACGGATTTTCAGACGCCAGTGAGAGTGCCTACGCAGGGGTTGTGTATCTGCGTATTGAGTATGAGACGGGGGAGGTACAGGTAAGATTTGTGACGTCGAAAGCCAAGGTTTCGCCGATTAAGAAACAAACAATTCCTCGGTTGGAGTTAATGGGTGCTGTGTTGTTATCAAATTTAGTGGACACCGTAAAGAAAACTCTGCAGGAAGAGTTAGGCCAAGGTTCTATTGAGACACATTTTTGGGTAGATTCGGTAGCAACTTTGTGTTGGGTGAAGAATAATAAACCGTTGAAGCAGTTCGTTAGACACAGAGTACAAAAGATTTTAGAATTATCGAACCGTGAGGAGTGGCACTTTTGCCCAGGCTCCTTGAATCCCGCCGATTTACCTTCAAGGGGTATTTATGGTAAAAATATTGGTGCAACTAAGGTGTGGTGGGAAGGCCCGCATTTTCTTGTATTGCCCGTTTCGGAATGGCCTAAATTGGAAACAAACCAAGAGACTGACCCAGCTGTTGCTGCGGAGGAGAAAGTAAGTATTGAGTCAATCCATGTACTCGTCGGTAAGCAAGGTCCAGTTGAAAAGACAACACCTGTGGTAAGTACCGAGAGGTTTAGCACCAAGACCAGGTTGTTGCGAACATATGCATGGATTCTTCGATTTGTGTCAAATTTGAAAGCCGTCGTAAATAAACAGGAACCAAAGCTAGGCCCACTGGAAGGGACAGAATTGCGCTGTGCAGAGAATCATGTGATTCGAGCAGTGCAAGCCGAATGTTTTTCGAAAGAAATCGAATTTATTGCAAGTAAATCGAAGGTAGGTTCCAGACCCCCAACTTATGTCTCACAGTTTAACCTGTTTTTAGATGATGACGATATTTTGCGTTGCAGGACTCGCATTAACAATGCTTCTATTTCAGATGCAAGCAAACGACCAATTTTGATGCCTAGAGACCATCATTACTCCAATTTGATTATTCGCGAAAGTCATGAATCGGTGTTTCATAATGGGTTGAGAGAAACACTTAATCACGTGAGAACACAATACTGGATATTGAGAGGAAGGGAAGCGGTGAAAAAGGTTATTAGGCCATGTGTTATCTGCAAAAGAGCCGAAGGTTTGCCATTTGCAGGCTGTGTTTTGCCTGATTTGCCTCGTTTTCGTGTAGATGATAATGCACCCTTTTCTCACACTGGTCTGGACTTCGCAGGGCCATTACTGGTCACAAGTAAGAATGGGGAATTAATGAAATGCTACGTATGCTTATACACGTGCCTCTCAACAAGAGCTATTCATTTAGAACTGGTCGAAGGCTTAGATGTGGAATCGTTTATTCGTTCGTTTAGAAGGTTTTGTGCCCGTAGAGGATTGCCCGCAACGTTACTAAGTGACAACGCAAAGAATTTCAAATCAGCGTCAAAGGAAATAAGGAAGTTGGTTCGCTCACCCAAAATATTCGAGTATTTAGCCAATAGAAAGGTAAATTGGCAGTTCATTGTTGCCTTAAGTCCGTGGATGGGTGGAGCATGGGAACGCCTTATTCGTAGTGTAAAGCGTTGTTTGGTCAAAACGATCGGACGAGCATCACTTAGTTATTTTGAACTAACTACAATTCTTACCGAAGTAGAAGGTGTGATAAATTGTAGACCATTAACGTATTTATACGGAGATGAAGACGGTGTAGAATATGCCCTTACACCATCACACTTGATATACGGTCGAAATGTCTCCGAAATGAACGAAAAATACGATGAAGTGGTAAGTACTTATGAGTCTTTATCAGCAAGAGCTAAGTACCATCACAGGCTTTTGAGTCAGTTTACTAAACAGTGGAAAAATGAGTATCCGCTAGGACTTATGGAGTCATACAAATCGAACGCAGATGGTAAGAAACCTGTTGTTAGTGTTGGTGATATTGTTATTTTGAAGGATGTTCAAACGAAGCGATCTTTTTGGAAAATTTGTAAAATCATTCAGCTCATTTCAGGTACTGATGGCAACATAAGAGCAGCAAAGATACAGTTCGTTGCAGACAAGAGTGAAAGGATTTTGACCAGACCTCTGAAACTTTTGGTACCGTTGGAAGTATCGCCAGTCTCGCAACAAGCAGCAGCAGCGCCCGTCGCAAACGCAGCGCATAAAGAACATGTCGCAAGCCAAGCAAGCGTACATGCAGCCACGCCTGCAGCCAACCCAGCAGCTTTAAGTAGCGCCCCCGCAACCGATCGGCCTAAGCGCAATGCAGCTGTGATCGGAGAATTACGCAGAAAGGGCATGAATAGCAATTGAGTAGATAATTGTTTGTATCGCTCAGAGGACATTTTGCATACTTTTTGGAACAATATGGTAGACATTAAATTGTAGTTGAGTAGTATGTTGATCATTTTGTAGTTGAGTTGATTTTGTAATGTATCAACTCGGGGGAGTGTATTGTGAAGGAAATGACAACCCATTCATTTGTGTCTTGCGTGACGTTGTTACTTCCTTCTCGTACCCAGACTTCTGGCAGTGCCGCTGTAACTGGCAGTCTGAGTTTAAAGCACGTAGGGTGCAGACAGAAAAGTGATCATTCGGCACTAAGGTCGAAGAGTTTTGGTAACAGCTAAAGTTCGCATAAAGGCGTTCAACTTAAGTTCACTGCCTCTTATTTTTACTACATATTAGCTTATAGTTTATAGTCGTTACTGTTCAGTTGCTGTTTGAGATATATAAAGAGAAAACGTCAAACTGTGGTATTTACTTCGTCTCATCGGCTCGACCCAACCAACACAACACCTGCTGACGTGGAAGAACATCTTCTGGAGTTACCTGATTTCGATTCTACTCTTGGTCTAGATGTTGAATATGACAGTGAAGATGACAGCAGCTCTGAAGAAGACTCTACTGATACATGATTTCATAAAAATGGACAAGTGTTTGCATCAAATCTCGAGGTAACAATTAACACACATTTCTTTATTATACCTTCTCGTATTCTACGTACTGTGCGCGCTGCAGTCGATATTTGTGCAAAAAAACCTTTTCAAGCATCAGACGGGAATCATTTCACTTTGAGAAGCTACATTAACAAACCGTTGTTTCTCATTCAAATTTTGGGTTTTGTTACTTACTGTAATGTCATTTGAATATCTGAACAATGATGTGTTTGCTCACAAAGACCCCCCCCCCCAGCATCTTGGAAATGCATCCTCGCTCACCTGATCAACAACCATTTTCGGATTCTACATCAAAATCTGAGCTAGAAAAAGTATGTGTAGTGAACTCTCTCGCCTGTTGAACATATACAACAGGTAATTTGTATGTTTTTGCAAATAATAGCCTTAGCCTCCCAATATCTCGGAAAAGCAGCCTCACCCACCCGATCAACATCCATTTTTGGATCATACGCACAAATCTGAGCTAGGAAACGTACATTTAATTAAGTCTTTCATCTGTTGAACATATAAAGGGTTGATTTGTATGTTTTCACAAAAAATGGCCTTAGACCCCCAATAGCCCGGAAAAGCAGCCTCACCCACCCGATCAACATCCATTTTCGGATTCTACACCAAAATCTGATCTAGAACCTTTCCATTTGATTAAGTCTTTCATCTGTTGAACATATAAAGGGTTAATTTGTATACTGTACAAAAATGGCCTTAGCCCCCAATATTTCGAAAAAGCACCCTCGCCCACCCGATCAACATCCATTTTTGGATTCTACGCCAAAATCTGATCTAGAAAATGTCTTTTTGATTTAGTCTTTCGTCTGTTGGACATACAAAGGGTTAATTTGTATATTTTTGCAAAAAATGACCTTAGCCTCCCAACATCTCGGAAAAGCAGCCTCGCCCGCCCGATCAACATCCATCTTCAGGTTCTACGCTAAAATCTGCACTAGAAAAAGTTCATCCAACAAAGTCTCTCGTTTGGTGACCATAGGTCCCCTTCCCCCTCTGGTCTATAAGGCAAGTCGCTTTTCCTCCATGTGTCCCAAAACTGCTAAAACCTCGTGACCACCCAAAAACTGCAAAAACCTCGTTCTGGTTCCATATCAAAATTTTTATTTTGGCGGGAAACTTACCAACTAAGACCAGGCGAGCCAAGACATACGTCTTAACCCTATCAAGCCTAGGGGGGGCTGAATCAGCCCCCCCCTAGCGGTTTTTTGTCTGTAGATTTTTACCAAGTGCACTTACAACACTGAAACTTTCTGACTTTTAGTTGTTATCTTTGTTACGATGTACAATTAATTTTTTGAAAAAATCAAATTCATTCCAGGGGGTAAACGCGACCAGTTTTCAAGAGATGTATGTGTAAAATTTTGAATAATTCCTAATAAAATCTACAGCTAATGTGATAAAATGATGAAAAGATAGGAATACATACTACTTTTTATGCTCTATCCAACAAATTAGCTCATTTTTAATTTGAACGTATGGTTTTGCGGATTTTGGCACTACGCATGCGCGCATTCTTTGCATTCCTGTGTGATGACGTCATCACTTTTTGTTAATTTTTCTTCACAGAGCAAATACTATTTAGACATAGAATACAGTGAAATTGGACTGATGTCCTTAATGCTTTTTGTTTTCTCACAATTAACGATTGAAAATTTTTAGTACTGAACCCTATTGACTTTGAAAATTGAATAATGTGACGTCATGGAAAGGTCACGTGACATATCTAAAAATAGATTTAATTTTTGGGTTCATCATAAGTTGTTCTATACACATGCAAAGTTTCAAGGCTCTAGGTTGTCCAGAACAGAAGTAAATTAGGGGGGGCCGAATCAGCCCCCCCCCCCTAGGCTTCCTAGAGAATCAAATACCCTAGGCCTGATAGGGTTAAAGTGCATATGAAGCGAAATTTTTTATTTTCGGTCTTGATAGAACTTTTCGTCCTGATTTCAATGGTGCAATCGGTTTTTTCATCCGCCTTATAATTTTGGAGATATGAAGCTCCAAAGGTAGTCAAAAAGTGGTTCCACCAAAACGCGGTCAGACCGTTGCGTACCAGACCCCTGTGACGTTATAGGTTTGACAGTTCTCAAAGGCCTCATTTAGAGGACAAAGGATCCTGTAGTGATTGCAATAGACGCAGTGCAAATCGCTTCATGAAACTCGACTTCTGGTCGGGTTTACAGGCTCAAGTTTTTGCAACTGAAGATGGAATTCAGTTTTTCACAGTGATTATGAATTGGACTTTGGATGTGAAACTTGTCGTTTGGTGTACATGAAAATGGCAAACGAGAGATTCCGGCCTAAGATGTAAGATGGCGGCAACAGTGGTGGCGTGTTTCCTCGCTCTTGTGTTTGCAACTTTCCAAGTGAAAAAGTTCGCCTTTTGCAGCTCTGATTCATTCAACTTATATGTAAACAACGCTGGAGATAACCTGGTCATCAAAGAAAGTTATATCTTTTCGTCAATATGGATAAACAGGCAAGAGAAGTTTCTTCGAGTTAGGCCCGTTCGAAACAAATCAAATTTAATGGTACAGATCTTGATCCTGTTATGTGGTGATATTGAAACATGCCCTGGCCCTGCCATCAAATGTGGTTCTTGCATGAAGACAGTGCGGAAAAATCAAAGCAGAATATGCTGTACTAGCTGTAAACTGCTCCACCACATAAAGTGCATGGATGATGAAACAGAAGCCCTCTGCCGCTCCTGTTTATCAAAATCATTCGAAGTCGAAGATCATACAGAGGAGCTTACAACGGAGAATCAACAACAGTACGAATTACCTGAGCTTACTGAGCTACTTGCAAGGAAAGGCCTTAAAATTCTGCATCAAAATATTCGTGGACTTTTGGCACACAAACAAAATCTTTGTCATATTCTTGGTGATTTCAAAGGAATCCATATCCTCTCGCTCAGTGAAACACACTTGGCCGCTGACGAGGAAGCTCAAGCTCAAATTTCCGGCTACGATTTCTTGGGAAAACCAAGGACTTCTGGCCAAGGAGGTGGTGTAGGGATCTATATTTCACAATCAATACCTTTTCAAAGACGTTTAGATCTTGAGGATAATGATATCGAATGCATATGGATTGAAATCTTATTTCCCAAATCAAAAGGATTTCTTATAGGAGTTATCTATCGCCCGCCTGACTCTTCAAAACATCTCCCTGATAATTTCAATGAAACTTTTGAATCCATGATGTCAACGGTTGTTTCCGAAGACAAGGAGTGTATTTTGACAGGTGACATAAATTGCAACTACCTAGAGAGTTCAGATCACAAAGATCTAAAAGCTATACTTTCGTCGTTCAACTTGAAACAATTGATCAGTAGCCCCACGAGAATAACTAAAGAATCAAAATCACTGATTGATGTTATTTGCAGTAATGAAACACAAAACATCAGTTCAGTCAAAGTAATCCCTGCCGGTGTAATATGCGTAACGGTCCGCTATGCAAAAGTGTCCTATCTGAAACGCTTATGCGCTTCCACTTGAAACGCTATGCGCTTCCGTGTCACTACTGCGCTTCATCCGTGTCATCTTGAAAACTCTCTTCTGACTTTTGAACCACAAAAAATACGAACACGACTATTAGGAGTGACACGAAACAAGAAGATGCTAGTAATAAAATGCTGAAGCCAGGAAATATAGAGGCTGTAGACTTGAATAATGCGTTTGCACTAAATGTCATCATGATAACACTGGCTAGACTCATAAATGCGCAAAATGACAAAACAGCTCCCTGTTCGTTCTCTTCAACAAGTTTAGTTAGATGAGATCTAATTCCTGCTGTTCCAAATGGGAAAGGCAGAGAAAAGACGACAAATCCGAACAACATTTCCTTGTTGATAGAAAAAGCCATGGAAACATGCGTGGCAATGATACTTGTCATTCCAATAACAATTACTGTAAAATCTGACAGATCGAACAGTTTGCCAGTGATGTATGTGAGGAAAAATGCTCCAATGCCTCTCATTGTGTGCAGTGTGAAATAGTAGACGCCAATTTCATCTGAAGACAACCTCAGGGGGCTATGCTTGACAAAAAGGGTTATGATAACATCTTCACCAAATACAGCACCAACTTCAAAGAATACAGCTACAGGCAGAAGAGCGACTGATATCTTTGTAACGGAACAAAAATATTTGTTAGCGAATCGAAAGATAT
This sequence comes from Aurelia sp. 3 sensu Dawson et al. (2005), assembly GCA_964020215.1. Taxonomy (NCBI): domain Eukaryota; kingdom Metazoa; phylum Cnidaria; class Scyphozoa; order Semaeostomeae; family Ulmaridae; genus Aurelia; species Aurelia sp. 3 sensu Dawson et al. (2005). The sequence continues at coordinate 8,654,628 of OZ026591.1, forward strand.
CTGTAACGGCCTCCTTAACTCTACTGGGAAGACTAACAATTGTGTAGCGACTTGCTGACGCCTCTCCATCCAATTCTACTCCTGCTGTCCTTACTTCTGGAAGGTAAATGGCGATAAACAGGATATTTACCACACTAGCTGAGAGGCTTAGTAAGAATCCTGCTGTAAACCCATAATGTTTCAGCAAAATTCCGGCAACAGCACTGCCAAGACCTTGCCCAAGGAACAATGAGCCATCAAGGGCCGCCATTCTAAGTGTTCGCGTGTTGTCATCCTCTGTTACACATGTCAGGTAAGTATTTGCAAGCATAATAACACCCTCTACGTCGGAGTAAACACCAGCTAATCCTGTTGCGAGTGCAATGAATCCAACATGCAATGACTGGTACTCTGCACAGCAAATGTAGATTATTGATTGCAGGATAATTGTTACAGGAGGGAGAAATAAGATTTTTCGTTTTGAGAATACACCAGTCAGCCCACCAAGTGTCAGAACAATCAAAATACTTGGCACATAAATGCAGCAGAAAATTAATGTATTCCATTGTGAAGCTTCCCCATAAATCAGATCTTCCTGTGTTTTGAACCTCTTCAATCCAAGGCTGCTGCAAACAGTGCTGTTATGTCTTTGACGGCAAAGCTTCGATACGACCAACTGCGGGAATAGGCTGTAATTTGTTCCAAAGCACATCATGTAAAGAAAGAGAAAAGGCTCTGAAGCACATTTTTTATTAGGTTTGGTGCTTTCTTTGCCCATTATACGCAAGAAAACGGATATTTCAGAAAGACTGTAAATCCAGGTTCTGTTTCTGTCCCACTGAAATCTGACTCAAAAGCTTTGTGTGCTAACAAAGAGAACCGTTCCGCCTAAATTTCAGCTGTTTGACGAATCATACATTAAAGGCAGTCCCCTCAATAATTTGGTTCATCCAAACAAAGCAAGATCATTCAAGCATAATTTTCATGGCCATGAAAATTACGCATGAATGACCCTGCCATTTTGGAATCAAGGAGATTAGCGTTGATTTGTGGAATATTCAATAGAGATCATTTCTATTTTCATTCATCAAGAGGACAGACTGTCTTTAAGAGGTTTAGATCACCGCACTGTGCGTATTGTCAAGAGTATCATCATGCTCAGTTGCATTTTGGATGTCCTTGGAAACACCGCTAAGGTTCAAAAGACATGGTTCCAGGAGCAAAGGTCTGGGGAGAGTGTCAGAAATATGACCATTTTGAGGCTTTAAACATGCTTTTTATGGATTTAACTCACTATTTCACCGAAAATGAAGAATAATCGTTCAATTGAAATTCAAGGGTTTTTTGTTTCATGCCAAAGAGCCTTAACTGCATCAAAAGTTGTTGACTAAATCCAAAAAATTTCCCAACAAAATAGATACATTTCTATGTACCAACCACAGCGGAGGAGGACACTTGGTCATCTGGTCTCCACTGTGGCTGGCACTTACGATTCAACTATACTATATATAAAACAAAACAAAACTAGAAAAAATAAACAGGAGAGAGAGATCTGCTTAGTGTTATGACATGATATACTGGCCGAGTCAAAAATGCCCGCCGACGTGTGGCACATAAAAACTTCGAGTAATCAAGCCATCTCCACGCGCTATGCACTACCCCACAGCAAGAATTCCCACCAAGATGCAAGGACCCACTAGACTGATGCCTTTTCGTCCCTTGTTTCCCTGAGTTCCTTGGTCAAGAGGGACTAATAACATTACTCTTAAATAGTGGGCCCTCTTTAGGCCCGCGTAGGGTGGTTCTGTATTCACCAATCAAATCGCTAGAATTCAGTTTTTAACCAATCAGGGGCCGCTATTCAGAATGTTGTTGTTGTTCCTCTTAAAGAACGGTTGATGAAGCCTGGAGTTCTCGCAGCTTCGATGGATCTATTTTGCTTCTACAGAGGAAGATTACTGTCCGAAAGGTATGCATTTTGCGTTTTGTAGGTCAAGACAACATCATTCTTTGTACTAAAAGTTTCCTTTTCAATGCTCGAGCTCTTTAAGCCAGATTTTGAAGCGATTTTGTTCAGTGTACGAGAACTCTCACCTGTTTAGGCCATTTTGAAAAAGTGGGCCCATTATGTAAGCGTAATATTATGAGTCCCTATTGACCAAGTGATATCAGCAAATCAAAGAACGCATGGAAACAAGGGACGAAAAGGCATAAGTCTAAGGACCCACCCCACCGTATACAGTTAGACAGAATCCTCACACCCAAACCAACAGCCCCGCCACAGGGCGAGCCGCAGAACTTGGCAACGCTTGGAAGATAGCATCAAATAGCTTCACAAACATAGACTGGCATCTTGACTCACCCAGTGCAATTCAATCAAAATGATTTATTTGTCTGTACGTTAGTTTTTGTTTCATTTGCCATATATTTTTAAACACTCGCACTTACTTTATTTTAATTGTCTAAGCTTTCGCCTCACTTCTAAGGCCTCATCAGCAACTCAAGACTCAAGATTCAAGACAGACTCAAGACTGACTCAGGACTCAAGACTGTTTGAACCGAAAGTTACTTGATTTGGTCTTATATGCTTTAGGTCATGAGTGTGATAATATGATGTAATAATTAGGTCATATTCTTTCTGGAGGAATAATGCGACGATCTGAGTTTGAAGAAATTATTCATAAATGGTGGATTTAAATCATTCACCGTTCTGTAAATTTCAATGCAAAGAATTATTTGAGATTTATTTGAGATTTATTAGAGATTTATTTGTCAATAAAGGCTATTGTAGCTTCAAGAATAAATCGATTTGCCACAGGTTCAGTTGAGAACTTCCGAACAGATCGCATAAGGCGTTGGAATACAGATTTGTGATATTTAAGATATTTAAGCCTGAAATATCAGTGAGCCGACCAAGGAGGTCTATTCGCATTGGACTAAACAGGTGGCAGTGCAGGAGAAAATGCTGGTTATCTTCAATGGCACATCCACATGCACACATTGGGCTGAGGCCCACTCTTCCCGAAGAGCGAGAAAGGTGAGTCTATTTCTGTCACGAACCCGAATAGTAGAACAAGAGAGAATAAACGTCTTGTATACTTCCAAAACAACTTTGAAGCAGAATTCGCTTAAATTCTACAACTTAATTGATTACGCATTGCGTATACCGTTGGTCTTGTTGTTGTTCATTTATCATCTTAATTCAATATTTACATAGTTAACAATATATACAATATATGAAAAGTTAACTAATCTAAATCGAATGAAATTAAACTGTTTAAAAACATCTATTGTTCGATCAAAGTAAAACTATTGCAGGCACTACACTTGCCTTCTGGGCCATTCCATTGCTTTATCATAAGTTTGAAGTTTTTCAAGTTTTCTGCAGATTTTATTTTGTTTGGTAAACCATTCCATATTTGAGGTCCAACGGACTCAAGACTGTTTGAACCGAAAGTTACTTGATTTGGTCTTATATGCTTTAGGTCATGAGGCTTTCTGGAGGAATAATGCGACGATCTGAGTTTGAAGAAATTATTCATAAATGGTGGATTTAAATTATTCACCGTTCTGTAAATTTCAATGCAAAGAGTTCTTTGACGCGAGACTTGCATCTTCATGATTTTAGGAGTAAGTCATTATATGAGCTCTTATGATCATTACAAAGAAACCTTAGTGCACGCTCTTGTAACTTTTCAATTTTCTGAAGAAACTTCATTTGAAGAAAAATACCAAACCAATGGACAATAATTGAAGTTAGAGTAAGCAAAGCTCTGTACAAGTACCTTTTTCTGCTCATAATCATAATCATAATCATCATCATTAAATCATCATAAAACTTACTTATAGTTCGTTTACTTGTAGTCAACAACAACTAATTAACAGCAAATATCTACAGTATGCAATATACAATATAACAATATATATAAAACCCCTAAATTAAGTGCAAATGTAGCAGCTGCAGTTGTTGCCATCCCAGCAACGTATTTCTTTTTTGAATTTCATGAGAGAAGTGGTCAATTTTAGGTCATCACTAAGAGCATTCCACAATAGACTCCCTCTAAAGGATAGGGAATTTATTCCGTAGCGCTAAGAACTCACCGAGGGGAGCTTGCAATAAATGGATAAATGATCTTAACCTTTCTAACCTTTCAAATCCAATAAATGATCCTGACCTTTTCAGAATGTTTAGTTGTGCCCGCAACTTTTTTACAAAGGTTTGATGTGTGTATCAAAATTCAATTTATTATCCAGAGTTACGCCCAATAGTTTTACAGTTTATCACCTTGAAAGCTTATATTTTGTCCAGCAGTATGCCCGATCTATTCTGACCAACAAAGCATGAAATTTATCAGGGTTTGCAATCATTTTCGTTTCCGTCTAGCCAAGTTAAAGCGACATTGGTTTTTCATTCTGCAAAACCCTGATAAGATCGGGCATAATTTTGGAAAAATATGAAAGTGTATTATCATCAGCATAGTTATGAAGGGTTGCCTGCTTTATAAAGAGAAAGTGGTCGTTTATAAAGAAATCAGATCGAATCGGACCAAGAACAGAACCCTGTGGAACTCCTGTTACAACATTTTTCAAGGAACTATTTTGAGATGTTTATCTGGACACACTGTTTTCGACGTTTGAAATAGGAATAGATAGGAATAGATAACGCATTTTCATCAAAACCATATGCACGTAATTTTGCTATGATTAGATCATGCGGAATGCAGTCAAAAGCCTTTGAGAGATCCATGAAGATAGCACCTACCACGATATCCTTGTCGAGTTTTGCCCTCCAGTCTTCTATCAGATTTATCAACACATGTTGTGCGCTGTATCATTTCTGTAAGCAGAGATAATATAGAGAGCGTTTTATCTAAATGTGGAATAAGCTGCTGTTTTAGGGCTTTCTCATATATTCTTGAAAAAGTATTGAGCACACTAACTGAACGAAAATTTCTTTCAGCAGTGCCATTCGATTCCCTTTTGTTAAAAAACGAATTAAAAAACGAATTAAATGTTGGAAAGGTGGTGAATGCAACTGCAGACTTTGCAAAAAATACATTCCGCAAGTTGGGTTCCTAACAGGATAGTCGTTTTTATCCTGTAATTTTTATTTATGTATAGACATTGTAAAACATTTTTCATTATTCCTTTTTTTAGACATTGTAAAAACTGTATAAAGTAGGCCTCAATTAGCTGTAATTTAGCTATTTGTATTTTTAATTTTATTATAGCCTACTTAAAATAAATTAATGATGATGATGACGATGATGATGTCTAAGGGGGATACCGCCGCTTTTTTTCACATTTTCTGGAAAATCCGAAATTACGTGTACTGTAGTTAATAGCATTAATTAATGGAACTGTAAGCTCATTAGCAGCAAGAGATACTAAAGTACGACCAAAAACTATGTAGAGTTAAAACGTTTTTCGATGCCATTTCGGCTCTATTTGCTTAATAGTAAAAGTTAAGGTCTCTTTCGAAAGAGGAAGGGGAGCGTAATATCCTTAAGCAGCATTTTCGAACTTTAAACTTACAGAAGGGGGTTGAAATCCAGCCTCAAAAAAGCAACTTTTAGCCCACGCATCCGTCGAGGTTCAAAAATATATGGCTGAAAAGCTCTATCTTTGCTGTATCCAAATCTGTGCTCCATTTATTTGTTAACTAAATACATTTTCGTCCATATGCGAAGAAATGGCCAAGGTTTAGCAGATTTTGTAAAAGCTGGTTTCCCCAAAATCGGGGGAAGCAACAAGTCACTACTGCAACGAATAACATGGACTTTATCACAGTAAGACTTATCAAGCATGGAAGGTTATCTTAAGGGAGTTTAACCGAAAGTCACTTTCTCGTGATCATTGATGCTTTCTATGAAAAATGTTCCATTTGAATTTTGAGTTGTTCGCTCAAGCATCTTAGACAGCAACTATTTCTTGCAAAAGCACATGAAATGCATCGATTGTAATCTCCCAAGCGGCTAGATTCGCAAATGAGAAACACTGCGTCCGCTACTGCAAAGGTTCTTTCAAAAACTGTAAGCATACCAAATTTAATTGTTTAGAATCTAAACAAAATATTCTTTGAAAGAAATCAACAACATTTAAGAAGAAAAAGTGAATTTCGACCAAACTCTCTTGAAACAATCTTTCATGTTCGGTACGGTCTTTTGTGATAAAGTCCCTGTTATTTGTTGTTGTAGGGACTTGGTGCTTCCCCCGTTATTGAGAAAACCAGATTTTCCAAAATCTGCTAAACCTTGGCCATTTCTTCGTTTGTAGACAGAAACCTATTGGGTTTCTAAATAAATGGAGCTTAGATTTGGATACAGCTAAGATAGAGCTTTTCAGCCATATAGTTTTCAACCTCGACGGATGCGGGGGCTAAGAGTTGCTTTTTTTGAGGCTTGATTTCAACCCCCATCTGTAAGTTTAAATTTCGAAAGAAACCTTTTACTATTAAGCAAATAGAGCCGAAATGGCATCGAAAACCGTTTTAACTCTACATAGTTTTAGGTCGTACTTTAGTTCGTTTAAACTTTCGGTTTAAACTAAGAGTTCCTACGGCCTTAAACGTATTAACATTCCAACGAGTGACAAATATAGTGTTCCAAATGAGTTTGGAACTTCCGACCCCGACCTAAAGGGGCTGGGTCCTGGTGACCGCAAAACCGGGGGTAAGTCTCTACACTACAATACTCCCTTTTTGAAATAGACCTATAAAATACTACAACAGGGCATGGTTCAGCGATATAACGTTTATCCTCAGCGTTACAACCTTCTGCTTCAACGGCGCTCGACTCCTCGATATCCTCTCTTCCAGGTCATGTTTTGAAGAAGGTCACATTTCGAGTTATGTGTCGTTTTTCGCAGTCACCTTGCCTTGATATTACGATGTACGGTCTCGTTTTAAATCTTGTCGATAATTTATTCTCTTTTTCTTCCTTAACGAGAACAGTATCACCAACGGCAATATCGGAAGGTCGTGCGTGTCTCTTTTTGTCTGCATACTCTTTTTGCTTCTGCTTTGCAACTTCATCCTTCTTCTTTGCTTCTTTGTGTCTGTTAAGATGTTTCTTGAACATAAGACCTGGTAACTTTCCGTTTACAGTGCGATTAAATAGAAGTTCAGCGAGCGGCACATTTGTTGACGAATTTAGGGTCGTGCGATAAGCAAGTAAGAAACGCTGAATGTCCTACCGCCCTCTGCTTCTACCGCGAGGACGGATTTTCCAAGCGGTCTATTGAAACTCTCTACTTCCCCACTGGCCTACTTCTATGACGGTGTTGGTGGGGGAAATTAATTTCAAGTGTCTTCATATAGTGCTTGAAGTCATTGCCATTAACCCTATTTTAACTGGGGGGGGGGGCGTTTTTCGCTCCCCTCCCGAACTTTGTTTGATAGCTCCTAGACGATGATAGCTATGGCACTGAAACTTCCTGACTTTTCCTAAAATTTAACTGGCAATTAGAAAATAAGAATTTCAATGCCTATTGTTAGACCACGTGACCACCAGATGCCCATATTTGGAGAGTGGTCACAAAGAAAATCGCGAAAACTGCTCTAATTTCTTCATTTTGTGTCGAGTCTCATCAATATGTATACCATTCGATTTGTCTCGACGAGTATTTTCATTTGATATATAATTTATCTATATTTGCTGACGTCAGCAGTTTATAATTTCTATGACGTCATAAATCTTTATGACGTCATATTTCTAATTAATTAGCAATTTTTATATGAAAAATCATGTAATGACTTGAAATATTCATGAAACCATTTGATTTCACCTAAATTATGCGAAAATGATGATGTTTAAGCATTATTATTGAGGAAACAATTTTGCATTGAATCGAATTGCCATTATTTATATAGTTAATCAATTAAGAACCACAAATATTGATATAAAACCGAATTAGACCTGAAACTAAGACTCTTAAGTAAGTATCTGGATAGTTTCTAGCCTAATTTAGCCAGATAATTAATGTAAATCTACCTTTTTCTCCTAATAGCTCAATTTCGCCAAAATTTGCCCTATTTTTGGTTGCCTAGCAACCAATCACGTGATTAGAAATTAATTGATGCTATTTTTGGATTCTCCTTTGTTTAATTATGACACAGTGCAAGTTTCATTGTCATAGCTATTATAGTTGCGAAGATAATTAGGGGGGGCGAAAAACGCCCCCCGGTAGAAAATCACTTTTTTTCACCCGGTTAAAATAGGGTTAAATGACGGTCCTCTCCATCAGCTTTAACGGTAAGAGGTTTTCTTTGAATTTATATTTTTACACGATATCTCATCAGCTATAACCAATATAAAACATGTTACAATTTCTGTTTATAAGTTGGACTGAGTTCAGTCTGAGGTCTGATCTTCCTGAGAGTCGTGTTTTAGTTAGGGTTTGCTGAGCTCTTTAAATGCGTTTTTAATTTTCCGTGCGTTGCAAAGATCTTGTCAAGGATAGGTATTATTGTTGGTGTTGCAGTTGAACGAGTGATCTCAACGACTGGGAAACGTGAATACGCGTCAATTACTACGAGTAAGTACTCGCCGCTTGGCAGCGGACCGAAGAAATCTATGTTGAGACGCTGCCATGGGCCATCTGGTAACTTTTTCATTTTCAGTAGCTCTGATGGATTTTCTTTACCAATTGTTAGACATGCAAGGCACTTTCCGAATTCACCTTGAACAACTTGTCTATGAGAGGGAACCACACTTTCTCCTGAATTAAAGCTTTGGTTTTAGTGATACCTTGGTGGCCCTCGTGTGCAATTTGGACAGCACGCTTTTGCAAGGGCGTAGACAGGATGATTCTTATACCGCGTAAGATAACTCTATTTGAGTGGTTCATGGCGAGTTCATCCTTTACTGCTTTCAATGACTGTACTGTGGCTGAGTTCCAATTACCGGATGTGATTGCTTGTTTCACCTCTTGTACAGTTTTGTCATCACTGGTCGCTGAAATAATTCTGCTAACGACATGCTCCTGGGTACTGAATGTTTAGTGAATGTGTTTACATACAATTCAGCTTTATATTCTGTGGTAGGTTGTGCCACCGGATGGTAAAACAGGAAGTCTGCCAGATTTTCCGCTCCTGGTTTGTATTTCACCGTAAATTCATACTGCTGCAACCGCAATAGCCAGCGCTCGATACGTGCAGGTGGTTTTGATTTTAGGTTGCCGTAAATACATTCCAATGATTTATGATCTATGATAAGTGTGAAGGGTGCACCATAAACGAATAAATGAAAATATTTGTGATATCCCTGATGTAGGGAGGCGAGAGGGTACACACAATAACCTGCTACATGCTTGTGTAGTCAGGGCCGTAGCTACATTGGGGGTGCTGGGGGTGCGGCACCCCCCCTGGTTATATCTCAGTCGGCAAATCAAGTAAAGGTTACACTCAATCGGCAGATTGAGAACATTCCTGAAATCTTCACTTTAATTTAGCATAAACCAGTCGGCAAGTCATTTGAAGTGCAATTTACAAATCCTACTTACTTGGAGACATCTCGGCACGATTTAAGGCAACAGAAGCGTAAAAAATTTCTGCTCGCTTCGCTCGCATTTCCATACATGCATCAGTGTATTATCGTAGTACCGCCTAGTCAAGATTTCTATGAGTACTTTGGTAACATGCTGCCACTGGTGTCTTCTTTAACGCTTTCTCCATTTTTCCTAAGCTTCCAGTGTTACAAAAATCTACCCATCCTACTTAAACCTTTCTTAGCTTTCATCAACATTGTATCCTCTTTTACGTTAATGTGATATTTCAACACTGTAATAAAACCATTGAGTATGGGGAGGGGAAACTCTTTGTGTGCTTGTGCTCTTCTAAAAATTTTCAGCTTGCTTCGCTCGTATTATCTTTGTATTCCACGTTTTCAGTAAAATGCTCATGGAAGGGAAGAATGACGTTGAAAGCCACCCTTCCTTTGCATAAGCATCATTGTTCTTTCTAGACTGTGATCAGAGTTTTAAAACTAGCCAAATTTCAAATTCTTCTTCTAGTTTCCTTTGGGCACATTCTTGTTTTTCCTAAGAGTTTAGGCACGTGCAAACTGCTAGATATTATCGACGAATGCATTGAACTCGGCCTTTCTATCCTTAGCTTCTGGAATGGTTCTGGACGGCTTCAACCTGGTTCCAAGGGCCAGCTTCCTTCGTCAGTACTGACCCTGGTACCGGTCAGGTCCAATTCGCTATTTGATTGGCTATTCGATAACAAAAGGTTCACTAATTATTCCAAAGAGTTGTTGCTTGGCTTTGGCGAGAAATTGGTCAACTTTGGATCGCTGTCACGGGAAAACAGGACAAAGGATTGAAAAAAGGATTGTTGGTATACTTAAATGTCATGTATGTGCCCCAGTTGACGGAGTTTGAGCCCTATTCGTCAGCACATGCGGGAGAAATTAGCTATATTTGGTCATTTTGGGGACCATTCCTATTGATTCCCATTCAAAAATGGTCCTATTTCAATTGGTTATTGAGAAAAGTATGCTTTATGTGTAGGGCTGATGAGGAGTTGAAACGGGGTAATGGACCATGGAGATTTCGAGTTTTGGGGTTTCAAGAAAGTTGAGGGTCATTATGACGTCATAAATGGGGGTCAAAGAAAAACAAAGTTTTTTCGACCTGAGGTTACGTTTGGAGTTGATGCTCAATGGTTGCTCAACCGATTTGAAAACGGAAAAAGATTTCAAGAGACCGATCGTCTGGGAGTCGTTTGCCACCATTTGGGGTACGATACTGCCCCTGGGGGCTTTGTGAGGGGGGCTCAAAAATGGGGTAAAATTTTTGCCCGCGCCTTTTTGCGCGCTAACTCCATTTTGCGCCGGGCAAACTTCTTCGGAATGTCAAAAATCGACGTAAAACCATATTCTTTACCCATAACTACTTTAATTTCCCATTTATTTCCAAAATTCAGAGAATAACGAGCCATTCTTTTTCGGAAGCTGCGGTGAAAGTTTCTCAATTTTCCGACTTAGGCCCATTTTCACTCCAAAGAAATCGTGCTCGTTTTCCTATTAAATGCACTTGCTAAAATTGGATTATTGTCTAAATACCTTTAAAATGGTTAAATAAAGGTCCTCAAAGAATTAGTTTTTAGTTTCTCGCATTATATACTGCTTCATCGGTGGAACAAGATCAGTCATTTTTCGTCTCATTTTCATACTTCCTCCATTTTTGTGTGGACTTACTACATAGTATGTTATGCATCAAAATTTATTGGCATATGTTACATGCTGTTCAACTGATTTTGACTATAGAGATTATAAGAGAGTTTGTAATGAGTCTGCAAGTGATAATTTATGCAAAACAAAATGGCGCCCAAATGGCCACTTTTGCGGCAACCAGTACCAGGGCCGACATCGATGACTTAAGGAGGAAGACAATGGCGGCCCTGGGAACGAGGTTGGGACGGCTTGGGCAAAGAAATAGCATCTCCAGCATTCTAAAGGGCGTGGCCTCCAAAAAATTTTCCGGGGGCAAGCCCCGGCCCCTGATTTGTTCCCCTTCACTCGCAACGTACCCCCTTCTAAAGGCAGGAACCTGGCTACACCACTATTTGAGAGGAACTTGAGCCCCTCAACAAGGAGTATGCGTGTTTGTGTGTGTGTGTGGGACAAAAAGCAACGCTCAAAAGCCATGCCCACCAGTCGGCAAATTGAGAGCTTGCACCCCCGTAGCTTGATACCTTTAGTGACTTTCCTGTGTGTAGTACTACTGAACTGATTTCATATCGTACGACGTGCGTATTTACATTACAGATAACATAGGGCGTCCATAATGCAGGATACCACAATATTCTATACCCCCACACTATACTGAGCGCCTCACGCTCTCTTTGCGAATAACGTTGTTCAACATCGGTAAGTGCACGAGAAGCGTATGCAACGATGCGAAACTCATTTGACCCCTTGACTGCTTGAGAGAGAATTGCCGAAATTCCAACTGGGCTAGCATCAACCACTATTTGGGTATCCTTTTGAACATCAAAGTAGGCCATAACTGGGCAGCTGGGCGTTTGTTCAAAGCTTGTTTTAGCACGTTAAATACATTTGTTTGTTCTGTTCCCAAAGAAAATGTCATTCTTTCCAGTTAGCCGGCGTAGGGGCTCTGTGATACTAGCGTAATTTGGAATGTACCGAGACGAGGCCATCCCTAGGATGCTTCGCTCTTCAGACGCGTTTTCTTGTGGTCTGGGTGCTTTGATAAAAGCTCCAATTTTCTTGGGATCAGGTTTCACCCCCTCTTTGGAGAAATTTACACTATACAAATATTTTCATATTCATATTTCTTATCTAATTCTTTAAGGAGGGTTGCCCTTCAACAAGTTAGTTTTCAAGGGGCCCTCCGATAAAAACATTTATTTCAATATAATACACGCTTTTTTTATAAGAAACTAGGATCAGGCCATAGTACTAAAAGTTTGTTAATTTAACATGAAATTTTGTCCATTTTAGTACTAAAAGTTTCTTAATTGGTTTCTTATTTATTGAAGGCATGAATTGTCAATGTGGTCGCTAACACTGCTGCAGATATGTTTCTTGATATTTAAAACATCACATAGGAATAAACAATATTCTACTATGTTGAAAACACAAATCGTTAGATATATATTGCCCAATAATAAAGGTGCAACGATCTATTTGCTATAAAATTCATGTTTTTAAGTTTGAAAAGTTTCTTAGTACTTCTCAGACATAGTACTAGAGTTTCTTAAAATTTTGGCCATCTTGGTACTAGTTTCTTATAAACCAGTTTCTTATTTAAAAAAACGTGTATTAAAGGAAGAAAGCTATTAAGTAAATCAAACTATAAAACCATATTTACAATATCTAAAATATAAATTTTCAAAATTTACAGTAAAATGCAACGGAAAAATTGTCTGTTTCTAAATGGTTTTATCGTTTTTGAAACTATACAGAGAGGTTGCCTGCTTTGACTCGGCTGTCAGGCTATTCCATAGCTTAGCACTTCTGTAAGAGAAACATTTCTGGCCATTGTTTGATCAGTTTCTGGTCAAATCCCAAATCAATTTCTGTCAAAGACTGTTTCTTAGGGCGAGATCGTGCTCTTCACGCATAGTTCGAAACGCAAAAATGTCATGGTCCAGCAGTTTGTTGCAAAAAACAGACGCATTGTGGGTTTTGTGGTAAGAGCATGAAACATGGCTCAAAGGTAGCATTTTTCGAGCTTAACAAATCTGGATATGGACCTACCGAAAGTAATTCAAAATGGCGGTGAAATTAAATATGGCCGCCAAAAGCCCCTAAGCCCGGTGGGTGCAACGTTAATGAAAATATGAGACCACGCTTATCCATGATTTTGCTGAGAAAGGGGTATCCTTGAAGCAAAATCATAGGACCTAAAAAATTTCACAATAAGGGATAATTTTCTCAAGAAAATGTCCAATAGAACCCTTAAATGCTGATGAACCTGACATCCCAGATAATTAATTTTACCTTTCTCTTAGGATCTTTAGATCGATGGAAAACCCCTGGAAAACGCCCCATTTTTGGAAAATGTGCCATTGACGGAGGCGAAGTATCACGACTAATGTGGGTCTTGCCATGAAAATTTAGAATTTTTTTACTTGAATGACATCAAAAGATGTTGCACCTTGGATAGATTCTGGTAGCTTCCTCAAATATATTCGAGTTTGAATCTTCATTCTTACGACCTTGGCTTTTACTGCCTTTTTCACTTACAAAATCGACAAACTTCAGCAAATTATTGGGGGGCTGAAGCATCCCCAGCCCCCCCCGCTTCCGACGGGCCTGCCCACAATTCTATTGCCATCAAAATACTATTTTGCATTAAACAATCTCATCTGAATCTTTAAAAAATGAAACCATTTGTTTCTTATAAGTGGTCTTTATTCCAAAGAGGGTAGAAATAAGATATTCTTAGAATTTGCCAAGTTGTAATACTGCTTGGGGCACTCCAGGCTACAATCTTGGACAAAATATTTGGAACAAAGTACTATCATCGCTGACTATCTCAGTTCTTCTCATTTTCGTATTTCCACCTCCCCCTTTTACCCCCAAAGCAATGTTGGTTGGCATCTTGAAGCTGAAAAACGTCTAGCAACATTGAATCGGGGGTAAAAGGGGGTGGTTCATTAGAATTGTAAATTTTTTCGTTGTTCCAATATATTTTGTCCAGGATTGTCTCTCAAAAAAATTGATTCTTTAGACCTTGCCTGCGAGCAAAAAATCAGTGAATGCCAAACAGAGCAGTTATAGTGCCACAATATGTTTCGATCAAGGATAACGACAAGGGTAACCATAAGGGTAACCAAAATTATTGGTATATTCTCAGGGGTAACCACGGGTAACCACGAGTAACCATAATGTTTTAAAAAGATATAAACAATTCCTTTTAAATATTATGGTTACTCGTGGTTACCCGTGGTTACCCGTGCTTATTCAATGAAAAATAGCCTTAAATCATGGTTACCCTTGTGGTTACCCGTGCTATTTGAATGATGTATGAACGGTCTGAATTTGTTTCTCTGTCAAACATGAATAGCAGTCAAGCATAACCATGAAAATCGTACATATCATTGTGTAGGTTTATGATATGTTTTTCTATGTCTCTGATGACATGGCTGGTCCATCGTTCCATTGTCAGTAGTGAATCGTTCCTTGTTCATTTGATCACGAGCCAAAATCCTTTCAAAAGTTTCTAGACATCACATTTTTCACTGATCCTATCTTACTCGTAAAGATTTTAATCATTTTTCACATTTTCCTCTTTTTATAACCAACCCTGTAAATTTCCTCGTACAGACAATCTTGGACAAAATATTTGGAACAAAGTACTATCATCGCTGACTATCTCAGTTCTTCTCATTTTCGTATTTCCACCTCCCCCTTTTACCCCCAAAGCAATGTTGGTTGGCATCTTGAAGCTGAAAAACGTCTAGCTACATTGAATCGGGGGTAAAAGGGGGTGGTTCATTAGAATTGTAAATTTTTTCGTTGTTCCAATATATTTTGTCCAGGATTGTAGCTTGGAAAACTTTTAATGTGCTGACAACTCTTTCCAGGTACAACAACAACAAATTCTTGCACCCAGAGTAACAGAGGATCTATTTCTACTCTTACAGCCTTTACAATTTTACTTGCAGCTCACAACTTCAATTTATTTTAGTCACCATTATCCACTTTTTGGTAAAAATTTTTTGAAACATTTTATGATACCATACCATCTACTGCTTTGTTTGACATGTTGGCTTACCTGCAATGTTTGAGAATTTCTTCTGATCTGATAATGCTCTTTTCTGAGTTCGGCTCTGGTACCCAGGGCCCGTGGGGTGCACTACATATATTTTGGGTGTGGGGACGTGCCATCGGGAAGGGCATCGATTTTCCAGATATTGGTATAAAGAACGGTATCAATGTTCACAATTTTTGGTACAAGGAACGGTACTGATTTTCAACGTTTTTGGCATGAAATATAAGGTAGGATATACTTTTTCGCAAAATTGGTATAAGGAACGGGTATGTCTTTAAAACCTCGATGGCACGTCCCCGACCAAAATCTGGTCGAGTGCACCCCCCGGGACCCAGGGTAGAGTTCGGCATGCTAAAAAGGTCGACACATACAGTGATCGTCTCTGGGCAGCAATAATTGGCAGCCACTTTCCTCATCATTGTGCTCGTCATCTGCATGGGACACGACATGGAAAGGAAAGTTGTGCAGGTCAAGGAATCCCTAAAAGGCTCCATATCGCATGCTCATTTACGACGTACTACAGTGACGTATTATGCAAATTAGAAAGGCTATTGAGAACAAGTGCACGAAACAATAACGCCGAAGCGCATGACATCGTGAGCCCTGGTGAGCCCCAAAGCTAGCATACAGCTCAAATCCTTACTGGTTGCTGAAGCACGCGGAAATCATCAAATTTCACGGTACTCAACCAATCAAATAGCCCCTTTCCAACCACGTGATACCAAATTGGCCGTTAGAAGTGAATTTTTGAGTACTCTCACGCCCGGGGGGATACATGACTTGCGGACGGACGGGGGTCTGCCGCCCAGTTTTCAGAAAGGTACCCTCTTCTAATTACCGAAACTTGCTGCCATACCCACTTTTATGATGAATTTTGGCGGAAAACGACCCATTTTTGGCTATATTTTGCTAATTTCTGGATAACCCACCCTTGTTTAAGGAGAATCTGCCGAAAAAGGGACTCTTGTAAAGAGAATTTTGGGCCCAAAACCCACCCATATGGGCGGCACATACCCGTACCCCTCAACATGTTATGTACCCCCCAGGCCCTCACAAAGGTTGAGATAAGTTACAACAATTACATGGAATTTTCTTGATAAATCAGTAGAAGGGATGCCCCTCTACAGTTTGTAGCGTGCGTGGAAAAACATCTCATTTGGAACCGAAATTACAGTCATTTCCCTGTCGAAGAATATTGACATTCCTTCAAACATCGATAAAAGTCGCTGCAAATGAGATATGAGGATAAAAATTTCAGCGATTATCGATATTGCCCTAAACAATAACCCAAGCACTGTCCCTTCGATTACATCTCAAAATCGCAGGTGATTTTCAGCGATTTCTGTCACAAATGTGATCAGGGGCTAAACTTCTTACCGATTAAAACTCATTCGTTGATCCCAAAAGGGCTTAGTTGTATTCTTGAGCTAAATGATTCACTTACCAACGACTCGATGATCTATTTGACTTCATTTTCCGCTTAAAAGTCTCCAAATTTCGTTTTAAAATATCCAGTCTTGAGCAACTTCTTGCAAATTTGTCTCGTTCCATATTTTTTCAGCAAAAACGTCCCATCGATAGGCTTTGTGCTACCGATAATGCGATTCGATACAGTTCATATGGTTCATGCACTCGTAAATTGATATGGCATGCTTGATTTTACTCAATTCATTAGAACAAAAATCATCAAATTCTTTTTGGCTGTTTTGTTCACCAATGAATAGATCTTATACAAAACAATAGAGCAACAAAAAGTTTGTGCAAGAAATGTGTCAAATCTATTCATGAGTCAAAACAATTAAACATAAGGAAAACAGCGGCAAACTTTCAACGCAACAAAACAATGGAAAACTAAACAGCCAAACGTTTTATTCATTCCTTTTGTTTCCATTTGAATGAATTGAGACAAATCAGGCATAAGATAGGAATCAAATGTTTTTAGCCGAATTTCACGGCATTTGCTAATCCACGGCACCACGGCACTACGGCACTACGGCACTACGGCACTACGGCACTACGGCACTACGGCACTGAGTACTTAAACCAGTTCATAGAATTCCGTTGAAACATCTTCAAGAAAACTGTTCTGGCAATAATCTCATCGACCAGTAAAGTCCAAGGTTCACCAGCTCGTTTGTGAACAGGCCTTTTGTTCCTTCAAGCCTGTCCAGAGGTTAAACAGTAAACATCAGCAGTGGTTTGGTTCACACAGGACGTCCTTGGAACCTTTTCTTTGGTTGCTCCTCAGCCGAAGTTGGGCAAGTTGCCCCCCCTCTCCAAACAAAATAAAGTTATGAGTTGGTACCAGTACCCAAGACTTCTCCTGTCAGCCCCCTCTTGGGAGATCGGATCTTTCTTGGGGATCGTTCTTGAAAGCAAAGGAATTCGTGAAAAAGGAGTCCGAGGACAAGGAACCATTATCACCCCTCGGCTGATGTGGCCAGTTGTAGTTTTAGTACCCTGGGTACCAGAGCCTCAAAATTTAAATGAAAGGATTTTCTGTTTATTATTTTTTGGCTCTGGTACCCAGGGTATAGTTTTAGTAGAACTAAGAAATTTTTAAAAGCTAAAATCATGGATATCATGGTAAAAATATCATTGAACCTCTATTCTTGAGCAACATTAACTAACCATTTGTGTTTTCAACATAAAAAGCACTGTTTATTCCTATATAAGGCGGAAAATATATCTTGCACAATAGGGGACTCTTGCCCCCTTAATGCCCCTTCTTCCCTGTGGTACTACTCGTTTTTGTTCATAAGAAGCTAGGATCAGGCCATAGTACTAAAAGTTTCTTAATTTAACCTGAATTTCGTCCATTTTGATACTAAAAGTTTCTTCACTTGTTTCTTATTTTTTGAATGCAGAATTATCGATGTGGTCGCTAACGCTGCAGCAGATATGTTTCTTGATATTTAAAACATTATATAGGAATAAACAGTGTTTTGTTATGTTGGAAACACAAATGGTTGGTTAATATTGCTCAAGAATAGAGGTTCAATGATATATTTACCATGATATCCCTGATTTTAACTTTTAAAAATTTCTTAGTTCTACTAAAATTACAACTGGCCACATCAGCCGCGGGGTGATAATGGTTCCTTGTCCTCGGACTCCTTTTTCACGAATTCCTTTGCTTTCAAGAACGATCCCAAGAAAGATCCGATCTCCCAAGAGGGGGCTGACAGGAGAAGTCTTGGGTACTGGTACCAACTCATAACTTTATTTTGTTTGGAGAGGGGGGGGGCAACTTGTCCAACTTCGGCTGAGGAGCAACCAAAGAAAAGGTTTCAAGGACATCCTGCGTGAACCAAACCACTGCTGGTGTTTACTGTTTAACCTCTGGACAGGCTTGAAGGAACGAAAGGCCTGTTCACAAACGAGCTGGTGAGCATACAAGTCAAATCTTTCAATAGGGCACAGGGAAACCCATAAATCTTCCAATTTCACGCTTATCAGCCAATGGTGTTGCCGTATTCTCGTCACATGACCGAAAATAAGCTCTTTGAGACGAATTTTCGAGTACCCTTACGAAAATCAAAATGGACATTCGAGTAATAAAGATACAGAGCTGCTTTTGCCACGAGTCGATTCTACAGGCCTTACTCCATATTTTACATTTTGCATTTCAAGAAAATCTCATCAGGGATCAGCACTACATTGAATTTCATGCAACCGAAAATAGGCCTATATTCAAATATCATTTGGGAACGCAACAAATAAGATACAGCTTCCAAAATTTCACACCGTACGTGAAATATAGCAAGGAATAAGCTGAAGATGTTTCTTTGCTTCAGTTTCCCAAATCCTTGACGAGTCTCAGCTATTTGCGACGAAGAAAGCTATTGGGCCTACCTTCATCCACTGCATAATGCCATTATTCTGTTTCAAATCGGCTTCTTTGCTGTAGCAAGGTAGCAGAGCTATTCACCAACAACATAACACCAATTTCCACTATTCTCCGCTGAAAAATTGCCATCAACTTTGGTAAAACGCGATGAACTTTCAACAGCTCCTCGCCACACTATCTATTCCAAGTTTTGAAACAGTGTGCTCACGTGGAAAAATTTCTGTTATTGTGAAAGCGCTCTTGATGTCATGGTCAAGAGATAAGTCTCGTATCACCCTCTCTCTACAAAGACTTGGCCTTTGTTTTAGTATGAAAAAGTGCAAGGGATTGAGGCTGGGCTTTCAAAATTACCTTTATTTTCTAAAAAAAGGAAAATAGTGAATGCATATTTCAAATGAATTCGAATTATTCAAATGACAGGGGGCCTAGGTATCTTCGCAAGCTCCAATACCCTTTAACTTCCATGAAAAAAACCCTCATATTCATTCAAACTATTCTGAAATATGCATTCACCATTTTCCTTTTTTTAAGAAATACAGATAATTTTGAAAGCCCGGCCTCAATCCCTTCCACTTTTTCATACTAAAACAAAGGCCAAGTCTTTGTGGAGATATGATGATACGAGACCTACCTCTTGACCATGACATCATGAGCGCTTTCATAATAACAGAAATTTTTCCACGTGAGCACACTGTTTCAAAACTTGGAATAGATAGTGTGGCGAAGAGCTGTTGAAAGTTCATCGCGTTTTACCAAAGTTGATGGCAATTTTTCAGCGGAGAATAGTGGAAATTGGTGTTATGTTGTTGGTGAATAGCTCTGCTACCTTGCTACAGCAAAGAAGCCGATTTGAAACAGAATAATGGCATTATGCAGTGGATGAAGGTAGGCCCAATAGCTTTCTTCGTCGCAAATAGCTGAGACTCGTCAAGGATTTGGGAAACTGAAGCAAAGAAACATCTTCAGCTTATTCCTTGCTATATTTCACGTAAGGTGTGAAATTTTGGAAGCTATATCTTATTTGTTGCGTTCCCAAATGATATTTGAATATAGGCCTATTTTCGGTTGCATGAAATTCAATGTAGTGCTGATCCCTGATGAGATTTTCTTGAAATGCAAAATGTAAAATATGGAGTAGGGCCTGTAGAATCGACTCGTGGCAAAAGCAGCTCTGTATCTTTATTACTCGAATGTCCATTTTGATTTTCGTAAGGGTACTCGAAAATTCGTCTCAAAGAGCTTATTTTCGGTCATGTGACGAGAATACGCAAACACCATTGGCTGATAAGCGTGAAATTGGAGGATTTATGGGTTTCCCTGTGCCCTATTGAAAGATTTGACTTGTATGCTGAGCTGGTGTACCTTGGACTTTACTGGCTGGTCGATGAGATTATTGCCAGAACAGTTTTCTTGAAGATGTTCCAACAGAATTCTATAAACTGGTTAAAGTACTCAGTGCCGTAGTGCCGTAGTGCCGTAGTGCCGTGGTGCCGTGGTGCCGTAGTGCCGTGGATTAGCAAATGCCGAATTTCACTCGTGGCCCATGGCCGGAGACCTTCAAAGCCTCATTTTCACGGACCAATCAGATGGCGACTAAGCGAAGAAGACAGAAGAAACGTG
This sequence comes from Aurelia sp. 3 sensu Dawson et al. (2005), assembly GCA_964020215.1. Taxonomy (NCBI): domain Eukaryota; kingdom Metazoa; phylum Cnidaria; class Scyphozoa; order Semaeostomeae; family Ulmaridae; genus Aurelia; species Aurelia sp. 3 sensu Dawson et al. (2005). Next base: position 8,675,323 of record OZ026591.1, read on the forward strand.
TGAAGATTTTTCTAAATTTTACCCACCTTCATAAAACGAAACAAGGACGAAAAACTGCTGGAAATTTCAAGAATGTTTTGAAGATATCTGCTCACCAGATGTTTGGGCATCCAGGTTTGGATGCGCGGTAAAATACCTCACGCTTTCGTGGAGATAGAGCGATTCCAATCGAAGAAACCCGCAGAATCTTTTCGATGTTTGTTTTTACGCCACTTCAAGTCAGGTGATAGAACCTCTTGATAAAATCTCTTTTCAAATTTCATAACTTATTTCACACTATGAAAACTCGTGACATGAATAAAAAAGGAGGATAATGCAGAAATTTCCCAAGAGTTTTGCCATATGACTTGAAATGTGAGTGCCCCATCGGTTTTGGAAAGGCCATAACTCCTAGAAACCATGAGATATATAAACCGGCATCCAAACCTGGATACCTAAACATCTGGCGAGTAGATTTCTTCAAAAAAATTCGGGAAATTTCCAGCAGCTTTTTGTCCTGGTTGCGTTTTATGAAGGCAGGTAAAATCCAGGAAAATCTTCACACGTTTCTCTTCTGTCTTCTTTGCTTATTCGCGGTCTGATTGGTCCGTGAAAATGAGGCTTTGAAGGTTTCCGGCCATGGGCCACAAGCAAAATTCGGCTAAAACATTTGATTCCTATCTTATCAGGCATGCGATATCTATTCACAAGCTCAAGACTAGATGTTTTAATCGAAATTTGGAGACATTTAAATGGAAAAGGAAGTCAAATAGATCATTGAGTCGTTGGTAAGTGAATAATTTAGCTCAAGAATACGAACTAAGCCCTTTTGGGGTCAACGAATATAAGTTTTAATCGGTAAGAAGTTTAGGCCCTGATCACATTTGTGGCAGAAATCGCTGAAATCACCTGCGATTTTGAGATGTAATTGAAGGGTCAGTGCTTAGGTTATTGTTGGGGGAAATACCCATAATCGCTGAAATTTTTATCCTTATATCTCATTTGCAGCGACTTTTATCGATGTCTGAACGAATGTCAATATTCTTCGACCGGAAAATGACTAATTTCAGTTCCAAATGAGCTATTTTTCCACGCACGCTACAAACTGTAGAGGGGCATCCCTTCTACTGATTTACTAAAGAAAATTCCATGTAATTATTGTAACTTAGTAGCCATCTCAACTTTCGTGAGGGTACTCAAAAATTCACTTCGAACGGCCAAATTGGTATCACGTGGTTGGAAAGGGGCTATTTGATTGGCTGACTACCGTGAAATTTGATGATTTTCCGCGTGCTTCAGCAACCAGTAAGGATTTGAGCTGTATGCTGTCAGAAGTACGAGTGCCATCGCCAATACTTGTCAAAACCTCGTGCAAATTAAGATGCAATGACCTAAAGGTGAAGTTGCGTTTTTCAGTGCCAAGCGCTCGGATCGCAGAGATAGTTATCATTGAAAAGTTTCTTTCCCATGTATTCTATGGATGCAATTCCCTTGCTGCAGCACTGTCGTTCAAACCTATTCTTCAAGCATACTCTGCCAAGAAGCGTCTCCTTTATTTCGTTTTCCAGTTTGAGTAACTTTGTCAAAATTCCTTGTCTCAATATCCTATTGGCGAACTCACACAATCAAAGTAAGCTACGTGCTGACTCGACTGATTCAGAAACAATGGAGCCTACACGCAGGCTAATCAAACGAGGATCTGACCAGCAAACAACGAAACGTTATTTCGATGAAAAATCAACAAAATTGCTTATTTTTTACTAGCTGCTGTTACAAAACGATAAGGAGTAAACAATCTACACATAACATACAAATATAAAGGAACAAGAAGCCTGCCAACATAACAAAACACTATTAACATTTACTGAAACTATAACAGATTAATTGCATTATACCTATCTTCGAATGAGCCATGTAAAGTAAAATAAGCCCTTGAAATCTCAGACGAGTTTTCAAACCAGGGCTAACAGGAGCAGCAAAATGGCATCTGGGATGTGCCTAAAGTGACTCTCTTAGAAAGTGACTTTTATACAGGGATTGGGGTTTCTTAAAAGGCTCTCATTCAACCAGCATACCTTGTACGTGTTGCCTTTTGGTTGGCCTTTGTTGTCGCCACTTTCATCAGCCATGAAAATGGCGACAACAAAAGGCAACCCAGAGGTGGCGCCAGCAAAGCATGCAAGTTGAATAAGAGCCTGTAAATGAGACTGGGAATTCTTATTGCAAAAATAATAGACTGAGAATGGAGAATGATCATTGATTCCAAATGTACACTGACATGATATGACTGTGAGATCTCCAAATATGACTGGGAAAATGGGATTGAAGGACCGAGGCTCACTTTTCATTACCCACTAACAGGAGCAACTCACCACAATTCTAAAATTTCTAGATAAATTACACACCTTTGTCTTTTTTCGGGCAACGTTCCTCAGAGTATCTCTCATCCCATTTCACCAAAGAAATTAGGAAAAACGTGTCACAAATAGCCAAAGACAGTTTCTTTGAAGCATCGGAACTTTCATCTGGTTCAATACTTCCGTGAAAATAGGCTGTTGAAACTGACTGCTATGTGAAGAGTTTTCTATTCGTCTTAAATAGCAAGGCTGCTTTTCACAGTAGTTTCCTGACAAAAGTCTCATTTTGAAGCGCTAAGCGGGCAATTTGATAAAATTACAAAATAAAATTGAAAAAAGTCTTACTTTGAAGTGCGTATTGCCCTGCCAGTAACAAACTATTTCTCTCAGTGATCTCTCATCATAACTACGTAATATTCTGTAAACAAGTAATATAAGAATAACTATTTTTCTAATTCATATGAAGTTTCTTTAAAAAGCAGTTCTTGAAACGTACATATTCAGTCTGATGTGTCAACTTGCTATAAGCGACTGGCATAGCATACATGTGGAAATTACAAACGAACAGAAACTGTCTATGATGTTAATACAACGATCCGACGGTGGTTAGACAACAATTAGGGAATTGGAAAGTTTTTTGAAAGGCAGTATCACACATACTTTCCATCTTCTTCTAAGAAAAGCGTCACTCTGAAGATAAATATTTGAACGGAGAAACGAACCAAACCTTAATATCTCTTACGATTATTCTGACGTAAGTGCATTATCAACAGTTTGTTTTTGGCGACTTTGGTGAAGCCACCGAACAAGCTGAAGACAACAATGGATATGTTCCGCAAACAATGGCGCTTAACTATTTGTGTACAATTTGGCGACGGAGCTCCCCCCCCTTGGCGTGCTTTTTCGTCATGTGTAATGTAAAAAGCACGAGTGGGACACAAATTGATCATCACAGGCTAAACAACTATTTCCAGAAAAAAAGCCCGAGAAATTATAAATGATGTACACAGGATCCTTCATGGTTTGAAACTCTTCGATAACCCTGTTAATCTCTTCCTGTAACTATATCTAAGTAAAGAAAATACCTCCAAAACTCATAGCTGACATCTTGCCACAAATCAAAGCTGGTATCGAAGCTAATGACGTTGACAAACTGCTTGTTTGAACAAAATTAGCTCCGAAAACGGCAATCAAAAATCTGTTTTTGTATTGGCTACAACCCCGTATCTGCTGACCAGCAGCTATTAAGATAGGTTTATTACACACTGGCAAAACTTTTCCATGCACTGCAAATGCAGGCTACTTCACAGTGTAAGGTATCGTCCAGTGTTGGCCCTTTTCAAATGAAAACGCTACGAAACCATGCCGTTTTAGCATTCAGTTTAAGCTGGGAGGCTTTTGCAAATGACATCAAATGAAAACGATCCCAAAAAACATGATTTGAAAATGGCACAAAAAGTTTCTGTTTACACACTCGAAAAGAGGGCAATATCGTTGCTGATTCGAAGGGAGGAGATCCTTTCTTTATCTCACTTTAAATCCGGAACTAAGTCGCCGTTTTCATTCGATAGAACTTAGAAGATCGTTTCAAAGTAAACTGAAAGCCACACTGGCACGATTTCGTACAGTTTTCAGTTGTAAATGACATGGTATAAACATGGCATAAAAACCTTCTAGTTGTACATTTCATTCGCAGTCACTAACGTCCAACAAGAACATAAACAAAGATTGAGCAATGCCAGTCCTTATGTACATACACAAAAATATCCGCTACAATTGTTGCAGTTTGTAGAAAATACTCCTTACTGCACGCTTTACCAGCTCAGCTTACACCATTTGTCTTAGTCACGTCACTAATTCCCAGTCCTTTTTCAATCATGGTATGATTGACATTAATGTCACTTTCTACAATCTTAATAATGGCATTTATCCGCTCTCCCTCCCTGTGAATGACGTCAACTTTCAGTCCCTGTGTGCACATGTTTTCAAATTCAGCTATGGCCTCTTCTGACCATTGCCCATCATCGGCAGTAGCTTTTACTCCATGTAAACTGCACTCCACTGCCTGCTTCTTGAGGACGAAAAACTCTGGTTTCAGCTCCTTGATCTTACCTATGTCAGTTTTCTCCACGTTTCCATAATCTATGAATTTAACAAGGCAGCTATCCGCATCACCTCTTTCCATAACTTCACCGCGGTACCATTGCTCATCTTCAGAAAACTGGGCACAACAGAAGGAGCCGACTTTTGGCACAGATGTGACAGGGGGTATGTCACTTGCGGCATATACCTCCTCGATTTCCCCCATCAACTGAATCAAATCATCGCCCGAATCGTCAAACTGGCACCAAAAGCTCGAAGGGGAGTTGACAAATGATAAATGCATTACAAGGCTCGTATCTATACTGACGTCTCTGGATGAAACTGCTAATTTCGTTTTGGAATTTGGTCCATCACTTGGTACAAATTCACCTGCAGCTGGATCTAGAGTATCAATAGCTTCAGCTGATACAACTTTGTCAGTAGGTGGCACAAATTCGCTTGCATCTGGATTCAATTCTGCATTATCGGCACTCTTTGCCTCGCTTTCAGTACTTGTCACAGATGCAATTGACACCGGTGCAGTTAAAAACACATCTGAACCACTATTTGAGACGATACCATTCTTGCTTGAACCATTATCATCCTCATTAGCTTCCTGCAATTCGAATTTTTCATAAAGCTCATCATTGACCGTCCCTTCATGTCCCTTGAATGTCAAAATACAGTCATACCGATCTTCAATCTTCCCTACTACTTCGCAGACCATATCTAAACCACTTGCTGTGAGATCGTCATGAAGCCAATGTTCCACTGCATATGGGTCAAGATCGCTTTCATGAACATCGTGTAACTGACACTTGATAGTAAGCGCGGGAATAGCAGTGAATTCCTTCTTCATCACGCGCGTATCTGTAATCAAAACCAAGTCTGAATGACCTTGATCAACGTAAAAAACCTTGACTTTACGATCATCGATAACTTCAGTAACTTCTGCGCGATACCAATTAGTATCATTATCCCATTTTGCAAAACATGCAAGCCCTTTCTTGATATTTTTAGGAACAAGGCCTTCTCCATCGCAGTATGCATTAATATTTCCTAAGACATCGTCAAATTTGACCAATAATCGGTTAAGTTGGCAGTACAAGAGTTGTGTTGATTCTGCATGCAAGCAGAGTACTGTCTCTTTACATCCCATCTCCAAATTCTCATAAGTGTATGAACAAGCTTCTTCTGAATCTCCTTCAGCGTTCTTGATTTTAACATTGCTTTGATTAAACTGTGCCTCAGTTTTAGCATTTTCAGTCTCGATTATTTGGACATCCGCCTCGCTTCCATTTGCAGATGTTGGTTCAATATCTGTACTTTCACTCGCAACTCCTGTACATTCACTCGAAGCTCCTGTAGTTTCACTCGCAACTCCTCCGTTTTCACTCGCAACTCCAATACTCGCAACTAGTGCGCTTTCACTACCAACTTCTGCATTTTCGCTTGTCACTTCTCCAACTTCACCGGCGGGCTCCTCCTCAGTTACTTCAAACAGCGCATAGAGCTGGTCATTGATAGTGCCCTCTAAGCCTTGCTTAGTTACAACACAATCATGAGCTCCATCAACAACCCCAACAACTTCAATCGTAACCTCCTGCTCAACAACATTTTCCTGAAGCCATTGCACGGCAGCTTTGACATCAAGGTCTTCATTATGAACGTCGTGTAACTGACATTTAACCGCTGTAGCAGGCAATGAAGTGAAGTCTTCATTTGCAACGCGAGTATTTTGAAGAGACACGACATCCGTGTTGCCGTAGTCCACAAACTGAACTTTCACTCTGTCGTTCAGAATTTCAAGGACTTCTGCGCGATACCACTGTTCATCTAGCGTGTATTGAGCAAGGCAGGCAGAGCCAACGGAGCAGTTTGCCGGCCCCTTATTTGAATCTTCGCAATAGTTTACCATTTTCGCAGTAATGTGGTCAAGTTGGCTCTGATATTCCAATAGCTGACAATAAACCTCTTGCAGTGAATCAATATGCGTACAATGAGTAGCCTTAGTAGATTGTACAGAAAGGGCGGGAAATTCAAATTTGAGTACTTTGTCTTCTTTACTACCTGAGTCACATTTGGCAAGGCTGTTGCCGCTTTCAGTAACTGATTGTCCAAATTCAGCTTTGAGTAACTCCATCACACTCTTTCCATCTATGAAAAAATCAGCTTTGTATGTCCCCCTGGCAAGTTTTTCTTTGATTTCAAAGTCAACCTGCTGTTCAAGAATCTTTTCTTCAAGCCAAGCTTTGACGTCATCTGAGGGGCAACTTATTTTATCCAGTCCTGAGAAAAAATGGAGAAATTCACGTACATCATCTATACCAGGAGCTGGTGGCAACATAACTAGTAAGTTGAGACGAAACAATGATTGAAGATTCACTGCTTAACATCATCCCTCATGGGGCTACAGGTACATGTACCCCAAAAGCCACAAAAAAAGCGTGTGGTTATAATTTTTTTCCTACTAGTTGATTTCAAAAATGGTTTTGTGTCAATGAAGGGCTGCAGAAAACGAGGTCTTCCCGTTGGGTATTATTATTTTTTGCCTAAGATTGACCGAGTACTGATGTGACAAAGTTTCTTGTTTTTCACTATATGTACCCCAAAAACCACAAAAGCAAAAACACGGAAAAGATTACAGCTGATGCACCTATCACTGTGATATTTGGGAAAAAGTCATCATTATAAATCAGTAATGGATAGAAAGTATAGCTGCAAACTTATTTTCAGTGGAAGTATCTAATGTGCCACAAAACCCGCATGGGGTGTACCCCAAAAACCACATTAGTTTTTCACTTATCAAGCCGTTTGCAGCATATCAATCTTCAAAAGCATTATTTTTCTTGATTCTGCATATATTTTGAAATCTGCTGACAATCCGACCTAACAGAGAGGAACTGTGTTATTCATTTACCAGCAATTACAAAGTGCATGCTTTTTCCAAGTATAAAGTATCAAAATATTTGAGAATATCAATGTTCCTGGTAATTTTTTCATAAATAATGAAAAGTTTTGATGTTTCTATTCCATGGATAAATTTTCCTTGCTTTTAATTTCACAACTGCATTCATTTTAGAGTCTACCAGACTTATAACCACCTCAGAGGTTTCATTTATCACCCCCAAAATGTTTGAGAGCAACCTCAAATGGTTTAACCTCAAAGTAACCTCAAATGAGAGTAACCTCAAATGAGAGTAACTTTCCAGTGGTATCCAAAATTAACAGAAGTCTTCTAAAGTGATTGGTTAGTTAATAATATATGGACAGCAAATACCTATGTTGATTGACTTTTAGAAAGATATTTTTGTTACTGTGTTAAAATATGGGCAATTTTAATTAACTGTCTGTCAATTGAATTGCATAAAATGTTTATTATTTTGTTGAGACATATACCATTTTACCAACTGTATGTTGATTGTCTTGAAGATGTGTTCGTTATTTTGCTGAAAAATGGAAAATTTACTTGCTGTTTGTTTACAGACTTTCAGGAAATATTTGTTATTTTGTTAATTTTGTTAAAAACTTGACCATTCTAACCTTGACTTTCAGAAGATATTTTGTTATGTGGACAAATACCTTATGTTAATTGCTTTCAGAGCGTGTTAATAATATATAAATATAGATGTGATTTTGCTGAAAATACATAATTTCATTTGGTTTCTCTGTGGCACACCACACCCTGTACTTGTGTTTTCCATGTTTCAGTGAAATGTACCCCAAAACCACACAAAAAATCACCAAAGTCAGGATGCCCATTCAATAGGTTCACTATATTGCAAGGTAACCATTGTGCTTTTCTGGCAAGAGGACACATGAAAGATACTGAAAAACACTGGTTTGCAAACTTATAGTAAGAATTTGCGACTTGCTACTCGTTCATAGAAATAATCTGTAAAATTTCAAGTTCAAATTTTTGCGTTTACACCCTATAATTTTTTTTTAAATCCAATTTATTCATGGCAAACCTACATTTTTAGGTAGCCCAGTTACCTAAGCATCATTGATCAGTAAGAGTTTTATGTTGTATGTTGATCTTCTATAGATATTGCCTTTCAACTGACCTTGTGGTTTTTGGGGTACCTTAGTTTTTGGGGTACATGTACCTGTAATGTTGACTTTCGAACCAGGCGTGCCAGATAAAAGTATATAGATCTGGTTAGGTTCGGCGTTGTGAATTTACCTTTAATCGATGGCTAACCAATTTCAAAATGTTCCTCGATATCTAACTTGAACAAAGATACCTCAGTAGTTAATATTAGTGCTATGAGAGCAGAAACATAAATCTAGGAAGCTGAAATCTTCTTCATTCACTTTCAAACCAGACTTTGGCTTTTTGGCCTAAACAAATTCTTACAGTACAACGAATATGTCAACGATGCCTAGATAAATTTGAACAATGTCAAATCATATTATATTCTGTTTGCTAGTAGTCACCGATCGTGCATGCAGTTTCTCAATTTTCCTTTAATCAAGTTTTAATCTGGATGTGCTTTAGGAATTTGCTTAGGCCAAAAAGCCAAAGCTCTGGTTTAAGGATAGGGGCATATTTGTGCTTTCAAAATTTTTATCTTAGCTCTCAAAGCACTAATATAAAAGACTCAGGCATCTGTGTTCATGTAAACTATCGAGGACACGTTCGCGGGGTGAGTGGCTGAGTGGCTGAGTGGCTTATACAGTCTTTGTTAGGTGACTGAAGTTAAGCTCGGTCGAGTGAGTTTAAACTCCGGATGGGTGACCTCGGAGGCCTGACCTCACAACTCACCTCCTCCTTCGGAAGGGACGTTTAACTAGGGGTCCCATGCCTGGATGCGGAATGCACAGTCGACCTAAATTAGCTTTCAGTTGCTAGAAATCCTGATAAGCCCACTCAAAAACAAAGTGAAAAACAAACACGTTCTGGAATCGATTGGTCATTGATTAAAGTTAAATTCATGTTGCTAGGCCCATCCAAATTTGTATACTTTTTTGGGACACCTGGTACTACCTTAAGTTTAAAGTTTGTAGACGGAGACAAATAGCCACCCAAGCTTGCCCAGTCCCTTTACACATGTAGAAGTTAAAAATAGATCTGGTGTCTTAGCCAATGAAAATCAGGAACTCTTGCGCTGTGTTGGGTGATCTCCATGAACAGGTTTTGCCTGTTCGTCTTTCAGAGATTTCCCCTTTTCGTTAACTCAGTGGCGTGATTGGAAGGGATGCGGTGATTGGTCAATTCAATTGGTCAATTCAATTCACTAAGTTTTCAACCTCGTTCCCAGGGTGTTCTGAGTTTCAATTGAGTTGAACTGAATCCATTTTTAAAAAACCGTTGCCTTTACCTCCGTCTTTGTTGGGGAGACGAGATATGCTTTGTCCGAGAAACATATGCGTCCCCCCGTGTAGTGGGTTATCGCTCATGCGCAGTAGCGTTTTGGGGTTGAAGCTCTGATGGGCGCATGAGCTTTAACCCACTGCACGGGGGGACACATTAGTTTCCTCGGACAAAGCGCATCTCGTCTCCCCAACAAGTCTACTAACTTTAAGCGAGCCAAAATTGAAAGCAGGTGAAATCTGAAGGGACTAAGGTATCTGAAAGTCACTTCGGGCCTAGGGTCTCTATGTTGTTTTCTATTCGACACACAAAGGATTGTGGTTGGCTATGGTCTTTAATATGGATAAATCCATGAGTCTGAGAATCGATATTTCCCTTTCTCCAATTTCTATGGGTTCAGTACAGAGAGTCTAAAACTCATACACAGCTACCTTGTTGGGAGGAAACAACGGGTAAGAATAGGTTCTACTTTTAGCAGCTGGCAGGAAATCAAATCAGGTGTTCCACAGGGGTCTGTTTTGGGACCCTTCCTATTTAATTTATTCATAAATGATTTCTTCTACAACATACAGCACTCTCAGGTATGCAATTTTGCGGATGACAATACGATCTATGCATGTGGGCAAAGTCTAGATTCCGTCGTTTCAAACATCGAGAAGGACATGAAAATTGCTATAGATTGGTACCAAGACAACGAGATGGTTGCAAATCCTGAGAAATTTCAACTAATGTTCCTTGGCCTAAAAGATGATCTCAAACTGTGTATTGACATAAATGGAAATGTCGTTGAAATGACTGACAGTGTGAAACTATTGGGCATTACAATTGACTCCAAATTAAACTTCAAGGAGCATGTAAAGTCAATATGCAAAAAAACGTCAAACAAAGTCAGAGCCTTTACTAGGATTGCTCCAAATCTTGAATATGAGAAGAGCACCATATTATACAATTCTTTTATACTGTCCAATTTCAAGTACTGCCCATTGATCTGGATGTTCTGTGGGAAAACATCAAACGATGATATAAACAGACTTCATAAACGTGCCCTGAGAGTGCTGTTAGATGACTATGAGTCTACGTTTGAGGAACTCCTTCATAAGAGAGGTGAATGCACGAAACATACAAGAAACTTGCAAAGGCTAATGCTGGAGGTCTACAAGTGCCTAACCTCTGGCAATCCCACCTTCTTGTGGGACTTCTTCAAACGTAAACCCGTAAAGTATAATCTCAGAGTAAAGGATCTCGTCCAACTTCCAGATACGAGGACTTTGAGATACGGGAATGATTCATTGGCATTTAGAGGAAGCAAACTTTGGAACACACTCCCTGACAAAATAAAATCTGCAAATAGCGTCAGTCATTTTAAAAATAATATCGAAGACTGGACGGGATCCAAATGTAATTGTTTGATATGTAGATGAAAGAAATTGCAAATAGGTACGACCAGTTGGCATTTATTAGTTTGTTTAACTATTCCTTTTTTAGCCAACTATAAATAAATGTATTATTATTATTATTATTATTATTATTATTATTATTATTATTATTATTATTATTATTATTATTATTATTATTATTATTATTATTATTATTATTATTCTAAAAGGGACTGTGCAACAGGTATACCTCCCACATGCCATCTATTTGTTATCGAGAAAGAAATTATCCCCTTCTATCATACTTGTTAAAATACATCAACAAAATTTTACAGTATGTTGTGTTGTAGCTTTGAGATATAATACAAACAAGAAACACACTTCTGGCAATTCCACCATGATAATTTCAGCAACAAACAAGGGCCTAGGTCCAATCTCAAATAATCACAACAACAACAACGAGAATGTCAAATACACAACATGTTGAACAATGAGAACAATGGGAACAAAGGTGGACACTTTGCCAAATACTGGGGGCGAAGCTATTGTGTCTGTAAAATGCATTGCTTATTTCTATTGTTTTTGAACAAAATATCATTGTTATTACCAACAATGGGGGTGACCGTACCACGCTGCCCCCGCAAGTTTCCCTCACTGAATGGGTAGCTGCTATAAGCTTTCAAGTTTCTGGAATGGAATCTTTCTCCTTGCCGAGTTATCTAACAGTGGTAAACAAACCCCCAAACCAAACTAGGGTTAATGATACCGACTGAAACAAACTTACCTTCCAAGGTGCATGTAACACTTGCTTTTGGCATTGTAGTAAACGCTTTTCCCATTGCTAACATCTGGTCTTTGTTTACAAATCCACTATTGCCATAATCGACATAAAATACTTCGATCATGTCCCCTTTGTTTTGCTGGATTTCAGCGCGATACCACTCTTGATCATCTGGAAACATGGCAAAACACGGAACACCAGACTCATACGAATCCGGCTTTGTTGTTATCTCCGCACAATAATCACCAATATGTGTCATTAGTTGATCCAGTTCTGTGGAATAATTTGTTGGCTGGCAGTGAATATTGAGATCAGCATCAATGTATGAACACGTGGCAGGTGTTTTCACGGAAAGTTCTACTTCAGCGGACGATAAACGCAACTTCTCAGATGGGTTCTCAAATACTGCTTCTTGGCTCTTTGAGCCTAATTCGGTATTTTCCACATTGGTTGGCTTTTCTTCATCCGTGTTTTCCGTTGGCGTTTTCTGTGAAATCTCTAGAGAAGATGTAGGTTTCTCCTCCACAGGCGCATCCGCAGTTTCTTCTTCATATGCAAACTGTGCATAAAGTTCGTCATTCACTGTCTCTTTGGTATCCGGATAATACATGTTGACTTCTACATCCTCGCCATTTTTAGAGATGACTCCAATATTGTAGTCATTATTGCAGCAAGTATTCTCAAGCCATTTCTTTCCCTTTGCAGTATCCAAATCCTCAACATGAACATCATGAAGTCTGCATGTAAGGCTCAAAGTTGGCAAGGCCATGAATTCTTCTGTGATTTCTCGTGTGTCTGAGAAGGAGACGTCGTCTTCGTTTCCATAATCAACGTATCTCAACTTCAAATCGTTGCTTGCAATTGAGAGCACTGTTGCTCGGTACCTGAATAACAGATGAAAAGCCATTGTGACAAATAAGAACGAAAAGCTTTTTCAGTCATGCTTTACCTTCAAAGCAATTTTGATGACTGTATGACTTGACACCTCCAAAAAACCATCACAAATTGCAACATACCTCCAGCAAAGGAACATTTAAAATTAGGAGCATGTCATGCAGAACGAAAGTAGTACAAATGACTAAAGATTTATCACAGGGACACGATTAGGTTATCTGAGTTTGAAAATGCATACTGCCTTAACCCTAATAGGGTTAAGAACGCAAGGGGAGGTGTACTCAGCGTACAAGTACAGCAAAAAAGTAGCATCTGAAATCCTCGAACGGCCGTCGTTTTGTTCGTCAACAAAATTTTAGCAGCCTGACTTAACACCTTTAGCGTTGCCAACCATACCGTTTCTGTCTCTCTGTTTACCTACACAATCTATACAAAGGTATACAAAGGTATGTTCAAAACGTAGTTTCTTGCATATGAATCAATGCTATAAATTGAGAAGGAATGTGGAGAAAGTGTTAGTAAAAAGTACAATTGTTTCTTAAACTAAATCTATCTTCACCCTAATTCACACTAGGTTGTCTGGGTCGCTAGCGTCGTGCAGAAAGAGCCAAAAGACACAGGACTTAAACTCTGCGTCTTTGTCTTTTGGGTCCTTTGAACGACCCTAACGACACAAACGACCAAATGTGAATCAGGCTTTAGCATTCATCCTCAACAATAATCAGCATGATCGATAAATGCATGGTATCTTTTGTTTGACATAGGCAAAAATAAACAGAAACTATTTAGTTTTAGTCCTCTGAAAATTCCTTAAAAACGTCCAAGATTCCGCAAAAAAAAGTTCGAAAACCTTTGGTCCGAAAATATTTTGTCCCTAATGTACTGGGTGTCCCAAAAAACAAGTACGCCGTTTCAATGGCTATTGCAGAGGAGCCATAAGTCCAATTCTCCCATCTTTCAATTTTTTAACAAAAGAGGTTTCGACTTAGAGTTTCGCACTCAGTTTGAGCAAATCGGACAAGTAGCTGCTGATTTATTAAGAAAGAAAATCAAGTTGACGGTTGAATCACAACCAGAGGATTCTATCTGCGTACTTAATTAACCTTATAACTCGAATTTTAACATAAAATGGACTTAAACTTTGCAGTTATGCCTGGAACCACATTTGGGAGCAATTAATGACCACATAACTCGAGAATATTGACCAAGCAGCCTGTTGAACACAATGTTGTTGGTTTAAAATGACTTTATCACTTTTGAGAAGCAGATAACTGATGTACGCATGTAATGGCCTGCAGCACTTGTGTGCCAAATCACAATTTCTAGCAAGTCCAATATTCTTGGTTGTGACAAAATCCAATTAATGATTATCTGTTTAACTTAGGAACATCAGAAAACCGGGCTAGGTACGTTTTTGAATTGAATTCTTTGAATTTTAACTTAGTGAAGAACAATGAATCCTCTGGTTTTGAAGCAGCCAGTGATTCTGACTTTCTTGCTCAATAAATCTACAACAACTTATCAGATTTACTTAAACTCAGTGTCACACTTTAAAGGAAAGTCCAGGGTTGATAAAATTATTGTTAAAAAGCAACCTTACCAACTGCTGAACACCAATCGTGAGTTCTTTCCAAGATCTGATGCCTCCAATTTTCATAAATTGGTAAATGAATCTTGGTAAGTTAGGCCAAATATCGTCACCATTTTGTATTTTGTAAGAGTTTGCGAAGGCGCGATAAGGAGGCTAGTAATGTGAGTGGTACAATTTCAACACATTTGGCAGCCTCGTTCAGGTCAACATGAAGTGACGTTATAGAAAATGACGTCATTGCGCACTTCTTAGCAGATTGAAATATGTAGTTTTGCAGATAAAAAGAGAAACAAATTGAAAAAAAAGTACTACACACCATTCACAACAGTGTAATGTCTTGAATGACCACCAATTATACCAACCCCGAACTTGTCCTTTAAGTTGGAGTCTCTTCTATCAAAAAACCTTAAGAACGAAAAGTTGGTTTCATGGCTGCTCCGCAGCAGTTACTCGTTCAAACAGCGCACATGTTTTTTGGGACACCTGTGTCCACAATTTTTCGTTCTTATGTATATCTCAAACACTTACCAACCACCGTCAACGGGATACATTGCTAAACAAGGATCTCCAACTTTAGGGTCTTTCAGCACGGTTGTATTTGCATCACAGTATTCTGCAATCTTGTCCATCATAAAATTGAATTTCTCACTGTATTTTGATAGATGACATTCAACAATGTTAACAGATGTCACGTGACTGCACATGATATTTTCTGTATCACCAACATTAAGTTCTGGCTTTAAATACTGCAGCTGCTGGAGAAAGAAGGAAAATCATAAACGTGGCAGCATTAGTCACGAGTCTCATTCAAATTCACTTGACGTTCTGCTCTCATTCAACGACTGATCATCTTTGCTCTGGAAATTCTCAAATTGAGCTACATGATTCATTGAAACACGTAGGAACCGCGGTGCACATGCCCCCAAGCTTTTGCAAGAAATCAAAAGCACCATCTTTGTTTCAGGGGGTGCCCTTTTCAAGACTGATGAGGCCAGAATGTTGTTTAGATTCTATATCATTTTAGTAACTTAGTAACTTAGTGACACAGTTTCAATTCACTCAAGCTGTGTTTTCTCCTTAAGTGCAAAGAAAGAAATTGGACATCTATCAGGATTCAAGCTATTTTCCGTTGTGAATATCTGTCGTGGAAAAACGATCATGGCGGAGTAAGTGGTGAGTTGTAATCAAAGCTCAAATAGACAAGCAAAAGTTCTGGATACCGTTCACCCAAAGGAAATGGAAACTATTATTGGTGTCTTCCTGGCAATAACAGCATAAGGTAAAGGTCAATATTACGAAAAAATCATTGAGAAATGCCACATCGAGCATGGCTGGAACGAGTGTAAGACCGCATCTGTGATTGAATCAGACACAGAAAGAGGCCATTATGATATTATTTATCGGGGTCAAAAGCCATTTTGCATCAAGGAACGCAAGACAGTAATAATAAGAGACAAGAATGGATCAGACTCTTTCGAAACAACAAAATGATTTATCATTTCAGAGCACCGTGATTTTAAAAAACACGTGTGGGATTCACTTGCAGACCTCAATTTATCTCTTCGAAACCCGTCCTCCGAAATAAACAGTATTAATTCACAATGCAGCCCAATTCAACCTAAAGAATGGGAAATGGGACACCTGATAGAAGTATCATCTCAGTTTTGGAAGCTAGAAGTTTTTCACTTGAAAGACAGCTTGATGAAAACAGAGAGTCATTGAACTTCTCACAGGTTTAGGCCCAAAACAACAAGCAAATTTAACACAAGCGAGCAGCAACAACAATACCAAAAAGATCGCATTCGTCTTCAAATTTGGAAACACAAAACAAAACAGCATGGAATTAACACTGCAGTATCCTCTCAGTTGGGAACTGACAGCACTACACTACACATGGAAAGAAGAAAAAGAGTAAGACAAAGAAAACAACAACAATGGTGAAGAAGTGCAACGCCCCCAGGGAAACAAAACAGTTCCAAAACAAAGCCCAGTAACTGTAGACAATCTGTCAACAAATGATTTCAGTGGAAACTCAGATGAAAGGAACAAGATAGCAATTGGTGACTCGATGCTCGACGGAATCATTGACCGTGGCCTGAGCAACGGAGAACGTAAAGTGTGGGTGAAAAACCATCCAGGAGCAAACACCGACGATATCTTGGAGGATCATTTAAAACCTACTCTTCGACACTAGCCAAAATTAGTTATTATTTCACTCTGGAACATATGGTGTAAATGGTAACTAGGATACAGTTCTGTTTCCGAATAGAGCAATCCTACTTGTGCACAGAAAGTGCCCCAATACTGAAGTCACCATTTCGTTACCAATAATGAGAAAGGATGATGATAGGCGATATTCCAAGAAATTGCGTGATCTCAAGAGAAGCACAGCACAGGTGCAGATATCGCATTGGTAAATAACGACAGCATAGCAAAAGATGGTTTGGGTATCAAGGGATTCATTCAAACAAAAAAGGAAATTCACAAATCGCACGAAACCTCGACGATTTTATCGACTATCATTCAAGTGATAACCCATCCCGTCATAGAAGTCATGAACATACGACTGTACAGGTAGCGGCAAGTACATTAGGTAACCATTGCCATATATAAACATAACAGAGACGACATATCAAGGAATAAATCAGACTGGGTTGATGAAGTTCAGCACTGATCTTGGTGTTTCATTTCTAAAAACCGCATATGGCCAAAAATGATTCTCTTATAGGAGAGCAACACTTTGGAACGGTTGAAGACAAGAACGTAAAATAGCCAATACTTTCACCCATTTCGAATCATAACCGAGAAATGCCAGATCCTGAGCATTATTTATATTACTTAATATTTTACTTTAATGCATTTATATCATACATAGCTTTTATATAGAAATATTGAAATTTTTCACTTTTTCTCTACTTAACAAGGCAGTTTGTAAATCACTTATGTATATCCGTTGAATACTTACCTTGTATAAATATTATAAAATGAAATAAATCCAGACATCCAGTTCAATCTAAGGTCCTGTTCACATTGCTCCGCTTTGGTTATGATCCGATTTTCTTGCATAGATGCTACCCGTTCACATTACTCCGTTTTTGTACAAAAACGGAGAGAAAGCATCCGTTTTCGTCCGTTCACATTGATCCGCCTGATAACAAATACGGAGCCAAAGATATCCGTTTTTGTGCGTTCACATTGTCCGGTTTTGTGAATCTCATTGTTGAATATAGCAGAGTTTTCAAAAACCTCCGTTTTTGTGCGTTCACATTGATTCCGAGCGTTTTCAAAAACCTCCGTTTTCGTGGATATCCATTTTCGATAGCATTTTCAAAAACCTCCGTTTTTGTGGTGTTTCTGTGCGGATCAAAGCGAACACTTTCATAAAAATGGAGTTTTTCTTCTCCGTTTTTGTACAAAAACGGAGCAGTGTGTAACGTGTGCAGTGTGAACAGGGCCTAACGTGTGCACAGAATTTTGAAACAATTTAGAAAATGCCTTACCTGTTGTTTGCTTTGGGGTGCAACATCACTGATAACTCTCTTTTCAGAACTTGAAGCCTCACATGGAAACTTTCCTTGCACAATCTTTGTTATCGACTCTCCACTATCCACTTTACAAATATCACCAATGACTACTCCTGCCTCTACAACATCTTTCACTTCGACTATCAGCTCTTGCTCTAAGCACAGTTCTTCAATATACATCATAGCATCATCATTCAAGGCAATTCCAGGAATCTGACAATCAAAACACGTGACCGGAAGTTCCATATCTTTTGGTCTGACTTCTCCAAGCTGATCTTTCTTGACTTCCGCTTCATTCCCGTAATCAACAAACTTGACTGTTACTGATCCTCCGTTTACGGCAGTGACACTTGCTCTGTACCAGGCATTATCTTCAGAAAATAATGCCAAGCATGGCATACCTGTAGTGGCATTCGAAACTCCCTTAGCATTACTGTTACAGTAAGTAGCGATATCCGCCATCAGGTCATCTAATTGCGCTTGATATTTTGTCAACTGACATGAGATCTTGTCAGCAGAATTGATGAATGTGCAAGTGACGGCTAACTTCATTCCTTTGTTCATCCCGTCATACTTATACTGCATTATTGAAGAAACAGCTTTGCTTTCTTTCTCCCCCTCAACAGACTTACTCCCATCTTTTACGAACGCATCATTGACCTTCTCCCCTGTCTCGGCATCTTCTAATACAACACTAGGCTTTCCGTTCTCGACCGCCATGACACTGAGTATCATGACCTTATCAGCGCACTTGCTTTTTAGTAACTCCGTTTCGCTTTGAGACCATGACACAGAAGCAGGATTCACACTGTTCAAAGAGCACAAAACAGCTTGAATAGGTAGTTGAACAAATTTTGCAGGCATGCTCTTAATATTGTCATTGCTAACCCATTCCTCATTTCCATAATCCACAAAGAATAATCTCGCTTCTCCTGGCTTTGTATCCAAAATTCTTCCCCTGTACCATCCACCATCTTCACTGAACATCCCAATACACGGCTTTCCTTTAACAAGTTGTTCAAGCTTTGGCAAGCTGCCGACATCAGATGCAATGTCGTTCATTAACGTCTCAAATTCTGCTTCATGCTTCACTAAATGGCAGTAAAATTCGCTAGGAGAGGCTCCATCGACGAAATAAACATTCTGCTTGTCACCTGGCTTCATACCTATATCATTGTACTGCACACTGCTTTCATGTACTGATTTACTAACAGCAACTGGGGGGTTCTTTCCTGACAATTCCTTGCTAAGACTGTGCCCGTCGTTGATCAAATCAACCATATGAGTGCCTCCGTTCCTTCCAGTGACCTTCACCTCAAATGTCTGCTCTACCACACGATTTTCAAACTCTGAAGTCGGTCCGACATCTCCTACCATACTGCATTTGACAGCAAACATTGGCTCTTGTTGTAACTCCTCTGTAAGTTCCTTCACATCAGCAATCGCGATGCTTTCAACATTTCCATAATCAACAAACTTGATTTTCGCATGAGTCGCACTTTCAAGACATTCAAGTGAAGCCCTGTACCATGCATCATCCACTGAATACTTTGCAGCGCAAGGCATACCTGGGACCATTGACTTCAAGCGTTTCTCCGAAGGCCCAAGAGAACGGTAGTGTCCTTCCAACTTGTCCATTACTTCATCAAGTTTCGCTAGATCTTTGCCTAACTGGCAGTAAAATTCTTGCGGAGTTACTACGTAACTAATGACTGCCTGCTCTGAAGTGCCAACGGGAATGGAAGCTTCATTGAATTCGACAATAACTGCTGGTGATTGTGCATTTGAGCATGGCTCCGCAGGGCTTGGTTCTGGCTTCTCTACATGCAACCCCGGGTCCTTCTTTGCTGCACTGAACAACTGTTTACCATCTAACTTCAACGTAACAGTGTTTCTACCATTAGCGTCGTTTCCGATGAATTCAACAGACAGGATTTGATCGGCAGTATCGTTGATGAACTTGTCAATATCAGGTTGAGCTTGACCCGGTGCAACGTCAAATGTGCAAGGAATGGAAAGGCAAGGGATGGTAAGCATCTCAGCAGGCAACACCTTCAAATCAGACTTGACAACTGTTTCGCTATTTCCATAGTCAACGAAAAGAACCTGAAATAAATAGATGAGCAAAGTTCTCATCGATATATCACGTAAGTAAAATATAATTTTGCGCCCAAGAACAATTCGTGGTTCTTAATTAGGGGTTGCATCCCCTTATGCGCAATCATTCGATGAAAACGACGCAGTTCCACTGACGGTTGTTAAACTAATCATAGCTTATCCATCTATCAGATCTAATATGATTCACAAGCACATTTTCGGAATCTACTCACAAAGATCTCTCCCATCATTGAATTACATAAATGGACAATTCTTCACATATCAACAAGTTCTAGCGTTTCAATTAAGTTTGGGGCGAACAGTGTGATTTCCGTGAAAGCTTCTCCCTGAAGTAGATTTTAGCGGAGTTTGGATACGTCGTCGAAAAACACAATCCACATCGAAATGTGTCAATCTAAGCTCCATGGCACTTATTTCAGGGTCAATCCCTTCTCGACTGGACTACTGCCATTCCCAAAGATTTTTATATACTAGCCAAAAAAAGTTTACACGTTTGGTGGGTTGTGGAGTAAAAAGTATGTGACCAATATTCAAAACTGGCATGTTGATCTAAGGCTAAGTTAGATGAGAAAATTCTGTTTACTAAAGTCACTCATCTTTAAGACCACAAAAATTAGAAAAAACCTCCGTAAAGGTTTTGTATGGGAATCGAGAATACCACATTCCATTCTGGTCCATGATTTATTTGGTATTAAAATTTAAATTCAATACCAATGTCACTTTCAGAAATATAATTTCAATCTCAGTAGCAAGTGAATGAAGGACCAGAATGGAATATGGAATTCTCCTTCCCATGTATGCCCTTTACAGGCATTTTCTAATTGTTGGATCTTAAAGATGTGTGATTTTACCAAACACAATTTTCTCATCTAAGTTAGCCTTTAACTGAAAAATTAACATTTTCGTTCTGAATATCAGCCACATAATTTTATCCCGACGACTGCCAAACGGGTAAATCTTTTTTGACTCATTCGTTATTTTCTTATGATGCCACAACAAAATGGCGTGAAATCCCAAACAAATAACATAGGTATTCAGAATCTACATGAAACATAGACCCAAAACATCTTCATGAGGGATAAAATAGGGAAGACAGATGCATGCAGCATTCTCTTGCTGACAAGTGTCATTAGGCTACTCTTGATTCAAATAATTTATACAAGGATGCACTTGATGGGGCTACCGTGCCTAAAATAAATAAATAAAAACTTGCTAGTTGCTTAGATTCTAGAGTTTTCCCGAATATGGTAGGACTATCGTCCGAAAATTGAGAGTCATTTACTGAAAGATTTCTGGTAGCATAGCCTCTTGCAAAAATTGCGACATGTCTCGATCAGATTCGTTCAACTAGCTGTCTTAAGGAATCAAAATCAACTAAACAGGCACTCTTGTGCACACAAGATTGTTGTATTTTCCCGCAGATCACCGGGGGGGGGGGGGGGCAACCAACTGAGATTATTTAGATCCTACCTTGAATTTGTCTCCTGATTGCCCAGTAATCTCACCACGATACCACTGCTCATCTTCTGAAAATTTGGCACAACAGAACTGTCCCATCGATGGCGCAGATAGGGCTGGATTCGATCCTGCACGACTCATGTTCTCCACAACCTTGTCCAAGTCAGCTTCATATTTAGCAGGCTGCACGTAGAATTCATTCAATGATTCTGTATGTGAGACATAACAATCGAGGCTGGAGCCAGCATTTGTCTGAATATGCTGCAGACGTATTTGGGCTTTGCTTTCTGACTTGCAGTAGATTGATGTGATGGATGTATCAGACATGGTTAATTCATATTTGTCTGCGTTTAATCGGCGCAGTTTGCCTGCAAAACAATTTGCGGAGGGTGATTATGCTTAAAAAGAAACCTAAATTTGAGTCCAATTGCTTTATTCCTGTTTTTCTTTTCAATTTGGCTTGATTGGGCATGTCAGGATCTCTAGCTACTGAAAGCTAATTTAGGCCCACTATGCATGCCTCATCCAGGCATGGGACCCCTAGTTTAACGTCCCTTCCGCACGAAGTTGTGAGGTCAGTTGTGTGGTCAGTTGTGAGGTCAGGCCTCCAAGGTCACCCATCCGAAGTTTGGCCTTTCTCGACCGAGCTAACTTTAGTCACCAGGGCCCGGTTGTTCAAAACTCCGATTAGGGCTAATCTGAGAATAAAATGCTTAATTCGCGATTAAAATTTAAACTCCGATTGCAGAGCGTTGCTCGAAGCCCGATTAAGGCTAATCGGGGGTAAAACAGTGGATTAAATTTAATACAGCTCGGTAGGTGTATTAACTTCAAATCCTGGTATTAGATCAGAACAAAATGGCGGATATATATAAAATCTCACAGTTTGTAAAATAAGTTTAGACACGAATGGCATGCCATTGTATTTGAAGCCTTTACAAAGTTTAGACATTCAGCTTCTACACTGCTTTGTAAGAATCATTTATAAGAAACTCAACTCTCAGATCGCCGAAAATACGAAACTCCAGCAAAAAATTGAGTTAAGACACTACTTATTTTGGTAAGGGAATCCTTAGCATACTTTTACTTCATTTTCACTTGTTTCCTGTATCATATTTCAAAGAAGGCACGTACAGAAAACGTAAACATTGGAAAGGCTTCAAAACTTTTATTTTGAAATTTTCAGGAGTGCACAGGTGGTAAACATGAAGATTGTTATGGAATTTCTAAGAAACTCGTAAGAAACTCCGAGCACTCAAATGCTGGCCCAGATTCTTTGTTTTCTGTAGAGTAAAAACTAAACAACGGCCAGGCAAGATTTTGGAGCAGATACTCCAATAGTGGCCCAAATTCTTGGTTCGCAGGAAAATGCTAAAGAACTACGTGTACTCGGAGTTTCTTATCAGTGCTATTTAGGCTCCATAACAATCTTCATGTTTTTACCCCGCATGAGGACTTCCAAACAAAGTTCTTTGTCTTTACAATGTGTAGACATTACGTACACATGTTTCTTATGATAAAAAACTGCTCATAAGAAACCATAGAAACTGAAGACTCATATCGCCAAAAACATTAAGAAACTCCAGTACCTACAGGAATAAAATTACTACGAAAACATATATTTTGATTAAAGAAATCCTTGACATATTCGTATTTATTTTCTTTGTTTCCCATGTTATGATACTGTTGTTATCATGTTATGATAAAAGTGATGTCATGTCATGTTATGTCATGTTATGATAAAAGTGATGGCAATGGGCCTAAACTTGTGCGCTGAACGATTTTGGAATGTTATGCATTTTCTTCGGTAGTTTTAGAGTGCAATGAATTTACTTTGAAAGGATTTTTGGATCTAATCACTCCCTAGAAGTGGTGAGAATTTTATGGTGAGCGAATCTAAAATTTCGTGCGTATGAGCGCTCTAAAATACGGACATGTTTGTATTGTTCCCTACCTGATCTGTTGCACGGTTTTATTCAACTAGAGGGAAGGAGTGTTCTTGAACATGTCGAGCATGTCGATTTCCTTCTAGTGACCCCTCTTTCTGCAGCCGAAGTTAAATTTTTCCATTTATCCCTAGCTTCTGAGGTAGTCCTTTTGCTACTGCAACTGCATTCACTGCTGCTGTTGTTTCAGCCCAAAATTTCATTTTTCTTGGCGTTTGCCACATTGTCTGTGAATTTGGACTTAAGACATGAACATTTCTTCGACTTGCTCTGTCAGCACGGCGAGTTCCGACGATATAACATTTGCTTTCCTCGCTTTTCGTTTCTTCGTTTCTTCGCAGCTTCGCTGTTTTAGTTTGCCGCCATTTTTCAAATCATCAACAAACGTTAACCGGGGATTAGGAAGCTTAATCGGAGATTAGCTAATCGCAACTGCAATATACCTTTCGACAACGCTTCCTACGGCATAACGGAAAAACCAGACCCAGGACCGGTAGGACCGGACCCTAACGGACCAGACCCCCGATGAATACCCATACATCTCCATGTTTCCAGATAACAGATCGGGTATATTCATAGCAGGGTTCTTGCTCTTTGTACACATCAGAGCTATCTGAGGTGTTAAAATGTATTCTCATTAAACCCAACATGGATATTTTATCAGTAAATTGGTTTTGGTAGATTTGGTTTGTATTTGATTTTTAAACTTTGTGTTACCAGAACCTTGGTCTGGACATCAATATGAATCTTGTTCTGAAGAAACTAAAGTAAATTACACGGCTTGCTAGACGAGGCCATATGCGTGAGTCTTCGTTCCTTAAACTGCTTTTGTCTGTCGGTCGATTAGATAATTTATATATCTTATGGTGCATTGTTGCATTTGATGAGGTATCTACAGGTCATTGTTATTTTCAGCGATAATTGTATTGGTCTTGTCTTCTTTTGGATTAAGATTTCTGCGCTGCCATTACAAACTCACGATGGAAAGGAATATTTGCTCCCCAGGGGTCCGGTCCGTTAGGGTCCGGTCCTACTGGTCCTGGGTCTGGTTATTCCGTTATGCCGCTTCCTACTACGCCGATTAGCAAATCGGGGAATAAGTTGGTAAACCTAGATTTGACTCTTATCCTGTGTTAACTTAATCGGAGTTTTGAACAACCGGGCCCAGATGAAAACCGTATAAGCCGCTTGGCCACTCACCCCTGTAATTCTGAATTAACCTTCCAATCGGTCAAATGCAGTTTGGCGGACATATCCTCCAAGAAAAACAGAGAATGAATGGAATTAAATTGTTAGAATTGATCGATTGCTGATTGGGTTTTTAAACAATAGCAACAGAAATTCTATCAGCGGACTTGATAACGCTAAATGCGATGGTGATTCGACCGATTCGTACTTGCGAGGCAATGTCGACATCTACTAATATGGCCAAAGTCTGCTCGAGGGACCGGTAATCCAAATTTCCTTTTCGTCTAAATACTTTGGGACTAATGTCCTCAGATTTTCATTGGGTCAGTAATTATACTTAAATCTAAGTACAAATGCATTTTCTATCAAAAAAAGTAGAAGTAAAACATGGAAACGGTCAAAGTCTGTCCGCCAAAGTGCAGACTAGCCTTTATATCTCACATGATCGATGACCCTCTTCACAGCATAGGTTCCAAATCTTTAACTAGCTAGCTTGGCGTAAAAAAGCGGGTGTAAAATTCTATGACCTATTTCTTTTCATTGAATGGCATGAAGTAACCTTTAGGGACGGATCATCGCTCCTTGCTGGGGAGGGGCTGGAAGACATTTACAAATATTTGATAGAATTTTTGTAGCCCCCCTCTGGTTTTCTGGGAGCCAGAAAAAAGTTCCCACTTTTGAAAATTCATAACACCAAGACTACTGCACGGATTTGAATCATACAAATTGTAGTTAAAAGTCGAAAGATCAAAGTATTTTTGTGATTTTTCTCGTTGTCCTACCAGCACTACAAATATTGGTAAATTCAACTTTATAAAAATTTCATGGTTGCAAAATCACGGAAAAAGGACCTAAAACATTGATCAAATCTTAAGGATTCTATTCAAATCGAACAATAGTCCATGGGCGTTTTACCTCCCTCAAGAGTTATGAGACATCAATTTTCAAACAAATACGAAAGATTTTCAATGCCAAGGAATTTAACACCTAGAGGATATCTCTCACCCATGATAAGTTGCATTTCCTTCATTATTCTGTGCGAGAGGTCATTTATGAATTGATCGATGTTTTTGGCCATTTTTCAGTAATCAATCAACCATGAAATTTTTGTGAAGTTGAATTTACCTATATTTGTAGTGCTGGTAGGACAGCGAGAAAAATCACAAAAATAATTTGATCTTTCGGCTTCTAACTAGAATTTGAATGATTCAAATCTGTGAAGTAGCGTTGGTGTTATGAATTTTCAAAAGTGGGAACTTTTTTCTGGCTCACCCGGTAGTATATATAATAATATATAATATAACTAATTTTTAAACCAATTACAAATTCAGCTATGCCTGGGAAAATAATTTGGTCACTGACCTAGTTAACAAAAAAAGAAATTTGGAGATCGGTTGTGTACTAAAATTTTGGTGATTTTTCAAACGTGAGTACTTTTTTGGGACACCCGGTAGCAAAATGGATAAAGTTTCTTTTAAAGTCACTTAGATCAAAGAAATAGGCCTTAGAATTTTAAACCAGCCTTTTGAAGATTTGGAGCCTAAGCTCCTTCTCAGTCAACACACAAAATATCCTTACGACTGGCTTCAAAGAAACACTTGAGACCGAAAGCAACTTCTTTAACTTTCAACGAGTCAAAGGAATTAATCTTATTGTTCAACAACCTCATTTCTAGAAATTCTCGGCTGTCCTGCAAACTTTTATACTGATCAAAATTTTAAGGCAAAACGTTTAGCGCAAAAAGAACAGTCCAATTTCTGTGTAGCAAGTGAGTACATTAAGATATGAATAACTAATAAATACCTTTCAGGATTTTATCAAAAGTAGCATCTTTAAACTTTCTCAGTTCATTCTCCGAGAGCTGTGAGATGGCTCCCTTTAGGCAACACTTGACAGCAAATGGGGATGTATTCAAAAGCTCTCTAGGTAATGAATACAAATCAATCAGACTCTTCTCTTCAGTATTGCCATAGTCAACAAATCGAACCAGCACAGTAGAGCCTCTGACACTTTCAACTTCCGCCCTGTAAAGGCCATTGTCTTCAGAAAATTCCGTCATGCACGCCATTCCGACTGTTGCTGTCTTGAAAAATCCAGCCTGCTTTGGTGTGGTTTCTAACTGCTGCATCATTTCATCCAAAGGATCACTTCGTGACGCATCTTGGATATAAAAGTCAGACAGAGAATTGACATGGGAAACATAGAACCCGATTTCAACATCACATCGTATCTCTGATTCTGGGAAGCCTTTGGCAGTGTCGTTGGGCATTGAGTTCACTGCCTCACTTTGCAGTTTTGGTTGTGCTTGTGGTGCCTCGTTTGGACGACTGACAGATGATTGGTTAGTGATAATGAGATTCGAAACTACACTTGCATCGTTCTCATCACGTAGCTCAATAACAATTTTTCCAGTTTTAGCATCTTTGACGGCCATTTTCAATACTTTATCAGTTGTCTTTCCAAGGAATTCTTCTATAGCGTTATCTTTCCATTTTAGGCCACCATGATCAAGTGAACAGCACACTGCATACTTTGGTTCAATCAACAATTCAGATGATATTTCCCGCATTGATGACATGTTAACATTTTCACTATTACCATAATCAATAAAGCGAACGTTTGCAGTCTGCGAGCTGACCACATTTGTGATTTCACCACGGTACCATTCGTCATCTGCACTGTATTTGGCGCAAACAGGCAGTGATGGCTTCAAAGCGGACAGTTTGGCAAGGCCTGGAGCCTTCTCTCCAACTTGCACCATCACTGTAAGAAAGACAAATCTTGTCATGACTAAGGCGCGACGTACAATTCACCTTTTCAATCAAAGGCCTCGTTTTGGAAATTTTTGAAAATTTCTTGATATGAAATTTCTGATCATGGATTTGGATTCAGCAACCCAAGTTGCAAAATTTGATATTCCAAGAGGTCGCGCTTTCGATTTTATAGCGATAATAAATGTGAATTTTTTAAGGGATTTAACCGTGAAGATCGCTCAGACTTTTAACCGTGAAGATCGCTCAGGCTTTACACCCTGGGTCATTATTCATGGTCAAATCCCTTATAAATTTTCAAATTTGTTATCCCCATGAAATTAGAATCGCTAATACTAGGATTATGAAAAGTTGCATTCAGACTAAAATTAAGTTGTAGAATATGAATCTGGGGTCAGAAATTTCATATTACGCTAGCAAAAGAAATTTTGAATAATTCCAAAACGAGGCCGCTTAGTTGAAAAGGTGTATTCTTTCCACCTATGGAGTATAAACAAATGAAATATGGGGAGATATTCCTGATATTTAAAAGACTTTTATGCGCATACTAACCGGTTTTGTGTTGTACACGAAAATATGAAGCCCGAGGTCTTAAAAGTACAGATCGAGCATGCGAGGTCTGTGCTTTAAGACCGAGGGATTTATATTTTCATGTACAAGGACAAAACCGGTTAGTATGAGTTTTATTACCTGGTAGCTTCTAATTTTGACTCGCATCATTTCATCAAACACATTTTGTTACAGTCATTGTCGTTTGAGTTTACTGTAAATCTCACAGGCCTAAAGCAGTTGCTGTGGCGACAAAACGCGTCCTTGTATCGTATTATGCAAGGCTACGGGAAACCCACGGGAAACGTGTGATTAACCAATAGGAGTGGCGGGATTCTGTATTGCCTCGTTTTAGAAACTTCAGTCAGGTAATAATGCTACGTAATAACCTTAATCTCTAAGTCTCTATGGTATAGTAGGCATCCAAAAAAGTATATACAGGGTGTCTCAAAAAAGTACCCCCTTTTGACTAAACAAGGAAACAAAGCGAGAAAATATCGGGACTTTCTGAGTTCATACATATATTTGTCGATTTTCAACTCAAATGCACATACCTTGCATTTTAAAATTGTCCTATGAACACCAGAGATATGAGCTCACAAAGTCGAATTTTAGAGTGCACTTGAAACCAAAGGTTTTGTAAAATGGCCTAGCCATGAGTTGATATCACATGCATAATGCAAAAGAAATTCAACTTTGACCTTCTGCTCTTTCTTTTGAAAAGAATTATACCTTGAAATGCTTCAATTGTTCTACAAAGAATTATTCCTTTGAGGAACCAATCCGCGCATTGCACTCCATCCCAAGTGTCAAAGAAGAGGAAAAGGAGCACATGCACGCTCATTTTGGAGATGTTGCTCGACTTTATCATTCTTACAACATTTCCATTATATTTGTTTACTAAGAGCAGTGTCCACGAATCTTTTATTCTTTCAAAAGCGAAAACTGAAAGTCAAAGTTTGCTGGTGCTTTGGAAAATATCCATGATACAAATCATGGTTAGGCCCTTTTTCAAAACCCCTGGTTTCAGGTGCACTGCAAGTTTTGACTTTGCAAGCTTGTATCTCCGGTGTTTGGTGGACGATCTTTAAATTCAAGGTATGTGAATCTAAGTTGAAGATTGATAAATTTAGCTGTCTACTCGGAGAGTAATACTATTTTATCGTTTTGTTCCTATTTCCAGTCAAAAGGGGGTACTTTTTTGAGACAACCAGTGAATTTAGTTGGGTCCAGCAGCAATAAAAATCTACAGTAAGCTTTAATCAATTGCTAATCACGTTCAAAATGTTTATCCATAGTTAGATATCTCGTTTGTTGATATTGTTGAAATATTAACGTTGAATTCAAATTTGCTGTCACCTCCAAACCAGAGTTTTCGGGCTTTGACCACAGCACTTTAAATAAATCAAAAGTACCCTAGATAAAATTTGAATGAAACTTTATATACAATAATTAGCATTTCATTTACGTTTCTTTGTTTGCTCATTTATTCAGTTCTTATCATTTTCAGCTATATGATAGTCTGTTTGCTACAAGTCACCCATCGCGCAATTTCTCGTTTTCCTTTAATCTTAAAGACCCTCTGCTAACCATGAGGCTTTGCGCCCCTCTTTGTTATGGGCATGCAAAAAACAGGAGACCGCACGTGCGAGATATAGGAGGTATGTCCGTTGCTTAGGCCCCTTTTGAAATTGCAGAAAGAGAAATATCAAAATTTGGACTCTACACCTTTGTCTATGCTTAAGACCCATTGTCCAACATAACCTTTTGTTCGCCGAATGAAAGCAAGCCAAAGAGAAATTAGGCCAGAAACGACTTTTAGATAATACGAAAGTCGAATTTGGCGCCACAAAGGATCATGGTTAGCAGAGACTCTTTAACTTCAAATTTCGATGTGCTTGATGGATTTGCATGTGCCAAAAAGCCAAAGCCCTTGTCCAAAGCTCTGGTGTGGAGTTGACAGAAAGTTTGAACTTTCAACATTAATATTTCTACAATATCAACAAACCTTATGCAGTCCTTGTGCAATTAACACTATTTGGAAACCCAGATCTGACCCTAATTGCAAACAGAATGATAATGGAAGCAACGATTAATTATATCAGGTAACAAAGAGGCTCGACTGAATTGCAGTAAATAAGGCAGCATCCATTCCCAACATTTCTCTTGTATATTTTAGAAATTTTTGAAGATAATCTCTGTCTCGCATTTGATGTTAATATTTCTAAACTAAAATTTTATCTTACGGTGCGGGTGCGGGATAGTGGGTGGATGGAGTTCCTGCTGTGCGGATGGGTGGCCGCTGCTCTTTGGTTTTGGTGCTGTCCCAATTAGGATGGCGCATGTGGCACAGGGTGGTGGCTGTCCATCAATGCATGGGGGGCTCCCTCTTCATTATCTTGCACGTGTTTTCTTTCAAATTTTTAATAGTTACTGATATTATTGCCTGACATCAGATGTGAGACAGACATTAAACTTTTATTTGCAGTTTTTTTCCTAATGAATTTTAATTATTGAGTCGTAAGTGCCTTTCATGGTGGGGACTTTGATGACCTAGTGTCAATCCCCGCCATGATCGGCACAGAAGTCGTATTTTTTTTTAGTTCTTTTAGCAAAATATCGAAAAATATGAACAAACGAGGTCTTTACATTCCAGTTAACTTTCGATGGACATTTTGAACTAACAAGCTATTGATTAAAGCTAGATTTAAAAAACAAAATACTTTCATACATTTTCTAGATAACCTGGTATACAGTACATATAATGAAGGCAAATACGGTAATACTCACAGTTGTTCAAATCATCTTCACATCTTGCTAACTGGCAGTAAATGTTATCCAAATCATCCACATGTGCAACATAAACATTTTCAACGGCACCAGGCTTCAACTGGGTCTCTTTATACTCCTTGGTTGAACTGCTGCTGGACACTGCACCTGGCGCTACTCCAATACCTTTATTTAAAATATCAGGTACAACGTCAATGCCGTTCTGTTTGAGAGATACATTGTACGGGGGTTGCTTTGTGATGAATGTTGCATCAAATTCCTTGTTTTCAGTCATGTTAGTGAACTTGTCAATGCTGTCTGGATCCCATTTGCCAGACTTTGGAGAAACCTGAACCAAAAGGATTGGAATTCAGTTTTAATCATGAAGTACGTCCGTTCATCTGCTATGACTCAATTATGTCATTTAAAGATAATTTGTCTCTCTGGTTGTCAGCAATCGTTCAAGATCATAAAATTCTTTCGTTGCTGAGTCTCCATAACTTTTTAGATAAAGCAAACAAATGTGCACTTATGAAATACCACAAAAGCTCTATTTAGCCCCCCTCTCTATAAAGTCCTCCTCTCTAATAAGCCCCTCCCTTCTGAGTCAAAATATTAAATAAGCCCCCTCTCTATTAAACTCCCCATAAATATTAAACTCCAAAATTACCAAAGACTGTCCGTTTATTTAGCTAATCAAGCTTGCATCCTTATCTTGATGTGGTTTGGGATAAAACTGTGCCAAATTTATGCACTTGACTAATTGTATGTTGAATTCGCAAAATATGGAGTGGAAGAACTGAACGCTATTAACCGTATCCATGTCATTTGATTTTGTAATGAGCTTCCCTTCTCTAATAAGCCCACTTCTCTATCGATCCCCCTTCTGGAGTGTCCGAGATTAAATAAGCCCCCCAGGGGCTTCATGCAGCTTCAACAATATGCAACAGAGATCTTTGTCGATTTTCTTCTCGTTTGTCGAGAGGATCGAATAAAGCTCCATGCTCTTTATGCAATGGCCGCAGGGTAGCCATGGTCTTATGCTCTCTATGGTATCACCTTTAAAATGTTTTTTAAAGTACTCTATAAGTAGAGTATGTATTTAGTACCATGCTTTTGTAAAACATTTCAGTGAGTATGAAAACGATGGACTAACTGTCTCTAAAATAAACAAAAAGTTCTTGTGCAGATCTATCTGGTGCTTAAATTAAGAAAACGAAAATTGGCAAACCAACTGAAGTGGATGAATACTCAATAAAAACAACATATCAATAACAAACAATGCATGAGCTGCTGTTGTGTCTTCTCCCTAGGACCTTATCTGACCACACAAAGCAACCATTGTCAGATGATGTTCTTTCCAAACATTTCCGTTACCCAACACGATTTTCATTACTGGGTGACCCAGAAAAAAGTGATGCAAGGCAATCTGGCAGTCTATTTTAGAGAGAAAAGTAAGTGGCCGATTGAAATGCTTCAAACAGTGTTCTGTCGTTAAAAGGACTCAGTTAGGTTATGAGCATTTTTCGTATTTTTTTTCGGTACCATAAATTTACTAACTTAAGTATTTCGCGGAAAGAGGCCTGCTTGATTTTTTTCAAAAAGTTGTCAAAACAGGGGATCGATTTAAAGCCATCTTAGATCTTCAAAACAATGAGGAATGTGTTTCAGTTCAGCCTAGGAATATTTTTAGGTGCCTAGGGACTATAAATCTCCTCTGGAACCTTTCAACTGAATTGTCTATTCCCACGCTGGACTGAAACACGCTCCTCACTGTTTTGAAGATCTGAAATAGCAGCAAATCGATCCTCCGTTTTTAACAACTTTTTGGGGATTTTAGGCATGCCCTCTTCCATAAGGTCCTTAATTCGGAAAATTTTACGGACCAAAAAATTGCGAAAAAAATCTCAAAACGTAGGCTAGTCTTTTAAAGACAGCGAGATGTTTGAAGCATTTCAATCAGCCACTTACTTTTTTCTATGACAGATTGCGTCGGATCACTATTTTCTAGGTCACCTGGTAGAATAGACTTACCCCTTTCAAAGAACATTGCAAGGCAAATCCTGGTTCCTTTGCCAATCCATCTACAAGCTGCTTTACATCTTTGATGAGAACATCCTCACTGTTACCATAATCAATATAATAAACATGAACAGTATTGCTGTCAACCTTCCTCACAATCCTGCCACGATACCATGCACCATCAGTAAAAAAAGCAGCACATAGCTGACCTGGTGATGCTGCTGCCAACTTGAGATCAGTTGGGCCTGCTTGTGAGTATTTGTTTTCTAACTCCTCCATGATTTGGTCAAGTTTCTCTGTCGCTGAGGTTAACTATTAAAAAAAAGAAATTCCTTATGATGAAACAAATCTATTTAATCAACACCAGATCGAAAGATCCAAAGGCACTCAAAAGAGATTTCAAATTTTGAAATGATTGGAAAATAGGATACAAGTTATCAGGGCTAAATAAAATGAAGTAGCCATAGTAGCGGTGCTACCAGAAAGGTAGCTGAAATGCTCAAATTTCCCATGAAGGAAAAAAGGAAAACGAAGCAAAAAGAAGGGAAAGAATGGAAGGGAGAAAGGAAAGGAAGGAGAAAGAAAGAAGGAGAGAAAGGAAATGCGAGAGAATGGGGTGGTATATTGGGACAAAGGGACGAAGCTGCTTGATTTGCTACCAGGAAGAGAATATTTTTTGAGCCCTGCAAGTTATTCTCATCAAAATTCCGAATTTCAAAGTTAATAGAATAAGTTACCCTTATGTATCAGCGAATCAAGCGCCCAGAGCATAAGCAGTTACTGCAATTTCAACTTGAGAGATGGAATCAAAACCCTGGAGGATCAATCCAACTTCAAAAAGGCTTTCCATAAACTTCCTTTTCCTCTGGATGTAGGTTCATTTGATCGCACAGATTATGTGATAAATAGCTCATGGAATAAGGAAACATACAGCACCTGCATTTGGGATCTGTAATCCACAGTAGGGCTTGTGTAAATATGACTAGAAAACCATGTTCTTTTAAGGTTACAATGGCCAAAAAATGTCATTTATGTGATAAATGCAAACCTCTACGACAGTTGCATCATAAGGAATTAGAAATTTGAGAGTCATTTGTAGGTCATCTATCATGCTCTGAGCGTACACAAAAAAATTAGCACCTTGTAGCGACTTGTTGTTATCGGTTTGAAGTGTGTTCTGATTGTTTACAGTGCTCAAATAACAGTTTTAGCACAGTTTGGAGGCTTAACGACCAATTTTCAAGGAGGAACCCGTAACGAATTATTTCTTGAGTGAATGAAGACAGACAATAAATAAAAACCTTATCTCATCCCAAAAATAATGAAATAGCATCTTTTGGTACATCCGACAGGATGATTTCCAGTCAGTAGAATTTCTGAGCGGGCAGAAATTTTGTTGTTTGCCGGAGAATGTGTCGCTCTGAAGTTGAATAGATACTTACAACACAGCAACTTTTTAATGTCTAAAATTCCACCCACTTGGAAAATTCTGCTGACTGGAAATTGGCCTTTTTGCAGTCAATGGCAATTTCCTCGTGGGCGGAAATTTACACCATAAAATTCATTCATCCATAAATTTCAATTCAATTACAAAGTGACATTTTCTCTTGTAAACAAAAGAATTTCCGCCACTCGGAAAATTGCGCTGATTGGAAAATTGCGCTGATTGGAAAATTGCGCTGATTGGTAACTTTGTGCAACCCATGGTCTGTGATGGTCTTATTAACTCTTTGTTCCCTTTTCTTAAAAATTTAAAGGCGTGACCATGGGAAGGAATTGGGGCAATTCCCTCCCACTTTTGCCCAAAGATGGTTTTTGAGATTTCTTTAAAACCGATGAGAAAACAACAGGGTATAGATTATTCCTTTATTGCCAATGTCAAGCATGATCTTGGGAAATGCATTTGAGCCAAAGTCAGAGAAGTTTCTTCAAACATCTCCCAACTCTCTGGTTTAACGAATAACTCTCACAAAATTATCAAGATTTCCTTATCGCACATGTCCTTTTGAAGCCAGAATCAAGTCTATTTCTTCAAAAATTTTTCTAACACTCCCAGTTGCAGAATACCGACACAAAATTATCATAATTTCTTCACGGCTAGTGGCAAGCATGATCTCGGGAGATGCATTCTAACCCAATGTGAAGGGTGTTGCCACAAAAAGTTCTCTGGGGGCTTCATCCCAGGACCCTTTATTTCATTGCCACCCACTTATTTTTTTTACCTTGGCCATGCCGCTGGATACAGCATACTAAAATTTTGAGAAATTCAAAAATTTAGGATTATGAAATCAAGTTGGGCTAAAACCACTTCCAAAATCTTGTAGTGAGGTATACAAAATGATTCTATCAATTATGAGCGTCTATATTTGGAGAATGATAGACTCTGCAGTTCTCCCACTTTCCATTGTCATTCGCCTAAAAGTTGACTGCCATAATAATCACTCTGCAAATGCCTGACTTTAAACGCATAACTTCGGATGTGAATGTGGTAGGTCCCTCATTCAAAAAGCACATAACCATCTAGTCTACATCACAAATCAACAAGATCAAAATGGTTTGGAGTGGAGATAATTGTTTTTTGATAAAGTCATATTGGAGCTCCACTGTGTAATTCGTTATTTTTCCTATCCTTCACTGTCTGACAGCTGATAAAGGCCACAATAATTCCCTAACACTAACATGGCTAAATAAATATTTGTATCAAAATGCTTAGAAGCTTATTTCTTGTGAAATCAAAGAACATTTGATCTGCTTTTGGTAGGATCTGTTAAAGCTCAAATTTGATCTAAGTATTAATCCTGAACTATATTTTTGACCTGTTTCCCATTAATTTTAATACATTCATATTTAAATTCTTTCATAAGGTTTAACAAGCCTTTCATTTAATTATTTTTTGTTTAATTTTGCCCATTCTAAATTCCAGACAACAGAAAAAACAAGACAAACCTGACAATAAAAGGAGGCTGGGCTTTCCACAAATGTGATGAAAATATTCTCTTCATCCTTTATTGTCACTGAAGATACATTTGTAGATGTTGTAGATGATGGTGTCCTTGAGGCATTTGATGCATTACTGCTGACTGATCTGGCATCAGAAGGCTGGCTTGGCTGGCTTTTTGATGATGCTGCAAATCCTTTCTCAATGAGAACTTCTGAAATGCTTGTTTGTTGTTTGCGATTTGATGTTGTATCCAAAAGTTCAACATGGTGCATATTACTTTCATCTACGACACACAAAATAAATTCAAAATCAAACAAGAATCTGCTGCTAAAAGGAAATCAACTATGAGTGCTCTCAGCAAATAAAGCCTGGTAATAGTATAAGATTTTTCAAGGGGTTTCTGCTATTTGTGTTCATGTGAGTTATCCATGAATTGATTGATAGAAAACATAGAAAAATGTAACTCAAGGAGAGCAATATATTTCTCAGGAAATTTTAATCATGTAGCATTTTTGGGAGCTACAGTAGGAGGAGAGTGACAGCATACTGTAGCCCTCCTCAAGGGTAAGTTTTGCTGAACAGAGAAATAAATGCAAGTGCTAATTCAAGATACTGGCTGATAATCATAATTATCTAATTAGGCCTTTTTGTTTTACGTGAGCGATCGCACGCGATCGCGTCAGCACTCACGCAAACATGATCACGCGAGCTCTTTATCGCTCTCGCAAAATTGCTAATTTTAGGGGAAATCGCTCTCAACAATTTCTTGTGAATTGCAATAGGATAAGATTCTCCTTGATCAATGAACAAATCTTCTGTTAAGTTGTGAAAAACGGCATTAATGGATTTGACCTCAGGTGGAAATGATCATACTTCAAGAAAACATCTTTTTCGGGAAAACGAAATACAGTAGTATAAACATGCGATAGAAACCTGATATTAGAATAACTACATTATAAGCTCAGAGTTAAAGCTGGAAAGTATCTTACTGGGATCAGTAGGGGAGATGATTTAATCAAACATTGGTTCTAAGAGCAACGGAAATATAACTTAGAGAACTTCAACATCGTGAACGGGGCCTAAAATACTAAAAGAAGGGAACCAACTTTCGGAGGAAATTTTAAGTCTTTCAAGAAGACAAGGAATCATCCTCATTCTCATCTTTTCCAAGGAATAAACAGTGCTTGTGAATCTTTACCTGAGCGATCGCTCGCGCAAACGAAATTACGCGAGCGTTCTGGCACTCATGCAACTTTCCTCAAGAAAAGGCCTGTTTAATCATATATGCTATTTTCTATCATCTCAAAAACATGGGAAATTCACTTCATGAGGTCCTGAAAAAAAGAATGTGCCACACAAATATTCTTCTTGTAAATAGCATACCAACATGCATACAAACACATGCACAAACAAATGATATATACAGTCTTTTGCTCCCCAGGGGTATTTGTCCAAGTGGTATTATACAGCAATTCTTGTAGTGTAGGCTGTAAGACGTATTGTAGCATTATTGGATTGTATACAGTATATATAAACATCATTTACCTAGATGGTAGGTTCTCTTAACTCACCTTTCTTCTTCACACAAGCAATTAGCTGCTGCTCAAGAACCAGGTTGGAAAATTCTTCAATGCTACCCTTACTCCAATCTTTGGATCCCTGTGGTTTGACATCAAAAAGACTACAAACAAATGTTTGAGCAGGAAGTGTCATGAATTTTGCATAAATTGGTCGTATATTACTACTTGGAATTTTCTCAGTGTTGCCAAAGTCTACATATGTTACCTCTGCTTCTCTTCCAGATAGGCGAGCAAGAACAGCCCTGTACCATGCATTATCCTCTGCAAACAAATTGATGAATGTATGAGATATCTAGCAGAAATGAAGCCATTATATTTGGACAATTGAAATGAGCTGTAAATACCAAAGGCATTATTTCATTATTCTAGACTTGTCAAGAGTGCCAGTTCACAAGAAATTATATCATATTCTATCAATTTGTTAATCTATCAGTTTATCTATTCATCTATTGTAATATTTTATTTACGTTTGTTAGCTTACACATGTGTATATGCATGTACATATGTATGTTAACATGTACTGTATGTTAACTACATATAAAATACATATGTCTATGTATGTCAACTTGATGAGATTCACATTAAAATGAAACAACAACAAACAATAAACAACAAATAAAACAACAAACAAGCTATTTTTCTACCTTATTCATTAAGTACTAAATGCGTACTTCTACAACATACTCTGTGAGCGATCACCTTTTTGAGTCAGGCAATATGCGGGACCTACAGTATGTTTTAAAACTTATATTATAGTAAATGCTCTAACAACAATATGCTTGCTTTTCATTGCATAAATGAGATAATGCTGTGCTATATCTTAGAAAGTCATACAAAATTTTGTCTGTAGGTGAAAATGTCCAAAATCTGGTGATGTCAGACAGGTTTTTGTTAAAACTTTTCAAATTAATTAAAAACAGAGAATCACAAAGAAATGTAACATAAAAAGTGAATTAATCATTGTTTGGCCAATTGTAAAATTTTTTTGGTTCCTCTAACAGTTTCTCATAAACAGTTCAAGCATGACAGCACCTTTTTCATTTGATCAACAACTTGTTTTATAATTCAATAAAATTCATTCAAATGTTCCTGCAGATGTGATGATGACCATGCACACAAGCTGGTATGCTTGATGGAATTACAATTATATAAATTGTTTTAACATACTGTACATTTGGTTTCATCCTTGCATTTTGGTATCATGTTTGTCTCAAAGTTTTTTGTCCAAAATTCCTGAAAAGCTTCCTAAAGTGTTTTATCTTAAATTGTTGTAAACTCTCTGTCCAAAAGGTTTTTATTTTAATGTAATCTGTCCAATGCCACTGACTTTCTTGAAGTGTATGCAACAGCATTTATTTTGCAATACTCAAGAACTGAATAAATGGAGGGGGGATGAGAACAATTGGGGGTGCAAATGGCTTAACGTAATAATAATCAGGGGGTTGCAACAATCAGGGGGATGTCAGACAATTTGAAAATAGTAATTTTCTTGGTCAAGCACATTTATTTCATACATTTATCCCACGATTATATGTTCACTTTCATTTCAATTTTTCAATAAAAATCAATAACAGGGTTGAAATGAAAGTGGGGTTGGTAAATTTTCAAGATACAATATGGGGGGATGATTATTCAGCACTCAGGGGAGTAAAGCGAGGATGCAACTAAATTGAATCTCTCAAATAATACTGCATCAAAATATTGCTTGATCCCAGCTCAGAATGCACAACAAAAAGGTCTATTACTGAACTTGACTTGATGTCTGTCATGCTTATAAAACATTTGACTTTGGAATAAGCTATTATATTCATACCTGGATACAGTGCAACACAAGGCATTCCATTCTTCAACTGTACATTATTGTTTGGCTTACTATCCCTGTAGTTCTCTTCTAATTCTGCCATCATAGTATCAATGTCATCAACATTTTCCAACAGTTGACAACAAAAGTGATTTGGATCTGTCACTACGGTTGGTGTAACATCAATATAGTCATCAAGGGGAACCTGCAGCTCAGTATATCTCTTGTTTGTTATGATTTGGCCCTGATCTCCTGCAAAGATGAGAGACTAGAGTTACAATAACAATTATTATCATTATTATAACTTTTATCTAGTGCCAAAATCTGTAAGATATACTGTATATTCTTTAGCACTTAACGATACCTAAGTTATAAACAAATTTCCATATTTACATGTACAGTAAAAGGTTCCAGAATCGATTACAGTTCAAAAGCAATAGAAAATGGGAATGTTTTAAATCTAGATTTGAAAGTATCACTGCTCTGCAAGTCAAAAATGTTATAGGGTAAGCAATTACATAATGTACTGTAGCAGCAGTGATTGGAAATGCTGTACCTCCGCATGGTTTGTATTTTGTTATGAGAATGTTCAACTTTAAAGATGCATTTGACCTGAGGGAATATCTTCTTTGTGCTTGCATAGTTAACATACTCGTTATGTAAGATGGGGCCATGTTATTCAGCGATGTTAGCAACAATACCTTGAATTCAATTCTTTGTTAAAAGACAATTTGGACAACAGGAAAATGTTGTGAACACTTTACCAACTAAGGGTCAAGAAAGCATGATTCAGGTGAAGGTGTTGTGGTGCAGGTGTGTCATCATCTGACTTTGTAGCCAGACCAGTCAGGCAGACAGGGTTCAATAGCTGGTAGAGCTCCACCAATTAAGCATCATGATAAGGGGTTACACACTCAATTAACGCTTAAGCCTAGTTCTCATATGTCGTAAGAATCGCAAAAATCGGGGATTTTTCCGATCCCTGATTCTTACGATCATTGGGATCTTTGCGATGGGTTGGTTCACATATGTCGGAAGAATCATAAATATCGTAACATTTTTGGCACCAAAGATAATTTTGGTGCCATTTTCAAGAAATTGAAGCTGAACCCATGGCAGTTGTGAAGTAACAAAGTCCCAAAACACATCCCAGTCTGGTAAAAGCATGTTCTCATTACTCGTAAAAATCCCAGTCGATCGGGGATGGTCGGGGATGCATCAGAAAAACAGAAATGCTTCCAATTCTTGCAATTCTGATGACATGTGACTGGGATCGTCGGGGACAGACTGGGATGCTTTGTTTCTGTACATTCTCATATACCGTAAGAGTCAGGGATCGGAAAAATCCCTGATTTTTATGATTCTTAGGACATATGAGAACGAGGCTTTATAGCTATTTCTGTGATCCCAGCATGTGGCGCTAAAAACAGCAACTACACCTTCAACCTCACCAAAAAACGTTGTTTTACCCTCACTGTTTCCTGAAATTCAAGATTATTCTCATTGCCACATGAGTGCATATGAAAAGCTGACAAATTAAAAGCATTCAAAGCCTAAAATGATTCAATGAATGTGTGGTACACAGCTTGGCCAAGACAAACGTAACATTTTTCTCCCTAAAGGACAGAACTTCTGAAAGCAAAGGCTGTATCTACAGAACATGTTGCCTAAGCAGATAGCCCAAATAACTTTGATTGTGATCATTTCACTGTGAACATGAAAAATTGGCAATTTTGATTCATTATCAATCATTTGATCAACATTTCGTAGCATAATTTTGCTTACTTCATATCAAGGGGTCTTCTCAGGATAGATGCAATATGTTGACCAAAGATCATTGGCATTGCATACAATGTGCATTAACATGACTCACGAAGAAACAAGTGGGAGAAAGACAAAGGTGCACCAGAAAAGTTCCCAGTTTTGAAATGCATGAAGAAGGACTTGAATAGATCAACTTTCCCTTGATACCAACCAAGGAATTTAAGAATCATCACCATATTTTAGTGCTCATAACAATTGAAGAATCAGGAAATATTCTAGTCTTTTGGCTGTCACTAAAATTTGTTGTAAGACCAAAATTACCATGGTTTAACGGTAGTATTAAAGAAGCCAAAAAAGCAAAAAAGAGGGCGGAGAAAAAATGGCGTAGTTCAAAGAATGAAAACGACAAAGAGCATTTCAAATCTAAAAGGAACGAGTATTTGTATCTGCTAAATACAGCGAAACAGAAATATTACTCTGATAAAATTGAAGAATCACAGGGAGACCAGAGGAAACTTTTCAAATTAGTCAAATCGATTATGAAGCCAGAAGAAAACGTTAAGTATCCAGTCTCTAGTTCTATGGAATATCTTACTAATGAATTTAATGAATACTTTATCACGAAGATCGACCTAATTAGAGAAAAGCTTGATGAGATAGAGATGGATACAAGCCCTGCAGAGTATTTGATGGATTACAAGCAAGTCAAAGAGTTTTCGATCTTTGAAAGGTTATCAGAAGACCAAGTCAAAAAGCTCATTATGAAATCACCTAACAAACAATGTGCTGCGGATCCTATCCCTACTTGGATGCTCAAAGAATGTCTTGATATAATACTGCCATTCCTTGCTCATACTGTCAATTTGTCATTACAGACTGGTCACTTTGCGGATGCTTGGAAAGAAGCACTTTTATCTCCATTATTGAAAAACTCCACTTTGGACATAGTATTTCCGAATTTCCAACCAGTGAGTAATCTACCGTTCGTTTCGAAGTTGGTTGAGCGTTGCTCGTCTGAACAGGTCCTATCACACATGAGCCTAAACTGTCCCTTGCCGGTTTGCCAGTCGGCTTACACGAAGAACTGCAGTACAGAGACTGCATTGTTGAAAGTAACTTCGGACATCCTGTCTGATATGGATGACAACAAAGTTACGTTGTTAGTAATGCTCGATCTAAGTGCCGCCTTTGACACCATCGACCATAGCATATTATTAGAAACTCTAAGGAAGGGGGTGGGAATTTCAGGAAAGGCTCTTGACTGGTTTGTATCATATCTCAGCAACAGATTTCAACGTGTACAGATCTCCAACGTAGTATCAGATAGAGAAAAACTCAAGTATGGAGTGCCCCAAGGTTCCTGCTTGGGTCCCATCTTGTTTCTTATTTACGCAAGTACTTTGTTTAATGTAATTGAGCAGCATCTTCCAAACGCTCACGGTTATGCTGATGACCACCAGATATATCTGTCTTTTAAACCAGTCAATCAAACGTCACAAGAAGAAGCACTTCATGTAATACAGAATTGTGTCAATGATGTTAGAAAATGGATGCTAGTAAACAAGCTAAAGATCAATGATTCAAAAACAGAGTTTCTTATCATCGGTTCTAAACATCAGTTAAGTAAAATCACGATAGATTCTATCAAAATCGGAGATTCAGAGATAAAGCCAGTAACTAGTGTTAAAAATTTGGGAGTACTTATTGATAACAATCTGTCCATGGAAAGTCATATTACGAAGACGTGCAGCGCTGCATTTTATCACATCTACAATATCAAGCACATAAGGAAATATCTTACTCGAGACCTGACTGAAAAGATTGTGCACGCTCTAATCACAAGTAAACTCGACTACTGTAACAGTCTTCTGTTTGGTTTGTCGAATTCTCAGTTGCAAAAGTTGCAGCGTGTTCAAAATGCTGCCGCAAGAATTATTACTGGGACTCGCAAGTATGATCACATCACTCCAGTACTGCGAGAATTGCATTGGCTGCCGGTAAAAGAAAGGATTGACTTCAAGATTTTGTTGTTGACATTCAAGGCACTTAACAACATGGCTCCAGCCTACCTGAAAGATATGTTGAGGTTGCAAACAAGTGATAGATACAAATTGAGGTCAGAAAAAGCTGTGGCCTTAATAGTTCCAAGGACAAAATTTACATCTCGTGGGGACAGAGCATTTTGCACTGCAGCCCCTAGGCTCTGGAACAAATTGCCCGTTGAAATTAGAAGATCTCAGAGCGTCCATACTTTCAAAACAAGATTAAAAACCC
The DNA here is from genome assembly GCA_964020215.1 of Aurelia sp. 3 sensu Dawson et al. (2005). NCBI lineage: Eukaryota > Metazoa > Cnidaria > Scyphozoa > Semaeostomeae > Ulmaridae > Aurelia > Aurelia sp. 3 sensu Dawson et al. (2005). The sequence goes on from OZ026591.1 coordinate 8,718,405, forward strand.
ATTTATATGATAATCATTTTAACATATAAAGGACATCTTTTAGCTTTTCTCGCTGTAATGTAAAGGTTTTTAATTCAAATTTGTTCAGCGCTTTAGAATATGTGTATAGATTTTAGCGCTCTATAAGTGCATATTTATTAAGTGCATATTTATTATTCCTTTGAGAAACTTTTTTTGGAGAAACTTTAAGAAACTTTATGAAACTTTACAAAATGAAACTTTAAAGGACAAGTCCAGAGTTGGAAGAATTTTTTTAAAAAAGCAAGATGATGCTGCTATGAATGGTGTACTATACTTTTTCCACTATTTTTCACCTTTTCTTTGTGAAATTGCGCCTTCAATGAGCAATTTGTGCAAAGTAACCTCATATCACACAAAGAACCTATATCCTCTTCTGAAATCACCTTCAATGAAAACAAGGCTGTCCTTTTGTTTTATTGGCTCCTAAATGTTGCAAAGACTCCTTATCATGTGTTTGTGCATAAAAAACAGTGACACAGCAACCAGATTTAGGATAAATTATCAGAATGTTTAACAATTTGTTTTCAGGATCAATCATAACAACACCAGTGAAAACATTTAAGAAAGACATTTTCTTTTGACACACTTTGCATTAAAAATGATTTAACAAGGATAATAATTACCTTTAGAAGAGGCAGTGACTTTTGATACCAACCCAGATTCAATAAGTGATTTTGCAACATCAAAGGTCATCACATTTGTATCATTCTTCTCAATAAGACTGACTTTATTGAAGCCATTTGAATCAACAGCTATGAAGGTCAAATTGAACTCTTTGTCCATTACCATTTCATTAAACCGTGCACTAACATCAGCTGGGAAAATGCCACTTGCTGGTGCTTGGATGGCAGCAAGCTTACATTTGATTGCTTGTTTTGGTAGTTTGAGGTATTCCTTTCTGAGATGCTTGAGCTCATCAGCACGGCAATGCTCTTCATTACCATAGTCAACAAAGTGTACCTGTGAGAACAGGAATGAAATAAGAAAGGATGGAGATCATATTAAAGCAATGCAACTCTTTTGTTCAAACTGTGAAGAGATGCTGCAGATTCTTACCTGATCCAAGCAATCCTGAGTTAGCATTCAAGGCAAATGGCATAGTACTCTGGCGAATCAAAATAGATGTTATAATTTCAAGCCACTGGGCTGCAACTAACATGGACTCCCACAAATAACATTAACACCAACAAAACAGTGCAAATGAATTCAATTTTGATACAAGGCAACAAAGGAAAGTTTTGATTCAATTCAAAGTTTCAAATAAAGATTTAATGCCTAACAACATGCCTGACATTTTGTGACATCATTTCCTGTCCCGAGCCCAAAGCTTTTGCAAATGGCAAGAGGTTTTAGTCTGGTTTCAGCAACTTCAGACATGTACAGCCGCTGGCAACATCAAAAAGGGAACTTTCTTATCCATCAATCATTGCTCCACAAGACCTGGAAGTTTGAAGTTTATCATTCAATAGAAGAAAACTTTATTGTGAAAGATGAGGTCCATAGTACGTTTACTAATTTCAAATTTGATAGAAGAAATGCAGGAATCTTCAGTTGATATTTTTAGTTCTTCCTCATACTGGAGTTGTTTGGCCTACTGTTTCAAAGGCGTCCAGTCAGAAAGATACTTTACATTTTTAAAGAAGCCCTTTTCTGCATAAATGCAACTTTTTCTCATCTTTGTTTGTGCTTCCTCAAGACATTAATGTAAAGATAATATCTTATAAATTATCAATTCCACATCATGAACCTTTGCCTAATTCGCCACTGAATAATGTAGAACTTAATATCACAAAAAATCCTGCTCGGTGGGGTCCTGCCTAAAGGCCCAAGCCCTCAAATTCTTTGTTTCTCAAAAAAAAAATGCCCTTTAAGTTGGTGAGCTGTGATTACCCATTTGGCACTATTCTTGAGTCAGTCTCATGATACCATCAACACCTTTCATTCAATAAGAGATTAAGAGCTCTACTGCAAAGACCACCCTGTCTGTTGACAAAGAACAATCTATACAACCCAGCCCTTTATCTTCTATGGCTCTAAAGTGTCATGATAAATTTAAGGACATTGGCAATCAGGCAACTTATTGGTGGCTGGTCAATAGCTAACCTCTTGTGTTATTAGGACTACACATATCAAACAAAAGTGCACTGGAGGTCTGTCTGCACAGCAGACATCCTTTCAGCCTATTAGGATTAGACCCATTCTCCAGAAGAAGAATCTAAGAAAGAACAGCAAAAGCAAGCTATGGCTGCCTAATCAATTATTTTAATCCCCAATCAAATGATGTGTCAAGTGCCTCTCAACAAAGGCAACATCAATTAAGTTTTCAGAAACATGGAAACCACTGTAGCAAGCTTTTGACCTTTGCTCTGCAGACTTTTCTTATTTTGGATAATAGGTCTTATCTGCTTATTATCTACTTGCACTTGTGTTGATAACAATAGAAACATACCATAGCATTTGTCTTCTCAATAATCTTCAACTCAGCTCTGTAAAAACGCCCATCTCCACTATACTTTGCACAACATGGCACTCCAGGCTGGAAGCTCTGTAATTTGTTTTCTCCTGGCTTCAATTGGGCATATTCATCATTCAACTCTTGCATCATGTTTTCTAAATTATCTGAATTCCTTTCAAGTTGACAATAAAAGTCAAACGGTGTGGTTGCAAAAGCTACCCAGCCAACTTCCATGCCACCTTTTTCAATTGCAATAGATACAAAATGGGGCTGCACTGTTCCTTGGGTAGCACTTTGTGAGCTATCACTCTTTTTTGGAGAGACATCAAGATTATTGGTGTACACAACTTGCCCTGTCTTAGCAAGCTCTTCATTCAAATTTAGGCCTTCTTTGTTGCTTGTTGTATCCAACAAAATCAAATTCACTTTTCCAGAATCTTCAACTTTCTTCACATTACCAACCAGCTGTTTTTCAAATGTCAATTCTTCAAATTTTACAAAAGCGTCATCACTGAAAGATGCATTCCCATTAGCTGGAGAAACTCCATAAAGACAGCAATGTAAACCAACTACTGGAAGCTGCTTGAATTTTGGGCTCAATTCTCTGATTTCTGAAATTGGGAGGACCTCTGTGTTTCCAAAATCAAGAAACACAACTTCATATTTCCCTCCACCAGTAATCTTCTTTACACTGCTTCTATACCATATCCCATCTCCTGAAAACTTTGCACAGCACAACTGATCAACATTCAGTGATGTAACTCTCAAATCACTTCCCTGGCTTGAATTATAAAAGGTCTGCATTTCTTCTATCATTGCATTCAGGCTATCACTGTGTTGTACTGGCTGGCAGTGGAAATCATCTAAATTCGCTATGTATGATATGCACAAATCAAGAAAGCTTTCTGCTTTTACTTTAATCTGACCTAACTGTCCTGGTTTGACGTTCACTGACAATGGATTGCTGCTTGAACTTGATGCACTAGCATTAGAGCTAGATTGGCTTACAGATGACTTTGTCTTTTTCCAGTGTGCAAAGCCTGCCATGACAAGTTGCTGAGCAACCATTACTGACTTGTCCTCATCTGCAAATAACTTCACAACAACAGCCCCAGTCTTACACAAGTGTGTTGGTAAGCCTACAAGTTCTCTCTCTGATATCAACTCTTTTAGTAACTCAATCGCTTCCTTGCTCCAAATCCCACCAACTGGCTCAATGTTGGCCAAACGACACTGAAATGCTTGTGCTGGCAGTTCACTGAATCCTTGTGGTAACATTCTTAATGCCCTCCAACTCATGCTTTCTCCATTTCCATAGTCTATGAAATAAATTTCAGCTTCATCGTCTTCAGGATCAATACTCAATATCTGTCCTCTGTACCACTGTTGGTCTTCTGTGTACTGTGCAATGCACAAGCCCCCAATTTCAGGTGGGCATACAAATGGTTGTACCTTTCCCCCAACTACAGCTCCCTCTATTTCTTGATATAGTCTCTCATACTTGACTGCAATTGATGGATCTGCTAACTGCATGTAAAAAAGGCCACTATTGGCTTCGACGAAGGTTACAAACCAGGCAACTTCCTTTCCAAAACTTAGGCCGGTCTTGTCAAGGCCCGTTTTCACAGCCACGGGCATCATGTTTGTGCTTGCTTTTTATGTATCCAAATCGCTTTATTACCTTTCTCGCACTGCAAGTCTTGTGCAATGACTTCAGTTTATTGCATTTCGAATTGCTGTGTAGTCTTCCCTTGTCCTTCTTCAGAGTTTTTGAGCTCTTCGTGTCCCCCAGTTTCTTCTAGGGCACAACCTACACACGAGGATCACCTCGTCTCGTGGAAGAGAAATTAACTACGCATGCGATCAAATAGGAAACCGCTGAGCATCATCCAGAGATTCACATTGCATTTGCGTATGCGTGGGAAGACTGGGGAGAGAGACTGCCACAGTACACATACAGTAAACGCTGAATATTTCCATTTTTCTCTATTCGTCGAAAAGTTTACAGAAAATAATTGTACCAAAATGGAAGTATCAAAACAATGCTCAATCCATACCTTAGTTCTTGTTTTCAACCTAATTGATACCGCTACCACCAATCAACCAAGAGACTTGTTAAGTTAACCTTATCTATTCTTCCAGAAACAGACTATAATCCTGGACAAAATATTTGGAATGAAGTGAAATTCTTCTGATTATTTCAGTTCTTTTCATTTTCACATTTCCACCACCCCCTTTCACCCCTAAAGCAATGCTGGTTGGCAACCATTGGCATCTTGAAGCCGAGCAACTTCGAACCAACATTGCTTCGGGGATAAGAAGGGAGAAAATTCATCAAAATTGTAAAATTTTAATTTGTTCCAATATATTTTGTCCAGGATTGTAGCCTAGAATCTAACTTCGATTTCTGAAACTGAATAATGAAAATTATATTGAATTCAGTCGCAGGTAAATTATGGAATTCTCTTGCCCATGCAAATCATCTTTCACCATCACTTTCCCGATTTCTTGGTTTAAATAAAGAATGATTTTACTAAACATAATTTTCACACCTGTGATTGATGGATCAATATTTTACCGTTGAATTTCGGCCGCATTCTTTCATTCCACAGCCCGCCAAAAGTGTTAAGTTTTTTTATTGAGAATGATTTTCATTGCTGCTATCTGCCAAGTTGAAATGCAACCACAATAAAATTGGTTGCCCCTTTCTCATCAGCATCAATATAGAATTTAAAAGATACAGTGAACCTGCTGACGTTTAATATTGACTTGTTTTGAAATCACCTCAGCACATGGATCTTTTTCGGCTGACAATATGAAACTTTCCTCGTACGAGGTGCAACTTCAGCCAAAAGATACAGTAAGGAAAACTGTATGCATTTCATTTCTCCGATTTCTCTAATGATATTCGAGGAACAGTTGCGGCACCACGGGGGGACAGGGGGACTTGCCCCCAAATCCCAAAAGTCAACAAGATTTGTCAATGAAACATGGCATAATATTTGTTGGATATACCTTTAGATTAAAAAATTACGTTAACCCCCCCCCCCCAATTTCTTTCGGATTTTTCAGAGATTGCGGCGCCAACCAACACTGCATCGACCTTCTTGCGGCGCAGCTATACTCCTGCCATTCTTAGCCCTGTATGTTTTTCCATTTGATTTTTTAGCCTTTTCATTTGGGTATTTCTCCTAATATTTTTTAGATTGCTCTTCTTCTTCTCTCAATTTAAATTCATTATGTGACTTATTTTTTATGGCAAATTATGCATGCAACGTCCCAGAGGAAAAGTGAGAGGGAGAGGGACTTGACCGGAGCAAGTCCACGTCAAGAGTGCACTTTTTTTGGACCAGGCGGAGAAAAGGGGAAATGGTCGAGTCGAGCGAACGTGATAGATCCAAGTGGATGAAAATCAAGGGTATAAGGGGATCTAAGGGGTGGGGTGCCATTAGGTGTTGTCTTTGGAAGGCTGATACCCAAAACCTCCGTATGACGTTGATTATCAGCCATTGAGTTCTATGGTTATCATCGCCCTTGAATCAACTTGGTACCGTAAATTTCGGTCTTTGATCGAAAGGAAAATCTGACCAGCACAGTTTGGTGTGTCCGTGTCTCTGCGAAGTAGCACTTTCTTATCAACGAGCTATCAAAAAGCTGGTCACCAAGACACAACTTGACATGAAATTGAATGAAACTGTTTATACTCGACAAACAGCGGTAAAGAATCTTTTACAACTAAATTCGCTTGATCAAACATTGCTAATCTTTTAGTCTATTACACACGTGTTACAATAAGCAGCTTTTCCAATTCACAGCAGCAAAATAAAATACCCTTATTCTTTACTAATTTAGCAGGTTACTGGGATCAGGCTATCAGGTTAGGTTTCCTTAGAGGTCGTTATGCCAGAGTACGTGGACGATTGCGGACGATTGCGTTAAACTTGTGAACAAGAAGCGTTGATGAACCTCAAACAGACCTTACAGGAGAACTGGAAGACAAGAAAGTATGGCAACTCGTTAAATGGTGAGCTAAGTCAGATACTTAACTTGTGCCAGTGACGAAATGGCTTGTGGTTCAGTGAGGACTTCACTCTATTCCTGACAGATATTATATCTTTGGTCTGCTTAGAACACTCGTGAAGGATAGTACAAACTTTCCAATTGTCCCAGACGGTCCCAGACAAAGTCACTTTCATGATCGGAGAAGGTCTTCATGGACCGCGGAGCAAGGTAGGCTGGGTGGGCTGTAGCCAATCCACTTTTTTGGGAACAAATGGTTTTTTTTGTTGGCAAAATTTTGAAGATAATTAGCACCTACAGTAAAAACCCGCGTATAAGAACCTAGTGATTAAGAACCTACAGGTTGAATTTCTGAAATTAGACCCTCAATATATAAGAACCCATTCAGCCTGAAACTTGAAATAGGTTCTTATTCGTAGAGATCATCAAATTAGATCAAAACTCCAGTTGCTTTGTCATTGAGCCTAAACAGACTGATACTGCCATATGTGCAGATGGCAAAGAACTCTAAAGATGCTATGAAAGCTTTTTATTGTATTCTGTAAAATTTCTGATTCTTCTACGAACTGCTGTTGTGAGTAAGGCCTCATGATTGCAGATGCCTCTGAAAGTCTGAACTGACAGTAAATAATATGGGCTTGAAGTTTCAATCTGAACAAAAAGAAATACCTGAAAACCTAGAATGGAGTAAGAACCAATTTAAGAACCTGAACAGCCTAATTTCCTACTAAATACTCAATATATAAGAACCTAATCAGGATGACTTGCAAAATTGTTGGTTCTGATACGCGGGTTTTAACTGTAGTCGGCTGAAAGGGAAGCTGATATTGGAACCGTTAAAGACGAATTCAGAACGATACATATTGAAGCTCTTGATTTCGTAGTACACTTTACAGATCTACGATTCAATCTGCCAAATTTTAAAGCAGCTCGAATTGCTACTCCTCGAGGCATCGACGGCATTGGCATCCAATTATTTTGCAGATGAAATTGAATACTTGAAACTAATCAATATGACAGTGATAGTTTATTCATGTTATTATGAAAAGGATGTTTTCCGGCAATCCAAAGACCATGATCCTAAAAATTTTTTCCGGACACCCAAGCTACACCCGCTTGGCTCTCGTTGCCTAGCCCATCCACTCTTTGGATCGCACCACGGTCCTTGGTCTTAGAAACAACTGCAGGGAGAAGGGCTTGATGAAACCAATAAAGCGTGGAACATTTCGATCCAGATCCAGATTGATAGATCGAAAACTTTTGGCGAAAAGTTTCGGCAAAAAAACTTCGGACACAAATCTTTCGGACGCTTTTTCGGGAATTTCGGACACAAAAACGTTCGGACAAATACGACATTAAAAAGCAAGCACGATACATTTCATTTCATACATTTCATACCAAAAAGATGTTAAAACTGATTGTGATTCTATCATAAATATCAAGTTACAGAAGGTACATGGTGATTATTACATCTATAAGGACATTTGAATGTAATTTTTGTTAGATTGAACAATTGTTAAACCAGCTGTAAACAAAATTTAAAGGTGTTGCTATGTATGAACTATTTTCAAGAAACGCTTCAAGGAACCAAAGTTTTAGACAACATATTCAAGAAACTTAAGCGCTACTGGCAAAACATTGATTAATCAACATTTTATGTTACGCTTCTTTGTTCTTTTCGAGTTCTTTTCTATTTTCAATGAATCCAAATTTTGGACGAAAAAACTTTTGGACATCATCAGGGTTTGAACAAATAAACTTTCGGACAAAATTTTGTCCGAAAGTTTGATCGTCCGAAAGTTTTCGATTTTAATGCATGAAAGCCTTTTCCAGATCTAGATTTGTATCTTATAGAGTTCTTATGAGCTAGCAATGCATTTGCTTTTCGATGGCTTTGCGTACCTGGAGTCATCAGCTGAGAATAGCGAGATCCGTTATGAAATGATGGTCTTTTTACCCATGCAATGGATTTTCTGCTCATATTGGTTGCGCAAGTGGAATGTAATTAGAGCCTCGTGCATTTTATTAAACGCAATAGGGAAATGTTATCTCGGTTGACAGCGAAATCCTTTGCCAAATCATATCTCGAATTTTTGTGGCTCGAACAAAGCCTTTCTCATCCGACAAGGTCAAACTAAATTACATGCTGGTTACTGTTATACTGTGTAGCAAAACAAAATTGCGAGATAAACTGCGGTCATTCAGAGAAATATCTAAGGGTGCCGAGGTAGAGAGGAACGGGAAAGAACGTACAAGAAACTGCAAGAAGTTGTTTGAGTAGAAATACATGTGATTCGAAGGTGCCAAGGAAGATTAAGGGAGTTAGGAAGGTATGTACTTTCTGAATTTTGCGGCATTTTGATGCTGACTTCAGCATCAGTCTGAATATAACAAGGTATATTTCAAAGTGGTAATAATAATGATAAAAATAATAATAATAATAATAATAATAATAATAATAATAATGATAATAATAATAGTGATAATAATAATAATAATAATAATAATAATAATAATAATAATAATAATAATAATAATAATAATAATAATAATAATAATAATAATAATAATAATGGAAACTTTCATTCACATAAATAAACTTACAACAAGATAAATATTTAAAATGTAAAACTTACAGTATAAAGAATCTATTCGTGACTACCACTCTCCATAAAAGGGCATGTTAGTCAAGCCTTACTGCCTTCAACAATTTTACTTCTTTACAATGTTAAAAGTTCTGGATTGGTCCATAATAATAATAATAATAATAATAATAATAATAATAATAATAATAATAATAATAATAATAATAATAATAATAATACACGAATTTTTATACAGGAATAACCTATCAGTACGACACAAGCATACTGATATCATTAGGGCCCTGTGCTAAAAGAAAAGAAATATACAATGTAAGTGGAGAAAAATTAAGCAAAGAAAATATTTAAATACATTTGTATAAATCATTTACATGGGTTCTGAATAAAACCCTAGAGTCCAACTGTCTTGTTAACAAACATAGGAACTTGTAATAAACGTTTGCCGCAGTCACAAAAAAACTTTTACGACCAACAAATTCTGTTTTCATCCTTGGAACCTTTACAGCTAGATGGTTATTTCTGGTATTTTGACCGTGTTCTTTTCTTTCAAAGTAACTTTTGAATGGGTCACAAACATTATCTTGGAGGCATGATTTCTACGAAATCGCTATGATTTCTGAAGATGTGTGGTAAATTAGAAGGATTTCAACTGTTGATGCCCATTGTTGCAACATCATGAAAACTGAACTGCAGCAGAGATGATAGCTCTGTGGTCTGTCGTATTTCTATCTTTGTTCATTTGCTTAAAAATGATAATTTTTCATGGAGATCTTTGAGATCTTGGTTTCGTTGAGCCTCAACAGTAAAGTTTCAGTTTTAGTTCAGATTGATTCATTCTAAAATTATCATCATAAATTGATTTGCATCGAAAGAGGCACAGTAGCTTGAATCCGCTAGTCTTGTGAGCGACCAACCAACATCAAAAGAACGACAAATGTCTCATTTTTCTGGGTGAGAAAGAGGCAGTGCCATGCACTACGTGCTCCTATGGCTATGCACTGTAGAAGGATGGTGAAGCGAAGAGACTTGCTCGCGAGAGGACGTAGGGTAACAGCGGAATTCATCAGGTTATATAGGATAGTTCTAGCTTTCAACACCCAGCAACACCACTCACAAATTTCAAAAACAAATGCAAATTTAGGTGAAGTATTCCAGACCCTTGCTCTACCACTGTGCACCATTATTGCCACTTCGATCGCTGTATGCTTCTTTAAAACGTGCTTTGAGAAAGGAAAGACCTGCTTCATTGAGCATTTCTCTGCACACATTTTAGTGCATGACAGACAATGCCTCTCGTGATGTTCAATTTGATATAAAACAAATAGTCGAAACTAGACTCTTTTACGACATTCAATTTGACCCCCGTATAGACTTCACACATGTCACATGAAGCAAAGTGTGACTTTGTTTGTGAGTCAAAAAAATATCCATCTTTCTTGGATATTATTTATTGTTATCAAACAGACGATCCGAGCGATTATTGCCTCATTTATCTAGTAAGTCTAAGTGGGATGCAGAGACTAAAAGTTTTAAAAACTCAACATTTGGTTGTCGAAATAATGATCTGAATTTGACATTTTACAAGCTTCTTTGGGCCTAACAAAGAACACTCGGTCTCATACCTGCTAAGCAGCCGTAGCAAATTCTATTTCAAGAGCTTTACCTTGTAAAGATTGCATTTCTTCAAGAAAAAAACATTATCACTGCCACTGTTGCAGGTAAGACATTAGCCAGCCTTTATAGCATTGGGTCCTCTGCGGGCTAGCCTGCGCACAGACTTTACTACTGTTGTAGAGGAGTAAAGTCTGTGCGCAGGCTATCTGCGAGCACGCAGCAATGTTAGACTGCTAAAAAGTCAAATTTGGCCGAAGTGGATCGACACTGTAACAGACACTGTCAGTTTAGCTACGACAGTATGGATCCATTGCTCTATACACAGTGATATAACTAATAGTTGGCTGTGTTAACAACTATAAGGCTAGTTCTGTGGCATTGCCTTTGGGCAATGTCCCAAATAACAACCTGTTACTCTACTAGGTGGTAGAGTATTGCCATTACCACCCACGAAATTGGCTCATTCTGATCAATTTTGGACAGAGAGTTTTCGGGAAATGGACCGCTTCATTGATTCTATCTCCCGACAAACGTTTCTCCGACCAAATGGATGGGCCAACGGAAACTTGTTGAGATAACTAAGGAAACGGGGAAAGAGAAACAACGCCTTCTGCTTACGTTGTTAGAGATGGATATCAGAAGGCGAAAGACCTCACAAGTCGAAGTAAAAGAAATGATTCAGGACATTGACCGATGCGGCTCACTTCAGAAGAATCTCTTGCGTCAATTTTTTGGAACTAAACTAGTCGGTGCACCAGTAGTTGCCCCCTCGCAAAAAACGATTTTCATTCCCGCAGTCTCTCTTTCGAAAAGGTAGAAAGGAAGGTTTTACCCCCAGGGGGTTACTCATTAACTTTCATTACGGGAGGGCCCGTGCCAATACTTGAGGTCCGAAATCTTACGCTATACGTATTTGTTTTGTAAGAGACTAAGTATTTGGGCCAGTACTGAAAGTTTCTTAGAATTATCAGATTTTGAGTACTCGGAGTTTCTTACGAATTTCTTAACCCTATAGTGGTTGGGCTATTTGATAGTACTATTTTGGTTGGGGGGCAAAAAAGCCCCCCCTACCTAACTCTTGACTGGTAATAGGTAGAGCAACCAAAATTGGTGTGCTAAAAGCCTCAGGCATGTACTTTCTGTAAATATAAAAATTAACCTAAAAATAGCCACCATTTTTGCTTACGTCAGCATTTTCCTTTGTGTGGTCAAGAAAAGCGGCAAAATTGGCCAAAATCAGGAAAATCAAGATAAAATTAAATTTGGAGCATATCTTCCATTCAAACATGATATTTATGATAGAATGCATCAAATAACACAACATTACTAAAGAAATTTGCAAAATATTCCACTTCTGCTCCTTTTTTCGCGATAATTGAGATTTGAGAATTTGCGATTTTTCCGGGGTCAGTCCCAGAAACTTGTCTCCCGCCCCCTCATTTTTCAAAATATTTCAATGAAACTTTTTGAGAAGTTGCACAATAAGTAGTTGCAAAAAGTCAAGGAGTTTCATGGCTATAAAAGTCTTCCTCGCAGAGTTATTCAAAAAAATCCACTAGGGGGGGCAAATTTGCCCCCCAACCAAAATAGGGTTAAAGGTTCAAAAACAATCTTCATGTTCACTACCTGCCCCCTCGTGAACAATTAAAAGCAATGTCTTTTTCAAGCCCTTCCAATATTTAGACTTACTTATGTACCTCCCGAGTAATACGTAATACGATACAGGTAACATATGAAAATAGAATAGAAATATGTCGCGGATTTCCTTTAGCAAAACAAATAGTTTCTTTTGTTTTATTTTCCCAGTGCTGAAGTTTCTTAATTTTTTGGCGATCTCAGAGTCGAGTTTCTTAACCCTATAGTGGTTGGGCTATTTGATAGTACTATTTTGGTTGGAGGGGGGCAAAAAAGCCCCCCCTACCTAACTCTTGATTGGTAATAGGTAGAGCCAACAAATTTGGTGTGCTAAAAGCCTCAGGCATGTACTTTCTGTAAATATAAAAATCAACCTAAAAATAGCCACCATTTTTGCTTACGTCAGCATTTTCCTTTGTGTGGTCAAGAAAAGCGGCAAAATTGGCCAAAATCAGGAAAATCGAGATAAAGTTAAATTTGGAGCATATTTTCCATCCAAACATGATATTTATGATAGAATGCATCAAATAACACAACATTACAAAAGAAATTTGCAAAATATTCCACTTCTGCTCCTTTTTTCGCGATAATTAAGATTTGAGAATTTGCGATTTTTCCTGGTTCAGTCCCAGAAAATTGTCTCCCGCCCCCTCATTTTTCAAAATATTTCAATGAAACTTTTTGAGAAGTTGCACAATAAGTAGTTGCAAAAAGTAAAGAAGTTTTATGGCTATAAAATTCTTCCTCGCAGAGTTATTCAAAAAAATCTACTAGGGGGGCAAAGTTGCCCCCCCAACCAAAATAGGGTTAAAAAGCAGTTCCTTGTAAAAAATACGTGTAAATCAATATTTGGGGTCTGTGAATAGTAAAATAGCAAGAATTTAACATTTTGGGTCCAGAATTCTGAAGAAAAGAAGAATCCCGCATAATAGACCTTTAGCTATTCTACCGGGTGTCTCAAAATAAAGTACCCCCTTTAGACTGGAAATAGGAACGTAGCGATAAGATATCATTACTCTCCGAGTAGTTAGCTAAATTTATCAATCTTCAACTTAGATTCACATACCTTGCATTTAAGAATCGTCCACCAAACACCAGAGATACAAGCTTGCAAAGACAAAATTTACAGTGCACCCAAAACCAGAGGTCTCGTAAAAGGGCCTAGCCATGATTTGTATTATGGATCTTTTCCAAAGCACCTGTAAACTTTAACTTTCAGTTTTTCGCTTTTGAAAAGAATAAAAAAGACTCGTGGAAAATCGCCCTGATTAAACAAATATAACAAAAATGTGGTAAGAATGATGAAGTCGTGCAACATCTCCCAAATGAGCATACATGTGTTCCTTTTTGATTGCAAAGTCCACTTTGTAATCTAAGAAGGGGCTTCGATGTCAGTCAGTCAGTCAGTCAGTCAGTCAGTCAGTCAGTCAGTCAGTCAGTCAGTCAGTCAGTCAGTCAGTCAGTCAGTCAGTCAGTCAGTCAGTCAGTCAGTCAGTCAGTCAGTCAGTCAGTCAGTCAGTCAGTCAGTCAGTCAGTCAGTCAGTCAGTCAGTCAGTCAGTCAGTCAGTCAGAAAGAAAGAAAGTAACCCACTTCCGTCAAGCTCGTTAAAGCAATTGATTAACGTTTTATCTCTGCTAATTGGCACTGAAATAAAGAAAGCGCACATAAAGCGCATACAAGACAGAAGTTTCCCGCGATCCTATAGCAACATTTGAAGTCGGCTTATTTCATGTTAGACAGATTTGACAAGATAAGATGGATAAATTACTAGGATGTTTGCCCCACGGGGGGGTTCTCGGCTAAATTTCGGGTAGGGGGGTGCCGCCCACAGTTTGAAAATGTAACCGTTGGCTAGACCAATTTTTGTGAAAATGATACCCTTGGCTAGACTAATTTTTCCTTCAGAAGTGCTCTGAATTGGCATTTTCTAGGCAAAACTTGCCAAATTTTCGCATTTTCTAGACCAAAATTTTTAAGAAGTTGGGTTTTTTTTACAAAAATTACCGAATTTTGACATCTCTTTGACCAAAATTCCCAAAAAGCATACCCTTGCCTAGACCTAACTCGACTAAAATTGCCAAAAAGTACACCCTTGGCTAGACTAGAAGTCCGAAAAAGTATACCCTCGCGGGCGGCACATCCCCAGGTACCTTTACTATGGAAGAACCCCCCCCCCCGTGGTTTGCCCTGGCACAGCAACAAATTCACCCAGAATTGGCACGTTCTTGACTTCATTAGCAGCTTAATTATGTCAAAACAATCGTTTTCTAGAACGAACGAATCATTAGCCACTCATTGATAGTACTCATTATGCAAATAACTCAACTTTAGAGGATGATGTAACCGGCGGCCTGCACAGAGGCTAGCATTTGCAGCATAACCAAAGATAGAAGGACCCCCCTCCTACACAGCAACGGATGCAATCATCGCAGGTGAAGTTGAGGCGAAAGGTGCAGAATCCCAGCAAGCAATGGCGCCATGGACTGGGGGAAGGGACGTGATCACACTGAACCAAAACATCTTCATGCATATCATTCTGCACAGAGGAATCTTCGTGACTGCTTGTCTCAAATTAGATGCCCGCGAATAGCAACAACTGAAACGTTCTGTAGGGTTCTGCATAAGTAATTTTGCGTTATCGTAAATCTCACATGACATCTCATTTGACACAGATGCACCAATAGTTTTGTGCACGAACTATAAGCAAACTAGGGGTAATGACTGTTGATTTTTGCGTATCATTCTCGTTTGACATAAAGACCAAAATATTGCCTTTGACCTTGAGGCGATTCTTGTCCTTATACAAGGCGCTCGATTTTCCATTGAAGGCGACTTTAGCAGCAACACTCATCTCTCTGACTGTAGCAAAAAACAGAATCAACTATCATTTGGGGTTATGAAGAAATCAATAATCAGATATTCTTATGCTTGTTTAGCTCAGGACGGACTTTGTAATCATCCAAAAGGATCTTATGTTCTTCTTCTTTGACACTTGGAGTGGAATGCAATAATGCACGGATTGATTCCTCAAAGGAATAACTGTTTGTAGAACAATTGAAGCATTTCAAGGTATAATTCTTTTCAATGGAGAAAGCTAAAGGTCTAAGTCGAAATTCCTTTGCAACATGCCTGTGATAGCAAATCATCATGGCTAGGCCCTTTTACAAAATCTCTGGTTTCGGGTGCACTGTAAATTTTGACGTTGCAAGCTTGTATCTCCAGTGTTTGATGGCCAATTTGTAAATGCAAGGTATGTGGATCTAAGTTGAAGATTGATAAATTCAGCTGTCCACTCGGAGAGTAATGATATCATATCGTTTCGTTACTATTTCCAGTCAAAAGGGGGTACTTTTTTTTGAGACACCCGGTACAAAAGAGCCTGGATCGAGCGTTATTTTTATGCATTTTTATATGGGAGGTTCGATCGAGTGGCGCTAGAGCTTCTATCACTATTGTGCTTATTCGAAAATTCTGCAAATTGTCGCAAAATGTCATTCGATTCTGATTCTTTTCAGAAAAGCTAAAAGGTCTATTTGGTTTGATTCATTACAGTGGCCAGTTCAATAAAAGTCGTCCTGCATAGGGGCCCCAGAAATAAGTAACAATATTTAGGGTCTCCAAAACATTAGACTCGACATTTAGGATCCAGCAATGAAATAGTGGCATTGATAGTTCTAACAAAGTATCCCCCATGGGGTTTTACCTTAAAATTGCGCGATGATGTTAGACTGATTGCATATTCGCAATTATCGCTTTTGATAGTCTGATAGACGCTCAAACTACCAGTGAGCAAAAACATAAAATGTCGTTGTTGTTGTTGTTATCATTGTTGTTATTGTTGTTGTTGTTGCGATATCTGGAACTACGTCGTGAGTCTACGATGATGTGCCGAGCCAAAAGTGTGGATTTTGAGTTGCGCGGTTCTGAATAACAAAATGAAATTTCGTCCTCTGTGGTTTTAAAAGCTGAATAGACGATAACGCTAAAGATGGTGGCAAGGAACTTTTTACCAAGATGCACCGTGTTCTTTAATGGAATTCGTAATAGGTATTGAAATTAATCAAAAATAGGTCGTCCCCTAAAATGCTGGGCGGAATTTCCCCGTCATCACAAGACTCGAGTTACCCCCCCCCCCTTCGTCATTTTCCGTAAAAATTTGTGTACGTACGTACCGAAAATAACGGCAAAGATCTGTAAGAACACTGAACCAGTCACTGAACTTATAGGGTTAATTGGGGCAAAGCGAGTCATAACAAACCCATGGATTTTACAATTACTGTGTAGTGGTTTAGTTAAAGACAGTCTGTTTGAGTCTCGAACAAAGATGACTTCATTTATTGACAAAACTTCATGCTTAAAACCAGTGGCGGCTGGTGAGGAAAACATTTGGTGGGGCAGCTTTTGAAAAATTGGGGGGTTTGGGGGAGCCCCTAGAAAAACTGTATCGACCACGCCCTTCAAACGCTCGGACAACATTGGCGACGCCCTTTTTGATCTAATTTTTGAAACTTTATGTAGAACCTTTGAATATGGCTTTCGTTCTTCTTGTGTTTACTTATGGCGGAATGCCTCAAAAGATATTTTCTTGCCTTGATTGAGTTCAAACTTTGCTTTCAAATCTTTGTAAAGACTTGTTTATTTCTCGCTTTAGCATGCAATGAACATTTGAAAAACATAACAAAATAGACATCAAATAGTCCTCGGCATTTTCTAACAAATGTTTCCAGTCGCTAACACCGGATTGTGTCCAAGCTTTTTCTCGTTAAGTCTCGCTAGGCAAGAAAACATGTCTTCTTCTCAGACTTGCTGCAATGTGTACTGTAAGCCAGTCTTACCGTGCATACACGCTCCTTGCAAATCTACGCTATGGTGACTTTATCAGCCATTCCAGGCGATCTGGCCACCAAAATTTTACTTCTTATTTCCCTTCTGATGACTTTGGCTATCACATTTCATTCGATCGTTCTTTGACAACAACACTTAGGCCTGCGAAATGACTGAAGCACAAAGTGATGTTGCTGTTGTTGACTGGGAAGGTCAAATTGATTCTTGCCCAAATTTTACGAAAATTGACCAATCAGCTAAATTCATGGCATGACGAAAACGACGAAAACGCTATAGTGCGCATGACAATTCCAGCCTGAGAGGGGCAGAAAAATCTTTGCCCTGAAACTACAGAAACAAAGAGAAGGAAGTTCATAAGGTCACAGAAATCTGATTCTATCAATATCAATGAGCTCTTGACGTCACTTATCAATACAAGAACGACACCTACACTTTTGATAGGGCTCAAACAACAATTCTGAATACAGTCCCGCTGTCTTATTGAAATCACACAAAATTATTTACGGATTTCGTCATAATTTTTTTCATTGCAATTTTTTACTTTTCTTTGAGATTTGCAGGTGGGGCACTGCCCCTAGTGCCCTGTAGCACCAGCCGCCACTGCTTAAAACCAAAGTTACTTTGCCCGAAAGTTGGGAGGGAAAAATCAAGTGACACGTTTTCTCCTTTTTAGTCCATTTTAGCTCTATTTTAGTCCAGTTTAGTCCCATTTTGACCCAATTTGAAACAACTTTGATCTATTCGGCCTTTTTAGAAAGAAAAAATTTATGTCTTGAGTCAGTCGAATTTTCGGTTCACAATAGCCGGCGCACAAAACAATAAGCAAAGGCTGGTTTTCACCTATGCACAAAAAGAAACATTTCATTTGCTCACTAAAGGTATGTTTTGTGCAATGTACTGTTTTGTCTGTTCCCTTAACTTACCTTTTATGAACGATCTACCTTTCATTTGCTCTCAGGTGAGAAGCAACACTCCAAAGCAACAAGCACAGATAAACCACATATACCTTTACCTCAAGATCATCCTCCTTTCAAAGACTCTAATCTTTCGTTCTCTTTTATAATTATACGTTGGGGGAAAGGGTATGAAACTTTAAAGAATAACGTTTAGCAGCATACAGATTGCACTTGGCTTATTGAAATTACATATGTTTCAAGTCATCATGTCAAGTCACCATCTTCTTAGGGAGTTTTGCATTTGACTACTTTCCGCTTTTACATAGCACAAAATGTGTCAAAGAATACAAAAGATGTTTTTTTATCTTGCATTTCGAATTTAGTACCGAGATGGGCTTTATCATGCAGATGGACTTTTCACGGAGGGGGGGGGGGGGTTCTTCCATAGTAACCAAAAGGTACCTCGGGATGTGCCGCTTGCAAGGGTATTCTTTTCGGACTCCTAGTCTAGCCAAGGGTGTGTTTTTTTTTTGGCAATTTTAGTCGAGTTTAGTCTAGGCAAGGGTATGCTTTTTGGCAATTTTTGGTCAAAGAAATGTCAAAATTCGGTAGTTCCTGTAGAAAAACCCCATTTCAATTTTTTAACATTTCGGTCCAGAGAATGCGAAAATTTGGCAAGTTTGGTCTAGAAAACGCCAACTCAGGGCACTTTTTGATGGAGAAATTAGTCTAGCCGAGGGTATCATTTTCACAGATCCACGTTTATTTTTATAAGAAACTAGGATCCGGCCATAGTACTAAAAGTTTCTTGATTTAACATGAAATTTTGTCCATTTTAGTACTTAAAGTTTCTCAATTGGTTTCTCATTTTTGAATGCATGAATTTGCGGTCGCTAACACTGCTGCAGATATGTTTCTTGACGTTTACAACAACATATAGGATTAAACAGTGTTCTGTCATGATGAAAACACAAATGGTTAGTTAATATTGCAAAAGAATAAAGGTTCAACGATCTATTTGCAATAATATCCATGCTTTTAACTTTGAAAAGTTTGTTAATAATTCTCAGACATAGTGCTAGACATAATACTAGAGTTTCTTAAAATTTCGGCCATCTTAAGTAGTATCTTATAAACCAGTTTAATGAATCTTCGTAAGTTAGGCCAAATATCGTCAAAGCATGTAATATCGTCACCATTTTGTATTTTGTACGAGTATGCGAAGTCGCGTTAAGGCGGCTTGCAATGTGAGTGGGATAGTATCAACACATCTGGCAGCCTCGTTCAGGTCAGCATGAAGTGACGTCATAGAAAATGACGTCATTTCGCAGTTCTAAGCAGATTGAAATATGTCGTTTCGCAGATTAAGAGAGAAAAAAATTGAAAAAAGTACTACACACCATTCACAACAGTGTAATCTCTTGAATACTTCACAATTATGTCAACCCCAACACTTTAAAACTGTGGGTGGCACACCCCTACCCGAAATTTAGCCGAGACGAGAGCGACCCCCCCCCCGTGGGTTAGAAACTGCAACTTTATATGAAAAACCTCAAAACCTGCGATCATGAAAATGAATTTTGCACGAGTCTATCTCTTTTGTCGAAGACCAATCAAACTAGATCGGTTAAATAACATTGGCCGTCCATAATTTAATCGAAAAAAAGCAAATAAGGTTACATTTTATCTTCATGGAAAACCTCAAATTGTTTTCATTAAAAAAGGAATACTTTTCCTTTCATCCATTTCGCTTCAAATTAAGTTGTAAAGCCGAACTGATTCGGAAATGTGAATGAGACGTAGCAAAAGATTATGAAAGCAACAGTTTAGGATTTGAGTTGATTGTTGCGCCAAAATGTTTGTGAAATCATGACCGATAAGAAAATTAGCCTCGACCTAAAAATATAAACCAAGACAAAGCACGTTTCAAAATCATCAAATGCAAGAGGCAGCTTTTAGATTGGCGTATGCAGCGCTTGAGTTCGCTATTTATCTTGGTTAACGAACTGTAAATCTGGTTTTCCACTAGGCGACAAATGTAGCGCGATGCGACAAATGTTGTGCAAGAATGTTCACAAAAATTTGTCGCAAGAAAGTAGGATTGTTTCCAACCACACTTTGACAAAAGAAAGTTTACTCCAAGGGACCTTAGACTCAAAATTTGTGGCATCGCGCTACATTTGTAGCCTAGAGTAAAATCAGCTTAAAGATGCGTTTTCTTCAGCCAAATTTCTGAAATTATCGCTATCGTTTCGATCACGTTACGCCCTTTTAGGGTGCTGTTTCCTTGTGTCCTTGTGCCCTGCAAGCCTAAGTGACAGCAATTCACAGGCATAAGGACACAACAAATCGAAAAGGCCACAGGGACGAGATTTGGACACAACGAGAATAAGGCCCCAGTTACACTATACCGGATCCAGATTGCTATCGGAGCTGAATGACTTTTGTATCGGATAGGAGTTACACTATGCCGCACCAATCCGATACACAACGGTCCCATTAGTGGAGTGAAAGCCACTCTGCTCTGAAAATCCTTGAAAATCAGCCACCAGGGTGAAGGGCCTCCCTCCTTAATAAATTGAAATGAAAATGAAATGAGTGATACGATAATCACTCCGGAATCACAAGAAATTTAAAATTAGCAAACAATAAAAATTGGCACCGGACTGCAAAAGCGCTCTGCAGTGTAGGTTAGAATTACGGAGGAATATGGCGTGGGAGCAAGAGAAGCGTCGTAGTGTAACTGCTACCCCAAATATCACTACGGAGTGAAAATCACTCCGCTCTGCTCCGCTCCAATAGGAATCTGATATAGTGTAGCTCTGGCTCAAAACCATCACTGGAAAAATTGTCCCTTGTTTGAAAATTAATTTCAGCAAATTTACCTATGCTATAGTTATCAAAATTGCATTTTCTCGTAGTTATGAAATTCAAGTATTACTTTACATTTTTTCGGTAAATTTCAGAATAGTAGTCATGTATGGTTAATTCGAAATATTAAACAAACTACCGGAGTCAACAATGGGCTATGGACTAAAAAGTATGTGGCCGACATTCAAAACTCAAATGTTATCAGTCAAAGGGGAACTTGAATTAGAAGTTTTGTTTGGTAAAAGCATTCATCATTTAAACCCAGAGATTAGGAAAATGCTTGAAAGGGGCAAACGATAGCAAGGGGCATTAAAAGGGGCAAGGAACGAGAGTTCCACATTCCATTCTGATCCATGAGTTACTTGCTTTTGAAATTTAAATTCTATTTCTGAAACTGACAATAGCATTGAATTCAAACTTCAATGCCACATAAATCACGGACCTGAATGGGACGTGGAATTCTCGACTCCCATACAAACCCTGCACAGACATTTTCTAATTGTTGGATCTAAAAGATGTGTGATTCTACCAAAAAAATCTTCTCATCCAAGTTAGCCTTTAACTGATGGATTAATATTCTAGTTTTGAGCACAATCAAGACGCTTGATACTTTCGCGTAAAGTTTTTTGACTCACCCGTTTGTTCTGCAGAACATCTGGAAAATGGCCTAAAGCGCACTATCAAATGTACAGAAGCACAACTCTGTACGAAGTTAGAGAATACAACTGGTCAGCTTTACTATTTTCATTAGTTTTCAATACTTTTTCAGAGCAATAAACAGAACATCACTTTCATTCTTCGTCTTCGTATCGGTTTATCCCAGGGGCAAATCACTTCTCAAAATAGCGTACGTGATTTTTGTGATTTTGAAATTACATGATCTTTTCCTGTGATTTCTTTGTGATTTTAGTGATTTTAGTGAGTTTTTCTTGCCATTCCTCCGTAATTTTTTAATGATTTGTGATTATTGATGCTTTTGTACGTGATTTTTCTGTGATTTTCTGATTTTGGTTTGCGATTTTTTCGTGATTTCAAGGAAGGTGTACGAAAAAAAAAATCAGTGATTTGCCCCTCGGGTTTATCTTTTCACCGCTCAAAAGAACTGGAAGATTTGTTCATGCACTCTATGGGCCATTTGTTCAGTAAGAATGACTTTTAAAATCTTTCGACTTTACGAAGGGACCACCACCACCGTTTTTAAAATTATGAAAAATATATAAACTACTTAATTTAGCTATTAGAAAAGTCCCTGGGTACCGGAGCCAAAAATATAAGAATAGAGTCCAGAAGAGAGAATATGCACTAAATGCAACATTTTAGAAGATGAAATTCATTGCTTAATGTCATGCGATTTAAATAAGGAAATCAGGGAACAACTTTTTGAACAAATCGAGCATCATCGTCCTCTCTTTAGACACATGAATACGAAAGATCGTTTCATTTATTTGATGCAGAGTGATGAACCCAATCTATGTCCTCTGATACAGAGCTTTATTGTGAATTGTGTAAATGCTTCATACGACCTAAAAAGTTCACTGAATACAGCCCCAAATGTACAGCCTTTATGATTTTTTTTCGTTATTCGCCAAATTTGTAGTATGTAGTCACGTTTCTTTAGACTAATGTTAATGTTTTGTTTAGTTAGTTCCTCATTAGCTGTTTAAATATACAAGTTATCTTGTACTAGGCTTTTGATGGAAAAATGAAATCTGAAATCTGAAATCTGAATCCAGGGTATCAATCCCCATAATCATCGCGCAAGTACTTTGCTACGAAGATTATGTTAGTCACCCCGTTGTTGTAAATTAAAAATTCAACTATAACTTGCACTTCTTCACACCTTCAGGGTCAAGAGGAACTATAGGGATGCTGTTTCAACGAAAATCCACGCAAAATGACAATGAAGCGCAGCTGTGAAGGCGCGAGAGCAAAGTAAATACGGGTCATTCAGTTTAGTGCAACATGATATAATGAAGAAGTGTGATGAGGGCCTTTAAACGACTCCTATTTCTTATTAATAAATATTTTAGATAATTCAGACTAACAAAAGGCTTGAATTTCCGAACCTGTCGCTCAGGCAGGTACCAGATCAATGATGTTTGATCGAAAGTTTGTCGCGCTTTGTCAAGTGATAGAGAGTGAGGTCGACTGGTTTCTCAATTAAATCTCAACTGTGTGTTTACTTGTTTGTCAATGTTTGTATTCTTCTGTCTTCTTTTATTTGGAAGGATCAACAACGAGGTTTGAATCAGGAACAACAATAAACGGAGAAGAGAACAAACCTTGCGTGAGAGGGAACATTCGAGAAAGTCAAGAAGTATTTACAGAATGGTACGTAAGTTTGCACTTTATCCTATGCTGCACTTCCAACCGTTGAAGTCAGAATAAATTTTAGAGTTATCCACCGTAGTTAAAGGGCTGCACTTCAACTTCAGTTGTCTATTGTATTGTCGTGAAACAACCATTGACCTGGGAAAACACTTGAAAGGCAGTTTAAAATTCTTTTTACATTTGGTTTTCCTGAAGGTCCACTGTACTGTTCCATTGCGCTCCCCCCCCCCCCCCACTGTTGCTTTCAAACACTTTATCGTTTGGCATATTAGCTCTAGGTCGCTACTTACCCCTTCTAATTCCAACGGAGAGGGAAGATCGAGCAGTAAATGAAAACTCGCAAATCCCCCATCACCACTGAAAGCGAGATCTCCAAAACAAAAATGATCGATCGGTTTTGATTTTGGTTTGATCGAGTTTTCGTTTTTTGCTTTGATCGATTTGGTTCGGTTTGATCGATTCTTCTTTGAAAAGAAAGGATTTGCCAAAACTGTGCGAGATTTCTGGGAGTGAAATGCCCCTCGAATGCAGTACCTTTTCCCGTGAAATCACCTGTTCTACCACGAAGAGTGCTATGAGTTACAAGTCTACAACTCTTTGTCTGCACCTGCATTGTACTGTCCCTTTCATCAGTTCATTGAAGGTGACAGGAAGCCGGCATGACGGGGGCAGCCAAACAAAACAAGCGAGGGCAGGAGAATAAGTATCACTTGTATTAGCGGTCTTGATAGGTATTATCGAGCGATCAAGCATTACGCACAAGGGTTCCACGGAACTGAAATGAAAGGGCATTTGTTGAGTTCACATGAGAGAACACTTCGGAATGTTCATCAGTGCAATAAGAAGAGATTTAGAAATTGAAGCAACCAAGAATCGTAAGTTTTGAGTTTATTACACATATGTTATTTACATTAAGAAGCAGTATTAGCTTTTTCCAGAAAATTAAGGAACTCTACTCTTCAAGCAGTGATCAGAGGTCAATTTGAAGTTAAGAAACTTATCAACTTCTACTTATGAATTGCATCACAGTAACTATCGTTGCGCCTGCAAAGTGTGTATTGTATTACTAAACACAATTTAAATTTAACAGTATAATTTTTGCTTTAATTTTTTATAACTCTCTGGACTCAAAAACTTATCAGTGGTCCTCAATGAATTGCGATAAAACGCAAATTTATGTTTCATCAAAAAGCATTTACAAAGTATACCGTAGACAAAACATCTGCTGTAACAATAGTGTCCAAACTTTGCAATAATAGAACTGGGTTTCTACTGAAAGGGTCCAAGCTTTGCAATAATTGAACTGGGTTTCTACTGCAATTTCCTAATTTTCCCATGAAAAATACACTTTCCTTTGCCATCTAGTAAACCAGTAGATTGTAGGAAAATCCCTTGTCAAAAACCTTTAATATATGTTGTGCAAGAACGGAAAGCTCGCACTTTGAACCAAGCGGGGAAGGGCTCACTGAATCATGATCCAGTTTTGAGAACACGAAAAAGGAGCAAAGAGCAGAATGAAACAAATGACGTAACTTACATCACGTGAGATTTGAAACATGGGCATTTAACGGCATTTACCTGCTAATGCTAACGCTGCTAATCTTCAAGATGCATCGACTCGCAGAAGTCAACAATGTTCAATAGCAAGGTAAGCAAAGTGGGTGGGGTGCCGTTAATACTGACAATTGGTCTGTCTGGTTTGAAGGATGACGTTGAGCATGACATTTCTGGAAGTTCCTTGTGTCTGGATGCCTCTGATGGCACGCAGACGACAGAAGAAGTGCAAGTATTGCATTTTATGCCGAAATCGTTACGTCAAAAACCCGGGGGGGGAGATAACTACCATATATGCAGGTACGAGATGTGCCACTTTTTGGGGTGCCTTTTTTCGAGCAGAAAATAAATTTTGGGGTATCATTTTTGGTAAAATCACAAGTAGTCATAAATCTTGGGGTGTCATTTTAGAAAAATAACTCTTTAGGGTATTAATTTTGATGAAATTGCATTTACTTGGTTAAAATTTTTGATAGTTGTAACTATTGTAGGGCATAAATTTTCAATGGCCTGTAAATTTTGGGGTATGGTTTTCGCGAAAATCTATAAATTTTAGGGTGCGATTTCAAACGTCAAATGGCACACCCCCGTCACTCGCCTATTGAAGTCCCCCCCCCCGGGGTCGAAAATGAACAAAACAACCATGCCATACCCAAAACGCAACCATCATACGTTCATTTTATACAAGAAACAGCTTTCCAGCCTGTGTCCCAGACTCCAGAAAAATAAATTATAAATACTTACTTTTTCGTAAGGAGTCTGGAACACAGGCTACAGCTTTCTAGCAGTAGGCTCGATTTTTCGAAACTACTCTTCTTCCAGAAAGCATAGAGCTCAAATCTTTCAAATCTTAAAAAAGGTGGGTGTGAAATTGTATTAAATTTTTCCATGAATTGAATGACTTCAAAGAAACTTTAGGTAATTTGCTGTAAATCTGCCGTGGCAATTCTTTAATATCTTGAGTATTTTCAAAATGGCGGCATTCTGATTATTTTTGTAAAAATCCTTCAAAAATTTTGAGAAAATTAAAATCATCGTAACTCCTAAATTACTTTAGGAAAATTGACGCAATCTTTAAGAAAACCATAGTTTATGAAGGTCTACAACATGATTGCAAGCTGAAATTTGTAGCTCTTCTGGTTAGGGATTTAGAAATTTGATGACGTCACAACCTCGAAATCAATAAATGCCGCCATTTTAAAGCTAATCACGATATCAAAAAATTGCCACGGCAGATTTACAGCAAATTGCCTAAAGTTCCTTTCAAGCACTTTGATTCAAAGAAAAATAAAGAAGAATTTTACACCCGTCTTTTTAAAGATTTGAGTTCTATGCTCTTCCAGAATTGAAGAAAAATACTAAGAAAGATACTGTACAGTATTGGCAACTGCTTGGCATTCTCTTTAGTGCCAATTATATTATTCCTTGTTTTGCGATCTTATCAAGTAACTTGGGAGCCCATATACAAGAAAGCTAAATGCCCGAAGGGGGGTTCTCGGCTAAATTTCGGGTAGGGGTGTGCTATCCACAATTTCAAAATGGTACCGTTGGCTAGACCAATTTATGTGAAAATAATACCTTTAGCTACACTAATTTCTACAGCGAAAGTGCCACGAGTTGCTGTTTTCTAGACAAAACTTGCAAAATTTTCGCATTCTCCGAACCAAACTCTAAAAAACGTTGGTTTCTTTACAGGAATTGCCGGATTTTGAAATTTCTTTGACCAAAATTGCTAAAAAGCATACCCTTGGCTAGGCTAGAATTTCAAAAAAGTATACTCTTGAGGGCGGTACATCCCTTTAGTGTGGAAGAACGTCCCCTCCCCGTCTAAATGAATTCTTTATTTCCGGTGTTAACAATAAAGAAACTCATTAGAAACTTTTGTAGCAAAAAGTGTCCTAAAATCTAAGAGACCACGAAAAACGAGCGTATTCTGTTCGGAAGTGGAGATGTGGAGAAGGTTCGAGCAAACACATACTTTTGTCAGGGAGAGGCTGGGCCTTTTTCCGTGGTCCATTTAACAACAGTGTGTGAACAAGCATGAACATCGAAACATTTCAGATCTGCCCGCAACTGTCTTGCTGGCTTTATAAAGAATTATGTGCCAACATTGAAGTTTTGAAATAGCCTTAAATAGCAGACTCATCATAATAAATTCATGGACGTACAATAAACTTGTAACCTGTAGGGAAACACTATCAATCCCTGTAAAAGAACAATAATCGAAATATAAGAGAAACCTGTAACTGGAGGGAAAACTGTTACACCTGCAAGAAAATCAAGTAATCACGTACCAACAACGTTAATATACCAAATTATCACACCAAAGTTTGATAATTTTGGTTAAAATTTTGTACCACATATAATTGAAGTTAGAATTTAAAGAAATTGAAAGAAAAATCTTATGCAACGTCTTAACTACTAAATAGGAAGATAAGGTTTTAAAAGATGTGGCTGCCGTTGTTTCTACAGCAGCTTCGTTCCTTCCTGTGTTTATCTGCCCAGAAGTTTGCTGTCTTCTCAACAGAGCACAGGGATACAAGGGATTCTGGACGCAGGGACAAAAGTAGGAACAAAACTGTTGTAGAAACTTGCAAAACTCTGTAAAAGTTCACTGATTGTTGGCCTAGGACACTTCTGTCACCAGACGAATTGCCAGTCTTTGGCCCTTGCGGCATACTTGAATGCTTTGAGGTGCGAGTTACGTTAAAACAACGACAAATATCGGATATTGTTTTGAAATTAGAGCTGGATTTGAATAAGGAGTGCAGGTAGGACAAACATTGACCGACGGAATAAAATCAGAGCTAGCTAGATAGGAAATTGAAAGAAAAAGATTATATTAGATTTCAAACTCATAGAAGAAATCCTTCAATATTTATTCGTGGACCTAAAATCGACAAAACGTGAATTGAAAACGTGCGATGTTGAGACCCCACGTAAAGATTAAGACTTCATTGCGCACTGGTCAGGCAAGATTAAGGCCTAGGCAGGGTCATGACATTATTATGATTTTCCCACATATATGTCGTGGGTGATTATTATTTATGAATGACATATGTTGTTGAAATGAATGGCTCAATTCTGATCCACATATGAAGAGGACGTTGCTGTTAAAAAATCTTGCTTGGATCACCAGTACTGCTGCCTGCAGTATCAGCAACCAATTCACCAAGTGAGCGAAAGTTTCAGCTTCCGAGGCTATGTGTTATTTTATGCTGCGGCTAATTTTATCAAAATTGGTATTGAGGATTTGCCTCTTTCCTCGTTGGGACCAAAGTATTTTCAGTCACATCAATTTTGATAAAGTAAAGTTAATGCTGCGGGAAATGCTGCCCGCAATACGGGTCTTCACAAATGTCGCTTTACATGGGCTGTTAATGAGGTTCAGTGAATGCTGACTCCACGTCTATTTATTTCCCTTGGCTACCTGGACAAGCATAGACTGATGCCATCCAGCTACACTTAGCTCTTGAACTTACCAACTTTATCTTGGCCTTACAGGCGAGGTCCATGTATTGGCCTCCATGTGCTGAACACGCGATTTCAAAGAAAGTTCGTGAACTCATAAAGTGCTTATTAATGAAGTTAACTAAATGCTGACTCCAGGTCTCGTCAGGCTGATGGCATCTAGTTTAACTGAAATCTTAAAATTAGTTTTGCTGGTTGATGCTCTTGACAATGCTTTACGCATAAGTGCATTTATTCCAAAACCGGTTTTTAATTGTATGAGGTAAATAGCTGCCTAAATTACTGTTTATGTTGTTTGAAGTTTGACAAGGATAGCTTAATATCGACAAGTAAGGTCAACAGTTGGGCTTACCTGAGTGACGGGGAAGGTGGGAAGGGGGAAGGGGAGCAGGGGTGAACAAGATTGTTCCCGCGTAGTTTAATCTTTCGGAGAATTGAATCTAGTAAGTTTCATTCCAATAGATTTATATGCTGGTCCTTGTTTATTACCCTTGTAGAGTCCATTAGGGAAATTATTGTAACAAAATCCATCTTTAGTATTTCTTGACCCCTGTACAATACTCAAGTATGGAAGGTTGCTTCGACAAATGGTTCATATTTCATCAGTATTTTGGCGAAATATCAATTTCAACAAACAACAGAGAAAGCAGTCCAGCACAGTCGTAACATGTTGAAGTCAACCATTTTAGGTTCACCCTTACTGAGAACTTACTGCTGTGCTATACCACAGAATGAAAACATTACAAAAGGTCATTGGTTTGTTGTTGTCACAGAGCATGAACGTGAATCAACAAGCTACGACAGAACTAAATTTGGGCCTGATTTTTAAGGAACTAAGAAATTGGCCATGTAATGGACGTCTCTAAAAATTAGCAGATAGTGACTACTAAAAGTTTCTTTACAGCTGCTTCGAAACTTCCTCAAATTTTTATCGTTATTTCTATCATTGAAATTATGAATTGGTCAATGTTCCTTGATGAACATTTCATAGTCCATTTTATGAAATCATGCTGTAGAGACTTTTATCAAGTAATACCAAGAAATAAAGTGCATCTGACAAACAAAAATTCCCATACTTCAAATTCCTAGAAAAGGGTAAAGATAATCAAAGAGTTTTCTTGAAGGTGTTGTGGCGCAGTGATGTAATCCTCTGAAACTGCAGCCAGAATAGTCAGGCGGAGTGGGTTCGAGTCCCGGTAGGGCCCCACCACCTGAGCGTCATGACAAGGGGTCGCGGACTCGATTAGGTCTGCTCTATTTCTGCGATCCCAGCGCTTGGCGCTGAAAAACGCAACTTCACCTTCTTCACCTTGAGTAATGTCATGCCGTCTAGGATATCAATTTCCTTATTTCTGATGATCAGAAATTTGAGTTAGGCACCGTTACTTGTTACAGAGGGGTTGGTACGGAAGAGAGATGGGTTGGGTAAAAGGAATTTTGTGACATAAAAAGGATGGCAAAATAATTTTTCATTTAATTAAAAGGTTGGGTAAACAAAATTTTCCCACCAATGGATACTAACTGCTTAAAGTTCAAAATTATCAGTTTTATTATCAACACCATCAGCATTATCCATTTCGCTTTCAGCGCTTACATCGTTTTCACCTTTGTCACCAATATTCAAAATATTTACAGAATTAAATTTACAATGAAGTCATGTTAATAGCTGTTCTGTCTGTCTCCATTTGCGTTGGGTACGCAGATTCTTGGACTGGAAAACATTTTTCCTCAGTACCAACCCCAGTGTAAGTAATGAACGGCCCCTTACTTTAATCAGAGTAAGACTAGCTATGAGATACTTGTAATCAGTATTCAACCAAAGTGGCGCACAGAAGCATTGCTGGCGCCATATCTATATATATAAGCGATGAAGAGTTTTGTTACGCACATTCCTGTTTGTGACACTTTCCCGCACGCAGTTCCTCACGTCTACTGCTTACTTCCAAAAATTTCAGAAAAACGATGAAAAATAGCTGACGGTAAAGGCTTTCTTGTGATTCAATACTTTTCTTCGTACAACATCTTGGGGTAATGTGAGGAGGGGTTTTGTACCCAAATTTTAGCAATTCAATTCAACAATAGGCCTTAACCTTCGACCTTTCTTTGTGGATGCTGATGGCAGCCATAGAAATGTGTTGGTAGCGTTCAATCTTAGCTAAAAACAAGTTTTGCAGTTGCTTTTTCCAAACACGGAGGGAGTAAAAGCTTGCAAATGGCTGATATTATGTTAGCTGCAGTATCTATCTGGCTTGTGGTAAAGTATTTTGATGCTCAGGTTGGATATAGCGAAGTTATTGCCCTATTTTGCAGATGCTCTCCTCTTGGCTTTGTCGCAGTGTTACAAATTCAGAGTTTGCTCTTGTAGTTTTTTAAGTCTTCTGCTTACATATTTACTGATTACAACATATAAATTCTTTACTCAATTCTTAGGGAAGATTTAGCTCAAGTTACAAAGTGATTACGCTTGAAACTGATTTTTGACGATTTTAAAGGCCATTCGCATAGCTGTAGTTTCTCAACTTCGGCCAAAATGGCATACCGTAAACATCAAACCTGTGACCCTAGAAACACAGAGTCAAACATCAGACCTGTGACCCTAGAATAGAAACACCGAGTCATCATTTCCAAATGTTAACGCGATGACTGGCTCAAGGCCACAACCAAAAATCCTGTTTACCTGTATAAAGGATGTTTGATTGCAAGTATAAAGCTTGATTGCACAAAACAATCTTATTTAAAGCGTGTTGTACGATATAGTATTTGACATTAACCTATAACATTAAAATGAATCGTACCTTGAGCAGAGTTGTTTCAACACGACGTTTCGAGCTGAGCCCGTTATCAAGTGAAGTAAGATTAGTAGAACGAGAGTAGTAAAGGAAGAGTAGATTCGACAGATAGAATTAGAATGCAAAAGAATAGTGGTGACGCAACAGGGATAAAAAGTATAAGTAAGCAAAGTATAAAGCTTGATTGTTCTTTAACCAAGCTATGTTTCCAAAACAGAGTATGATTTAAGTATGTTGTGCAATATTTTCCAGAATTCCAAACATAAATTTATCGCAGCAAGGGAAAGTCTTCGGTTATTACAAAAGGGGTGACTTGGAAATAACCTCAATAACAGTTCAACAATTCACTCACCGCTGGGGCCAAGCTAAGTAACATAACTGAGGTGTGCAGAGTCCGAATTTGGCAAAACAAGTGCCATTTGGTGACGAAATAGCTATTTCTTGGGTTCTGTTGTTGGATGAAAATAATGCAATCCAGTAACTGCCTTTGCTACTCCCATGATTCATCGCTTTTCCACGATTTCAAATTTATGTAGATATCCGTAAATAATGATGAAAGGCAAGCCAAATCTGCTTTAACGTCGATGACCATGTTATGTTACCAGGTCTGAAATTATTGGTTATCGGTCCTAGGTCTATTTTTCAACGAGTTAGTTAGTAAATGACTGCATAACTAATTTCTTTCTAGCAGTATCATCTTTTGTACCACGTTGTTTACGAACTCTGAAAGAGAATTCAGCACAAAAAGATCAAACAATGGACAGATTTTCTCCTGAGAGATCATTTCTAAGGTCTTTTTACTTGTATCATGCGTGCAGCCGTTAGCTTGCCAACTCGCAATCATGAGACGTTCTTTTGACCGGACCCGGGGACTGTGCGACCCGGGACTTACAACCCCAGATCATACGACAATATGACCCCAGGCCCAAGTTTTATGCATTTGGTTAACAAGACGATGTTATGATGTATCAATACTTCCATTGTCTTCAATGTCAACAGAGGTGCTCATGAGTTACTGGGGATCTGGATAGAATGAAGAAAAGTTTGTATTTAAGATATAACTTTCCAACTTCTTTGTTATTGCTCTAAAAAAATTAGAAAGGCTAGAAAGACTGGAGTAACCCTAATCCAGCAAAGAAGTGCATATTTGTGGATATACAACATAGATATTCATCGATTTTATTTCCATTCAGTGGGACCGGTTTTGCTTACAACAACTGGCTTTCGAATTTCTTGCTTCGTTCTTAGCTCAATACGAATACACGGAATTCTACGAGACAATGAAAACTGTGACACGTAGTGATGTCTTGCGTGGTCACTAAACCATCGGTTGTGAAAAAATGTTGTAAGTTAGATGTATCAAACTTTGGATCGGGGTGGTGTGCTTGAATGTTCGTATGATCGTGTGGTCTTGGGTCGTAGGGTCCAGTGTCATAAGATCCGGGGTAGTGCGGTCGTTACGGTCCAATTACAAGGACGTATTCCATGCCACTGAATCCTCCATTTGAGGCTAAAGGTAACGCATGGGAGCCAACAAGACATTCTATATTTCAATTGAAAAGCTGAATTCTAGCATACCATTGTATTTTCTCACAGAACACTTTAGTTTTAATTCCTTACATATAAATGCACCCATCTATTTATAAATGTACAGTTGTACACGAATGTTTCTTTCATATAAAAACTGCTTATAAGAAACTCCATTCTTAGATCATCAAAAATTAAGAATCTCCAGTGCAAGGAAATATAACTTAGAAGCTATTCATTTCATTTAAGGAGAGCCTTGGCACAGTTTTACTTATTTTCACTTATTTCCTGTATCATACTATGCAGGAAACAAGTATTACTACTGCCTTCGCACTTTCCTGTATTGCTGCGAAGGCCCTAGAGCAATTTTAAAGATTGGTAGGCTCCTACAACAGTGGCAGAAGTTGTGGGGATTGCAGAACACTGCCCCCAAATTCCGAGGGGCATTTCACTCCAAAAATTCTGGTACATCTTTGGCAAAATCCTTTTGTTTCCACGAATGTTCCACCAAAATTCGTATAAATCCGTCTGTTCTGAAAAAAATCATGCACGCGTTTTCGAATGATCGAAATAGTCTACCACTTGCCAAATTCGAAAAGTCTAGGAAATTTTACTGAAAAGTCCGAAATCCTTGGGAAGTATCGAAACTGTAATGAAGAGACGAGTCACTATCTGATAAAAGCAAAGAAAAAGAATATGCTCAAAGCATATTGTTCAGCTTTTATCTACGCTTGGACTTCTTTCAAATTTGAGAAGAGAGTGGTCGGGAAGGTTAGCAATATTTCCAAGTGATTTTGGAGCGTGGAAGGGAGAGGTTTTCCACTCGAAATCTGACCATTCAAAGAAGCATCCTGGGAGCCACTTTTTTGATATTTGAAACGAATCTATGTATGGCATGTATTTATCAATAGGCTTCAAGTTTGACCTAAATTGTATTAAGAGAAACAACCATCCGACCCCCCGCCCCCTTTCCAATTCCTGCGTACGTCGCTGGTTCAGAGACTGATGTATCTATCGATAGAAGATTTAGAGCATCAATAGTCAGCAATTAAGGAGCCATTGTCAACCCAGGGTCCTTTGCAGGCATGTTGCAATGTCAGATTATTTGAAAATCAAATTTGGCATAAGTAGGCGGAAATATGTACCCACTTTTGCAGTAGATAAAGTGATGGAAATGTCATCTAAAGTCAAATTTTCATAATCAGTTCAACTACTACAGTAGAGACTCATATTTTGTGCTGGGCCAAATTTGGTTTTCAGACTTTCTGAAGATGCAGCTTGTACACAAAGGACTCTAGGTGACAATGGCTCGTTAGCAAATCATACTCAGCATAGAGCAATCAAAAGATATCTCAGTTTAGAGAAAAATTGCAGGGACAAACTTTAACATTTGAATGAATTTCAAAAAGAGGCCAGGGGTGAAGGGCAAAATTGTCTCATTGATCACTCTGAAGGTAAGACAAGCGAGGGAACTCTGAAACATCTGCTACTAGATTCATGTGTTGAAAACATAACGATTTTGTTAAGGTTTACGTGAGGCTTATTTGGGGGTACAGGGATGTTATAGAAAGGGGCATGTCCGAGTTTCTCATTTTCTGGCGTTATGAATGAT
Organism: Aurelia sp. 3 sensu Dawson et al. (2005); assembly: GCA_964020215.1. NCBI lineage: Eukaryota > Metazoa > Cnidaria > Scyphozoa > Semaeostomeae > Ulmaridae > Aurelia > Aurelia sp. 3 sensu Dawson et al. (2005). Next base: position 8,752,650 of record OZ026591.1, read on the forward strand.
CATAACGGCTCTGATTTCAAGCAGGGTTGGTAACTTGGCTTCTTTAAGCCAAATTTTGGAAACTTGGCTCTTTTCCTTTATTTTGGAATCATAAATTAAGTTTGGCTTTTGGCTTAATTTTGGTTTCTTTTGATAAGTTTGTCAATTTTTATTCAATTCTCTTCAAACTGGACTACATTTCTAACCTGATTTGTGTGCAAATGTTGTGTGACGATCAGAATCTGGGACATTTTTCTTTGCAAGACAACATCAAAGACAAAGGGTTTTCATCCGGAGCTGCACAACATAGTATGTGAAAACAATTGAATGCAAGTGTTCAATGTTTAAAATAACAATATAACAACAGGTGGCACAACAATAGATTATTGTTTTGAAAGGTTTGGCTTTCTCCGATCTCGGTTCGGCTTTCGGGAGATCCGGTGATCTACCAACCCTGAATTCATGCTGAATTTGAATGGTGGTCACTGAAAGAGTAGAGTAACCATAAAAGCACTCCGCAGGAGCTAGGAATGTTAAAGCGCGAGCGAAGCGAGCGCTTTTACTTCCTAGTTTACAATAAATGTACAGTATTTTGCTTCCATTTTATAGCAAACAGGATAATTTTTGTTTGCTAACATGATAAGAATCAGTTCTCATTTTTTCATGCAGATGAATACGGGAAAATTTGAAACAAAAAAAGCTTTTAACTTCCCAACAAACTCTATAGTTCTCGAGTTAATTGTACGTAAGTCCAGTTATGGCATTACTTTAAAGGTCCTACATCTCGGGGCACTACATAAAATTGGTTAAGTGAGGACGTGCCACCGGAAAGGACTCCAGTTTTGTATTGATCTGGGTCATGGTTTTGCCAAACTTTAGCAAAAACATTAGTGAAAAGAACAAGCATCAAAAGCAGTCATTCATAACAAGGAGCTTTTTGGCTGATACAAAAATGGGTTGCTAAGTCGCACTATATTACGTAAACCTTTTTAGCAGTATGGAGCAGTATGGGCCGCACTCCCCACTCAAAAAGAGTCCCAATGCCCTCCCGGGCCTTAGATTTACAGGCTTTGGTTTTTGATCGATAAGCGAACCCTTTTCGCTCTATTGTGGTAAAGAGGGCTCACAGGCAAAGAGCAATCGTACCAATCGACCAGCCTGCCAAAAAAGCATGTTTTGAGCGGGGCGACTTCCGAAAGGATTAAATGTCTTCAATGCTGCTTAGGACCTTCTACTCATAGATCAATAAAAACAAACACGATACTGTTAACCTATCTCATTTGTAAACCACAAAGATCATTACGATTCCAGGAACGCCGTTTAATAAAGAACATCTTGTTATGTTTGAAGAATGAAAACATTATGGAGGGGCTTTTCTCCAACCGGAAGGAATACACCTACCTATATACCTATATACCTACCTATAGAGGAAGGAATCAGGAATGTTGTAACAATAGGCATTATTCCTGCACACAATCGAAACAATCGATGAAGCATTTGAAGTATTTATAGACATTGTTAATTTACACAATCAAAACAATTCAGAGACATCTGGGTCAACAATCAGATTTAGGTGAGCTGCCAAACTCTGGCTGTTAATGAATTCATCAGTTGAGCTGCCAACTCATTAAAAGGTAATTTTCCAAAATCTGACCTCTGTGACCTGGCAAAGTTCCCTTACTGTTTGAAATCTTCAACATGGACGACTGTTTTCAAGGGGCAAGCAACTCATACTATAAGCTATCAAGGAACAAGTGTTGCACTGTTTAGGTAGCAGCTGGTTTCTGGCTAAAGTAAAAGTACGTCAGTAGTGTCCTCCGCCATTTTTTCCCTACATCAACATGTATGATTTTGAGTACACAGAGTTTCTTACGAGTTTCTTAAATGTTCCATGACAATCTTCATGTTGATTACTATCTGTGCCCTCGGGATAATTTCAAAAAAGACTTTTTGAAGCCTTTCCAATGTTCAGACATCCTCTGGTAATTTCTGAGCAAAGTGATACAGGACGCTAGTGAAAATAAAATAAGTGTAGGTTAAGGATTTTCTTTGTCAAAATAAGTAGTTTCTCAAGCTATGTTTCATGTTTGAAGACTGAAAACATTCTGGAAGAGGTTTCAGGCAAACCAGAAAGAATATACTTGTATAAAATCAAAACAATCGAGCAAAATAAAATCTCTATCAAATTTTGATGAGTTGCCAATCGATTTCTCCTGATTAAGGCTAATTACTAGGTGTTCCTAACAAACTCTCGCTGTTAATGAAATCATCAACAGAGTTGCAAAGTCATTAAAATGCTATTTACAAAGTTTGATCTGGCAAAGTTCCCTTACTGCTTGAAATCTTCATATGGACGACTGTTGTCAAGGAAACCAGCCAACCCATATAATACTATCAAGAAACAGGTGTGGCACTATTACAGTGACAAATCTTGTCTGGCTAAAGTAAAGAATTTGGCAATATCATGTGCCATCCTTATTTTCGGTACATCCGATGTAATAATTCTGACGCTTATCAAGAAATCTGGTCTCCTTGAAGTGGGCTGGCTAGGCTATTGCCATCCCGATATAAACTAAATCCTACATTAAACAGGTGCAACTGCAGATAAATATTTATTACTTCATGAAGCAAGCTACGTGCATGATCTCATTCTTCAACATGGCTAATGGGAGCCTTTAATTATGTTTGAAGAATGAAAACATTATGGAGGGGCTTTTTCTCCAACCGGAAGGACACCTATATACCTACCTATATAGAGTGGAAGGAATCAGGAATGTTGTAACAATAGGCATTGTTTATGTACACAATCGAAACAATCAACGTAGAATTTGAGATATTTATGGGGATTGTTAATATATACAATCAAAACAATTCAGAGATATTTGGCCCAACAATCAAATTTAGGTGAGCTGCCAAACTCAGGCTGTTAATGAACTCATCAGTTGAGCTGCCAACTCATTAAAAGGTAATTTTCCAAAATCTGACCTCTGTGACCTGGCAAAGTTCCCTTACTGTTTGAAATCTTCAACGTGGACGACTGTTGTCAAGGGGCAAGCGGGCAAGCAACTCATACTGAGCTATCAAGGGACAAGTGTTGCGCTGACTAGGTAGCAGCTGGTGTCTGGCCAAAGTAAAAATACGTCAGTAGTGTCCTCCACCATTTTCCCCCTACATATGCACGTATTTTTTATAAGAAACTAAGGATTTTGGCTCCTTAACTCCTTAAAATTATCGAATTTTGAGATCACAGAGTTTCTTACGAGTTTCTTAAATGTTCCATAACAATCTTCATGTTGATTACTATCTGTGCCCTCGGGATGATTTCAAAACAAGGCTTTTTGAAGCCTTTCCAGTGTTTAGACATTACTCTAGTAATTTCTGAGCAAAGTGATACTGGACGCAAGTGAAAATAAATTAAGTGTAGGTTAAGGATTTTCTTTGTCAAAATAAGTAGTTTCTTGAGCTATGTTTCATGTTTTAAGAATGAAAACATTCTGGAAGGGGTTTTAGGCAAACCAGAAAGAATATACTTGTATGCAATCAAAACAATCGAGCGAAATAAAATCTCCATCAAATTTTGATGAGTTGCCAATCGATTTCTCCTGATTAAGGCTAATTACTACGTGTTCCTAACAAACTCTCGCTGTTAATGAAATCATCAACAGAGTTGCAAAGTCATTAAAATGCTATTTGCAAGTTTGACCTGGCAATGTTCCCTTACTGCTTGAAATCTTCATATGGACGACTGTTGTCAAGGAAACCAACCAACCCATATGATACAATCAAGAAACAGGTGTGGCACTATTGCAGTGGCAAATCTTGTCTGGCAAAAGTAAAGAATTTGTCAGTATCATGTGCTTTTCGATACATCCAATGTAATAATTCTGACGCTTATCAAATCCTACAATAAACAGTTGCTATTGCAGATAAATATTCTTTACTACATGAAGCAAGCTACATGCATGATCTCATTCTTCAAACATGGCTAATGGGAGCCTTTAATTTTTAAGCCATGTTAAAGCCGGCCTACTCCTTCTTGGTTTACCAGGTTTATGGTACTCCAGATGACAGGCCTTAGGATTTGATGAATAGAGACCCCAAGCATTCTGTACAGTTAACATATTCTGAATTTTGAAAGGATCATTTTTGCATTGGCAAAGTTGACACATCATCTTGCGTTAGGGAGCGGTCATTTTTAATCCTGGGTACCGGGCCGGAGAATTACTGGCAGGGGTATGAAACTTTTTTTCCATTATTTTGTGGGGGTACGAACATTTTAAGAGTAATTATTATGGGGTACAACACTTTTTTGCTTGAAGAAAGATTTGGATGAACTCATTGAGCAAAGATTGAAAGAAAAGTTAAGATACTTTCAGGAAATGATGAACCACTTGACTAGTATATATGAAAATCGCCCGGGACAACTTGGTCCATATATCTATGTTTTATGTACCCTGGGTACCAGAGCCTCAAAATTTAAATGAAAGGAAATTAGTAAGAGGAAAAGCGAGAAGGAAGAAAGGAGGCTCTGGTCAAATGATAACACAACGTCGTTTTGGAGCTGATCAGCGTGATTATGAATCAATTCGATCACCTTTTGCGCAATGATCGTAATCAATAAACACCTTCATCATTCATACTATTAATCACATATTTTGTTGTTATCTGAGCTTTATTATGGCGAGAAAAGTTTCATTGTTGTGGAGCTGGATGTTTGCTGAAAGCTTCCCGTAATGCTAAATTCGTCTGACCACAATAACTGATTTCAAGTGCTTCCAGCCTTTTGTAACTATCAACACGGAACTGAAGTCTGTCTGGCGAGATTCAGGCAAAATATCCTAAATTCAGAACTACATTTAGAGTGATTTAACGTTTTTCGAAATAAGTATTTATCATCAAATATTGCACTGTACCGTCTGCGGTTGTCACTTATACAAAAACCAAGGTCAAGTCACTTATCGGATACCCTGGGTACCAGGATGGGGAAACCAAGGTCAAATCCAAACGTCGTGTTGTGTTGGTATTTTTAAATTATTATGATTGACAAATGTCTTTGCTCAAACAAACTTTGAACAACTAAAAATTGCTGAGAAGAATGATACGAAAACAAAGTCATCCTTGATATCTCCCAGTCTCTGATAGAAGGCGAAATAACCGCTACAGTTTCGCTGCGAAATAACCGATACAGGCAGTATTTCTTGGGTACCGGTGGGAAAAGTTTATCGCAAGAAACGGGATGAAGACAGAGAATGTCACGACGATCATCTTATGAGACTTATATCCTCGATATTTCACGACAATATTTCACGATATTTCTCGATATTTCAAGTAAACACAAATCATATCACATACAATAAGAAAGACAATAACGTTCCTACCAGCTTGGGATGCAGTCCTCATCAGCAACGATTCTGCCAGTGTGTCCATGATTTTCAGTGATAGCATGACAATCACAATATCACGGCTAAATTCTCGAAACTGCACTCCACTTCTTGTCCCTCGCCTCAACTGGGCCTAAGCCTTCAACCAAGTTCACTGAGCGAAAGAAAGCTCAACTTCGAACAGCAACGATTTTTCCGTGATCATGAAGTTATTGTCTCAATCTGTTGTTGAGTTAAGTTCCTATTTTTGCTGAAAAGCTTTCCTGTTGCTGACTCCACAGCCCTACGCAGCTCGCCTCAGAACGTTCGCCATTGTTGTGAAAGCAAACGTGATCACAACCGTCTGAATCAATTTTTCTGACCACAATCGTAGTCTTGTCATGTGACTCACGCTATCCAATCAAATCTCACCAAATCTATATACCCGATTGGGTATACAGGCTTCTCATTGGTCAATTCCTACAATGGATGTCACCATTTGACCAGAACCAACTTTCTTTCCTTCCTTATTTTTTTCTTTTTATTATTTTTTGGCTCTGGTACCCAGGGTATGTTTTATGCAAAAAGACTTGTGGATGGGGTACTAAACCATTTTGCTGAAACATGATGGGGTACGAAAAACTTTTTCTGTGTTCAAGATGCAGTATGAAATTTTCTCTAATTTCGTGAAATTATCCTCCGCCCTGGTACTCAAAATTAAAAATGACCACTCCCTTAAAAGGAACAGACGTAGGTGTATCCAGTGGCCGCTATAATAAGTAAGCTAAAGAAAACATTTAAGCAGCAACTGCTTCTTTTGCTGCGCAATGAAACAGCACTCGAAAAATGCACACACAGTCAACCAATGATGAAGTATCACTTTCTCGTCTCATACCTAAACAGATGTAATGCAGGTTCTGTCGAGGATTCTAAAGATTGAGAAATAAAAGCTTACAAAACCTGATTCTGATCCATCCTGTTTGAAGAAGCATCTCATTCCTAGCTAATAAGTTTAATTCCTATGATTTTTTGTTGTGATTATAAAACAACGGGATCTCAAAACAATTTCCTTTAGCTTTAAAAACTAAAAAGCTTGATACAAAATCATGCAAAGGAAATCATATTTCATGTGATTTCTTCCAAAGATCGAGGAAACTTGCTTGGGGTTGAGATGAAAAGCAGATTGAAGCTACGAAGGTCAGAGCAAAAACTGCGGATGCGACAAAACTTGCAACTTTGAGCCACCCTAGCTCAGTGGTGCCGCCAGGGGAGGGCTAGAAGGGGCCACAGCCCCTGTCGGAAGCATCTAGTCTCCCTGTTGGAGGAAATGTTGGGTTCCTGTCGGAGGAAATTTGGCAAAATGATGTACGAAAACTGCATTTTTCAGCCACTTCAGCCCCGTTGTCGGAAGCTCCAGCCCCTCTGGTGGAAGATTCGCCACCCATGCACTAGCTCCTTGCAACAGGTTCCAAAATACGGCAACGCTTGATACTTTCCTTCTTTGATCTTCAACTCTTGATTTATCATTTTAAAAAGTTTATACATTCAAACATTTATACATGTGATTATGTCATTTTACATAGTTCACCTTTCCTCTTACAGCGACTTACTTTTGAAGTCAGAAAGGTGCACTATGCAGGTTTCTCGTCTGAGAGTTCTTTGCATAGAGGTTTTCAAGACATTGAAAAACTTAAACCCATCTTTCATGCATGACATTTTCAAAATCAAATCTTCCACTTACTCATCACGAAATCCAAATGATTTACAGCATTACAGACCAAACCAAGGTCACCTTTGGATCTAATAGCCTTCGATCTTTAGGACCTCAAATATGGAATGGACTGCCGAATGAAATAAAATCTGCCGAAAATTTGAATAGTTTTAAACACCTAATAAAAAAGTGGGATGGCCCCAATTGTAAATGCAATGCTTGCCAGCATGTGACAGAAAACTAATCTCTCTTTGTATCATGTAAACATCTTTATGTACATACCTGTATTACTTATTTTTCACTTTAATTTATCGATTTAGATTAGTTCGATATGTACATATGTACATAGAGAGCTAAATAATAATTATCGATGTTAAATAAGATGACAAACAAAAATAGTTCCTTCTCTATTGATCTGAAGCAATGCATTAGCAATAGCGTTGGTTGGTAGAGCGATGCGGCCTTTCATTCCAGTTAAATTTCAAGAGATCATCATTTTTATGTGCGAAGAATGAGCACATTATGTGATGGAGGAGAGTTTGTATGGGAAGGAAGCGAGGTAGGTATGTAGGTAGCTAGGTAGCTAGCTAGCTAGGTAGCTAGCGAGGTAGGTAGGTATCTAAGGACGCTTTTCGTGCCAAAAGTGTAACAATAGGTAGGCATACCTGAAATAGTTTGACCATTGAAGTAGTCATCAGAGCCTCAATTAGGCTAGATAATTTTGAACTTTTATCTGGCAACTTGACAGCGACATTTATGATGAAAATTAGCTGTTAACAAAGTTAAGTGAGTGCAGCTCAGAACAGTAAGATGGAAAAGACAATCGTTTGCCAACCTGTACTCACTACCATTCACCAGGAATTTGAATGATTCTTCTTACTTGAAATAATATACAAGTGCAATTGTTTTCCTTCCGGATTCATTAAGCGGTTTTACAAAGCAACTGTTTGAAATTCCACCACTCCTCCTAGCCTTTACTCTTGAAACGAGAGGAAATTTATCTGCGGGAGGCCCATGTAAACGATGAGTAACTAGCTGAGACAGAAAAAAGCAACTGATTTGTCTCACATCCTAATAGTGAACCTGAACATGATAACTGGAAGTAACGAGTCCACTCTGTGTCGAAGAATTCCATCTGTATACTCCAAAACACCTAATTCCAGTTCTCAGATTCATGGCTTTCACCTCGGCTTTCACATTCCAGACTTCTCCCTCGATTATCAAAAGAATATAAAATACAACAGCAACAAACAAGCAGTGTCCTCTTTGACACCACCACTCTATGGACCATATAGAAATTCATTCTCACCCCAATATTTTACATGCACCGGAATTCTTCGCACATCCCCATAGGGTCCCTATTTTCTCTTACGTAGCACAGTGCATTATTTAGCAACGATTAAAAGCCAAAACATTCGTCGTCATTAGACGCATTTTTAACTCCTATCTTTGCTAATGATATTTACACCTTGCACAATAACAACATCAGTTACCCTTGGAAACAATTCATTCATATAACAATGCACTGTTGCAGTAACAGCAAGCTTTTAAATCTCGCTGTAATTAGTGCAACCTCGTTAAGGCAACAACTAAAGGCCTTTTACCAGCCAATGGAAATTCATATATATTCATTAACCAATGAAAAGGAGCGTTCTTAAAAATAACGTCACAAAATTTAAAGCCGATACGACAGCCGTTTGTTATGTAGATGACGTCAATTGCTGTAAAAGACACAACAGATGTGCAGCAAATGGCCTACTTATGAAAATACTGTGATACTATCGACCAGGAATGACAGTTCTCTTTCTCTTTCAAATTGCGCCATTTTGTAACTGTAGCAACACCTTGGCTCCAAAGACACAAAAAAGTCAGAAACATGACGTTCATTGCCTTTAAGTGCCGAGTCAAATGGCGGGAAACAAGTGATGACGAGCTCTCTTAAAGATTCTTTGGCAGGACTTTTTCTTCATATAGACCTGAAAAGTCTCAGGAAGCTTAGTCAGTTTAGCGTGAGGGTGATTCGTGGTAAAGTTCAATAGAGATTTTGATTTATGCCAGGAAGACCACAGTGCCAGACCACAGATTAACAAGTGTTTAGACAGTGATCATGATATGCTATATTTCGGTAATAACAAAATATTTTCTTCTTTCTAGCTAACTGATACAGATGACTGAAAAGCTGTGAGAAAACGAGGAAAGACATTGCTGGAATAGAAAAGATCTTGGTGGAATAAGAACATTTATTGCGGTTCATGGGGAATTTTTTATCATTGAAGAAAGAATTTTCGATTCTTGCCTGCTGATACAGAGGACTGAAAAGCTGTGAGAAACCGAGGAAAGACATTGCTGGAATAGAAAAGACCTTGGTGGAATAAGAACATTTATTACGGTTCATGGGGAATTTTTTATCATTGACGAACGAATTTTCGATTCTTGTCTGCTGATACAGAGGACTGAAAAGCTGTGAGAAACCGAGGGAAGACATTGCTGGAATAGAAAAGATCTAGGTGGAATGACAGCATTTATTACGGTTCATGGGAAATTTTTTTATCATTGACGAACGAATTTTCGATTCCTGCCTACTGATACAGAGGACTGGAAAGCTGTGAGAAACCGAAAAAAAGATATTGCTGGAATAAGAAACAGCTTGGTGAAGTAGGAAAGATTTTGTTACGGTTATGGGAAATTTTACATTGTTGACAAGCAAGGAGTAATGTTTTTGAGGAAATCACGAAGCAAGACGGAATTATTTGTTTTGCTGCCCAACAAACCCAATAAAATTATGAGTCCTGCAAATAAACAACGAGATAGAGTGGGTATTGGAGAAAAATCGGTTGAAAAAATCTCAGAGGAAGATAAAAAGGAGAAAAGTCGTAAAACGAGAGATCAAACAATACAGAATAAAATGGAGGAAAAGTTATCCAAACTCATGCTAATATCGGAGCAAGAAAAAAAACCGAGGATTTTCGCTGACCAAAATAAATACAAGCTTATTGCAATGCATGGGAAATATGATAGCGGCAAAGAAGACGATTTAACACCTGATGATATAAGAATTTGCTCACCAGTTGTAGAGAGCGATCAAAGTTGGACGAGTTCTGACGAAAGTCCGAAACGATCTTCATCTACAGAGAGAAAGTCGGTCAGATTTGAAGATGATTTGTCCGACAGTATGACTAGTATTGGCAGTTATGATGGGAACGTTTATCCAGTGTCGGCCCGACAAAATGGGCATGTGGATCATAACCGAAACAATTGCTATAGAAATCGGACGCCAAGTCCGAAAAGGGGAAAGACTAGTTGTGCGAATCCGGCTAAGAAGAGCCCGAAAACGGAACCACGCGGGATTTTATGTCGGACTTTATCACAGAATCCATTCAACTTGAAGAAGGACAGAAGTTTTAGCGAAGAAAGTAATTTTACATGCCATGAATGTGAGAAACAGTTTAAATACCAAAGCAACCTAAAGACACATGTAATGACAGTTCATGGCGGGGCCTTGCTCAAGTCGGGAAGCCAAAAGAATGTACGCTCATTGGATGATCTTTTAATATGTGATGTTTGCTCACTCGTTTTTAAATATTCGGTAAATCTGAGAGCACATAAAGCTGGACATACGAGGAACAAGTTGAATTCTACTATTTGAAGGTATCTAGAAAATGTATGCTTGTAGCTAATTTAGTCTCTAGTAACAAATCATATAACCCATTGAAAGCATAGGTATTGGCTTCTATTGTGGAAAGAGCTATTTTACATAATCAATTCAATTTGCTGGATGTCCCATTATGTACCGGGTGTCCCAAAAAGTATTCCCGTTAGAAATGCCACCAAAATTTGATTATCAAACCTACCATAAAATTTCTTTTTGAGCTTTTTTCGGCAATGATCCTGATATATTGAAAGATGATAAAACGGTTGTTTTCGTGGCTTAAAGGGTATGGAATAACGCATTGGACAACCGCATTCTAAGCCTTACTCTTCAAGCAACATCGTTAATCATGCTTCAGAGCCATTATGAAATAACACATTGGATAACCTCATTCTGAGCTATACTCTTCAAGCAACATCGTTTAGCTTGCCTCAGAGCCATTATGAAGTAACGCATTGGATAAACTCATTCTAAGCTATACTCTTGAGCCATCATTTTGAGATTCTTTTTTATCCTTTATGCCTACAGTGATAGATTGCTTTACGATCTGACATTTATGACCAACCTAGAAGCTTGGCACATGAAAAGAAATTAATCTGATAATCAAAATTGCTTTGGTAGCCAGGGCCGATACCAGCCATGACTGCCTAGGGGGGAGGGGCGAAAACCCAAAATTTTCCGAAGATAAAACCAACAACAGCAACAACAACAGTTGTAGGAACATAAGTTAAATTTATGCATTATATGACCGATCTAACCCCTCAGGCACTAAAATTTGGCCTCATTTTGCAATCCAACCTCGAAATCAACACGATTAGTGAATATCAATCAGAAATACGCAATAAATTCAAAAATTTCTGTTTGAATTTATGTTTTAACAATATTCATGTTTTTATGCACTAATTCTCCTCAAAATCCTCCAAAACTAGTCATTAAAATCACAAAAAAATTCTGACAAGAGAGCAAAATTTTCCGACAAATGGTCTCCGAGGGGGGAAGGGGCGCCCCCAAACTCCCATTGGCTTCGGTCCTGTTTGTAGCATGCTTCAAAACCAGGCAGCCCTGAAACAAGCGAAATTTGCTAATTTGAAAAGCAATCAGAAGATCAGCTTTACCTGGGAAGATGATATGGTCTAAGATCTACTTGCAAAAAATAATTTGAAGCTTGGTCTTTCAATCAAATTTTGGTGCTTTTTCATTTATTCTTATTGCACGTTCAGTTGCAATTCTACTCTGCAACACGCAAAAACATTTGCCTCAGTAATTAGTAATAGGTGAATTCTCCAAGGCCATAACTGCACAGAACCAGCCATCTTGTTTTGGGGCAAAAGAATCCTGTTATATAACTTGTATATTTTCAGTGTTAGGTTCATGTTGGTACCCTGGTCAAAGGAACACCTTGTTTCATTGAAACATATCTTTTTTAGAAATGCCTACAACTTCGAAAATAAAAGCAACAAAACATAAAGCCCTGGTCAAACAATCTCAACTTTTCATTCGCTCGACATTTGTGTCGAGTGAAATGTCGAGAGCGTTTGGCCACTTTGTATAGTGATGTAGAGTGGTGTCGAGCGTTGTCGAGTCAAGTTTGATCAAGGTCAAAATTTTCGAGCAAAGGTGTTCGGCATTTTTATTGTTTGAGGTTTTGTCGAGTGTTGTCGAGTGCGTTTGGCCAGGTGCCTGACTTTCCGCTCGACATTCCTAAGCTTACGCATGTTCATTTCAAAATTTTTCCCACTTGAATCGCGGTAAGAAGGCTGTGTCAAGCTAGTATTTCTTCGAAATTCTGCACAATATAAACAGAACATCGTCGTAGGAGATTCTTATCATATCTCGGAGACCTCCAGGATCTTCGATGCTCAGCTCTGTGAAGATATTTTCATAATCAATCTCTGTCTCTGCCTCTCCTTCATCGAAGATCACTATCAAAATCGGGCATGCAACAGCCTTACGTTTTCTTGATCAACTTTTAACGATGGTTTGAGAACAGTAACAAATTTAGCGGGTTTTTACATGAGAGAAACGGAAACTAAAACAAAAACTCGAAACTACCGAGAAATCAAGGAACAGTCGAGTGAAATGTCGATAGCGTTTGGCCGGAGCTTTAGAAAATCATAGACAAGTTGCGTGAGCAAGTGACGAAAAACTTCATTGTTTGCGACGTCACACCTCGGATTTATCACATAGTGTTCCCGTTTTTGGCCACAGTGAAACTTTCAAATATTGTATATTCTTGTGTCATGATATCAAAACTGTATTCAAATGTAAATAAAGAAAGCGAAAATGTATCATATTCGATTTTAATGCATATTGAAACATTAATACCCAGAATTGTATCATTGTAAATATGATAGATCGTAATAGTAGAATAGATCAGAATACAATTGAATAGAATAGATAGCTTTGTTTATACCGATCATATCTTACACAATAATGCTGCCTGCTTTCTTCAATTTTTCTCCATCCATTCCACTCTTGTCATACTGGCCCTTGGCGTCCAAACTTTGGCACAAGACCTAAGAATTCAACCTCTTGCATCCAAACTCTGACCTCCAGCATTTGGCATCTGACCTCTAGCATTTGACCTCATCTGACCCATCTGACCTCATTGGACCTCATCTGGCAAAGCAGTACTTTTAAACTCATCGTGTTTAATCTTATGTCTTATTCTTAATTTTCGTAATTTCTTAATTTACCATGGATTTTTCGATTTAACTGGATTGTCTCAATTTAACTGGATTTGTCAAACATGTCCTCTGATTCCAACTGATTAATAATGATGATTAAAAAATTCACAATGATTGTCGTCGCTTGCCTCATCCTGAGTCATCGTGTTTAATAAGTAAAAATGAGATGACATGACTTTTGGGTACAGACTGAAATTACAATCGCTTACAGAAAAGTATGGCCTTTCTGAAGATACTTGGGCAATTTCAGATACCGATAGAGAGGGTCGTGTAGGGGTTCTGGGGAACAGGGGAACATGCCAAAGAACGATTGGAGGAACAGTGAACAAACAAAAATCCGTGGAGGGAACAAGGGAACAATTAGTTTGCTTTCAGGGAACCGGGAACACTGTAAAAGATTGAGAAAGTTTAAGTTTTTACACAGGAAAGCCAAATTAACTTATGCGTTTTCCAAAATTTGTTGACTGGCACAACAAAATCCTTCTGCGCTTTGCAATTATGACATCACGCTATGTCCCAGACGACTGCCTGCCCGCCTTCTTTCTAAAGGCAATGAATCGAAGATGCAAAAGCGATGTTTTACAAGAGAGTTTCATGACTTGTACGGCATAATTTTTCCAGGGAACATTTCAAAGATTTGCCAGGGAACATGGGAACAAAAGATAATTTCATGAGGGAACAGGGGAACGAGGAACCCCCTTTTATGACCCTCAATAGAAAAAATGCAATGAGTCCCACGACAAACATGCAATCTTTTTGGCAGACATTTTTTTCCAACTGCCTTTGCATTTAGACCTACATCATGAAAAAATGTCACTTTCCGGGGCACTATAAAGCTATAAAGTCACAATTGTAAGTCGCAATAGAGATCAAAACTACTTGGCACAATAGAAGGCAGCACAGAGCCTAGACTTTAACCAGGTGAGTCAAAAAATAGTTTACCAAATTTGGCGGGCTGTGGAATAAAAAGTATGTGGTTGACATTCAAAACAAATCCGTTATTCAGTCAAAGGCCACCTTAGATGTGAAAATTTTTTGGTAAAATTCCTCATCATTAAGATCCAAAAATTAGAAAAAATGTCTGTATGTAAGAGGCCTGTTTTGGAGTAAGAATTCCACATTCCATTCTGGTCCATAATCTATTTACTATTGAAATTAAAAAAATATTTCTGAACCTGACAATTGCATTGAACTCAAATTTCAAGGCCAGAATGCCAACTAAATCATGGAACAAAATAGAACGTAGAATTCTTGATTCCCATACAAACCCCATACACAGTGGCGTAACGGACTAAAGTTACCTTTATTTAAAAAACTAAGGGCCCCCGACCTCTAAGGGCCCCGAAGGGGCCCCAAGCAAGTACAATTCCTTTGTTATTTCATTGTAAAACTGGTGCTTTAGCTTTGATAAAATGACCAAGGGGCCCCATGCCTGCATGATTTGCCACTCTAAATGAAAGCGTGTTGATGGGATGAGGCATTTCTCCCTTTTGTCAAAAAATATTTATTCCTCAGGTTCTTTCAAAACAAGGGGAAAGTTGTTGGGTATAGATAGGTACGGTAGAGTGTGAATTTTAGCGAAAAAAGCTGGAAATGTGACAAGGCTTCTAATTTTGGAGCATATTTAAAGCATTTTTAGCCAAAGTAAAGGTTGCTTAAGCAATAATTTCTAGAGGAGGTGATTCATAGAAAACTTTGGCAAAGTTGTCAAATATTCCAATTTGATACGGTAAGCGTTGGAGCGAGATAGGCACTCTGAGCAAAAGTAAGTTATGTTGTCTCAAAAAGTTTAGATGTAATCAGGAGACGTTTTCTAACCAAAGTAGCAGACAATTTGTCAAAATTTTCCTGGGGGCTTCGCTCCCAGACCCCCTACTCCGATGCCCAAGTTGATTCGTCCTTACCATGCTGCTGGCTTAGACAACACACTAGGTTGCAACCATTGGCATCAAATTTTTAACTGGATTTCCTTTTCCATGTCTATCATATCATTTTACATATGCTCTTAGCTGGGGGCCCCGAGCTGAAAAATCCCTAAGGGCCCCGACTGCCTCCGTTACGCCACTGCCCATACAGGCACTTTTCTAATTTTTAAGTCTTAAAGATGGTGATTTTACCAAACAACATTTTTAGACCCAAGTTAGCCTTTGACTGATAGATAAACATTTCAGGTTTGAATATTGCCACATACTTTTTATTCAACAGCCTGTCAAACGTTAAAACTTTTTTTGACACACGCCGGTACATCGTTGCAGTTTCGCTATTTGCCTGAAATGATTTACTGCTAGAAGCATAAAGACAGGTAAGGCATTCCTTTGCGTTATCTGTAGCATTGCCAACGTGGTTAGGCCCATAACGACTGCTAACAAACAAGAGCGGGAAAATGCATTGAAATCTAATCATGTGACCCGTCAGTGCGAGCCGTTAAAGAGCCATCACAACTCAGGGGCCTTTGTACGCACCCCGGGGGGTGGGTAACTACCATATATGCTGGTAAGGGGTGTGCCATTGTTTGGGGTGCCCTTTTTCGAGCAGAAAATAAAAATTTTGGGGTATCATTTTTGGTAAAATCGCAAGGAGTCATAAATTTTTGGGTGTCATTTTAGAAAAATAAAACTTTAGGGTATTGATTTTGATCAAATTTCACATACTTGGTTAAAATTTTGGATAATTTTCACAATTTTAGGGCATCCATTTTCAATGGCCTGTAAATGAAAATATTGCGGTATCGTTTTCACAAAAATTGATGAATTTTAGGGTGTGATTTCACACGTCAAATGCCACACCCCCGTCACCCTGCCTGTTGAAGTTCCTCCCCGGGGCATGCATACTGCAATTTCAAACTGTCTGAAAATAAATTTGGCCTAATTGGAAACTTTGAATCCACACTGCAGCAGTTAAGATCCTAGAAATGTTTGTCCATGGTTTGTCTTTAAATCTAACCACTGCAAAGCTGATCTATGTTTTCTGCTTACGCCAATTGAATTTGATTTGATTTCATTCATTTTTAAATATTTATACAGGTTACACATTACACCAATAAATAACTGTTTTACAAATTGACCTGTGCGAAAACGGGAGCCTGAATTAAAGAAAATTACACTCTATATACAATAGTTACCTCTCATATGACCTTTTACAGGTAGCTAGGGACGGTGCCAACTTAGTTTCCTCGCTCATTTCATTCCATAGCTTTGCTCAACCATTGGAAAATGTGCATGTTCTTAAAGAAATTGAGTTCATATAAATAGTTGAGCATTAAAGCTGTCCTGAATTTTGCTGACAAACCACTGACGGCCCTTTGCTATCGCACAGTAGTGCTGAAGTCATTAGCAGTGGAGACCAAAGACTTCTTAATCCTTGCATTTTACTAAGGAACTTCTTTGGTTTAATTCCAATAGGGATAAATGACAAATCTTGTTTCACGATTGAAAAGGAGTTGATTTTGGTCATGAGAGCACTATTTATACGGACTCAGTGCCTTTAACAGAGGTATCTGCAACTTTGTTTAAGCGAAGCCAACCTCAGTGCATTTAGTGAAAACTTCCTCTAAGTATTTAGAAGCAAGTGAGTTCAACACTTCATAAGTCAGCGATACTGTTTCTTTTCTGGTAAAGTCTTCAAACAGGCTGATTTCTAGACAACCTAAAACTGCTGCATGCCCGCAAAGGACCCTGGGTGACAATGACATTTTAACAGCAGACCATAAAGAGCGTGCAGGACAAGTAATACTACATCCTCAGGTGACAGCCATGTGTCACGAATTAACCACGACCCACTTCACAAGAGATGGGCGTGTTAACCACCATGCTTGTTACTCGAGTTCTTTATCAACCTTACCTGTTACAAAAGGGTCAGTCCTGGTTTCATTGAATATGGTAGCAAGGGCGATATCAAGCGTACGGTTCAGATTGCCATGAGAAGTGGGAGAAAGTTTGCAGTGACTAAACAATAGGCTGCAAAAACAGGATTACAGGTGATCCCGTGGGGAGGGAGGATACTTGACTAGGGAAGTGACGGGGGTGTCTAGAAATCTCTCTACACCCTGAACCCTATCGCATAAAATATAGCCAAAAGTAAAAAGGATCCACTATTTCAAGAGGACTCTAAATAAAAATTACCCTCCACATGATACCCTGCCGCATGATCAGTTGTAATACCCTGTCGCATAATTTTTGTTAGAAAATGACACCCTGACACATAATTTTCACAGTAGATGGACACCTCGTTGAGCTGCACGTCTCGTCACGTCAAGTATGGGAGTACCCCCCCCCCCCCGGGGCAGGTGATGTGGATGAACCGAAAATTTACTAACATTAGCCGAGAAGATTAGAATGTCCGGGAAAGATGAAGCGCATGCAAAGCAATGTGCAGAAGGGGAGTTATTTGCTCTACAAGGAAAAGTACTGGTCTAACTTCGGCCTCATCTACACATTTCGTACAGACCTTGATCACAGGCCTGCTTCATAATCGACTTTTGCACAGTTTAAGCTGTAAATCTTCATGAAATACCAGATAATCCAGTAGATTTTTCACAAATCCAAGAGAATTGATTTCAACTTGATGTCAAATTTCTGGGTCACTATAGACATTACACCTGGCAAAGTTTAGGAGTCTCGATTACAACCAATAAGACGGATTAAGCTGGAGTATTAAATCAACTCGTTGCATGAATAAGTTTACGATTTCCCATCGATATATGACCTCAGTAATATCCATCGGTCGATCATATCAAATGTGAAATGTTTGGCACGGTTGTTTTCATGGTTACTTTATAGCTGAATTCACACAGGGAGGACCAGATGCAACTTGGTCCAGATAAAACTCGCCGTTGGCAAAACAATCTTTAAGATTTGGGCCTGAAGGTGAAGTCGCAGTTTTTAGGTCCAACCGCTAGGATCGCAAGAAGAGAGAAGAGCTAATCGAGTCCGCGATCCCCTGCCATTACGCTAAAGTGTTTGGGTTCTACTTTGGATCAACTGGTCTGTTAGTTTAACAACTGGAATGTCGATCTATCTTTTCCGCTTAGGCCAAAGTTCATGCTTCTTTTACACAAAATATCCCTTTAGTTAAGTTAAAAAGAAGAGAAAATAATATGAATTACAAAATATATAATAATAAAAGTCCTGTTTATCGTGTATTTATCATTCCTCAAATGATATTTTTTAAATTTTTTTTGAATTGATGGAGCAAGGATGTTTTTCTGAAGTCTATCAGAATGTCATTCTAGGGCTTCCGGTCAGAGACATGGAAACCACTTTTGGTAGATCTTTTTATTTGCGTCTTTAACAATGGACATGACTCATCTTGCAAGCGTTGAAGAGCGCTCTTTTCAGAAGGTGAGACATTATCCCATACAACATCAGCCAAGAAACGAGTGTGCACGGCACAGAGTCCCTGCCTTCTATTGTTTTCTATTGTTTCTTATTGTTTCTAGGTGCACAAGTGCAGTGCACAGAAATTTAACTTTCCATACAGGAACATCAGCATAGCGCATGTGACTCTCGACGAGAGTAAAATATACAATACACAATTTCAACTACAACCTTACCCTTTAAAAGATTTATGTTGATCCTTCCAATCAAGTCCTTCATGTCAATCAAGTCACCCCCAAGTGATCTCGTCTTTCTTGTGAGGGCAGGTTACCTAGTTTATCTGTTCGATGGGGGTTGCCTATTACCATAAATTCTGCTTTTTGTGGGTTGGCACATAATTTGTGAGCCCTCACTTTTTCAATAAGCCCCCCTCTCTAATACGTCCCTTCTCTAATGAGCCCCACTCTGGAGTGCCAAAATTAAATAAGCCCCCCCCAAGGAGCTTCATAGAGCTTTTACAGTAGGGTGAAGACCCGAACCACTAACTCTTAGACTGGCAGTGAAACGCGCTGCCACTGAGCCAACACTGCATAGTGAAGGTCAATGAAGGTCAATTAACAGAAAATGAACTGAATTTCTGTTGTTTAAAATTCAATGCGTATTCTTAGTTACAAATGTCTGTCAAAACAAAGCTAAACGTGGGCTACAATATCTAAATTTGCTTTGGGATGTCAAAAATTAGTGCCACAGTTCCAATCTAATTAATGACGAGATAGAAATGTAAATACAATGGAGCTGCAATGTTTGTTAAGACATTCGAATTTAATTTCACTTACACATTTGTACAGGCCAGGGTCCATAAGTCAGAGTCCATGAATCAGGTTTTTAGGTCACTTTGATGGATAACGCTCAACGATCATGCCATGGCCCTAAAAAAGAACGCTTACTTGTAATCTTACGAGCAGGATATTCAAGACGAGAGCAGGAATGATCTAAACACATGGATAGGTCAACTCTAACGAATGGCCATTTAAAAATACATTAGAAATTATTGCACTTTCATATTTGCGTTTAACGCTAAGATACAGTATAATGAAGCAAGCAATTGCAGAACATCACTACTTATTTTGGAAGCTTCAAATTGAAACCTTAAAATTCAATGACGATTACTTTCATTTAATCTAAACCCTGATATATTTCTTCCACTTACATGGAAATATCGTATTTTCTACTGCCCAGAAAGCAATCAACTACGATTTCGACGAAACGGATGATTCACTGTTTCTCCTGTAACTGCATTTAGTTTCTGCGTCCTGATTTTAGCAGGATTCAATATAGGTCTGAAAGTAAGTAAGGAAGTAGGTCAGCTAACTGACATATGGAGCTGTAACATCACTGGTGTGTTATTTCTAGTACACCAGACCAAAGCCACGAACAATTTTTTGTAGACAGAGCAGAAGCTGCGTAAAATGGCGTCATCAGCCAATCTGAGATAAGGAAGTGTTTGCACAGATTAGCTTTTTGAAAAGATAAATCAACAGTTCAAGGCCCTAGGAAGAAACTATCCAGTGTTGCCTAATTTGGGATCTGTTGCAGGGAGCTAAAGGGCCTCAAAGTTGCGTGTTTTCGCGCATGCGTACGCAGTTTTTGCTCTGCTTTTGTTGTATCAACTTAGGTAATCCTAAGATATAGATATCTTGAGACTGTAATAGAAACGTTAAATTTTTTGGATTAGCACACAGTAAATGACTTCATCGCGGCCAAAATTGACAAAGAAAAACGTACGTGTCCACCGGCTGCACATGCTGCGACTAAACCATATTTTTTGTCTTCTTTGATTAGCCTGTTAGCTGCAGTTGTTACTAAGCGACAACCAGTTGCACCAAATGGATGACCGATTGATAAACTGCCACCCCATAAGTTTAGCTTTTCCATTGGAATCGCTCCAACCTATGAAGAAATGATAAACATACCGTGTGACTGAAAAACGAGGAACATCTGGTAACTCTTCTTGATGCAATTACTTCACTTTTTCAAATTTGATAACGAAGGGAAAATGCAAACTGAGGGATGAAAATGATTTTGGTCAAAGTCGGTCTACCCGATTCATAATCAACAGCGTTCTACTGACATCGAATTTCACAACATTCGTAAAATAAACCTATCGTTAGATTCATATTCATGCAAGTATGAACTTCTTAACAATGACTGATATAGTGCAATATACTGTTTGTCTAGCAGATAACCGAAACAAGGCCTGCGATGTGTTAACAGCTATTGCTATTGCTGGAATGAATAGTCCATGGGGGACTTTCTATTCACATATAAGAATACACCTTTTTTATAAGAAACTGGTTTATAAGATGGCCAAAATTTTAAGAAATTCTTGTACTATGTCTGAGAAGTATTAAGAACCTTTTAAAGGACAAGTCCGGGGTTGGTATAATTGTTGATTATTCAAGAGATTACACTGTTGTGAATGGTGTATAGTATTTTTTTCAATTGTTTTCTCTTTTAATCTGTGAAACTACACATTTCAATCTGCTAAGAAGTGCGAAATGACGTCATTTTATATGACATCACTTCACGTTGACCTGAAAGAGGCTGCCAAATGTGTGATATTATACCACCCATATGCTAGCCTCCTTGTCGTTGCTTTGCACACTCGCACAGAATACGAAATGGCGACGATATTTGGCCTAGCTTACGAAGATTAGACGTCAAATTTATGAATGTTCAAGGCACGAAAACTTGGAAAGAATTCACAACTGGTGTTCAGCAGTTGGTAAGGTTGCTTTTAAACAATAATTTTATCAACCCTGGACTTGTCCTTTAAAAGTTAAAAACATGGATATCATAGCAAATATACCGCTTAACCTTTATCATCGAGCAATACTAGCTAAACATTTGTGTTTTCAACATAACAGAAAACTGTTTATTTCTATATGATGTTTTAAATGTTCTGCTGGGCATTCCGTACGCTATATACAATGCCCAAGGCCACAATACAGTCATACAGCAGTAGTAAAGTATATCAAAATTTTCAACTTCATTGCCTTACCTTCTCTTTGCGCCCCATACAGTTTTGTGCAAACCAGTCGGAGTCCATTGCTTTCAAGTTTGCCAATATCTGACCCTGCAAACATTAGACAAATCAGTTCTACGATTCTGGGGATTTTCCAATCGAAATAATCAAGAGAATAAGGTGCATGTCCTTATTTAAAGAACTGTTTGTCCTTCGCAACACTGTCACTCGTGGATAGTATAAGAATATGTTGAAATATGCCTTGAAATGAAGTCAGCTATCACGTTTGTTACATACTGAGTGGACAAACAAGAACTTGATATGTTTGAACATTCGTTTTGTGGAGAACACTTGAGGTACTGGAATGAATCAAAGTCTTGTGGATACCTGAAAAACTAACGTGTTTTTGCAATTTTTGTTCTCGTCTTCCGAACATTGGCAAAATAAATAGAATTGAATTAATGAAAATTAGATACAGCAGAAACTGAGTAAAACGACGTCGTCACACAATCTAAGGTAAAACAATGTTTGGATAAATAACCTTATCGAAATGATAAATCAAGAGTTTACGGCCCAAGAAAGAAAATATCAAGTTTTGCCTAATTTCGGGATCTTTTGCACGGAGCTAGGAGGGCTCAGAAATACAAGTTCTCACGCATGCGTATGCAACTTCTACTCTGTCAGAAAATTGCTTCATTTCGAAATCCGCGACAAAGGAATGGGTAATCTCTTCACTTAGAGCAACATGTAAACAAATTACATTTCGGGAAGGCTTGCAAAATGATGAATACAAAAGTATTTCTTTTCTATAAAGATTTGATTCTTAACTCTTGAGAGGAATGAGATATATTTGCGTGAGGATGTTGTTGGTCTACGGTTGTAGGTATTTCGAAGTTACGGATTTATTGTTTGCAAAGCAAATTTTCCACAGATTTCCAATACAGTGGAACCTCCATACAGCGGACATCTATGGGACCAATTTTGATGTCCGTTGTAGAGAGGTGTCCGCTTTATCGAAGTGTCATCCTTTGTTTTACTGTATTTTGGGACGAAAATATTTGTCCGTTGTTCGAAGGTGTCCATTGTGCAGAGGTGTCCATTAATGGAGGCTCCACTGTAT
This sequence comes from Aurelia sp. 3 sensu Dawson et al. (2005), assembly GCA_964020215.1. Classification (NCBI taxonomy): domain Eukaryota; kingdom Metazoa; phylum Cnidaria; class Scyphozoa; order Semaeostomeae; family Ulmaridae; genus Aurelia; species Aurelia sp. 3 sensu Dawson et al. (2005). The sequence goes on from OZ026591.1 coordinate 8,775,496, forward strand.
CCGCGAACATTCTCCGCATAACGAATTTTCAAAAACATGAAATTCTCTTTGGTATACCTGGTACGATCTCATGCCCCATTCACATTTGCAAGTTAAATCAGCTTTAACTAAACCAGGTTATCAGGTGAGGCCTTCTGATTGGTCAATCCAAAAAATCGAATGCATTTGACTGGTTGAAATTTAGCCTGGTTTCGATAAAGCTGATTTGCATGAGTCTGTGTGAACATGGTATATTTGCCAATTGAAAAACAGTTAGCTAATATGCAATTGACCTGAAATTCCACGAAAGGACTTATTACGTAAAACAACCAACGAAATGCACAGAAAATGTTGAAATACAATTATAGTGAACAGAAAATTTGATAGAAACAGCATTTATATCATTGATAATCAATTCTTTTCTTCCATTTACACATTCTGTGTTGTGAGTGATACGTAACGAAAATTCTTTCCTTCAATTGCGAAAACTTAATTACCTGAGATAAGAGAGAACAGAAAAAATGCTACAAACTTACAGCAAATGCTTCGTGGATTTCAAAAACATCGATGTCTGATAATTTCAATCCTGATTTGCTAAGAACATCTGGAACTGCGTATGTTGGTCTGAAAAGAGAAACACGTTGCTTTGTTAGAAAACTTGACCTATGGAACATTGAAGATAATTTATCATTTTCTCTTCTGGCTGGTGACTTTGACATGATATACAGGGTGTCTCCAAAAAAATGTTCGACGTTTGATCAAATATTAAAAAATAACGATAGCATGAATAGACTGATGGGAAGGTAAGCCTGTTTCTAAGATTATGAAATAATTTTAGAGACAAGAATCTTGCAAATCGGTTGAAGATTCACAGAGTTGCGAGCTTTCAAAGATAAAAAATATACGACAGCTGAAAACAAAGACCCCCAGATTACTTGTAATGCAAAAAACCTCAAAAATTAGAGCTTAAAAGAAGCTTGTCTAATGTCATACCAGTCGTTGATATCAGAGCAAACCAAATATACTTCAAAAGCAATTAGATCGTTGCGATCATTGTCAAAATTTGCTTAACAATGCATACGTCGAAAAACAGTGGCTCAAAACATAATCAACGAGAGACTGAATCTGTTTCCTTAAAGCATCCATATGCTTGAAAGTTAGGTTATCGAAAACCCGTTCAAATCCCATTTAGTTCGTCCTGAAACAATTAATAAATAGCAGTAAACGATGGGCTATGAGATGTTTACAAAAACTGCCATTTCGAGGCTTCTGGTTTCAGTTTTCGCACAAACTTGAACTTCAAAGGCTCGTAACTCAGCGGATTTGCAAGATTCTGGTGTCAAAAATTAATTCAAAATCTCAGGAAAAGGGACACTTGACCAAATGTCCATTCAGCGTATCGTTATTTTTCAATATTTAATCAAACGTCGAACAATTGTTTTGAGACACCCTGCACAATACGAGAGAATACCTTCGTTTAAATAAAGGACTTCACAAATCTACCATGGAAACGCCAGCCACAATGTGACTATGTATCACACCAGACCAATATTGTTTCCAATACGCTACTATTTACATTCTAGTCACAAGACCAAGAGCGAAACAACCTTCTTGAATGCCCAAAAAGATCTTTTTATTTGTAAACTAGAAATTAAAAGAGTTGTTTTTCGATTGCCATGATCCGAAGAACTGGACGACAGAAATTAGTTGTGCAATAGAAAGGAGCAACTTCATGGTCTCTCAAAGGGAAACAAGTTGGCACCAAAGAGAAGATATCTACTGAAGTCGATGCTCTGGAACAAAGATGGCGATGCGTGGCAGTTGCAGTTGCCCTACATGGTGTCTCATAAAGGATTCCCAGTTTTAAACTCAAATATCTCTCGACTTGCTTATTTCAACAAAACAAATTAAACATTTTCTGATGGTGTAGTAATGCAATTACTAATTGAGCACTAGTTTGACAAATTAAGCATTAAATAAAGGCACAGGGCTATGGGCAAGAATCACTATCGTTTAGAGGGAGCTTCCTCTGGAACACCCTTGATGATACTATTAAAAATCTGCCAACACTTGCGGCTTTCAAAGAGAGGATCTCACAGGGCACATTGTAAAGCAGTTTTTTTTCCCATATGAACTGAATGTTTTTTACCCTGTATAAATAATTTAAATGAAAAATAAAATTTAAAATGAAGGATCAAAGACTGGGCTGGTGATAAATGCATCTGCAAAATACGTCGCTAATTAGCTTTTTTTGTATAAGGTATATTTTTCTTGTAAATAGTTAGTGTGAATTAGTAAGCTATTACCTACTACCAACTTCTAATATGTATTAAGTTAAAAATGAAAAAGAATTAAATAAAGGGAAACGAAAGCGGTGGGGGGGGGGTCGTCAATCGGAATAACCTTTTCAGCATTTGTGTAAGCAGGCTTTTACAATGTCAACATGCAGATTGAGGCACTAACCAAATTTTACTACAATAACCCCTCCCTGCTTACAAAAATGGGTTTCGAGACATTCAGCATACATTTTTGAAGGGGTGATGATGATGGTGCGGCTAATTGGAAAAGTTGATGTTATGAAATATTGCTTACAAATGCTGACAAGTTGATTCAGATTTGACGAGCCCCTGTTGTCATTTCTGTTGCTCAAATTTATGAAACTAGTGCTCATTTAGTAACTGCATTATAACGCTTCAAGAAAATGTTTTATTTGTTTTGCAAAGATAGGCAGGTCGAGAGATGTTCGAGTTCGAGTTTAAAACTGGGAGCTTTTTATGAGACATCTTGTACGTAGAGAAGATTTGTAACAACCATAGAGAATGTTGCCTTATCTAAGACGTTTGAATAATGGGCTTATAAAGACGTCGGCCTCATTCCCCGACATTTCTTACTACTTCTAACCTGAAAGATCGGGGGGGGGGGAAGGTGCAGTCCGGCGCTCCCTGGTGCAGTTTCACGATAAATCAGAGGACAAGAACGACTACAAACAAGATCTTCTTAATGCTTATGATTGACATTTCATGACTGTTCCATTATGGGCTTATTCTTTTGGTCATCTGAGGTCTTTCACCTTGGATCCAATCCCCCCACTTCAACAGTCTCGGTACTCCCTCCGCAAAAGGGATGTAATCGGGCGAATAAGGGCAAGAACAGAAAATTCCAATCTACCTTCTATCCTCACTGTCTTTCTGAATGGAATGAACTCGATCCAGAAATTAGACTTGCACCTTCACTGCCGTGTTTAAGAGAAAGTTGCTTTCGAAAATCCGCCCCACTCCTAAATCAATCTTTCGTGTTCATGACCCAAAAGGATTATCGTATCTTATACAACTTAGGGTAGGTCCTAGCAAATTGAACTTTCACAAATTCAAGCACAATTTTAGGGATACTATAAACCCAATGTGCATCTCAAATGATGGTATTGAGGATACGGAACATTTTTTGTTGCTCTGTCCATCTTTTGACATCAAACGACGAGATCTTCTCGCTGGAGTTCTTGCATTAGTATGACCGTTTGAACTCAAAAAACCCTTCAAACGAGGTTTTAACGCAACTGTTAATGTATGGTAATAAGGACTTTCCTGATGAAAATTAATAGAAATTTCCTTCTTGAGTTAACTCTACGTTTTATCCATGAAACTGGTCGATTTGATTGAATTCATTCAAATTTTTGCCATCCATCCATCAAGCAGCCACCAAGTCCCCTTTCAAGTCCCCTTTCTTCTGAATTTCTTTTTTGAGTATAGTTCTATGTAGTTTTGCTGTATTAGCTTTCTTTTCTTCTCCTTCTTTTTCTTCCAAAAGCCACGTGGTAGATCTTGCTCCTCGTGGTATTGTATTTGTAGCATCGTAGAGTATTTTGTAGGTAGTGTAGTAAGTATCTTGCATTGTAAATTTTTAATTGATAATATATATATATATATATATGTATATATATATATATATATATATATATATATATATATATATATATATATATATATATATATATATATATATATATATATATATATATATATATATATATATATATATATATATATATATAAAATCTGAGGTCTCTGGAGTCTTCAGAAAATGGTAGAATTCGTAGCATAGGCGCTGGAGACAGGGGGCTGGGGGGTTGCAGCCCCCCACCCAACGTAGGAAAAATTTGCAAAAATAGGCATAATCAGGCAGACAATTAGCCCAAAGTCGGGCTAAATTTCGTAAAGAATGGATTTTTGATCGGGCAGCCCCCTAAACTTTACCTTCCCCTACGCTCATGATGCGGAGAGAAAATGCCAGTTACAAGGTTGGGTTACAAGAATGCGAATTCTGAAAACTGTAAAGATTGCAGGAATGGCAGGAAAAATGCCAAAGACCACACATTCTGAAAACGGTAGAGTTGGCAGACTTCATAGAAAAGATTCCCAAAGGTACGATGATTCTGAAAATGTAAGAGAGTTCGTATGTAATGCTCGGCCGAGATGAAAACACGAGACTACAAACCATTTACTCTCACTAGGCCATGAAAACAAAATTGTCCACTTACCCAAGCAAGAGTTGATCTTTAGGATCTATTGCAACAAATGTGAATTCCCTGAAAACGAAATACGACATTGCAGCAAGCAAGTAATCATCTTTGTAGAGGAGATTTCTCTGCCTATAAAGACTTCGTGTGGGCTCATATTTGGGGAGTATCACAAAGCTATGGGTCGAAAAATTTGATTTCCCCTAGAATGAAAGGTCTGAAATAAATGAAATAGCTGAAGTGAATGAATGAAGTGAAGTTGCTGTCTTTCCTTTAGGCTCAACCATTGGGACTGCAGAAGTAGCCAAGCGCTGATCGAGTCAGAAATCACTTGCTATGGCACCCTTGGGGTGCAAATATGTGGAGCTTGAGCCCCGGCCATTTCCACTGCTCTGACTGCAACTGTTAGAGAATGGCACCACCGCACCACAACATTGTAACCGAGGCAAATGTCGAAGACTCTCTTTCGGCGGATGACTCCCCCTTACTTAGACAATTTTTTCATGTCTCTAGTTTTCATGCCTACAAGAGCGTTTAAATTTTCAACAAATTCAAAGGCATAACATTAAGCGATTACAGTTGATAACGGTACCCTTCCACACATCGTCCTATCCTTCTGCATTGGATTGTCTCGAATGTTTAAAAATCGACGCAAAATCATGGGCGTAATATTACGCGATTAAAGGTGATAAATACCTGAGATATGCTTTTGGTTTAAATCCTAGTTTTAGTGCCTTCTCTTCTGTCATCATTAACACCGCAGATGCACCATCAGTCTGATAAAAGATAAAAATAAATCATATCAAAATACACTTGAAAAGTAAGAAGTGATCATAATCCTAGAGGAGGTACCCTGGGAGGTACCCATTGAGCTGTTATTTCATTTCAGAATAAGTAGGTCGGAGATTACCATGGCACCAGAGCCTAAGGTCCTGATTATATAAGGATGGTTCGATAAACGGGCTGGCTCGGCAAACGAGCCAGCTCACGTCCCTGGTTTATTCCACATAAAATGTCAGTTGCTACTACATGGAAGTGAGCCAGCCCAGAAAGCGAGCTGGCTCGCCAAACGGGCTGGCTCCAGTTAATTGCATGAAAACTAGCGTGCCAAGTAAGCGAGCTGAAGATGCACAATGCAGCATGCGGAGTTTCCCCTCTTCAACGTGTTACAGCTCTTTCCACATATAATACCAATCAAAATTCAATTTCGGAAAACCAGCAGTCTACCGGGCCAGCCCGCTCCCAGATAATCAGACCTTAAATTCTATCTCGGCAAACAAGTTAGCCCGTCTGCTGGGCTGGCCCGCTTCTATATCATCAGGCCCTAAAATTGAAAAGAAAAACAATTCACAAAAACCCGCATAAAAGGATCCGTTATGCTCTGTAACAGGCCAAAAGGGCTGTTATGCATATATGTAGTTTTTCCAAACATCAACCTGGAGGCTCTTTGCCACGAATGTTGGCCCCAGAAGACCTCTTCTATTCAACTTATTACTGCTGGACAAAGCTTTGTGGCAAACATACTACATTTGTCTAATTGATCTCGGGGGAAAAAAGTGAGCAATTTGAGCAATTTTTGCAAATTTGACATGAAAACATACATAAAGCCTGACTCACACTAGGTCGTTTGAATCGTTAGGGTCGTGCAAAAAGACCCAAAAGACAAAGATCCACAGTTTGAGTCCTTTGTCGTTTGGTTCTTTCTGCACGAACTTAAAAACCCAAACGACCAGGTGTGAATCAGGCTTAAAGGGTCTGTTTCATCCAGCATTCCTTGCACGTGTCGTCTCTTGGCTAACCTTTGTTTGCCGCCATTTTCATGGCCCATGAAAGGCATAACGGAAAAACCAGACCCAGGACCAGTAGGACCGGACCCTAACGGACCGGACCCCGGCAGAATACCCATTCATTTCGATGTTTCCAGATGACCGATTGGGTACATTGATAATGGGCTACTTGCTTTTTTACACACTAGAGCCTATTTCTTGGTTCGTAGAAAGCCCCCCTGAGGTTTAACAATGTATCATCCTAAAATGAAGAAAGCTAAGACAGTTAGCAGTGGTAGGTTTGTTTTGTATTAGATTTTGGCATTGTATGTTATCTAAATCTTGTTCTGAATGTCAATGAGAATCTTGTCCTTGGGAAATTGAAGTGAGTTACAGGGCCTTGCTAGAGTTCATCATGAGTGGATCTGCGTGGGTTTTCGTTCCTTTCAACTGGAAGTTCGTCTGTTGATTAGATGATCAATGTAGCAGATTGTCCATTCTTGCAGTTAATGTGGTGTCCAGAGTTTAGTTATTTCTTTTCAGCGATGATTGTGTATTGGCCTTGTCTTCATTTTTGAAATGAAATGTCTGCACCGCCATTACAAACCCACGACGGAAAGGAATCGGCATTAACAGGGGTCTGGTCCGTTAGGGTCCGGTCCTATTGGTCCTGGGTCTGGTTATTCCGTTATGCCCCCATGAAAATGGCGACAACAAAGGGAAACCAAGAGACGACACGTGCAAGGAATGCTGGATGAAACAGACCCTTTTAAAGTACAACCAATAAACAGCATTTGAATGTGAGGGGCACATCACTCCTGAAAATGGTGTACGAGATTAATAATCACTAGTGATTATTTTGTGATTAATTTGATTTCTTATGTGATTAATTTGATTTTTTAACGATTTAAGTGATTAATTTGTGATTATTCTAAATTAATCACATGTTCCGAAGTGCCCTCAGCCAAGTTCCTATACTTTGAAAATCAGCCCGAACTGGGCAAGCTAGAACAAGATGCATAAACCAAATGATAAAATGTGACATGGTTTTCCTTGTATAAGAACAATGCTCCAGTTTTGCTCCATCGCAGGGTCCTCAGAATTAAGTGATTTTATGTCGTTCATATTTTCGAGCATATGCTCGGATATCTGAAAATGCATACCCTTAAATTTGGGGAATGAGAGACATGGACATTCTACTTGTTTAATTTTCTTATTAATGTAAGCAAATAGACGTGGCTAAACATTCACAGTTTGTGATTAATGTGACTGTTGATTTTTCGTGATTAATGTGATTTTTGTGTGATTACTGTGATTAATTTGTGATTAAACTGTGATTATTTTCGAGAGCGTACGTGATTTTAAGCAGTGATTTGCCCCTCGTTTGAATGCGAACTAAAGGTGAAACTTAGATTGGCAATAGTTGGATCCCACCGGCATTTTGTGTGCAAAGAGCATTACAAACAGAAGCTGCTGATTTACAAAAATGGCCAACGGACAAACTAAATTAATCTCTTGGCCGTAAGATGTATGGATCAATCGCAGAGGAAAGAACTTCTTGATCTTTTCTCCCAAGGCGAGCCATTTCATATATGTGGTATTTGATAATCAGTCAGCTATACTCAAGCTGAATGTTCCGTTTATACCACAATAAACTGTGAACATATTGTCGTTGTTTTCCGTTGTGTAGAGTATGGGTTCTCCGAAGAAAGACTCAGTAAATAACAACTCCTTTCTCTGACGCTCAAATCATCAACTGAACTTAGATTGCAATAACATGTCATAATATGTGTTCATGACAAAGCATATTGTGCCTTGGCATACAATCAAAGAATATTTATATTGTCAAAGGGTTTGCCGCAAGGGCACAACACCATCCCCCCTATTAAGCCTTAGTGGGACACGAAGTCTCCAAACCTCAAAGGTGGTTGAATTGTCTGCCTCAATCTGGCCGGGCGTCTAAGAGGGAAATTCTGGTTTTGTGGTTCCTCCCCTGGGGTGTGGATAATTTCCATTTCCTCTGCTTCCCTGACCGGAAAAAAGGGTTCCCCCAAGTTGAATGGAATTGTGCAAGGCTTCACATTATTGTGGTGTGCAACAATGTCTTTCCCTTCTTTCGAGCGTAATTTGTAGTTGACCCCTTGGTGACTGACAATTTGATAGGGTCCAATCCACCTCCTCCCAAACTTCCAAGCTTTAGGACGGCGCAACCATACTGAGCGACCAACAGCCAATGGTGTCCAATTACTATTCTTTGTGCCATCTGTCTTTCTTTGACTAGCTCTGCTGTGCTCTAACTGTTTTCTGGCAAGCTCTGTGATGGATTTTAAATTGCTACGGACTGACTCTGAATACTCATGCTGACTACTAGGGTTGGTTAAAGGCAATCCTAAATCTATTTCTAGTGGAGTTCTGGCGAGGCGACCAAAAACTATCTGATATGGACTATAACCTGTTGATGCATGCGTACTAGTGTTATAGGCATATGCTACCAAATCTACCCAACGATCCCAATCATGCTGATGTTGGGAAACATAAGCAGTCAGCATGTCTTGCAAGGTGCGGTTTTGGCGTTCCACAAGCCCATCACACTGGGGATGGTAAGCTGTGGTACGGGATTTATGCATACCCATGAGACCACATATTTCATGCATTAGATTACTTTCAAAATTTCTGCCTTGATCAGAGTGAATAACTGTAGGTGGCCCAAATCTGCTAAAAACTTTGGAAACTAGAATTTCCGCGACAGTCCTCGCTTTTTGGTCCTTGGTCGGAAATATTTCGCACCATTTGGAAAAATGGTCCATAACAACAAGTAAATGACGATTACCCTGTGTAGTTTCTGGTAATGGTCCCATGTAGTCCATGGCCCAAAAGACAAATGGCTCACTGACATCAATTGATTGTAATGGGGCTTTCTTATGATGTGGATCAAGTTTGGTTTGAGCACAAATTTGGCAAGATTGTATGAAGCTGGTTATGTTAGCATTCATTTCTGGCCAGTAATACCGCTCCTTAGACCGTTGCAAAGTTCGTTTTAAGCCTAAATGACCAGCAAATGGACTACAATGGAGGCCTTGCAGAACAGAGCTGACAAGACTTTTGGGTATTACAAATGCATATTGTGGTAATGATTTATCGACAGACAAACTTTTCACAAGAAGTCCATTGACAATGTACAAATGGTCCCAACAATGCCAAAATTTCCTTAAAACTGGATCTTTAGCCCAAGCGAAAAAAGGAGGTTTGGGCATATCAGCTGTTTTTAATTCAATGATTTTTGCTATATTGGGGTCATTCCGTTGAGCCTGTTGGAGGTTATAGCCTGGTATCACAGTTGTTGTGCAACTAGAAATGGGCACATTCTGCTTAGGAGGAGTTTGCAAGCATGCGTCTTGTGGCAACGGGAGTCTAGAAAGCGCATCTGCATTCTTATTGTTACTGCCTGGACGGTGTTTCACTGTAAAACAATATTCTTGCAATGCCATAACCCACCTGGCTAGTCGCCCTTTTGGCTCAACTGAATGGAGCCACTGCAAAGCACTATGATCGGTGACCAATGTGAATTCCTTACCTAGTAGGTAAACACGAAAGTGATCAATAGCAAAAATCATCGCTAAAGCCTCCTTTTCAGTAGCTGAATATGCTTTTTCACGATCTGATAAAGAGCGGCTGGCATATGAAATCACCCTTTCCTGGCCTTGGTCATCTGTCTGAGTAAGAACAGCACCAAGTCCGAGATCAGAAGCATCTGTTTGGAGAATAAAATGCCTTTCAAAGTCGGGGTAAGCAAGAACGGGGGCACTGCAAAGTCGATTTTTTAGCTCCTGAAATGCCCCTTCGTGTTGGTCGAGCCACGTAAATTTAGTGCCCTTTTTTGTCAATGCAACAAGCGGGGCTGATACCATGGCAAACCTGGGAATGAAATTCCGGTAATACCCTGCTAGGCCGAGAAAAGATCTGACTTGTTCAACAGTTTTTGGAGGGTCTAATGCAGCGACAGCCTTGATTCTACCTGGATCAGTTTGAACTCCTTTCGCAGAAACAACGTGGCCTAAATAAGTGACTTCATGTGCCCCAAAACAACATTTAGATGCCTTGACACGTAAATTATGCTTCCGAAAGCGGTCAAGGACTAATTGAAGCCTTTCACAATGCTGTGTGATGCTGGTGGACGGAATGATGATATCGTCGAAATAACATAAGCATGTATCATATTTGAGACCTGACAACACGATTTGAATGCCCCTGTGAAATGTGGCACACCCATTAGAAACCCCAAAGGGCATCCTTAAGAATTCCCATAGACCATCTGGGGTGCTGAAAGCTGTCTTCTCACAATCTTCGGGAGACATACTTACTTGCCAATACCCAGATCTGAGATCTAAAGTGCTAAATATGTTGGAGCCCTGGAGAGAATCTAGGAGATCATCGATACGAGGCAGAGGGTGGGCGTCTTTTTTGGTGACTTTATTAAGCTTCCTATAATCGACGCAAAATCGAAACTTACCATCCTTCTTCTTCACCAAAACAATGGGGGACGCCCACGGAGAGATACTTTCCTGGATGACCCCTTGCTCAAGCATTTCGTGAATTTGCCTATTAACCTCTTCTCTATATGCATAAGGCAAACGCCTAGGGTACTGCTGTATTGGGGTGGCATCCCCAGTGTCTATTTTATGAGTGATGACATCGGTATGGCCTAAGCTGTCATGAAAAACATCTGAATACTTTAAGAGTGTTTGTAGAAGTATTTGACGGTCATCTTGCTTTAAAGAGGGGCTTAATGCTGCCTCAAGTTCAACTTTGATTTGGTTTTGGCTAAAATTAGTACAAGCAACACTTGGACCATTATTGCTACCAGTATGATTTGCAGTGGATGGTTCATGCAAGTTAGGCAAGAGAGTATCAATTAGGGGGCAATACTCACCTATTTGTTGTCCAGCCTGCAACTGAATATCACAGTTAGAAGTATTCATAATGCGAAGAAAAACATTTCTACCTTCTGCCTGACTAACTGAATACGCAACTAGGACATGGGGTGAGATGGAGTCTTTCTGAACAGGGGTGACCATTCCTAATTGATCTGCAAAACTCTTAGGAATTTGGGCACCGATAACAGCTTCGGTTCTACCTGGCAAACAAACACTATTACACAAAGAAATAGGAAAAGGACTCTTGGATGTGCACTGTGAGAATACACCAGAAACATTGTGATTGTCAAGCTCGGTAATCTTGCTAGTCCAGTCAGGTTGAGGAGGTTGAGAAGGGCAAACAGAATCCCTATCCCTAGGAGTAAGGGGCGTTCTGCCATGGCAACCAACAAGAACGTATACACCATTGTGTTCCCTGGTTAAGGCCAACCCGTTGGATGTCAAAAAGTCCCACCCAAGAACACATTCCAATGGTGAAAATAAGTTGTTTGAAATTAAAAATTTACCAGCGTAAACAAAATCACCATTGCCAGGGAAAGTGAGGTTAGCCTGCACAATACCGTCAACCGCCAAAGGAAGGCCATTGATACCAATACATTGTTGTGAAGTGTTGTTCAAAACAGGCCTAGGCCGTATCTTTTGCAACACTTCTCGAGATAAGAACGAGGTCATGGACCCAGTGTCTATCAAAGCCGAAAGTTTCAAATCGCCAAAATTACAAGAAATGACTGGCTGGTTGGGGACTCGAAACGAGGCAGTACAAGACCCAGCAGAGAAAACTTGGGGGTGACCTTCAACCCAGCCATTTATCGAGGCACCCCTTTGAAGTTTAAAGACTTACCAGTTACAGTTGATTGAGGTTGGCGAGTAAAATTATTTGCACATTGGTGTTGTGTGTGCCCCCAGCCGAAGCAAACTTCACATTGCAGGTCGTACGGGCAAGAATTCGCAAAATGACCAAGTCCATTACAATTGAAACATCGACGCTGTTTGCGGTTGTTGTCACTTGGTGGACGTGGCTGGAATCGGTCACGTGATGTGACGGCTTTTGGCCCATTACGGGGGCTGGATTCTTGAGGCGGTGGCTGAGCTTGTGAGGCGGACAAAGCGGCTTCAAGTTTCGTCTGGCGGTCTGTCAAAGCCGTTACGGCAGCTGTTAATTGCGTCAGCGATTGCTGAAGGTGATTAGAACCATCAGAGCCAATATTCTTAATAGCATCGTGATTGGCTTTTGCGGCAAAAACAGTTGTCTTGTCTTCAGGGCGGTGTACCGCGCGAAAGCGTTTTACAAAGTTAATCATTTCCTTTAACGAGGGTGTTGGATTTGATTCAAGAAGTTTCAGGCGGAGGCCCTCAGGCAGGCCTCGCATGAATTGTCTGGCAAGCAAAACTTCACGGGCAGAATCTCCTAGCGAAGGATCAGCTTTAGTGAGCGACAGCGACTCTTGTAAACTCCATAGAAATAAAGCAGGATCTTTTTCAGGTCGCAAATGACGATGTTCAAATTCTGCGAAGTATTTCTCTCGGTCGACCTCGGGGCACAAAGCTTTTTGAAGATTGGCTTTGAGATGGGCGTAAGTGTCTTTCGCCTCATCTGATAAGGCATAAAAGTATGTGGCAGCTGGTCCTCGGAGAAACGCTGGTAAGACTTGCAGCTTTTTCTCGTCGTTCCATGAATTGGCGGTGGCGCAACATTCAAATTGACGTAGCCAAGAGACAATATCACCAGTCTCAAACTTCTCCGGGTTGATGGATGAAGTTGCCATTGAAGAACTGGTACACTTCTTCGTTACCTCTGTCACCAAATGTAGAGTATGGGTTCTCCGAAGAAAGACTCAGTAAATAACAACTCCTTTCTCTGACGCTCAAATCATCAACTGAACTTAGATTGCAATAACATGTCATAATATGTGTTCATGACAAAGCATATTGTGCCTTGGCATACAATCAAAGAATATTTATATTGTCAAAGGGTTTGCCGCAAGGGCACAACAGTTGTCTCAGGCAATTTAATGAAGGTTCGGAGGGGGAGGGGCTAAATTCTCTTCCACATAGGACAACGCATAAAAATTTGCCCATTGTCCATTTTCAGTCGTTGGGAAGCTTAAATTTCCATTTTGTATGGTTCAAATGACGTCATTTTGAAAAAATGAAAGTACAAATCATTCCAGCACGCAGCGTGTTTGATCCTCATTTTTGACCAATAATTAAGATGTTAAAATGGTTCGACAGTATCACGTTACAAACATCCTATCATTCAAGGTCTTAGTTTTCCAAACACCAATCTCATGAATAATTAGAGGGGTAGTTCGGAACCATAATAGCCTTTTCTTTTTCTTTCAAGACAACTCGGGTAAGCCCCAATCATAGAAAAAAAAACAGCCATTTGAAACTATCATCATCCCATGATCATCATCATCATCACCACCATCATCATCATCATCATCATCATCATCATCATCATCATCATCATCATCATCATCATCATCATCATCATCATCATCATCATCATCATCATCATTATCATCATCATCATCATCATCATCATCATACCATCATCATCATCATCATCCCATCAAAACCATTTATAACCCGTTTTGCTTTTTCAGTATCACAATATCACATTATCCACGTCACAATCATCATCACCATGATATCACGTAACCCTTGTAAAGTTAACCGATATAGCCTCTGCGTAGCAATCATATCTAGCCAATCACATGTTACCTCTCTCTTTCAAATCGTTGTACATATTTATATCGTCAATGTAACTAAAACATAACAGCCCTGAAGAAGTTCTGCATGGCAGGACGAAATATTGGCATCTAATATATATATTTCTTAAGTTCGCACATATTTGCTGTTGTTCTTCGTCGCATTGCGGTGTTCCTGCTTTCAAACTTATTCACGTTTTATCACTGCAAGCATCCTCGGATCCGACGAGCGACATTGGTATCGTGTCCTTTTCTTCCTCGCTTTATTTGAAACTAAACTTGACGTTATTGAAGTTAACAACTCTCAAATCAATTTCACGAAGTATAATGGGCAAACCTTCTGATGGCTTTGAAACCAACTAACATCAATTTGGTTGACAACATTTAGGCCCCGTTCACACGGGAACGCAATCGTTCTGTTCCATATCGTTCCGTTCCGAAAAGTGGAACGCTCAGGGGTTGCGTTCACATGGGAACGCCTGAAATAACATCGTTCCGTTCCAAAAAGTGGAACGATAAAATAAGTGATACGAAAAGAGAACGATACGCAATCGTTCCGTTCCGTTCCCGTGTGAACAGGCAATGAGGTGAAATACTGGTCCAAAAAATGGAACGATAAGATTTTTGCCCTAAGCGCATGCGTGGATGTAGTAGTTCATGGAAAAAATGGCAAGGACTAAAGAGAAAACTGTGGAACGGAACGACTGCGTTCCCGTGTGAACAGAAACAAAAACCGATACGCAATCGTTCCGTTCCCGTGTGAACAGTCTCTTTTTGCGTTCCAGAAACTGGAACGAAGATGAAACGGAACGATTGTGTTCCCGTGTGAACGGGGCCTTAATTCTATGTGCACTTTCACCGATTTCGTAGTTGTACGGGTAAATATAAATCGTGATGTCTTTGAAGTAGAGCATTTCTGATGGAATTTCTGAGATATAATCTTGCATAATCAGAGAAAAGATTTCAGTAGTATTCCGATCTAAAACGCTGATTCCCATTTGGACTTGCTACAAGTCTCTCTCTTGTCATCACAACACATAGAGCACAAAGAGCGAGGAAAGACAGGCGGAGAGAGAGACTTGTAGGGCTAGAAAACTGAAAGTGAGACTCTTTTGTCTACAGACAGACGGTGGACAAGATTCTGTCCACCGGGAAATCCTTTGATGTAGGTTGAAAGCCAATCAAATGAGCGACACGTGTCGCTGCAAAATGACGATTAAATCTAATTATCTACTTCTTTGTGTTACGGTCTCGATTTCGATTTCCTAATCTGACAAGTCTCTCGCTCCTTCCATTTCTCTTGCCTTCACATTCTACATCTTACAATGTGTGTTGAGAATAGAGAGAGACTTCTTGCCTTCACATTCTACATCTTACAATGTGTGTTGAGAATAGAGAGAGACTTCTTGCCTTCACATTCTACATCTTACAATATGTGTTGAGAATAGAGAGAGACTTCTTGCCTTCACATTCTACATCTTACAATGTGTTTGAGAATAGAGAGAGACTTCTTGCCTTCACATTCTACATCTTACAATATGTGTTGAGAATAGAGAGAGACTTCTTGCCTTCACATTCTACATCTTACAATATGTGTTGAGGATGGAGAGAGACTTCTTGCCTTCACATTCTACATCTTACAATATGTGTTGAGAATAGAGAGAGACTTCTTGCCTTCACATTCTACATCTTACAATATGTGTTGAGAATAGAGAGAGACTTCTTGCCTTCACATTCTACATCTTACAATATGTGTTGAGAATAGAGAGAGACTTCTTGCCTTCACATTCTACATCTTACAATATGTGTTGAGAATAGAGAGAGACTTCTTGCCTTCACATTCTACATCTTACAATATGTGTTGAGAATAGAGAGAGACTTCTTGCCTTCACATTCTACATCTTACAATATGTGTTGAGAATAGAGAGAGACTTCTTGCCTTCACATTCTACATCTTACAATGTGTGTTGAGAATAGAGAGAGACTTCTTGCCTTCACATTCTACATCTTACAATATGTGTTGAGAATAGAGAGAGACTTCTTGCCTTCACATTCTACATCTTACAATATGTGTTGAGAATAGAGAGAGACTTCTTGCCTTCACATTCTACATCTTACAATATGTGTTGAGAATAGAGAGAGACTTCTTGCCTTCACATTCTACATCTTACAATATGTGTTGAGAATAGAGAGAGACTTCTTGCCTTCACATTCTACATCTTACAATGTGTGTTGAGAATAGAGAGAGACTTCTTGCCTTCACATTCTACATCTTACAATGTGTCTTGAGAATAGAGAGAGACTTCTTGCCTTCACATTCTACATCTTACAATGTGTGTTGAGAATAGAGAGAGACTTCTTGCCTTCACATTCTACATCTTACAATATGTGTTGAGAATAGAGAGAGACTTCTTGCCTTCACATTCTACATCTTACAATATGTGTTGAGAATAGAGAGAGACTTCTTGCCTTCACATTCTACATCTTACAATGTGTGTTGAGAATAGAGAGAGACTTCTTGCCTTCACATTCTACATCTTACAATATGTGTTGAGAATAGAGAGAGACTTCTTGCCTTCACATTCTACATCTTACAATATGTGTTGAGAATAGAGAGAGACTTCTTGCCTTCACATTCTACATCTTACAATATGTGTTGAGAATAAAGAGAGACTTCTTGCCTTCACATTCTACATCTTACAATATGTGTTGAGAATAGAGAGAGACTTCTTGCCTTCACATTCTACATCTTACAATATGTGTTGAGAATAGAGAGAGACTTCTTGCCTTCACATTCTACATCTTACAATGTGTGTTGAGAATAGAGAGAGACTTCTTGCCTTCACATTCTACATCTTACAATATGTGTTGAGAATAGAGAGAGACTTCTTGCCTTCACATTCTACATCTTACAATATGTGTTGAGAATAGAGAGAGACTTCTTGCCTTCACATTCTACATCTTACAATGTGTGTTGAGAATAGAGAGAGACTTCTTGCCTTCACATTCTACATCTTACAATATGTGTTGAGAATAGAGAGAGACTTCTTGCCTTCACATTCTACATCTTACAATGTGTGTTGAGAATAGAGAGAGACTTCTTGCCTTCACATTCTACATCTTGCAATATGTGTTGAGAATAGAGAGAGACTTCTTGCCTTCACATTCTACATCTTACAATATGTGTTGAGAATAGAGAGAGACTTCTTGCCTTCACATTCTACATCTTACAATATGTGTTGAGAATAGAGAGAGACTTCTTGCCTTCACATTCTACATCTTACAATATGTGTTGAGAATAGAGAGAGACTTCTTGCCTTCACATTCTACATCTTACAATGTGTGTTGAGAATAGAGAGAGACTTGTAGCAAGTCCAATTCCCATTCAGTAGAATTTTCCGAGCGGACGGAATTTTACACAATGTCATGCGTAACATTCTATTCAAAGTCAAAGCGATAGTTTCTCTCGCAAACAATGGATTTCCAATTCGTCCGGAAACTTCGACTGATTGGAAATCAGCCTTAAATGCTTTTAGAGAATTCCTACTACCATCAGGAAGCTCTCTACTTTGAAACAATTCAAAAAACACCTTGAAATACATTTTATGAACAGAATTCAATTCAGACATGACTCCCTGGAAAATGTTTGCATTACAGTAGTGTCCCACATATAAGAAACATTAATTTAAGAAACACCAGACCTTGATCTTCAAAATAGTATCCCCTCTTATAAGATACTGGTGCAGGTCTGAAAAAGACTTGTTTCTTATTCAAAAAACTATGTATACATTAGAAAGTTAAAAAAACATGACAAATTCAGCTTTGCAGTTGAATCAGCCTGTACCTATTCACATAAAAACAAGAGATTTGCATGCAAATGAAGCAAAAATCACCTTCCTGAAATAAATGTAACCTTTCTTCGTAGTGAAGATTCACAAATACAAATGTAAACAGTATGTTTTGTATGACAATCATAAAGCTTATGTCTGATTAGTTCATTGACAGTACATGATTTTTCTAATAAGAAACTTTAGAAATTTCACCCTGATTTGAAGTTTATATCTCATCTTATAAGAAACAGGTCAGACCTCAAATTGAAAATGTTGTTTCTTATATGCGGGACACTACTGTGTTTGTGACACTCACAAGAAATGAAGCATTAGCAGCTGTGATTGTCCCATGAGGTTTGATAAAAGCTGGTTTCAATTTTGCCATTTGTTCCATTGTTGATACACGAACTCCATTGTCAATTGTTACAGGATCAGCAACACCTTCAAAATAAACAATTTACCGTTCAATTCGGGTAACTCAATTCAAAAGTAATCTGCCTTTGGCTGCCAGCGACCTCGTTTAGGAAATTCATTAATCTTTTTCCTTTTCTTCTTATCTTCCGAATCTTTTCTTCCGAGCTCGGATTTAGACTTCTTGTTGAAGAGACGAGATCACTTTGTCCTAGGAAACCAATGTATCCCCCCGTGCAGAGGGTTAAAGCTTATGTGCCCGTTAGAGCTTCAAATCCAAAACGCTACTGCACATGAGCTTTAGCAACCATTGTACGGGGGAACACATAAGTTTCCTCGGACAAGGCAAATCTCATCTTCCCAACAACTTCGCATCCAATCTTTAGTCTCGTTGCATATTTTTAAACTGCTGGCGCTTGTCATGTTAATTATATGACGGTGCAAAGTTAAAAAATGTATAAGGTATTTGACCGTGAGAATCATTCAGGGTGAAACTGTACACATGAGTAATTTTTTTATAGTCAAATCCCTCATAAAGTTTTAAAATTTAATTCGTCATGAAATTAACATTGGGACCGCTAGCAGCATGAAAACTCGAATTTAGATTAAAGTTTGGGTGTTGAATCCGAATCTGGACAATATAACTTCGTAAGAAATAACATTGAATAATTTCCAAAACGAGGATGTTAACTGTAGTGGTGTATTACGGTAAATGCACAGCCAATTTGGATATGCAATGCTGCAAGTGTAAGCAAAAATCTCATCTACAGCAAATACCCCGCAAACAAGAACAGCAAGATAAAACATGCAGACTGATTTTGTGGGGAAAGACACCAAAAGATAATAACCAAAAACAGGATTATTTATTTCAATGTTCTTATGAGATGGTACACTTAATTAAGAAATTTCATCATATTAGTGTAAAAAAACTTCCAACTATTGATAACTGAACATCTCTAACTATTTTCATGGATATGAAAAAGTTTTTTTTTCAAGCTGTATGATATAAACTGCTCTGTCAACTACGAACCCTATAATATCTAGATGCAGTCATCCCACCTTCAAGTTTATCAGACACATACTGTATAGCTATATATTCATCATAGTCATGAGTGTTCTTGTGATAAGATCACACCCTGAAAATGTTGTAAGTACAGTAAAAACCCGCGTATAAGAACCTGCAATTTTGCAAGTCAGCCTGATTAGGTTCTTGTGTATTGAGTATTTAGTAGGAAATAAGGCTGTTCAGGTTCTTAAATCGCTTCTTATTTCATTCAGGGCTTCCAGGTATTTCTTTTGTTCAGATTGAAACTTCAAGCCCATTATTTGCTGTCAGTTGAGAGACACCTAAGTTCATAAGGTCTTATTCAAAACATCAGTTTGTGGAAGAATAAGAAATTTTACAGAATACAACGAAAAGCTTTCAAAGCATCTTTAGAGCTCTTTGCAATTTGCACATATGGCAGAATCAGTACGTATAGGCTCAATGACAAAGCAACTAGAATTTGATTTAGTTTGTTGATCTCCACGAATAAGAACCTATTTTAAACTGCAGGCTGAATGGGTTCTTATATATTGGAGGTTTAATTTCAGAATTTTCAGCCTGTAGGTTCTTAATCACTAGGTTCTTATACGCGGGTTTTTACTGTACCTCATTTATAAGAACCAATACAGTCTGTTTTCTACAAAAGTATGTTCTTGTTTGCGGGGTTTTACTGCATGTCATCAGTCAAAAAAATGAATATTGAAAACGGGGTTTTTCTGCAGGAGTTGTTTTAAAGACTTGTACTTTATTTTGGGACATCCACTATACAAATGTATGGCCTATCAAAGACTAAATTACATTGCAAAACATCATATGTGGAAATAATGATACTGCTAGAAGAAAAATAGTTCAGGGGAAATTGGAATAGAGCCTGAAGAAATGCCCAATCTGAACTCGACAGTCAACTTTTCAGTAAATTCTAGAGAGATGTTGAATGATCGCTTTTAGGTGCGCTTGAATCGCCAGCAAGAGGCCCACTGCCCAAGGTGATCAAACAAATATGACTGGTACCCTTATCCTAAGGAATCAAGTTTCTTGTAGAATGCTTCATGATGAGTGTTTCAGGACGCAAAGAATGCTTCAGGACGAATGGTGTTACTTCTACTGGCAGTAACCAGGACTCGAGACCATAACTTCCTGCATTGCACACAGCATGTACGTTTACCACGCTAATAAACCGAGAGGTGTGATAGTCATGGTTCTTGTTATAAAGAGGCTTACCTGGGACTTTGTACGCAACGACATCTTCAAGAAGTCCAGCCTACACAAAGGATAATATATTAAAGTCAGTGTCAAATTAGATGTCACGTGGAATTGCTCATGCAAAAGCAGAATTGCACTTGCTTCGGGCATGGGCTGAGAAAATATTTATATTCTAAGTTTGTTCTTTATTGTTTTGGCTTTGTTAACAGGCAAGCACAGTTCAAGGTAAACATTTTTCGTGCAGGATGTAACATACTCAAAATGGAGTCGCTTGACCAAACTTCATTGTCTACATCAAGGAAATGAACAATAATCATTGTGAAGAAACAGTGCACACACGGTTTTTGATCTATTTGGTTCCCGGGGGGGGGGGGGGGGGGGTAACTACCATCTATGCAGGTACGGAAAGTGCCATTTTTTGGGGTGCCTTTTTTCGAGCAGAAAATAAATTTTGGGGTATCATTTTTGGTAAAATCACAAGTAGTCATAAATTTTGGGGTTTCATTTTAGAAAAATAACTCTTTAGGGTATCGATTTTGATCAATTTCACTTACTTGGTTAGAATTTTGGATGGCTGTCACAATTTTAGGGTATACATTTTCAATGGCCTGTAAATTTTGGGGTATCGTTTTCGCGAAAATTGATAAGTTTTACGGTGCGATTTCAGACATCAAATGGCACACCCCCGTCATCCGTCTATTGAAGTTACCCCCCCCCCCCCGGGATTTGGTTTTATGACTTTGAGGGCAACTTTTGTGAGTTGTAAAAAGCCTGATGCACGTGTCAGGTAATTTGTTAAAAAAATCTGCACAAATATATTGTACCAGCAACGCACACTGGGGTCCAGAGCCATTGATTATCGTAGTTAAAAAGCTACAGAAGCGCAAACGGTTATGAGGGAACAACAAGAAACCATTCTCCTTTCCCTTCTTTCATTGGCCCTCCATTTGGCTTTACCTTTTTGGTTCTAAGATTTCTACCTTGGACCTCTTCAACCCTATCTGAAGCCCCATTCATGACAGCTCAGTCCGTGGTATTGTTCTAACAAAGGAATAAATAAACCAAACGTTCTGGGTGACCTAAAGGATCGTCTCCAAATTATCGCATAGCGTTTATACGAATTGATACGAATTCAATCGTATGCGTGAAAGGTGTTGTACGATTCAATTCGTAAAGCCACACAGGAGATAAGAATTGTATACGAATTGTTTGATTTCTATACGAATTATGATACGAATTTGATACGATTTTGATACGAATTGTGTATACGAATCGCTTATATGATTTTGATACGAATTGTGTTTACGAATTGCTTATACGAATTTGATACGAATTGCATACGAATTACATACGAATTGTATACGAATCTATACGAATTCTGAAAGGTGAAGATACGTATTAATTCGTATGCGGCTTAAAGAATATCGTATCAATGTCGTATGATGCTACGAATTCCCTATACGAATTTGATACCAATATTTGGAGACGATCCCTAAAAAGCTTCATGAGCTGGATCTCATATAGACTAGCTTCATAAAAGTAAGCATTATCAACATAAACAAGGAATCAGTATGTAGTTGAGGAGCATAGCTAATTTTTGTGAGGCTGTTTGGTTGGCTTGAGCTACGACTGCCCGGCAAAAACCATTTGCAAAAATATCGCAATTCATTGATTTTTCAAACAAACCCCTCCTTTCCAGTCCATGTTTTGGCAGATGTGAAGAAAGCAAAATCCAAAATTTGCATAGAAGCGTGAAATATAAATAAGGAACCAAGGTCAGTCAGTTTGTAAGCAACAGATCTTCACTGACGACTTCTTCCAGAGAATCTGTTCACAAAACGCTAATTGGTTAAAGATAGCAGTTCTTTAATCCTGAATGACAAATCTGTGATTCAAAAATTGTCTTTGAATCTAGCGTTTTTGGACGGATATCATCGCTTAAAGTGACCATGCAAACAAGGAAAGATTTTGTAATTACAGTGGCATTAGTTGCTTTAATTGACACCTCAGTTCAAAGCGATTACTGACTGCAGACAAAGGAAATTCTCTCAACCGGTGAATCAAAAAAAAAACAAACACGGCCGCAAAAGTTGCCCCGAAACAAGTAGGGCAAATTCTCGCCTTGTCCAAGCGAAAGGTTGCTTTTCAGAGAAGTTTTGTGCTTATAAGGAAAGTAGAAGGGTAAATCTAAAGTCCTGTCTCGAGGATTCTGTTTATTTGATTCAGAAGCGGAGCAGAAGGCATAATAATTCTCGAGTATTTAGGGCTTAAGTGGAACAATTACCAGACGCCTCCTGAATTAAATAAACAAAGTCCGCGAAATAGAATCTTAGATTTACCATTTTTCTTTCATTATAAGCACATAACTTCTCCGAAAAACTACCTTTCGATTGCACAAGGTGAGAGTTTGCAAGACTAGTTTCGGGCCTATTTTTGCGGCCGTGTTTGTTTTGATGTACTGGTTGAGAGAATTTCTTTTGTCTTCAATCATTTGTCGCTTTCAATTGAGGTATCAATTAAAGCAACTGTTGCTATTGTATTACAAAATCTGTTCTTGCTGACAATGTAGCACATCAAAAGATAGCCAAGCCATTCCACTAAACGGTGATCAAAGCACTTTTCAACAAATTTTGAGTTTATAAAGCTACTTATGATTTAGTTTGTTAAGTTTTTTTTCGGGGCACAAGGTATATATTTAGAAAAACCTCGAAACCTTTTCCTTTACTCCATCAATAGACGTTCTTACTTCTTAACAAAGAGGCATGGATCGACCGTCAAATCTGGTAAGGTAGTGAAGGAAAGCAAAAGCATGACCTCCGTTCTCATTATATCGATGCTACTTGTGGCAAGAAGTTGCTTCGGGTTTCAGAACACTTTTCAGAGCGTTTATCAACTGAAACTTTACTCATCACGAGTTAGAAACAATTTATTTTCTACAAAGAGAAGCTATATATATTTGCCTTCTGGCCTTACTTCTCGTTGTTTTCGTTCATTGCTAGCTGAGTTTATGGTGTAATTATTCAACACAAAAATTGCTAGCATGCAAGGGTTTCATCTTGGGAGTTGAAAATCGGAATTTGCTGTTTTCGACCGTTGCTATAATTGAAACAAAAGTCAGCCAACAATGAGTGAAAATAACGAGAAGCAAAGCGAAAAGACCAGTAACATTTGCCTCTATGTAAAATGAACCATTGCTAACTCATTGTGCACAAATTCGTGGATAATAAACTCTCCGAAAAGTGTTCTGAAATCCGAAGCAACTTCTTGACACAGCTACCATCGATATACCGAGAACAGGGATCATGCTCTTGTTTTCCTTCACTAATACCCCGTTTACACGGAGCAAAAATACGGGATCGCGATCCAGATCGCAATCCTGATCCTGAATAAAAGTTGCCGTGTAAACACTTGATCGCGATCACGATCTCCTAAAATTCGATCTCACTTCAGACGTGGATCGCGATCCGGATCGCAATCCCAATCCTGAAAAAATGTGCCGTGTAAACGCTTCTCGGATCGCGATCCCAATTGAAATCCTTTAAGCATGCGCAGTAAATACAAGCGCTATTGTCTTTGTAGTGTTTCTAGGTTCCGTAACTATGCACAATACGTATGTGCGAGTGGATCGCGATCCTGATCCGTTTTCGTTTAACGCCCGTGTAAACGCAACTCGAATCGCGATCTCGATCCTTGTGGGATCACGATCCCATATTTTTTGTTCCGTGTAAACAGAGTATAAGTTACCAGATGTGGATGCTCGATCCAAGCCTCTATTATTTAAGAAGTAAAAAGGTCTATTATTGCTTAAATTGAAAGCAATGAAATCAGAAGATCATCATAACAGACCATACATACCTTTGTTGCCTTGTCTGCGAAAGTATGAGATCGGATGCTGAATTCATCCTGAAAGTAAAATAAAGAAATCATATACAGCTTGACATTAAGACAGAGATCAATGTTCTCCTCAGATTTTGAATTCTTCCAGAATCTGCTGGACAAATCTAATTTGGTTTCGCTTCCTGTCCTTAAAATTTCGTCCTTTTCAGTTAAATCACAGGATAAATTACAGTAAAAACCACCATATAATATTCGAACCTAGATACCGCTATTCAAAAGAGGAAAGGGTCTACGAAACAAAGAGCAAAGGCTTGCTACGGCCAAACAATTAATTATTCTAATCCTCTTTTCAAATTATGTATGAAACGCGTCTACACAAAGGCTGCATAAATTAAGTTTCTAGAAATCCAGAAACCTCGTAGCAAGCTTTTGCTCTTTGTTTCGTAGATCCTTTCTTCTTTTGGAATAATGGGTCTACGCCATAGAAATGGTCCACGCGTAGGCTAACCTTTGCTTAAAACCAAAATAATTTGATAGAGGAGGGTCACTAGGAACGTTGTGGAATTAAACTTGTTCAGGCCTACCGTAAAAGCTCTGTTGAGTTCCAGGGAGGCTTACTTAATTTCGGACACTAAGAGGGGGGCTTAATAGAGAGGGGGCTCGTTAGAGAGGGGCGCATATTTACACAATCAACTGACATGGATACGAATGATGGCCTTTCCGTTCTTTTACTCCATATTTTGTGGATTCAACATACAATTTTACGAGTCAAAAGCAAATTCGGCAAATATTTCATCTTAAACAACATTAAAATAAACATGCAAGCTTATTTAGCAAAATAAATAATCTTTGGTAATTTTTGAATTTGATATAAGTGAAGGGGCTTAATTGGGAGGGGGCTCATCTGAAATTCTGCTTAGAGGGGAGGGACTTACTAGAGAGGGCAGCTTAACAGAGAGGAGGGCTAAATAGAGCTTTTACGGTATCACATGACTGGGGCGTATATTTCTGTTGACACAATAATAATAGAATATAAATTAAATTAATGCTTTGGATTGTCTTAAGAAAAAACTAGATCAACGCATTCGTTCTTCAAAATATGAACCTATGAAAAACCAGGATGAAAAGGTTCTTAGATAGAGGAGCAAATATAAAAAATTACAGCTCTGGCTTCTTATTTTGGGAAGGTTTTACTATATTAGCAACAGTAAATTTGACCATCATTCATAATTCTTAAAAGTATGGTTAATTATACAAAAGATTTTAGAAATAATATGTGAAAAACGCTTCACCTGTTCTCGACGGCTAACTTTGAAAGCAGTGCAGAGTCTGAAAAACAATAAAAATGCCATCAATAACAAATACGCAATAGTGATCATTAAAACCAGAATCAGTTGATAGTAGCAATAATAGACTGTTCTGCAGTTTTCATCCACTATCTCGTCTTCGTGAGGGTCTCTTATGAAATACTATCTGCTATATCTCAAACACTACTTAGACAACATGGCTGCATTCGTTGAAGTATACATGCTATCGGCAGATCCCAAAGCGTCTGAGGGGATTGAAAAACTGAATGAAATTATAAATGATGACTATAGACAAGAAACAATTTAGCACAAAAGATTTATATCAGCCGCCGTGACAAATACTTACAGATATTTTTCAAATCTAAAATCCTCGCCAAACCCCCTCGTCACAACCTAAAGTTTCAGCATCTGTCAACAAAATCACAGTGCCTACTGCTTCGATTGAAATATTCTGAAAACCTCCGTTTCCCAAAGCCAATGTTGTTTGCCTTGGCTCAAGAGAGATGCTGCAAATCATCAACATTGATTTGGGGGGGGGGGGTGTAAAGGTGTGTATCTGCTCTTCGGATCTGCTTTTTTCCGCTTTGTGACAAAGCTTTTGGCGGGGATTGTAGTTCACAAAATGTCTTGACTTCTGATTTGAGTTTGCTGCTGGGGCATTGATCCGTGTGCATTGCACATGTCCTGTGTTTCTGCTCCCGGATCTAAGTCTAGATCCAAAGAATCTGTACCACGTAGCCTGAACAACGTTGCTAGTGGCGGATCGCCAAAGTGGTGCATTGTGCACTAGATCAAGTAATGACTACTGTCTTTAATAGACATTGCTTTCAGCTCCTCGCGGCATCGTTGCGTTTCAGTAGCACTGTATAGAAATCTGTATCAACCGCAATCTCTTATTAGAATGTATATAAAATGAATCTAACTGCTGAAAAATCGAAAATGAAAACAGGGATAAAAAAAGATCTCACCTATCAGCACTGTGTCCCATAGTTTCATTCGTTGAAAATTCAGCGATGGCTGGTAACTTTTAAGGGAAAAATGATGACATAATCAGAAAGGCTGTCTACTTTTCAATCGGGTATTGAGAAAAAGTAAGCAAGCCAACAATGTGACGTGACGTGGCCAACATATTATGAATCAGTTCAGAGGAAGATCATACAACGTCAAAGTCAATGGAAAAATAATACACATGATGAAGTCTTAGGAGGTACATCAAACACTGATTGAAAATTCATATTCAGGTTTCAAAATCATATCAATACATATCAATAAGAGTTTAGGTAAGTATTTACTTTGAGTACTGGTAACTTCGGGTTGCTATTATCAAAATCGGCAGAACGACAAAAATTCTCCCTGTACCGAGGCGCAAAAACCTTGGAAATCCTGAAGTTAGAAATCTTTCAACCCGGAGAACATCCAAAAGGTAGAAAGATGAACACCAAAAACTTTCTTCGTTTCCATTTGTTTATTTATGGCATTTTGTCATCTCGTTCAGTTACATATAACAAATCCTGTATTTATTGCAAATCATTAATAGTTGTAAGTTTTAGTATTAGGCCCCGTTCACACTACTCCGGTTTTGTTAGTATCCGTTTTTGTTGCATCGAAGCTACCCGTTCACACTACTCCGTCCGTTTTTGTGCGTTCACACTGATCTGCCCGATAACAAAAACGCAGCGAAAAACATCCGTTTTTGTGCGTTCACATTACTCCGTTTTTGTGAAACTTATTGTTGCATATTGAAGCGTTTTCAAAAACCTCCGTTTTTGTGCGTTCACATTGATCAAACGCGTTTTCAAAAACCTCCGTTTTTGTGGATATCCACTTTTGACAGCGTTTTCGAAAACCTCCGTTTTTGTGGATATCCACTTTTGACAGCGTTTTCGAAAACCTCCGTTTTTGTGGCGTTTTTGTGCGGAACAGTGTGAACACTTTCACAAAAACGGAGGTTTTTCTCTCCGTTTTTGTACAAAAACGGAGTAGTGTGAACGGGGCCTTAGATTCGACTACATGACGTAGTTTCGCTTTTTGCCTGAACTGATAACGCTATACGATTACGACTCATCCCCCTCCGCCTGTAGAAATGGTAAAGCTCCGTATCGATTCTATATGAAACCTTTCTGCTGCTCTACAAAATGTTCGAGTAAGTGGTATTGGAGCTTCTATCACTATTCTGCACATTCAAACATTCTACAGATGTATCAATCTGTTGTTCGATTCGCATTCTTTTTTAGAATGTAGCTGACAGATCCATTGGGCCTAAGTCATCTGCTACGAAAAGAATTATTAATGTCTTTCAAACATATTCTCCATGCAGGACATGTTATGATAAGACACCCAGGGGAGAAAATACTATCTCCTAACTATCTAATTCTTGCCAAGATAACATGCAGAAAGGGGCTTCGCAAAAGATTTCACCAGTTTCCAAAACTCCCATACACGGCCTTATGAAGAAAATCTTTTTTAACAAATGCATCAAATGACTGATTTCGACGGAGAAATGTTTATGATCTACGTTAGAATCTTTGTTGTAAGCAACAATTTAGTTCACGACAATCGGATGGCTAAATGCGATGTCAAGGTCAGCCAAACTCCCCACATCTTTTCTGACTCCCCTGGTAGATGCCAGCGAGGAGGTCCCGTCTATGTGTATCAAAGAAAGGGAAGAGCAACAAGAAGTGTTCCGTATCTTCAATGCAATCGTTTGTTGGACACATTGGGTTTGTGCTACTTTCAAATTGTTGAACACGTTTGTTTTCTTGGGGGAAATAACAGTTTTCTCCCTAGATACAGGTTAACTTGGTAGTTGAATAACAAACTTGGTTTTGCGTGTAGTACGTCGTTAGTATACTGCAAGTGAAGAGTAATGCTCGAAACGTTGTAGAATATTACTTCTTAAGTGCAAAGTCGTATTTTTTAAAAGAATCAAATGTTTGCAGTATAACTTGGTAGTTATTTGTGCAGGAGTTAACCGTTTTCTTTCCACAGATTATAGTATTTATTGCTACATCTGTGGGCTTTTCATGATCAGTTCGTCTAAGGTAATTTTTACATCATATATTGTAATCACATACCTCTGGAACAAGATGCTTTGGTCGTAATGATGCAATCAATCCAAGTCTAGCAGTTGCTGTTTTTGCCTGTTGAAACATGTATGCGATACAAATAGCTGTGTGTGCAGAATAGTCTCAAATCAAATCCCTCCTATCTAGGTATAGGTTAGTTTTTTACTTTGTCTTGATTTAGCGTGTATATGCACCTCACCATTCTTTGTTTTTTTTTCCTAGTTGATATTTCTGAGAACATTATAAGTGGCATTTGTAGCGAGGACTCGGTGGCCCTGCGTCTTTCCTCGTTACGAATGTCATAGTATCTTGCATTAACTGTGTTGTTTTATAAACTTTTGATTGATAAAAAAGGCATTGAGTGGATGAAAAGTCGGCATTGCAAACTACTTCTTCCATTTGAAGGGGTCCCAAAAAATTGAAGGGGTTCGACGCTTGATTAAATATAAAGAACTAACGATACAACGAAGGGGCCCATAATGAGGTAGCTCAATTTCTGAAATTTTAACTGATAAATTGATATATAAATTGATTGATAAATTGATTACCTTTCCATGGGCCTGTTCATGATATTGTACTTTTCCGTATTTCATCAAATGTCTAAACTTTTTGTTGGACAACCGATATTCTATCAAAACTTGTAAACGAAACAATAGACACATCGGTTATGGTTTTTTTTTACCCATATGAAGTCATGTATCATACTACAGGGAAGATCAGTAATATGACACTTTCTGCAGTCAGGGTACAAGTTTTTCATGGCACAAGTTTCATGGTGCGAAATAAGTTAAAGAACTCAACAGATGTTTCATCAACAGACTGATCACTGGACTCGAAATTAGTGGAAAAAATACTTAAATCAATATTTTCCATTACTTACATCGCTACATATGAATTAGTTTAAAAATAAAACACTACAAAGAAGATATAACTGGGAGCAAGAGACAATGACTACCTCTCAAATACATTGTGCTTCAATCATCACTACACTACAGGTTCAGAAATTGCTCTCAAAGTAATGTGAAAAATGCAGATATCTAAACAAAACTATTTGCAAAGATTTGGCTCAACACAGGTGAAGCTAAACTACATACAGATCGTATCTATTTCATACCTTTCCCATGGACATCATTTTTCCTCTCATTGCTCTATTGAATCTGATTGGTACATCTGACATGAAATCTACACCACCAGCAATTGCTGAGTCAATCATCCCTGCTTGCATGTATCCAATCACTGTCAATTACAATAGTAGCATCTCTGAACATACTTCAAACATGCTTGTAAAGGAATGTTAATTTGCAACTTAACCCCTCATGCCAGCAGGCGGGCTGGCTCGGTAAGTTTATCTTACACAAAATAGAATTTTCGACGCAGGAATCAAGATTTCGTGGCGATGTCGCAACGATGTCGCTGCGCATAATGTATACTGAAAAAAGCCAAAAATCAAAGAAACGAAGTGTGAATAAATCTAGCGAAAAAGTGCTTTGTTTCGAAAATATAGAAATCATCTTCTTCGTATCTACTAGCAAGCTTCTTTGCAATCGGCAGATCAAAACAAAGATCTACACGAGAAAATGACCCTATACTACCGATAACATACAGTCGATTCAAATCACTCCCCTTTCTTCCCGTTCCAAGTTTTTAAGCAGCAAATATCATAATGTTAGTCACTCAACAGTAATTACATCTTACTTGAAGCTATTGCCGTATTTGATGAAATACATGCCATTGTGACTGTGTGAGCTGGAATTTTGTCTGTGAAGCCAGCACTCAGCATGGCCTATGGAGAATATAAATTCATTATGTACCTTACAACTAGACTATGCCTTTTCGTCCCTTGTTTCCCTGCGTTCTTTGACTTGCTGATATCACTTGGTCAATAGGGACTCATAATATTACGCTTATATAATGGGCCCACTTTTTCAAAATGGCCTAAAAAGGTGGGAGTTCTCGCACACTCAACAAAATCGCTTCAAAATCTGGTTTAGAGAGCTCGAACATTGAAAAGCGAAGTCTTAGTACAAAGAATGATGTTGTGTTGACCTACACAGCGCAAAATGCATACGTTTCAGGCAGTAATCTTCCTCTGTAGAAGCAAAATAGATCCATCGAAGCTGCGAGAACTCCAGGCTGCTTCAACCGTTCTTTAAGAGCAACAACGACAACATTCTGAATAGTGGCCCCTGATTGGTAAAAAACTGAATTCTAGCGATTTGATTGGTGAATACGGAACCATCATACGCGGGCCTAAAGTAGGCCCACTATTCAAGAGTAATGTTATTAGTCCCTCTTGACCAAGGAACGCAGGGAAACAAGGGACGAAAAGGCATCAGTCTACCTTACAACCCAGGAAAAATTTGATGATAAATGCCACAATGTATGTTCCCGTATATAGGGCTTGTGACATTTCTCCAAAAAGCCAATAAGGAATTCCATGAATCAGTGACACAGCCAACTTAAGTACCAATCGACCCAAAAGAAGTTAACCAAGAAAATCGTTTAGACTTAATCAACAGAAATCAGTTTGTAACGTTGTTTCGTTGCTAAATAGTTTTGCAACATCATTACCATTTTATGCCGTTAAAAATGAACCTGATAAATTGAAACCAGGTAGTTTTACAACCAGTTGAAATTCATCACAAAACATTCGACCGATTTGGTCATTACGAGAAAATAACATACTTTTTGCATCATCATGGGAAAAAGCATGTCATGTCCAATTTCAGAGCGCATGCGAGCGACTCTGAATAACGGAAACAAATCTTATCTTTTGTAAAGTAAGAACAATTCTTTTACCAAAGAGGAATTGTGTGGATGTTTCTAATATGAGCTGCTTATTCCCAGGATGATATGTTGATTGTGTCAACTGCAAATTATGTCATTAAGCACATGGTCAGAGCGTTCAGGCCAGTTCTGGCCATGTGCTCGATGGCATCACTACGCAGTTTCCATAAACTGCAGCACGTAATTTTGCAGAGGAAACAACCAAAAACGTTGGAATGACGTACGATGAACCATTCATAACAGGACAATCATCTATTTAATCATCAATAATACTAACCCTGGATCTATCCTTTAATTACACCCGACCATGAAGGATGAAGAAGATACGGTAAATATGCATTCAAAGTTCCTACCTCACGTGCAATATTTGTAGTTTTTGCCTCTTGAATGACAGTTCCAACACAGACATAATCAATATCCTCTGAAAATACAATAAAAGATCATCAAAAACCTATATA
Organism: Aurelia sp. 3 sensu Dawson et al. (2005); assembly: GCA_964020215.1. Taxonomy (NCBI): domain Eukaryota; kingdom Metazoa; phylum Cnidaria; class Scyphozoa; order Semaeostomeae; family Ulmaridae; genus Aurelia; species Aurelia sp. 3 sensu Dawson et al. (2005). Next base: position 8,807,345 of record OZ026591.1, read on the forward strand.
ACTTCACGTATCAGTTAAACTAAAATGCCAGGAGTTAAATGAATCAACAACCAAGGTTGAATCAACAAACTAGTTGGCAAAAGTAAAAAATTTTCAATTATCATTTGGATTTGAGTTAACAACTTTCTACCTCTTGACATCAATTTCAATAATATTTTTTGCAAAATCCAAGCCATCTCCTATCTCTTTACCAGGGACTGGCAGGAGGGCGTAAAAGTAGTGACTGCTACATGCTTGGCGTCAAAGCTGAACTAAATATAAATCAATGAACTAAGGTATTTACAACATAAATGAGCAGTACAAACTTAACAACAGGTAGACCAAACTCTAAATATTACACTAAGCATTGAAAAATCAATTCTGAACGCCAAGTACAGTAAAAGAGGCAAGGATCACATATGTGTTAAAATTACCTTGTGAAGCTCCTGTCTTTTTAAGAAGTGCCCTGAAAAACGATTCGGTTTGAATATATCTTATTCAATGAATTCTGGAACGTGAAGGGAATCAGTAGTTACAATGGCACCCATTTTCAGAGCGCTCCTAAGTCCCTGTATGGCAACAGAATGACCTGGCAGCTTAATGAAGTAAAAACCCTTTAAAAGACCTGTCATTGTCTGTACAAGATGAAATGGTTCCTAATGGAATAATAATTGTCATATAACGGATGTCTAAAAAGAGAGTACTTGTGTTCGAAAAATCATTAAAACTCAATTATCAAAACGACAAGATGAGCAAACCCCTAAAATAAATACCTTACGAACTAGACCATAACTAGCGCTCTGAAATCGAGAGCAATTAACAAATGCTTTAATCACCATTCAATTGATAGGCGTAGTTATCTTTTGAGATATTGCAAGGTTGCTGTAAGCAATGATTACTGTTTAAAAAGCAATCTGAAAAGAAACATCGAATCCAACATTTCTCATGTAGAGTGAAATACTTGTGATCCTTTTCCAGTCAACATATTGTGAAAACTTGCTGTAGAGATGATTTAAAATCGCCCGAGGAAATCTAGTGACTGCAAATTGATTGATCTCCACTCCTCATTCCAATTTGGTGCTCCTAAGTAAATTTGGAACTCAGTTTTTCACATCTTTCAAAACATGGAATGGAAAGCGATAGGAAAGTCTGGACATGAATGAATTCCCAAGTTTTTCAAACAGGCTTTTGAAGGGTATTTGTAGCTTCAACTGACCAAGCAACGATTCAAAAGATAGCTCAGAATTTCAGCTACATGTAGACACTCTGTTCTTGTTCATGATATCTGTTTTGTGGAAGCCATAGGTGTGATCTATTTGGTTTGTAGGGTCACCTAGTATCGCACAATTTCACTTTTAATTTGTTTTGTCAACATTGCAAAGTACATTTGAAGTTGATACAAAGTTTGGGGAAGGTGAAGCTTCAAGTGCTGGGATCGCAGAAATAGCTAAGTGCTAATCGAGTCCGTGACCCCTTGTCATGATGCTCAAGGGTGCTGGTGGGATTTGAGCCCCATCCGCCTGACTGCTCTGGCAGCAAGGTCAGTGGATTACAACATGGCGCCACAACACCTTCAAAATTTTGTTTTGATTACTCAAAGGCACACACAAAAACCAATATTTTGAGCAATATATACTTTAGTTTTCTAAAGTATGAAAACTATTCAATGTCGTCTTCGTTTAGAAGATAAGATTTAAGATACTTTATCATCTTTAAAGTCTCCAATGATAGAGTGAGTTGAGTTTCACAGTATCATTTATAACCAAATTGAAACCTTAAAATTCCAGGGAAATAGACCTGGCAGCCCTTGAAGAACTTCTCTTCCCAATCTTTAAACAAATTACAAGATCAGTTATATGTCTGAATAGACTTGATCTATTTGGCCCCCCCCCCAAACAAAAAGAAATGTGTTTAGCAGATCTTTGCTTATCTTAGCTTATCTTACAGTATATTTGTCAAAGCAGGTATGGCATTACTGGCATTCTGGTATTATGGCATTCTTGAGTGAACATGCTGGCTTTTCTTGCCGAGATCCCTTTTGATCTTCACATGTTTCCATGGAAAAATTTGCTTCACCTGTATTTATTTGCTTTTTTCAGCAAAATAAAATAAGGAATGCTTAGAATCAGTAATCAAATAGTAGCAATTTTCAAACAGAAACAGGAGCACCTTTTGGGACACGTAACGATGCTTGATTCACAACAAATGAGCCTCAAGGTTCTTTATCAACAGCTTCATTGGTGATGCCAAATATGCAGAATGCCACAAGAGCATGTGCAGCGTGTGCATCATAACTGACTAATCCTGAGATAGTTATCCATGTTTAATGAAGAAACAAAATACAGCACTAGATACTTACAGCAATGCTTCTCGCTGGAGGTCATGTGGCATCAAATTTTTGTAGCTGCAAATAAAAATCACATAATCCATCAGGAACCAACAAAAATTATACACACACACACTCTTAATTCACTGCATGGGTGGTTCTTGCAGCATGAAATAAACTTTCACATTTCACATTGATTCCATGAAAATCAGTGATGTCCAAGATGGAGTTAAAAGGATTCAAATACCGAGTGAGTCAAAAAGAAGTTTACCAATTTTGTGGGCTGTGAAATAAGAAGTATGTGGCCTGGCTGATATTCAAAACTAAAATGTTAATCTACCAGTCAAAGGCTAACTTAGATGGGAGAATTTTGTTGGGTACTCATCTTAGGGACCCCAAAAGTAGAAAAATGCCTGTAATGGGTTTGTATATGAATGGAGAATATCATGTTCCATTCAGGTCCATGATTTATTTGGCATAAAATTTTGAATTCAGTGCCACTGTTAGTTTCATAAATGAATTTTAATCTCAATAGCAAGTAAATCATGGATCAGAATGGACGGAATGCGGAATCTTTGTTCCCATACAAAGCCCTTTCCAGCATTTTCCTAATTTCTGAGTCTATAAGATGAGTGATGTTACCAAAAAATTTTCAAATCTAAGTTAACCCGTGACTGATAGATCAACATTCTAGTTCTGGATATCAGCCACATACTTTTTATTCCACAGCCCTCCAAATGAGTAAACTTGTTTTGACTCACCCAGTAAGTATGATATAAAATATAGTATAATATAATATAGTATAATACATAGATCAATGGATTGTGTCTATTGATTAGAGAAAAATATGGAACAAACAGACATTTGACGTCAGGAAGCTGTCCATTTGCCTAAGAATATTGGGAATTCTTTAGAATTCTTGTTTAAAATTCTAATGGTTTTTCATACATCTCGCTATTCACAATTCATTCTCCGATTATAAAGAATTCCTTGAAACTTTCTTCAGTTATAGAAAGTGCACACGTCATCACTGCACATGTGAAACATTAGTTGTAAGTGTCTATTTCAGGTGAAAAATAGAGACAAATGAACCATTAGGCTGCTGCAGTTTGAATCAAAGGCACAAATGCAGTAGATCTACATAAAAGGCTTTCACAGCCACATACAGTAATGGCTCTTTCAATGATAAATTTGCACTGTAACAAGTGAAATTTTCAAAAATCTCCTTCCCTCTGAACATATAATTGAATTGTTTACACATTGGCATTCTCTAATTGACTGCACCCCAAACATATTTGACTTCTCTGAAGCATTGCTTCTACTATACTATTTTCCAATGAAAATGGATGAATTGTGCTGTTTTGGCCTTCCATTTATCAACATCTTCCTTCATGGTATCAAAAGAAAACAATGTTCAAAAATGGCACAATTTGAAAATGGCATTAACCGTTTCAGTGAAAGCGCTTGAAAATGGAGCAGCATCACTGCAGATTCAAAGGGAGGTACAAAATTTTTTTTCTCTTTTAATCCGCAACAATTTCTATCATATTCCAATAAAAATTTTACAAGAAAAATTACCCATTATGCTATCAACAAATTACTCTACGAAACCTTACAAAGATGATTGTAACAGCCAACATAAACAAATACAAAAGTTTTTGTAAAATCAGCATTTTTATCACTCTATTACTGCTACGATATTTGCTAAAATAAAAACAAATAACAGTTAGGGCTAAACAATTAGACAAACAAAACAAAACAGAACAAAACTAATAAGAATCGATGTTAAGTAAAGCGATTTAAATTACCCGATAATAATACTTACTGAAATACATTAGTGTCTATCATATCAGCGTTCGAAAAACAACATCCCTCACCCCATGTCTATGATCAACTCTCCAAAACAAACAAGCTGAAGTCTCTTTGCACGCTTCGCTACGTCGCGCCTGATTAAGCCAAGGATATGTGAATACACAAAAGGTTCTTTGAAAATAAAGACGCAGCACAAAAGGCTACACAATGGAAGGAAACAATTGACACTGTACAAACAAGTTACGCACAGTACGGGTTACAGGACATAGCACAGTCTAAGGAAACAGTTGCATTGTTAAAAAGACAAGTTTTGTCATTTTCAATGATAATACCACAGGGAGCAACAGACCATGACAACCCCGTGGCAAATTAACATAGAAAGAAATAAAAATTACTGGGTGAATCAGGAAAGATGTATCACCCACCCATGAAGCCACAACCAAGAGCCACCAACCGATTCACATAACTTGGTCCAAATTAAACAATATGTCAAAGAGGCTGCAACAAAATTATGTCCATGCCTCCATTGCAAAATTAGAGGTTAGGATGTGTGTTACCCTGCAAATAGACTCCATGAGCAACCAACACCCCTACACCATCCAACCCATTATATAAAAATGCACATAGATACTCCAAAAGAAAAAAATCTAAAATATGGAACTTAAAGGGACAGGGTCACGTAATGTAAACAAACTTTTTTCGAAACGATGATTTTTCAGGATTTTTGATAGTCCATATCACAGAGATTTTCCACTACTTTTCTCAAAATATAGGTGTTATTTTGAAGATGGACTCTTGAATTTTCTAGAGAAATAAACCAAACACCTATACGTTGTAGGATTGCAGAGATATTGGTGGATTTTTACAAGTAACTTTATTGTGGATTCACCCCATCCACCAAAATCTGAGCGGAACACAATGGCCACGTGGGGGTAATAATATAGATCATAGAGATAACAGGTTTGTTTATGGTTACGTGACCCTGCGCCTTTAAATCTACCATCCATAAAAATGTTGTTCTGCTTTCAAGTGTTTACAGGGAAACATTTCATGCAGTTTTCAAGCTGTTATTGGTCTGAGTCCATTGGCTGATTTCAGTAAAAGGATGTTAAACAAAATTCAAAGGAAGAACTGTATGCTTACTGAGTTCCTGACATACAAAAAGGTACTCTTGCTCCATCAACTAAGACAATATTTTTGCCACCTAAAAGGAAGGATCATACTGTAGATTTCAATATTCAGTAAGAATTATATAAAAATGCTGGCATCATCTATCTAGCCTTTCTTCATTATCTGTGATATATGGGGTGTACCAACAAATTGTGAATTCTACTTACATAGCTTCTGTGGGGGCTGTCGTTTTTTGTCCTGTTCGGTAAAATGCAACGTTGCCTGGTCAGGCTTCAAGTTTGTGACTTTGTTTGAGTTGACCAGACAGGTGGTTTCTGATTTATGGGGGATGTGTGGTAAAGGAAAGACAAACTGTTGTAAATGGCTCCTTCAAAAACAGCACTTCTGTTGTTAACAAAAAAGAAAGAGTTCTGCGCAATGAATTTTTTCCACAGTTTTAGAAAGGTTAATAGTGCTGTTTATCTATCAAAGAGCACCATCAACCCTTTAACAAATCTTGATAAAATTTGAATGCTAGAACCCTTTCTTTGAAAATTAATTTCTTAATTTAGACATTTCTTGGGAGCAATAGGAGTGTTGTTTTGAAGCAACCATCTATTTTGGCTTTCCTCTGCCAGAAATATGCAGCCGTTTGTCAGAGAGACACAAAAAAGGTCCTTTAGCCTAAAGCTTAACCCCATTAGTACTGGCGGGGGGGGGCCTTTTTCGCTCCCCCCACCCCCTACCACACTTTTCTACATTGCACTAAAACGGCCTGTAATTAAACCACCAAACTTTGTGACTTTTATTCAAATTTAATTGGCAATTAAATTTTTAACATTTCATTGTTCTAAATCTGATCACGTGACCACAGCAATGCCATATTTGGAGAGTAGTCTACAAAAAAATTCTTAAAACCTCCATAGGTTTTGTCTTGTTTGTCCGATTGATCTCAAGCATGCACCATTTGATTGCATTTGACAAGTAGTTTCATTTGATATATGTATATAGTTCATATTTGCTGAAATCAGCAAAATATAATATCTATGATGTCATTGACACTTATGACATCATTGCTCTAATGAATAAAAGTAAGATATGAAAATTTGTTGTCTATTTTGCTTCAGCTTATTTATTTGATTACTTCTGAGTCCATATTTACTAGATAAAAGGACAAAACTGAGAAATACTGTAACTACAGAGAAAATCTCTACATGGAACAAAAAGCTAATTAAGAGCTCATTGTGCTAAAAATAGAGAGTGAAAATATCTCAAAAGTATGTATTTTAAATCTGCAACATGTTTTCTACAATTTGAGACAGATTTGGAGAAAATTGGATGTAAATTAAATAGAATTTTTCTTGTTAAGAAAGTAAAAAATTGCCAATTTTCCTTTGTTTTTTGGTTGCCTAGTAACAAAACAAATGACTAATTAATCATCATTGTTATATTTTAATAGCCAATTGTCTAAATAACAATAGGAGTAAGTCTTATTGTTATATCTCTTGTAGTTTTGGAGGAAAAGAGGGGGGGGAAACATCCCCCCCAAGTACCAAGTAAGTAAAAATTCCCCCAGTACTAATAGGGTTAAGCCTGACAAATACAACTTTGTAATGCATCAGGCAATTGTAGCTACAGTTCCTACAAAGACACTCCTTGCAGTGGGGAAGCAATATCAGTGAAATATGCATATTAAAAAAGTCTAAATTTCTGTGTGACAAACGTCTTGTCATTACTTTACTACGCCTTACATGTCCTGAATAAAACTCACCTGCAGGTCTATTTACAGCAGTTGAGACGCTGAAGCATCTTGAGGCAACACCTTGAAAATAAAAAAAGTGGTGTAAGTATAATCTAATGGTTACAAGATTTATCCTGGTAACATATTAGGTACACTGTCCTGAGATCTGCCCTGCCAATAGTTGTACAAGGCTGATATGTGAATTGTTTGTCTTTCAATTGGAGTGGTTTTATGTATTATGGGATGTCAGGTACAGTATATATCAGTCCTGGCCGTAATCAATTTTAGTGGCGCGCGGTAAATCACGCGCCTTGCATATCAAGGCGCGTGATTTTAAGTGCTTTATTTCAATCCGTGACCAAAGGGTTCTGGAGGTTGGGGACAAAAAAAGAGTATTCAAGCACTTAGTATTACAAAACAACACTGGAAATGAGTTGAAATAACGAGGATCGATATTGTAGTTTGAATGGCTAACATCAACAGAAACAATCGCATTCTCCTTTGTGTTCAGACGCTTGTACTTAGGCCGTTTGATGATGAATGCTTTTCCATGTAGTTACTCCGTATCACTGCGGTAGTCCTGGGATGAAGGGGAACTGAGTATCTTCGTTTCTTCCACATCAAATCATCTCCACATTGCATTTATACATTGAATTTACGATCAACGGGGTCCATAGATTCGGAACACATGCATCCCGACGTCATGTTTTGTCTCCATGTAATCTCTGTGACCTTGTCCGAATTATAATATTATGTCATTGCCACGGACAGGAAATTCTTGGATTGAAAGCAGCTATGATTAGCAGCACTTAATGAATCGAGCACCAATACTTTATTTCATTTGGATAAATTAATTTATTGATTTCCTTTCTGTAAAAGGATATCAGTTTTCAAGAATATCCAATACTCATATACAATATCCAACACTCAACGATAAAAGAGGCGGTGCGTGATTTTGAGGCAACAAGACTTTAGGCGCGTGACAAATCATGCTTCTCGAGGGCAAGAGGTGCGTGATGAGGCGCGCGTGCGCGATCGCGCGCCACAAACGGCCAGGTCTGATATATTGTGGCACATTCTTCATGAAGTGAAGCCTTGAGGTCTGGGATGAAAGAAAAGCTTGTCCATGTCATATGATGCAAGTCTTCAAACATCTGTTGCCATATTATATATTGTAGATGTTAGTCTGGTGCAGCATTTTGTGTACTCTCTCTGTCACTGATAACAACAGACATGATTTCTGGTGGCATGATTTCTGACAAATGTGATTTCTAGCTGCCATCTTTTGAAATATATATTTCAAATACAATTTAGTACACAAACAATGGAAGTAGCTTGTTCCGAGATACCTAACAGTGTGCCATAATGCCCAACTTGACCTAGCCTCAAATTTTGGTCTTACTTCTCAACAGTGTTTCAGAAAAGGAATGTCCACGTTTTTTTTATAAGAAACTAGTACTAAGATGGCCAAAATTTTAAGAAACTCTAGTACTATGTCTGAGAAGTGCTAAGAAACTTTTCAAAGTTAAAAGCATGAATTTTATAGCAAATAGATCGTTGAACGTTTATTATTGGGAAATATTATTTAACCATTTGTGTTTTCAACATAACAGAACACTGTTTATTCCTATATGATGTTTTGAATATCAAGAAACATATCTGTAGCAGTGTTAGCGACCACATTGACAATTCATGCATTCAAAAAATAAGAAACCAATTACGAAACTTTTAGTACTAAAATGGACAAAATTTCTTGTTGAATTAAGAAACTTTTAGTACTATGGCCTGATCCTAGTTTCTTATAAAAAAAACGTGTATTGATGAAACATCAGAGCACATTTTGGCCAAATTGCTTACCAAGTTTTGCTAAATTTACTTAGTTAACAAATAAACGGAGCACAGATTTGGATACAGCTAAGGAAGAGCTTTTCAGCCATGTATTTTTCAACCTTGACAGCTGCGTGGGCCAAAAGTTGCCTTTTTTGGGGCTTGATTTCAACCCCCTTTTGTAAGTCTAAATTTTGATAATGCTGCTTAAAGTTGTTATGCTTCTGTTCCTCTTTTGAAAGAGACCTTAACTTTTACTATCAAGCAAATAGAGCCGAAATGGCATCGAAAAATGTTTTAACTCTACATAGTTTTTGGTCGCACTTTAATAGCGTCCACAACCCTTGTTATGATGCTCAAGAGGTGGGGTCCTACGAGGTATTGAAGCTGCACTCTGCCTGACTGTTCTGGCTTCAAAATCAGAGGATTACACCACTGTGCCACAAACACCTGCTGCCTGATTGGGAACCCTGCCCCTAATAGCAAAAAATGATGTACTAAAACTGTATCTGTATAAAAAACATACAGTACACAGACTTATCTCACCACAGGGAAATTTTGTTCCATCTTTGTTGTGCAATGGGAAACTTTGCTTGCCCATTTGGCAACAGAACAAGTTTATGTCAAGCAAACACATTCAACATTTGAATAGTTCCCCAATTTGGGCAACATTTCCCATTTGGGAAAGAGTACCAAACTAATAGTTGAAAGACAACAAGACTGTGCGTGGGCTCCAGAGGGAGCTCTTTTCGTTTGGGCCTGATCGAATTGGCATTGGCCAGCTGAAACTTTATGGCATTAAAGGAACGCGCTCTCTTCGGTTTCTCCAAGTAAGATTAGATTTAGCGCTCATACTTACCAAGGGTTTGTTGAGCTCGTGTACCTTTGCACAGACTTGTTAACAGCTTTGTAGAGGCCATGTTTGCCGAAGAAAGTCTCCCAGTGCGTGCAGTGTTCTACTTAGTAGGCCAAAAGTGGAAGATCGTGGACTTTGTTCCCTGAGTTATTGCCTCGCTTTCAGAATAGGGTAAAGGGCGTTGTGACGTCATTAAACATTCAAGCAAGTTGTCACTTTGTATGCGGAGAAAAAAATGAAACGGTAGTTGATACAAAAAGAACTTCAGTTAACTTGCAGCCAACATTTTCAAGGTCAGTCAACAGAAAGTAGAGATATTGATTTTGAAAGCTGGTCTAATCTCAGACTTTAGTTTACAACCTGTAGAGGGCATTACAGAGCATTTTGATTATGGTTTACTATTCCTTGTTTCAAGCAGTTTCAAGGCCCAGACTTCATTTATCTTATCTATGTCACATTTATGCCCATTTTGTGATGAAAATTTAGACAAATCGAAACGGAAAGCTTTTTCCCTTTGTTTAGTAACGATGCAAGGTCCAAGGTCTGCCATTTCTTTCGCATTTTAGCCCGCTTAAAGCAGCGACTGGAGAAATTATTAAGACTAAACAGTATTTTGTTTCCATTTGTCCCTAAAAGAGTTGCTAATTGTATGTAAATTTCACTAAAATTAATATCTTTGCTTTCGGGTTGACTGATCTTGAAAACTCCTGCAGCACATGAACCCCTAGGTTCATGTCGCAAGTCTAACTTCTTGTTAGGATTTGGAACTGATTATTTGGCATTAATTTGATCAAAATGGCCCAATGGATCACTGTGAGTTGATACAGAAAGAACTTGCTGCTGAAAAAGTAAGAAAACTGCCGGAAAACATCTTCGCTGTTTCATAACTTCAAGGAAAGCAAGATGTCTTGCTCATGAAGATTTTGCACAGCAAAAGAATGCCTGCCAGTATTTGTTTTGTCTAACAGAACCTTTCCAGTCCTTTTCCATCTAATCCCTGTTATGAGAGGGGTTTTTTCTCACGACTTCGAATCAGCAAATGTCGCAACGAAGAGGTTACTTTTTGTCGAGACAGTCTGCGGGGCAAATTTGCCACTTTTTAAAAATATGATTGCACTTACATTTCACTCAGAGATTTGTAAAATCAAAATGCCTTACTTCTGTTGGCAACATCTCTTCATTTGGAAAGCATTTCAGTTCTCATTCTGAATATTTCTGGCATGAGAAGCGAGTATTTGAGCGGCGCACAGATCAAAAATTGGAAAGTTGAACAAGTTCAAAAAATTGGACAAAAATTGGAAAGTTGCTGTAGGCCGCAAGGGCCTTTTCACTTGCTCTTCAGTGACAAGCGGAACTTGGGGCAAGTTGAACTCCAACGTTAGCGGAAGCAACAGCAGACCTGGACCAGAAAAAGACACATGTTATGTAAACATTTAGCTTTCATAACAAGAAGGTCTTTCGTTACTACATGAATTAAATAATCACATACTAGCATGAACTATAAATAATCGCAGATCAGCAGGCAATTGGTTTGAAGAAATGTAAAACATTTTCGTATTTACTTTACGAAAGAACATGGGGGAGTTTTGAGGTATCTAATCCGGCCAAACGGAACCTGACCAGAAATAGGCTTGCAAGACGAAGGAAAATTCTATGCAACGCCTGAACACATCAAAGGTTTGTAAACAATTGAGGAAGGTGAAAATGGTTTCCTGTCAAGGGAATGTATCGTTTGACAACTGGACTTTTCCATATCTTCATTTGGCAGCGGGCTTTTAAACATTAAAACGCTTGAAACTTTATCAATTAATCCAAAAATAGAAGCCCTTCAAAATTTTAGAGGCGTCAAATTGCACAAGAAAATAAGAGATCTGAACTTATTTGTAGCAAAGAACTGAAGAGACAGCAAAGAATTAATAAGGTAAACCATTCAGCGCAGAATAAAAAAATAAATTTACTATTGTTTTTGTAGGATTTTATTGTGTTGAAATGATATTTTGCTTTTCCTCCTTGTCCCTTGTGAGTTCAACGCACGAATGCTTGCAACACTCTCTCTATCACTATCTTGGCTGTGTATGACGAGCTCGCCAATGCACCTAAATACGTCTCTTTTTTGTCTCAGTTCTCCGGAAAATCAAATGGTAAATAATTTATTTTCGTTTCCACCACGAAGTGGTGGATTAGAAAATAAATTTACTAACAGGGACCTCCCTTCGTTACCATAATAAACATGACTCGGAATTCAGTAAAACAGTTTGCAACACCCGTCAACAAATCTAGTTTGTTTATAGATTATGTTTTGAAGTCATTACTCATTTTAGGTAGATTTGAAGACTTCGGTATCAAACTCTAAGTTGAAGCCAGACCTTGGCAAGTGTGTCAAAAGCGAGACGATCAAAGCTACGGCTCCTTCATTGCAGCAATGTAAACGGAGCACACCTTTTTGGGACACCCTGCTGTAGTTGTTGGGGACATGAAGAGGTAACCCTATTGTTCAGACATATTGTCTTTCAGCTCTGTTGAGAACAAATCAACGTTGGGGCTCACATTGTCATGCGCATCGTTCCTTTTGTTTAGGTTCACCACTTTGCCTCTTCGTATCCCCAACAAACTGTGTCAGGCTTTTTGTTACTTATTCAGGTTTCCCGTGAAACAAAAGCGAAAACAAATGAGGCATTTTTCTAGTTCTATTGCTGCGAGCAAAATCGAAATCGTGGTTATTTCAGCGTCGTGATTCAGACAGGGAATTACTCTGATTTACCGGTAAATTAAGAATACATACGCATTTAAATCAATCGTTAAGCCAGCTATCAAATCATCATTTCAAAGCACAAGATCTCCTACTTGACACAAATAAAACTTTAAAACAAACCCTCAAGTGTCTAAAAACAAATTCAAACTGATAAAACACGAGTTAAAAATAAAACTAAATTATCAGTGTGTAAGTGATGTGAGTCTACAGTCTGTTCAGTCAACTCAAGGACGAATCTGCAAACTTGGTTATCAAGCCAGTGCTTATCATTTCCTCGTTTCATACCAGAGGGATATAGCATGGTTCCAAACCTTGGAAAAGGTTCGTGCAGGCAAGGGTGTTAGGACACGGCTGTTTTCACTGACTATCTATTTACCTTGTTTGTACCTTTGTGTCTTGTTTTCTAGTCTTGTTTTCTGCTCTATTTTGTCTTCAAACTGATGTGTGCAATTGGACGTAGGTTTAGGCCTATAGGCCCAAACGCTCTCAAATTGTTCGAGCATTACTCCCTTGTATTTCTGTGTCTTAGTGCGCCTTCGCACAAGAAAGCTTTCAAACCGTATCGCGGCGTTTGGGCCTAAATCTACGTTCAGTTGCACACATCAGTTTGGAGACGAAACAGAGCAGTAAACAAGACAAGAAAACAAGGCACAACAAAACACGGTAAATAAATAATCAATCAAAACATCTGTGTCCTAAGACCTTTGGTGTAGGATTCTGTGACATTTTTCTTTGAATTGAATGACTGTTTTTAAAATAATTTTTGGTTTCTTTGTGTTTTATGGGGGGGGGGGGGCTCTCTCTCTCGATTAGTTTACCTACTTAGAGAGCTCCTCCTTAGTCAGTAAATCTTAAATACAATTGTGTAAAGTAATTTTTCTTCTTTTGTTTTTTCAGTAGTGTTAGTTTTAGTTCTTATTGTTGTAATGTATCTTAGTTGTAGAGTTTTGTGTATGAATTGTATTTAGGATTTATTGACAATGAATGAAACTTGAACTTGAAACTTGACTGAAAGGACAAATTTAGCTCTTTCACTATAATGCTGTCATTGGACTTTCCAAAAATCTTTAATATTTTCAGATTCAGGATGTTTTCTGTTTCTAAAGTGAAGAAAAATGTTGAAACAACCTGAAAACTATGAAGATTCTATGTTCTTTACGAATCACGGAATAGTTTGCCAGAAAGAATTTGTTTATGAACGTCTGCAATATTGTATCTCGCAATTCTGTCACTCTTCTGGTTTACGATTCAGAAATTTCACGATGTCAAACTAATTGGAATACAAATACGTTGTAATTTCGAAAACTTTCAAAATTTTTGAAAAGTCTTACTGTGGAAGTATGGCAAAGTAGCTAAAGGTTTCTTTCAGGCCATTCATTCGAAAGAAATAGGTCATATAATTTTACAGTCCCATCTTTTCACATCAATATAAAGATTTGCAATCTATGCTGAGGGATCCCACATAACACTGTTCAGTCCTCCTATTGAGCAGTTTTGATTCTCATATGACAGAATCTTCCTAGCATCACTTAATCTAGATTTGTCCCATGTCTACTTCGATATCTATTCGAACCTTCTCGAATGGCAGTGAGCTGCGAAGATGGAGCAAACAAAGCGAGTGAGACTTTCGTGCGACCGAGTAGGCCTGAATCAGATAACGAACGAGACTAGGGTTAAAGGGAGTACAAAGACCAGCATTCCTTGCGGGAAGTCAGCGACTTGCTCTGCACATCTTCCAGAATTACTGACTATGAAATTCACAAAAATAAAAACAAACGATGGCAAAGGCTGCTGGTCTTTGTACTCCCTTTAAGTCTGCACTTCATCAAACATTGAACGAAAATTGATGGTTAATCGGACTGTGAAGTTAATATCGTACATGAGCTGAGTGAACAAACTGTGGATGTTGTTAATATCGGAGTGTTGTTTCTAGCTTTAGTGAGAGACAACAATTCTCGACAGCCTGCAAAATTAGTTGTTTAAAAGAATATGCAATGGTAAAAAGGCTTGTCTATAAAAAGAACAAAGAAACCACTCAGGCGCAGCATTGTTTCTCTGGCAATCTATTGTTCATGGAATGTGGATAACTTCCATTTGAATGGCATATTTTTGAGATTTTGCTGCTTTTTGCGAATCCAAGCTTTTAGCCTTGCACTAACAATAAATTCATCATTTCTAGTTACGGAAGCATTCGCACAATTCGCCACTATTCACCCAAACTTGATTGCTTTGCTGTGCAAAAAATTTATCCACTGCTAACAAATTAGTTTACAAGTGAAGTGACGTTACGGTTTTCAGCGCCGAGCACTGGGATCGCAGAAGCAGAGAAGGCTTTATCAAGTATGCTACTCCTTATCATGACGCTAAAGCGGTGGGGCTCTACCTGGAAACTCTGTGCGCCTGACTGTTCCTGCTGCAAAGTTAAGGGATTGCATTGCAAAACTGCGTCACTACACCTTCACGTGAGCCAGTGGTTTCTTCTTCTCAGTAGAAACTCCACATAAAAGGACTATATTTGACCGTGCAACATTCTTCTAAAGATCTGCAATGCAGAAAATTTCTAGAAAGCGAGGTGATGCAGAATCGTTTGATTCTACATAAGAGAAATAACCTGTTGGGAGCAACATTGCCAAGTACAATGAATGTCTGCGGTACAGCCTATGTTTGATTGCATGGCACAAACAAACGTGTTCCGCCTAACGAGGCGTCAGGTGTTCTAAAATCAAGACTGTCCATTATAATCTGTCACTAAAACCCGGAACAACACTCTTTCATAGAATTCATTCCGATATCAGAGTCATACCTAAGTTACCTAGTGTTCAATTTCATTTTCAAACAGCATGTGACAATTGATGCCCATTTCACACTTCATGCTACTGTTCTTCATTCAATGTAGGAAACTAAGAAGCTCTTCTTTATTGAGGTCTTTTGATCTTGCATTTGTGGACCCGGGGCAGTCCATTTATAAGATGAATCTACAAAGAAATATTGTTGAATACAATAAATGCTTGTGGTACAGCACATACATTATTGCATACGAAGATCTCATTCACAGCCCCCCCCCCCCTCTCCCAAAAGAATAATTTTCTTTCTCTTAACTCGAAAACGTTGTGTATAAGCGTAAATCTGATGCTAAATCCTTGTTTTTAGATGTTTTTAATAGGCAAAATAGCTTGAACAGGCTTCTCGTGAGTTAACGTTTGTGAAGAAATGTCCTACTTCAAGGCCGAAGTGCTCCTTTTCTCTTATGTTAAATGCGCTTTTGACTTTCCCTTAAGCAAGAACTTCTCTACAACAACTAGAAATTGGACAAAACAGGACCAAGGAAGGAATAATGCTTTCACATTTAAACAATATGCTCTAAAGTCAGGCAGGTCCTTAAATCCCTAAATGTCCTTAACCCTATAGTGGTTGGGCTATCCGATACGTCATATTTTGGTTGATTGGGGGGGCAAAAAACCCACATACCTCACTCTAGACTGGTTATAGAAAGAGGAACCAACTTTGGGGTGCTAAAAGCCTTAGGCATGTACTTATTGAAAATGTAAAAATTAACCTAAATTAGCTACCGTTCTTGCTCACGTCGGTATTTTACTTTGTGTGGCAAGAAAAGCGGCAGAATTGGCAAAATCGGGAAATATAACATCAAAAAAGCTATACAATAAAAGAAATTTGCAAAATATTCAAATCTGCTACTTTTTTCGTGATAATAAAGATTTGAGAATTTGCGATTTTTCTAAGGTCCGTCCCAGAAAATTGTCTCCCTTCCCCTCATTTGTTAAAATATTTCAATAAAACTTTCTGAGCAGTTGCAATAGAGGTAGTTACAAAAAGTCAAAAAGTTTCTTGGCCATAAAACTTCTCCCGACAGAGCTATCCAAAAATCTACTTGGGGAGGATGCCCCCCCCCCCCCAAACTAAAATAGAGTTATTGGAAAAAATCGGCTAAGGTTTATTTCCATCCACTTCAAATCAAATGATAATCTAGTGATAAAATATCTTGCAAGAAATGGCATAATACTAAAATTTCTCGTGAGTATAGTCACACCACTTAAAATTGCTAAACATAAACCTTAGGAGCTTTCGTCTTTTGCAGAGACACTGTGAATTTAAATTATGGTAATACCAACCGAAAATACAAAGATGTTGTCACATAAGATCTCCTCTGTCAAAATTCATCTTAAAAAGAGACTGAAAACTTCTGCACTTGAACAAACCTTGTCATATTCGTCAATTATACTTCGTCTCCATTCTCTGCAGCATGTCTTAGGGCCTAAAACGAGTACATACATGCATTTAATGTTACCTTCCTCAATAGAAAAAGCACTGTTCCGTAAATTCGTTGATTTTCCACAATATGTTTGAAATAAACAAGGAAAAGAAAATTTAAATCCTTCCTCCATAAAATCAGGAGACGCACTAATTGGCCTGAGAGAGGTATCTTAAAAAGTTATCGAAGAGAGCATTTCTACAAGGATATGGGCTGGATCGGTGGCCATAATGAAAATTTTCATAGAAACCGTTCTAGCGCTGTCTTTAGTTGATTCTGCACTTCTAAAAGGCAGTCGTAGTGTTCATAGCGATTTTTATCTATAAGACAACGCTGCAAATTCTGTAACAACTGTAGACGAAATGTGGAAATGACCCTATTTTTTTCTACATTCCAACTAAAAACTTACAAAACATATTACTTAATAACACTACTTACAAACTACTATACCCTACTACTACAACAATACCATTTGGAGCGAAAACTACGTCTACCGCATGGCACAAATAACAGGAAGCACGAACATAGCACTACACGTTACGACTTAAAGACAAAGATAGCACAAGAATTACACGTTACTGATAACACGTAACTACTACACGGGGATGAAAAGAAAACCGTTTACTTAACTTGGTGGGGACTTGGTGGCTTTGGTGGCTTTATGGCTTATAACTGAGATCTAAATATTTCTAATCAAAACGACCAGTTTCATGAATAAATCGGAGCGTTAAAAGAAGTATATCTTTATTGAGATTTACGGGAAAATCTTTATCACCATACAATAAAATCTGCATTAGAAATTCGTTTGAAGGATTGGTATGTCCAAGTGGTCGTAATAAAGAGGAAACTCCAGCGAGAAGATCTCTACGTGGTACGTCAAAAGAAGGGCAGAGCAACAAAAAATGCTCCGTGTCCTCAATGCCATCGTTGGTAGGGCACATTGGGTTTATAGTATCTCTGAAGTTGTGTTTGAATTTGTGAAAATTTAATTTACTGAGACCCACCCTAAGTTGGGTAAGATATGATAGTCCTGTTGGATCATGTATTCGAAAGACAGAGTTTGGCAGGGGGCGAATTTTGGACAACAGCTTAGTCTTAAATGCAGCAATAGAAGGAGCAAGTCTAATTTCTTCATCAAGCTTATTCCATTCAGATAGGCAGTGAGGATAAAAGGTGGATTGAAATCTTTCTGTCCTTGTCCTTATTCGCCCGACGGCATCCTGCTTGCGAAGAGCGTATCGTGACTGCCGCTGTGGTGGTATTGGATCCGTAGTATATTTAGGGGCCAGATTATTTATGAACTTATAAAATAAAATAAGACGTCTGCTTCACCTACGGGAGCTTAGCGATTCCCAGCCAAGCTCTGCATACAGCTTCTCTCTTGACGTACCCTTCCATGTTCCTGTTACAGCTCGAGCAGCAGAATACTGAACGGACTCTAATTTCTCCATAAGATTTGGCAAGGTTATGTTCCCGCTAAATTCACACACTTTAGCAGGGATATGGTAAATAACGTCCCCATAGTCCAGGTGCGGCCGAACATAAAGCTTATATAATTCATTCAGCGTATGTCTGAGGAGATATTTAGAGAGATATTTCAGCAGACCAATACTTTTGCGTGATTTACCGATAGCTGCTTTAATATGAGCAGAAAAGGATAATTTTGAATCAAGAAAAAGCCCCAAGTGTTTATGCTCATCTACTTTTTTCACGGGTGTATCGTTAAAAAGTATCACTGGGTGGTCAATTTTATTTCTTTTCCTCGAAAAAACTATTTCAACAGCTTGCTTCTGTGGATCAGGATTAAACGACATGATATGATATGATATGATATGAATAAATATTTATACACGAAAATTAAACCCTTCAGCATCTAATAATACTTATATACAATCTTAAAACTAACGAAAAATTTCCAAATGTTAATATTGCTGTTCTTCCAGGGGGTCGTGTTTTGAAGTTAAGGTTTTTGATCAGCCAGTAGGTGTGCTTTCAATTGTTTTTTAAAGCAACCGAGAGTTGGGGCCTCTCGTATATCAACAGGCGTGTCATTCCACATTTTTAGAGCCGAATATTTAAAGCCCTTTTTTGCATGTTCTGTATTTAGCCTTGGGATCTGAAGATCATGGCAAATTCGCCATTCGCCATTGATGAGCCCATTGCTTTATCAACTCCAAGTCATGGTTCATATCATTGGCAGCTGTATTGGGGTTTTGGACGACCGTAAATAACGACGTATCATCAGCGAAGAGTTTCACATTACACTTCAAGTTTTCAGTTAGATCATTTATGTACACAAGAAAAAACAACGGTCCTAAAATAGAATCCTGTGGTACTCCAGCTGAGGTATCTCCCCAAATAGAAGATTTCCCGTTCAGAACGGTTCGCTGTTGACGATCCTTTAGAAAACTTCGAATAAGAGAAAGGAGTTGTCCTGAAACACCACATCGTTCAAGTTTATGCAGAAGACCATCATGCCATACTCTGTCAAAGGCTTTGGAAATATCAAGATAAACAGAACGCACATCAAGCGGAGGATTACAGTCGAATGCCTTGAAGATAGTGTGCGTTATCGAGATTAGTTGATTAATTGTCGAGTCGCCTGGACGAAAACCTGATTGATTTGGATTAAGTAGCTCACATGAGACAAGGTGTGAATACAGAGAATCATATATCTCTCAACAAATTACTTTTCAAGAATTTTCCCAAAAATTGGAAGAAGAGAAATTGGACGGTAGTTTTCTTTCAAATTTTTCTCATTCTTTTTATGCACTGGTACAATATTAGCACATTTCCAAATTTGGGGAAAAAGACCACACCTCAAACAGTTTGTAAATATTATCTTTAGCGGAACAACTAGTGAAGCATCACTCAATTTTATCATTCTCACAGATATTTCATCGCAGCCATGGGCTTTATTAGAATTAAGTGATCTGATAATTTTAAGTATCTTTTCGTCAGAAATTACAAAATCGTTTAGCAAAGAAGCAGCAACTGGAATATTTTGCGGTATTTCACTACCGGTGTCAATCGTCGTACACTGGAGTATGAAATAGTTATTGAATAATTGTGCCTAAATGAATGACCCTATCTTTCAAACATTGCTTGTATAAGTGCTGTTTTTGAAGCGAACACTTAATGCCCTTTTTCTCTTCCATAAATCAGTGACCACTTGACGGACTGACACAAACAAGGCCTCACAGTCTAAGTTGAAGCCCGACCTATGCAATTGTGTAAAATCCGAGACACTCGACGTTTCAGCTCCTCCATTGCAGTCACATAATCGGGGCATGATGTTTTCTAACGGGTCTTAAAAGAATCTGAATTCTTGGGCAGCCTGAAATTTGGATATATCTTCATCCTAAATCACGAGAGGCTTTTGAGAATCTATGAATCAAAATTACCTGTTGTAGATCAGCATTAACTTCCCCCTCTCCTGTAATGACGACTGTTTGTTCGCTTGTTCGGTATTCTGTTGTCTGCGTTTAAAAGAAAGTCACAACATTAACTTACTGTTTCATTTGGAACCACGACTCTGTATTTGATATTACTTTTATATATATATATATATATATATATATATATATATTCTATTAAAAATTTACAATACATGATTACTTACTATACCTACACCTAACACTACCCTACTACGAAGACGATACCCCAAGGAGCAAAATATTTTGTCTACCCAGGGGCCATAAACATAAAAAGAGATTAGTAAAAAGACAAACAGAGCTACAAGTTAAGGATTCTTGCAACCAAATAATTGCGAGTGAAGATTGGGAACGTTTAGAACCATTAAAGGCAGTGTAAAAAGCGTCTATCATTTGGTCGCAAGCTTCCTTAAGACATCAACTACTGAAAAACAGACACATATAGAAGGGATTTGGGTGCTCTTTTCAGGGATTCCAGTAAGCTTCAACCAAAGCGTTCTGTCTCAGAAATGTACTTAATAGTTAAATTTAAGATCATTTTGTTGGCTTCCAAGGGCAAATGTTTGTTTCCGTACAGAAGAATTTGCAACATATTAATATCTGCACTCTCAGAATGTCCACAAGCTTCGAGTACATCGTTGACACCAGCGAGAAGACGGAATCTTTGCTCTCTGAAAGAATTGCAGAGCAGCAAAAAGGCTGTTTGAGTGAATTACTTTCATTTGAAAGAAATAACCATCACTCTGTATTTGATATTACTGCCAAAATAATTATGTAATTACTGATTTTGTGACAGCAAACTGTGTCTCCATGCCACGCAAACTTGACGCATCTAACTTATACCCTTTCACTCACAAATTAAGCAAGCTCAAGCTAAACCACGTGATTAAATGGGTCCTTCTAAGCCTCCAATTGGTCACTCAAACAGCCTTTCTAACAGACTTTATTTACTCCAAAGAAAATACGATTCAAGCTGGTTTCATTTCTGAAAACGTCAGAGACATCTGATTTTGGTAATTTCAGAAAGTTTTCTGCGAAAATTGTGGCTTAAAGCTAAATTTGGGCATTTTCTGGACTCTGAGTGGTGGCTATTATGAGCATGATTTTACTGAAGGTAACCCTAAACCTAACACAAACGACCAAAAGTGATTCGTACATTTGAAATTAGAGCCATTGCTGATAACAGAAGTTGAAGACTGAAGACCTCTATCCTGTCTAAAACGCTTATTACTATCAATACTCACCATCGTTTTCGTTATCGTCGTTTCGCTCGTCGTAACTGATTCGCGGCTAATCATCCTTTCGAAATCCTCTTTATTTGTACCATCACCACCAATGACTACAGTATGCGTTTCCACTTGGGGCGGGTGCGAAGATGTCCCACTAGTCTGGGTTAGTAAATCTGGGGGAGGGGAGGGGAAATCGTCAGTTGTATCTTGAGGGGCGCTGTTTGACGGATCTGAATGGTTGATTACATCAGGGGGAGGAGGAGTTATGATTGAATTTGATGATGTTTCAGCAGGTGATACTGATACCGTGTGCGTTGATACGAGAACGTTATCTGCAATAAATAAATAAATTGGTTACATCATTATTCAAAATTCTTCAAGGCTCCGCTTACACTATGCCGGTAGGAAACGAATACGGCATAAAACTGTACCATATTATTCCGGCCCGTAGGAAGTGGGCTGGGGCTGGGGCTGCGGCGTATGTAGGGCCAAAGCCCCTTAATAATCTGAAAACAATGGTGATACGTCACAAGCATTTATTAAATGCAATGTTATCTATTGTTTTTAAAAACAATCCCCCCAATCAGCAGCTGCTTCCTAGGGCCCTGTATATTAGCTTTTGGCTCAAATTATACATGTCTAGGCTTAAAAAGGAATAGCTGCACTGAAGAAATTAAAGGGGCAGGGGCAGGGGCAGGGTCACGTAATGTAAACAAACTTCTTTCGAAACGACGATTTTTCATGATTTTTGATAGTCCATATCACAGAGATTTTCGACCACTTTTCTCAAAATATAGGTGTTATTTTGAACATGGACTCTTGAAT
This sequence comes from Aurelia sp. 3 sensu Dawson et al. (2005), assembly GCA_964020215.1. NCBI lineage: Eukaryota > Metazoa > Cnidaria > Scyphozoa > Semaeostomeae > Ulmaridae > Aurelia > Aurelia sp. 3 sensu Dawson et al. (2005). The sequence goes on from OZ026591.1 coordinate 8,829,506, forward strand.
TTTCTAGAGAAATAAACAGAACACTCATACGTTGTAGGATTGCAGAGATATTGGTGGATTTTTAGAAGTAACTTTATATTGGTGGATTTCTAGAAGTAAATAAATTTACTATTGTTTTTGTAGGATTTTTTTGTGTGGAAATGATATTTTGCTTTTCCTCCTTGTCCCTTGTGAGTTCAACGCACGAATCCTTGCAACACTCTCTCTCGCACGCACCGATATAAATGAGAGTGACCAGACAGTTTTCCATCTTGGCCTAAGCTCATACACAGCCAGGTTAATTTTCCCAGGACATAATTTTATGGCAGTTGTTTTCTGAAGGAATAGGTACATTGTAGAATTTTTTGGAGAGTATATCTGATCGCTCGTTACAGTTGTGTTGATTAGTTAATTAGTTTCGTTAGCTGTGTATGACGAGCTCGCCAATGCACCTAAATACGTCTCTTTTTTGTCTCAGTTCTCCGGAAAATTAAATGGTAAATAATTTATTTTCGTTTCCACCACGAAGTGGTGGATTAGAAAATAACTTTATTGTGGATTCACCCCATCCACCAAAATCTTAGTGGAACACAATGGCCACGTGTGTGGGCAACAATATAGATCATAGAGATAACAGGTTTGTTTACGGTTACGTGACCCTGCGCCTTTAAGGCCTACTAGTCAAAATCTACATAATTTATAACTTGATATTATCAAACTTTGAGATGCCAATACATATTACGTTAAAGATCTATCCTGTTAGAAACCCTGGTTTTCAGGATATTGTTTGTGGAGCAACATTATATAAACGAAATTACCGCTTATACCGAGCCCGTACAAAATGAACACGATAGGTTTTTGCGCATGGCAGTTTGTCAAGGCGCATGCTCTTATTTGCCAAATTATTGCCTCGATATGAACTCAACATAAAAAGATGCCGCATTCACCGTTTACACTATGCCTATTGAGCGACGAAGCCAGTTACCATGCCATATTCATTTCGTAACCTATTCAAGTGAAAGCTAGCTCTGCCATCATAGAGAAAACGGGAGGCCAATGATACGACTGGCAACAGCACTGAATGATATAACAAAATTGCAACTACCAGCAGAGTCAAAAAATGTATCTTATGTTTCAAGAGGCTCCTGAAAGGGGTCAAATGTAATCCGGCATTTGCCAGCATATAAATCAAATCTTTGAAAAACACTACATGACTGTGGTGCATCCTTCGCTTGGTCTAATGGCTTAAGAGGAAGTGCAGGTACTTCGTTATAAATTTCCATTGGCAGTCTTTGATCTCTTGATTATTTTGACAATAACTGCGCTTATAATTTGTTTGAAAGAATTCAAGAAGGGCTTTGACGAATATCAAAATCGTTGTGAATCTAGGATTAGTCCTTAAAATCTTCAAGAAAAACGTGTATGGGGCTTTTGATTTACCAATTTGATGACTTAGCATTTGAATCCACCATTCATGAAGGATATCTTTATGAAGCAAAATATTTGCTACAACCTAAGGGATGGCGACGAGGGAAGAAAGCTTTGTTAGATTAAAAACACAGTGGTAAAAAATAAACAAAACGCAAACAACGTAAATTAAAAACCACGTGTATCATTTTATACATTGTCATTAATCTAAGGTCGCATCATGCCTGGATGGCACTTGCAACACAGATTACACACAGCAGATTTCGATTCACAGTAAACCACACACAAACCACGTAGACTACAAACCTAATGACTTGGATCTTTGCTTTAAGAAAGCAGCCAGCGTTGAATCATACTCTTTCTTTAGCCTCTCTAATTCATGATATCCCGCAAAGGAAAATCTCTTTGCTCTTTGCTGCGCCTGCCCTTCGTTTGAAGGCTTTTTCCTTTTCACTTGCTTTTTAAGTTTAGCATACGACCCTTTACTTCGCTTATCCTTAGCTGCAGCCTCACTCCGACGAGCATCTTCATTTTCAGTGCAAGCCTCAGTCTGATGAGCATTCTCGTCTTCAAATACTTCGTTTTCAGCTATCATTTCCTTGTTGGTATCTTGCTGCTCACAAATGTGCAAATTCGGGCTAGATTTAGAGCGCAGCTTAACTACATTTGACTCCGAGCAATCATTCATGTCTAAGCTGTTAGAATGACTGATATCGCCCCCGTCATGACAGTCATCTACCTGCATGGCAATACTTTTCATCGGTTCACCATTCACGACATTTTCCAGAGGTACAAGCTCCACTGCTGGAGTTCCACGACACTGCTGAATACTATCCTCTTCTTCTCTGACACAATTTAAATCAGATACACTTGTGCTCCTGTTTTCTACCTCTCCATTTCCAAGTTCATCCAGATTTTGACGATCATTTTCTGGTCGTTTACGATCTACAAAAATACTAGAATCTGTGTTCGTTTGTCCTTCGGCAATATTGCTTCCATGTATTTTTCTCTCTTCATAGATAAATTCACTGGGATCTACTTTCACAGGTTCAGTCGCTATCTCTTCATAGCCCTCCGCTGTGGACATAAAGTTCAGACCCTCGAACAGAGTTAATGCAGCCTTGCCTATAATTCCGGCTACTGTAACGCCACCCCCATCTGAAGCAGCAATGGCTCCTTCAATTTTCGTTGGTCCATTGTTATTTTCATCAATCTTTCCGGGGGTACCAATAGTTTCTTGCCCGTGAGGTGCTTCGGCGACAAAGTCTATGTTATCGCTTTGGGTGATTCCTGCAGCAGTTTCTAGCCTGGCCTGTTTTTCGTTGTCCGTGTTTCTTGGAATTTCATGTTTGGTTTCCAAGTCAAAAGACTGGCCCACTGCAACGTCAAGCGATTGCGTAGCAAATTCATCAGTTGGAATGCTACATATTTTTTCAATGGAATTTTCACACGACGATTCATTAATTACATCAATCTGGTCATACACTTGGTCATAACTGTCAAAAGTTTTTGCAGACTGGGCACATGGTTCTTCACACTGGTCACATGTTTTGTCAGACTTGTCACGTGGTATCTCACACTGGTTAAATGTTTTATCAGACTCGTCACACGGTTCCTCAGACTGGTTGCATGTTTTATCAGATTGGTCACATGGTTCATCACACTGGTCACACGTTTTAGCAGACTGTTCACATAGGTCGTCACACTGGTCACATGTTTTATCAAATATGTTACACGGTTCGTCACGATGGGCACTTGATCCAATCAAATTCATGACATCAATTTCCTGTTCACAAGACTCGCCAATAACCTGAGCCAATGGCTTGCTAGAAGATTCACCGGTTTCATTTTCAAGTTCATCAAATTTCAGTTCACTACAAATATTATCTATTTCTATCACTCCATACAAGTCCTCCTCCACAATATCACGATGTGGAGTTGTACCATCATTGTCCATATAGTCGGCAGGACTCCATGTCGGTGCGACATAATCCGGCTTATCTTGGACGACACTCGAATCTGCGAGTAACTCTCCGAGGAAGATTGGACATTCAGCGTCCTGTTCCCACCTCCCTTCCTCAAAAGTGTCTTTTTGGTCGATGTTTTCTTTGTCAAATACTATCTCTGGTGCATGGAAATTAACAACAACTACCTCTTTCGTGTTTGTCCCTACGTCATCTGGAATTACCCCCTGTTCCTTCATTTTCATATGTTCAAAATCCATCATCTTTTCAAACGCTTTCGAACCTATGAAGCTTCTTCGTTGCTTCTGGACAACTGTGCCCCAGATCTGTTCAACAGCGTCCTTGTTGATGTAACCTATGAGTAGCGAGGAAAACGGTCAACCATTTATCATGATCGTGGGATCCCAGTCTCGTTCTGTCGCATCTCCTGCCTTCTTTTGGCTTCCAACTTGAGACTTTTATCGTTCTTGACTGTTACACTGAGTTTAAGTTGTGTTATGACCCCACACTCCATTATGACTCGTTAATGGCATATACATTTTATCACACGCTGTTTATTCTTGCACACACTGTTTAACTGACACTACCACTCTTTTTATCGAATGCTTGTTTAATGAGGTCTCGTTGGGAGGAACTATTAAATGATATTAGAATCGGCCAGCATTTATTCTTTAACTATTTTCTAGCAGTCATAATCGTGAATTCCTATCCTTTACAGCTTCGTTTACGGGCAAGAATTCCTTTTTCTTGCTTAAAACACACACGTAGTTTAAGCAAAACATTACTGCCTCAACTAGTCAATAGAGCCTGGGCTCGTTACAGTGATTCCTACTTTTGATTCTCCAAGCAGACTTGCTTTGTAGATGGAAAAACGCTATCCCTATTTACACCATCTCCCTCCCTACACACAACGGATAGTTTCCAGCAACGCAAGGAGGTGGAAGAAGTATCTGAGTATGGAGGCGTAATTAACAAAATCTCTCTGGTTGTAAAATGTAAACATTCACAAAAATGCTTTCAAGAACACTTTGCGGTTGATGGATGACGCATAATGTTCCTAAATAATTCATTGGGACTAATGTTATGGCCAATCAACTAAGTAGGTAAAATCGACGATGTTACTACCTTTGTCCCTAGTTAAATTTAGCAGGGATGCTACAGCTATGAAAAGGTTCTTCGAAAGAGACAAAATATTTCCACCTCTGCAGTAACAATTGAAATGCGTAACAACAATTGAAGACAACTTGACAATGTCGATTCAATTCAAAAGTGACAGTAAAAATAATAGGGTAAAGAACACTCTCGAAAAAAATACTCAGAGACATACATAAGAATAATAATAAACGTTCAATTAAAAAATAACAAATCTACATTGGAGCATAAATCCAACAAAGGAAAAACGACCAACCGATGTGCAAAATCAACACTTCTCATGATTGATCTATTAACCATTATTAGATGAGTGCACATATAGTTACAAAAACAGTTATCAGTACGTTTGATGGGCAATAAATCTGACCGTATTTGAATTATTTGCAGTCACAATTTATATAAATGGTTGTATCACTAAATATGGGGTAACAGAACTAAAATCTATCAGTTGCTTCCTTTTGTTCAACTTTGTCCATAGGCCCCCCTAATTAGCCTCCTCTCTTCGAAAGTTCCCCACTGGAGTCTCATGAACTAAATCAGCCCCATGGCTTAAAGGCAGTCTGTCCCCTATTGTTCTGACCTTAGCAACGGCTTTATTTACCTTATTTACGCTAGAGCTAAATTCATGCATCACTGAGTCTCTGTGATCTTGATCTATTCAGATAAAGCGAATTAGCTCAAACTTGTGGAGTGTACAATAGGGATCATTATCGAGTTTATTATCATTCTTCGAAGGGGACAGACTGCCTTTAAAAGGGCCTTTACGGTAAATCAAATGCGTGCAGATTTTCATTAGATCAGTCACACTTAAGGAGCATTATGAATTTAAATATAATATAAAACATGGATGCCTTAGCAGAATTTACAACACATTGAACCAAAATGATAGTTACCGTGCATGACTACATTTTTATTATTAAGTAAGTGAAAATTTAGCAAATTATCAAACTCAAAATCATTATGTAAACCGGATGGATAAAAAAGGCATGCTTGAAAATTCGTTGCGTGGAGAATACTACATCAATTGGAATCAATCAAATTTTGATTGCAAGCAGAAAGTCTGAAGCATTTTTTGTGATTTATCTTGTATTTTTCTGAGCATCGAAAATACCATAAAAGCTCTACTAAGCTCCTTGTGGGCTTATTCAATATCGGACAGTCAAGTGGAGGGGGGCTTAAAGGAGAGGGGGCTGGTTAAAGAGGGGGGCTTATTCACAAAGCCAGGTGACAAGGAAAGAAATGATAGCTTTTTATTTCTTTTGCGCCATATATTGCAGATTCTACATACACTCGGAGGGGGGCTAAACAGAGGTGCTACGGTAATACAAGTTTACAAGTTTTAAATATCCCCAAGTCTCTTTAGAATGTCGATTTATCTGCAATTTGCTCTCTGCCGTTTGGTTTTTTTTCTAGTTGTAATTAGTTACAGTAAATCCCCGCATATAAGAACCTACCAAAATAAGAACCTAGAGGCTGTTTTTCCTGAATTATGCACCTGGCAATTAAGAACCTGTTTCAGTCTGATGAAATACAGGTTCTTATTGCAGGGGTAGCAAAATTAATTTTTGATTTATGTTACTCAGTTAATTTTGGCCCAAGTTAGCTGTTAAATGTTGATGCTCCTCCCCAATTAGGTATAGGTCCATAAGAACCCTTCAAACACAAATAATAGGGCTGGAAATCTTTTTTAAGACTTTGTAAGGGCCTACACAAGTCACTCTTCAAATAAGAACCTATATACCCTGATATTAGTCATAGTGTCTTTGAAATAAGAACCTATTTCAGCCTGGCTCTCAAAAAAGTAGGTTCTTATATGCGGGGATTTACTGTACCATTCCTTTATTTTCTTATCTTATATACATGTTATGTTTCTTTAGTTAGTAGCCGTATAGTGTAGAAGCTATTGTGCTGAAGATGAAAAAAAGGTATAGGAAAATTGGAAGTGTGAAAATTCCCTATTTCGAAATGCGTAAAAAAGGGCTACGTAATTTCCTCATTTGGAAAAATATGCAAATGCATATAGTTTCCACCAAGGCTCAGAAAGAGACTTTCCTAAGGGCATCATATCATAAATATGATTGCTTTTATAAAGATTTGGTTTCAAATGCTCAGAAAAATAGAAAAAAAGCACTAAAATAATTCAGCCCTTTGGCTATCAATCAAACTCAAACCAGCCCAATAGCTCAAGTGTAGACTGATGCCTTTTCGTCCCTTGTTTCCCTGCGTTCCTTGGTCAAGAGGGACTAATAACATTACTCTTAAACAGTGGGCCCACTGTAGGCCCGCGTAGGGTGGTTCCGTATTCACCAATCAAATCGCTAGAATTCAGTTTTTAACCAATCAGGGCCCGCTATTCAGGATGTTGTTGTTGTTGCTCTTAAATAACGGTTGAAGCAGTCTGGAGTTCTCGCAGCTTCGATGGATCTATTTTGCTTCTACATAGGAAGATTACTGCCTGAAACGTATGCATTTTGCGCTTTGTAGGTCAACACAACATCATTCTTTGTACTAAAACTTTGCTTTTCAATGTTCAAGCTCTTTAAACCAGATTTTGAAGCGATTTTGTTGAGTGTACGAGAACTCCCACCTTTTTAGGCCATTTTGAAAAAGTGGGCCCATTATATAAGCGTAATATTATGAGTCCCTATTGACCAAGTGATATCAGCAAGTCAAAGAACGCAAGGAAACAAGGGACGAAAAGGCATAAGTCTAGCTCAAGTGTTCTCGGTATAACGAATCTTCAAACAGTTGAAGTTCATATTTTGGTCCACCCGGTAAGTTGTGAGAATTATAGTTTAAGAAAGTCAAAAGAAGGCAGGAGATTTAAGTTGCAGTAAATGTAGTGCAGCCTACCTACGGTATATAAAAAGTGCAAACTTGGATACAAAGTTACGCCATTAATTAAATCTACAACATTTTGACGATGGAAACATCACTTAGTAATGAGGAAAAAATTCTCATGCATATGTTCTGACTATGCTCAGTCGACTTACCTTGCAAGACCAGTTTCCATAACGACGATAAATGCATCATGCTAACGTATGGGTATGCCAGATCGTAACAATTCAAGGTATACAACTTACATTTATCGTTAATAGCAGAGTCTCCAAATCTTTAGATAAGTATACAACGGTGGGCGGAAAATTTTATGACTTATTCTTTTCAACTGCATGGTTTGAAAGAAACTCTTAGCTTCTAATTCTATAGTCCGACTTTTCAAATACTTGAACGTTTTACGGAGTATTCTGTACTTTAGCTCATTAGTGGATATCCCGTCATCAAAAATCGTAAACTAGAAGAATGAAAGACCTGAACTGTAGACATTCATAAACAATTGTTTTCTGTAAAATTATTTCATGCTTCGTTAAAAAGTTTATTAATTATGATGACTTATAAGTTTTTGAAATTTTCCTTGAATCGCTAGAAGCGGAAAAATACTGAATGAAGATTTTAAAGAAAATTCTAACGATAGAACTGCAGCTAAATTGCGAACATAACGTTTCTTTAATGCCCGTCAGATCAAGAAATAGGTCATCGAATTTTGCACCAGTCTTTCAAAGATTTGGAGTCAATGCTGTCTTCAGTTCAAGTAAATCTAAGTTTTCAGCACATCACCTGACCAACAGCATACACTCTAAATGATTTGCATGAAAAAATCAAATTTTCACGGATTCAAATTCAACTTACCAGATATTCGACCTCGTTCGGGTGAGGCGTTCGAGTCGTAGACAACAGAAGTCGTGACAACTTCAGGTATTGGGTATTTCCTAATCTCTTCCGATCTATTGGCTTGTGCTGACTCCGGAGGGCTGCTCAGTTCGTAGGCCGATGATGGGCGCTCTTTTGTCGCTGGAGATGTACGGGATTTGTCTGGGTTGAAGATGACCGGCTTCGTTTTGACCGGAGGAGGAACTTTGGTCTTCTTCACCTATCAAGAAACGATTAAGATACTGTAAAAAATACTTTTCTTAAATTTGAATTCCATGTACTCACTCTTTGCGATGACGTTGGTGGTGAGTTAGAATATTATAAAACGCATCTTCCTCATATCATGATTTCAGTCGGAAAGGAACGCAAGACTGCCTGAAACGTCCTGGGCCAAAGAACTGCTATTGTCTTATCTAGAACATTAAACAGCATTACTTGGTATTGCCTTCATGACAGAAATAGTCTGATTAATTTTGATACAGAGAAAAGAGAACTAACTTTGATCCACAAGGGAAAATATGGTCCATTGGCCCACTAAAACACTGGTACAGAAATAATAGGTTCTATCAATAACTTGGTTGATAAGCTGTAATAAACCAACATATCAAATAGAAAAGAGAAAACGCCGTCCTTACCACGTGTGATGGCACACACTCAGACTTTCCTGGGTGGCAGCAACGAGCTTCTTAACAAAAATGGCTATTCTCAATATTTGCAACTATTTTCTGACGATCTCTTGGAGAAGAGTAACATTTTCTGAACGTGCTTTATCATACGCCTTCATGATAATATACCTTGTCCTAACGGACACAATGGTAATATTCTGACATTCAGCAAACTGTAAGAGCTGCCTTGGCAGTAAAGCTGTCCGATGTCCTTCATGGTTGCTTGAAGTTGTGTGACTTGACGCCACGGAATATCAACAGTTTTGTTACCAGCGTTTCAGTGCTACGTTTGTGTTGCAAGCCCTTGTTTTGTGAATGAATGAGTGAGTTATTGCTTGACACAATAACACATATACTGTAGCCCTTTTTAAGCCTCCTCCATTCGAAACCAACACTTAAATAAGTCATCTCTCTCTATGAAATCTCGCTTAAACTAAATGCAACAACAACAGGTTACCAAAGATGTACCATTCTTATTCAGCTAAAAAAGCTTGCATGTTAATTTGTGCGTTTGTGTCTTTGACTCGTAAAATCATACGTTGACTCTACAAAATATGGAGCAAAAGAACTAAAAAGCTATTATTTATGTCCTTGCCATTTGACTTAGTGCACAAGCCCCTCTCAAACAAGCCTCCCTCTCAAACAAGCCCCCTCTGTTTTAAGCCCTAACTCTAGGACTTCTGAATTACTAAAGCCCCCTGAGGCGGGGTTACCAGAGCCCTATATCGTATATGTACAGGGTGTCTCAAAAAAATTGTTCGACGTTTGATTAAATATTGAAAAATAAGGACAACATGAACAGGCTCATGGAAAGATAACCATGTTCCTAAGATTATGAAATAATTTTAGAGACTAAAATCGTGCAAATCGGTTGAAAATTCACTGAGTTACGAGCTCTCGAAGATCAAAAAAAAAATGCGATAGCTGAAACCAGAGACCTCCCAGATTCCTTGTGTTGCAAAAAGCTCGAAGACGGAGGTAAGAGAAGCTTTTCCAATGTCATACATCTCGTTGATATCAGAGCAAACCACATAGGACTTCTAAAGTAAATTATTTCTTGTGATCATTCTCAAAACTTCCTTGACATTGCGTAAGTCTAAAAACAGTGGTTCAAAACATAATCGACGAGAGGCTGAATCTGTTTCCTCAAAGCATCCATATGCTTGACAGTTAGGTTATCGAAAACCTGTTTGAATCCCATTTGGTTCGCCCTGAAACAATTGAGAAATAAAAGAAACGACGGCCTATGGGACCTTTACCAAAACTGCCATTTCGAGGCCTCTGGTTTCAGCTTTCGGGCAAATTTGAACTTCAAAAGCTTGTTACCCCATGAATTTTTAGCGGATTTGCAAGATTCTTGTGTCAAAAATTAATTTAAAATCTCAGGAAAAAGGTGACTTGACCAAGGGTCCATTCAGCGTATCGTTATTTTTTAATATTTAATCAAACGTCGAACAATTTTTTGACACACCCTGAATTCATTTTTTATTTCGAATTTAAAACAGTCCTGCCGTCAAGAAAGGAAAGAACTGCAAACGGAAAAACGCAGTAGCATCGACCGGGTGAGCCAGAAAAGAGTTCTAACTTTTGAAATTCATAGCATCAAGAGTACATCACGGATTTGAATGATTCAAATTTTACTTAAAAGCCGACAGACTAAAATAATTTTGTGATCTTTCTTGCTATCTTATGAGCACTAGAACTATAGGTAAATTCACCTTGACCAAACTTTCATGCTTGCAAAATGACCGAAATAGAGCCTAACACATTGATCAAATTATCAAGGACTCCTCGCGAGCAACACAGAACAATACTGAAAATACAATTTTTCATGGGTGAGGGACATCGTCGGTACATTTATTGCCATAGGATTGAAAATCTTTAGTATTTGTTCGAAAATTGATGTCTTAACGCCGATTGCGTATCGTTGCGTGTGAGGAAGGTCCTAGCAATTTGATCCATGTTTTAGGCCCCTTTTCAGTCATTCTGCAACAATGAAGTTTTTATAAATCTGAATTTGCCTATAAATCTATTGCCGATAAGATAGTGAAAAAAATCACAAAAATACATTGATCTTTTCGCTTTTAACTAGGATTTGAATCCTTCAAATCTGTAAAAGTGGGAAACTGAGAATCGAAAAGTAGGAAATTTTTTCTGGCTCACCCGAAATGTAACAGCCCTGCCACCCCCTTGCCAAAATCACGACTTTAAAACAACAAAAAAAAACTGGGTCACAAACCTCTGGTTTATCGACATTGGCGAAACTTGTTGACCTCGTAGGGACTACGCCCTCTAACTGATCGGACGAACTGTAGACACGCGACTTGCGCCTCTCTTCTAGCTCTTCATCCCCCTTACTCTTTATTGTTTCATGGCGACCAATCAGGTTCTTGACGAAGCCCTGTTCACCTTGTTCGACGCCTAAAATTGAAAAAAGCACAGCGAATAAACCAAAAATAGCCTTGATCCTTGATAAACTTGAGTGAAACTTAAAATATCTAATGTTTTGGTTGCAAGCAGTCACTCATGGACCTTTTCGCAGCTTAGAGAACGGGATTGAGAAGAGCGCGGTCAATTCTGACAGCCTTGACAATGGTAGGAAATCAGGAGAACTCCCTCCGCCTGTGTCTCGATTGCATCTCACTCCAAATTCGAGTTATTTTTCAATTCATTTGCACTTTCTAGAGTTGCACGATACTTTTTTTAGTCAGATAAGTTTTTTCCCTGGACTATTTTGCAACCTGGTCATCCTTTCACGCATTCGTGAGTATATTTGAGTTATTTCATTACATGTGTTCACTCAAGTTTGAAGTTTGGCCTGTTGATCCGTTGTGCCTAAACCGAGCCGCTTCAAAGCCGAGGTTAAATACTCGCAATAAGGTGGCTCAAATACACTCACCAAAAGGTGAAAGGATGGCAAGACGCCTAAATAATCCAAAGAAAATACTTCCATTGTAAAAAGGTATCGTGTACTTTTTGGAGGGAGCAAATAAATCGAAAATAAGTCAAGTTTGCTGAGAGATGCACTCCAAATCCCTTCCGAAAAGAGACGCCGAAAAGAGCACCCAAATCCCTTCTGTATGTGCCTGTTTTCAGTAATTATGTAATGTCTTAAGGAAGCTTGCAACCAAATAGTATATTTTTACACTACCTTTCATGGTTCCAAACTTTTAAATCTTCACTCGCAATTATTTGGTTGCAAGAATCCTTAACTTGTAGTTGTAGCTCCGAGTCTTTTTCTTTATGTTATGACCCCTGAGTAGACAAAATGTTTTGCTCCTTGGGGTATCGTCTCCGTAGCAGGGTAGCGTTAGGTATAGGTATAGTAGTAATCATGTATTGTAAATTTTTAATGGAATATGTATATATATATAAAAAAAAGATACACTCCAGCTGCAAGAAGGGGATTCCCATAATTTCCTACTGTTGCCTAGGCTGTCAGAATCGGCCGTGCTCTCCTCCGTCCCTTTCCTCAAACTGCGAAAAGGTCTATTGTGCAATTGTTCATTTGTCCTTAGGCTCTTTTTAAACTTCCATATGGTTCAGAAATTTGCTTAGACCACAAAGCCAAGTCTTTGGCTTGGAGCTGCGCCAAATTTGAACTTTGAACAGGAAATAACAAATCAACTCTGAAAGCAGCAAATATCAATAAACGTTTTCAATAAACTATGTTCAAGCTAACAATCGAGTAACATTTTGAGGCTGATTGCCCATTGATTACATCTAAATTAACATCACTGGACCTAAACAAGGCTGCACACTCATTTCCTGGTACAACCAGCACATAACGGTTGATAGCAATTAAATATGTTGGCAGTTCTTACCTGATTCATCCTTTAGTGAATATTCTATCTTCGACTTTTCTTCTTCAGGAGTTTCCCTTTTCACACTTTCATCGTGCAAACCCCCGGATGAGTACGCTCTTACTAGTTCTTCTTTAGTTATAAGCGGCACATACTTTCTCATTTTTCGGGGCATTGTCCTTGCACCCGAGCCTGGACTGTAATCAAAATCTAGTTCATTGCCGTAACTGCGCCTGATGTATCCACTTGACTTTTCTGGAGGAGGCCGTCTAACAAATTTTCGATCGAGGGTCTTTGATTTGCGAGTATCTTCGACCTACGGAGTAAATGAATTATTTCTTTAAAGAGTTCACAATATCACGAAAAACAAATGAATAGATGTCTGCTGTATTTCTAACTTTTCCTCGGTATGTAATTCAATTGCTCCTGTTTAAAGGACAACTCCAGGGTTGGTATGATTGAAGATAGAATAAGGGATAATACTGTTACGAATGGTGAATTGTTCTTCTCCCAAGCATTTTTCGTCTTCTCTGAGCGCTATTGTTTATCCAAATAAGCGACTAGCGCACAATAACGTCATCAAGAGCAAAGGATCTGTGCTATAAGCGACTCTTTTCATTATTGCGTTGACGTCACATTCAACGCAAATCAGGCTGCTCTATTGTTTTTTTGCCTATGAATCGTGACTGGTCTCTTCAAGCGTGTGCTCATGGGAAAAGTTGGCGACTAATGCAACATATACTTGATATAGATCATCAGAAATTTTAACGAATTTGCAGCAGTTACGACCGTCAGAATGTGGGAAAAAGTTGATACTTCGTAGAGGCAGTCGGTGAGTCTATTTTCTTCCATTGCTTTTACAAACCCCGGATATGTCCTTTAACACAAAGCAAAACCCCTATATCAGGCTCTCCGTTTTCTCAGCTTACATCATGGCATACTGACATCAATTCACCTCTGCTGAGTCCCAAATGGCTAAGGACCTAGGGATGTACCGGATGACCCAAAAAAACTTCACGAGCTAGATCATAACTAGCTCCCTGAAATCAAAAGCTATTGCCAAAAGCTTTCTATCACACTTTAGTTGAAAGGCTTAGCTATCTTTTGAGATGCTACATGATCATTTTAAGCAGTGATTACCATCCGAAAAACCAGATTCAATGAAAATTTCGAATCCAGGATTCCTCATTTTGAGTGAAATAATCGCCATCATTTTCCAGTCAACATTTTGTGAAAACTCGACATAGCGACGGATTAGAAGTCGTCTGGGGAAATTTTTTGTTTTCAAAATGAATGACCTCTGTTCCTCATTTCAAATTTCATGCTCAAAAGCAAATTTGGTATTCAGCTTTTTTCACACTTTCAAAAAAATGGACTGGAAAGCGAGGGAATGATCTGAGAAATTAATGAATTTCCATATGTTTGAAACTGTTTTTTCGGACAGCACGCATACCTTGAACTGACCAAGCAAAATCTCAAAAGATAGCGGAGTCTTTCAGCTACATGCTGACACCTAGTTTCTCTTCATAACATTTGCTTCCTAGAAAATATGTGCCATCTAGCTCGTGAAGTTTTTTTTTGGGTCACCCGGTATATATGCCCCTGAATGTATCAAAAAAAAGCTATGGAATCTTGCTATACTAGAATCATCAAATTTGGTGAACCAAGACCAAGACCCTTTCTATTTAGAAGCTTTGAAGGCGCTCCCTTTCAGAGATACCTACCACAGGTATATCCAACGAAAAATCAGTCTTATCCTCTTTCAAATCAGTCCTGATATCATCATCATCATCATCATCCTTTGATGCATTTAACTCTTCGTCCAGTTCTCTCATAAACTGGGATGGCATCGGTGACGTCTTTATCATAAAAGTATCCATCCCTTTGATTCCAAATTCCTTGTCAAATTCTTCATTTCCTGTCGATAATGAGATAGTTTGAAATTCGGGGCTCATTGCTCGCAGCCTTTGCCTTTCTTCTTCTTGCCGTTCTAATTCTTTCCTACGCTCTCCCTCCTCTCGCCTCTTGCGTTCTTGCTCCTTGCGTTCTTGTTCTTCTTTGTATTTCCTTCTTGTTGCAGCTTCGCGTTCATTACGTATCCTATCATAAGAACAGTACTCGTCAGTCAAAAAACAACCAATGACACTACTAGATACCATGTGTCCCACAAAATTACAACTGCTTAAAAAATCAACAATATTTCATGACATGGTCGATCATCAAAATTATCCTTGGCAAGTGACGCCAGGGGAGGTACTCATGAACTTTCCATACGGAGGCTTATACGGGGGTCCGTGCAAATATTTGGGGGTCCGAAGTCTTACGTTGAACTTTGCTGTGAATAACAACATAGGCAAAAAACTCAACATTTGGGGTCAACAACACTGAAAAAAGGACAAGTGGGCAATTTGGTGCGGTTTACTGCAGTGAAATTCATTACATAGATGCGAATCATTGCAATGTTGGGGGTCTCCAAATCTTTACGCTTAACAGCTGGGGGTCAGCAAAGAAGTAGTGGCATGGACCCCACCCCCGCATCGAAAGTTAGCGAGTATTCCTTCTGGGTCAAAGACCACCTTATTTTCCCAGGTATAGCTGATCTTGTGATTGGCTTTATAATTCGCAAATTTAGCTCCTTTTCGGGCTGCCTGGCTTTGAAGCACGCCTCAAAAAGCACATCAGATTGATATCCTTTTGTATGTTAATCTTCCGCTTGATGATAAATGTAAGAAAGAAACGCATACTAACATTCTAGACTTGAAGAATAATGAACAATCTCAAAGGGTTACAGGCAACATCTACAATGTTGCTTAGAGTATAGCTCTGAATAAAGTTTATCGAAGTGTCACTTCATTCCTTCAAGGAATGAAACATACAACTGAGTGGCAGAGTGGTTTGCGTGGTGAGTCGCCGAGTAGCATATACAGTCTTAGTCAGGTGAGTGAAGTTAAGCTTGGTCGAGTGAGGTCAAACTCCGGATGGGTGACTTCGGGGGCCTGACCTCACAACTCACCTCGTCGTCCTTCGGAAGGGACGTTAAACTAGGGGTCCCATGCCTGGATACGGTATGCAAGGTGGGCCTAAAGTAGCCTTCAGTAGCTAGAAATCCTGAGAAGTCCACTCAAAACACATTGAAAAGCAAAAATCAACAGCAACTATCATCTTTAAATACATTTGAAATATAGCCAAAAGAGTTAGATAAGAACATTTCATGATACGCTTCTTAAATCAAATTTTGGTGATTTTTTAACGGGAGTACTTCTTT
Organism: Aurelia sp. 3 sensu Dawson et al. (2005); assembly: GCA_964020215.1. Lineage (NCBI taxonomy): Eukaryota > Metazoa > Cnidaria > Scyphozoa > Semaeostomeae > Ulmaridae > Aurelia > Aurelia sp. 3 sensu Dawson et al. (2005). Next base: position 8,845,470 of record OZ026591.1, read on the forward strand.
GAGACACTCGGTAGATCGGCAGGAAGTTATGTTTCATTATATCAATGATTTGCAACTCAGTAAACATTAAAGATCGTGTGCTCTCCATGATCCTTTACATGTGTGCAAACCAGCAAAACATCATACTGACTGTAAACACAGTACTTTGCCCACATAATAATGGGAATATAAATAGCTCCGAGGAAAATGTTTTCCTAACCCTTTAATTACTTTCGCACACATTTTTCATCTTATATCTAATTTGAGATAGCATGTAGAGTTCCTTACTTACACGGAGTAGTCAAAGTATTTTGCATCCAATGGCATCGTCCTTGTAGTGTCTTTAAGTATTTTATAAGTAGCATAACTGGTAAATTAGCACTTTAAATTTTAATTGGAAAGGAAAAATGTTTTTAATCAAAAAACTTCTCCATGTTTGGTAAGATCAAAACGGTGCCGCATTTTCCAACGGTTGTTAACACGCTAAGTTCCAGTACACCTCAAAAGTATGATTCCAAATCCCTCTCCTATTTGTCAATCAACAAGGACCGGACCATGATAGGCAACCCTTGGACTTTCAAGGCCGCTACAAGGAGAGACATCTAACGCAGTGAATGCACTGACCTTATTTCTTCTAAGCGTTGTAGTTCTTCTTCGATTTGTTTCTTCCTTAGTTCTTCTTCTCTGTCTTCCTTCGTCACAACTTTCACTGTTTCCTCCTTCTCAGGGTCATAGACAAGAACCTTGGTTTTTGTTGTTGTTGTGGTCGTTGTTGTCTCGGTATCAAGATCTTCACGCATAAGAGGCTTTACAGCTGCGCTTGGTTTCTTCGCAGCAGCCCTATAATTAGGAAATTTTTGATCAATCGACTGGAAACAGCATGAGGACTTGAAAATATGTTAAGTTCATGCGCCAAGAACAAAACAGAAAATAGAAGAACCATAAAGATCCTAAAAAACATTTCAGGAACTCTTCAATAGATTTGGTATGCAACCAATAAAATTTCACGCTAGTTTTGTGGCTGGATGAAAGTCCTCATGAATAATCCAGTCTTCAAACTTATCTTTCATTTTTTTGTATTTCAGCCGCCGAAATACAAACTGCTGATGCACCTGCGTCCTGCTTGCAAACTGATATGAAATGTTCTGGGAGGATGTTTCAACAAAGCAGACAATTTCTCTGTTGGATGGAAATATAGATAACGAAGGCAAAGTTCAAAGATGGCAGAAAGCCCTACTGATTTAACCCCATTACTCTCCGAGATACTATAAGGTCTAAATCATATACAAGACGATAAGATAAAAGAAAAATTCAAGATGCAACGTCTTTCAGAACTTTCACAGGGAAAACAACCTCAAGAGACAACTTCAAAATTCAAAAGTAAAATAAAACGCAAAGGAGTGGCCGTACCTTATCTCCGACTGTGACATTGGCTTGGGCGTTTCGATCTCTCCTAAACCATCATCTTCATTTGACTCAGGAGTTAGAACTCTCTCTTTTGTTATGACAGTCCTGCAGAATATCAAAGAAGTCATTATGAAAACAATTGAGCAGAGCAGTGTAAGAAACACACTTGGAAGGCAGACGGGGGATATTAAAAGCATGGAAAGAGACCCCACGATAAAGTAATTCTTCTCCAACAGAAATTAGTTCAACCTCATACGACCCAAACCAAACTTTCCGGGATTATGAAGGCGAGTCAAGTAAATTCCTAATCATTAGACATCATCCAAAGCTCGAATGACGGCATAAAAAGAACATGACGTAAATTTTAAGAGTCATTGCCAACCATGATTTGAGGCGCCAAATTCGACTTCATGTGGATCTAAGTTAACCTTTAAAGAACAGATTGCCGTTTACATCGTTCAAAACGAGGCAATGGTTACTTTTCTGGAATTGTTGAAGCGGGGAAATTTTTTTGGGACGCACGGTAGGTCATAGAATCTTACACCCACCATTTCAAAGATTTGAATCCTGTGCTTTATTGCTTCCTCGTTATTAAGGCAATATCACTGGCTAGTATATCATTCAACAGTGGACGTGTTCAAGTAAGTTTTAGAGTTTACCTGACTGAAATGAGCTACTGCGTTCTGAAATTATCACGGGTATGCTCAGAAAAGCCTTTTCAAGAAACGAACAAAACAGATCCAAAATCACGACAAAGGTTTCTTGGTGGGGCATACTTGAGTAAATCGCACTTCATTTCAAGGTGGAGTGGAGCGTTTCAGTCAAGCAAATTCAAAACTTATCTGAAAATGTGCACTATTGCATGATATTGCGATGATATTCAAAAAGCAGTGGCCTTTGAATTAGGGATTGCTTTTCCTGACTCAGTCGGTACTTCTCTCACTGACCAGGCAAGAACCTTGAGAGTTTCAACTTTAGTTGATTTACAAAAATTCTCGATTTTCCTTTTCCCAAAAACCGATCTTAAATGCTTGCTGTAACCGGTTTCAGATGAAATATTCTGCGAATCGGTCCTTAATCAACATTGTTTAAAACCATACTATACCTTATCGTCTGGATCAAGCAATTAGACCTTTACATCCAGCTGGGCATATCCTAACCTCCTGGGCAGTAAAACACAAAAAATATGCCTGCTCTAGTCACAAGAATGTCCTACAACTTATAAATGTTTGATGACTTTAAAGAATGCTTCACACTAGTTTGAGCGATCGACGGTCATTAAAGAAATAAATTCAATTTAGAAATAAAGTTATCTCTTATTATGGCTAGGTTTTTGTGGCAGCTTTATTATTCTAATTGGGTTGGTATACCAAAAACTGCGCACAAGCGAAAATACCTATAGCTTAGGGTCTGCTTGTATTGTGTGCCTATTGGCCACCATAAACATGGTTTTCCCCTTAAGGGGAATCTGAAAACGACTGATGAAATTTTCATACCAATCAAAGGGTCTGTTTCATCCAGCATTCCTTGCACGTGTCGTCTCTTGGTTGGCATTGTTTGTCGCCATTTTCATGGTCAATGAAAATGGCGACAGCAAAGGCAAACCAAGAAACGACACGTGCAAGGCATGCTGGACAAAACAGACCCTTTAAGCGAAAGTTTTTACAGACCTATGGCTGACCAGCAGCCTTTGCGCGCCTTTGTTTTTGTTTACAAAAATTAATGGACTGATAACAATTAGCAAAATTTTCTCTCCTTTTCTCGGGTTTCTTCCTGTCTATTGTGGCCTATAATTATTTCTTCCAATTTGCGTAGCCCTGACCATCCAGAGCGAAAATAAATGCTTACATGCATTGTTTATGGACTAAAGAAGCCATTGGTATAATTTGTTGTCCATTTAAGTTATTTTAATCGACGATTTAAATGGATTACGAACGCAGCTATTTTCTGTATACACAAATCAATGGAATAAAAATATGTACTTTGCGTGTGGTACTAGTATGCAAAATAAACGATAATACAATAAATTAAAGATTTAAGTACCAAATGTAACGTAGATGTTGAAACATCTACATTACATTTGGTACTTAAATCTTTAATTTACAGTATTATCGTTTAGAAATTAATGGAAGCTGTGGGGAAGAGCATTTGGGGCCCGCACAGGATGCTGGTCAGTCATGGGTCTTTAATACTTAAGAAAGCCACTGAATAGCGCTAGCAAACACCTTAGAGCTTTTCCTGTACCTTCTTGTAGTTCTATTGAACGATAAACTTTGACAAATCTTTCAATTTCATTAATCACTTGTTTCAGCCCTTTGTTCATCACCAGTGCAATGAAAAGTCGTAACAGGTGTATTCATTTTTACCAATCTTAACTGCTAGCATTTGGTAATATAGAACTATGATAATGAAATAGAACGGACAGTGAACATTACATTGCCCGCAGCCACAAAAGGTTGTATGTCGTAAGACTGCGTTAACACGATGCCGGCACATTTTGAAAACGGTGAAAATGTGACGGAACAGGCTTCCCGTTCACACGAAAACGACACCACATTTTTTGCCAGCAGATTTTGAAAACGTTAGTTTTTGAAAATGGAACTCTAACTGGCACACTTTGAAAACGGCATCGTATGAACTCTCGAAAATGATGAAAACGGAACACCTTTCAACCCTTTCAAATGCGGCTAAACGATTCTTAACATGTACAGGGTGTCTCAAAAAAATTGTTCGACGTTTGATTAATTATTGAAAAATAAAGACAACATGAACAGGTTTGTGGAAAGACAACCCTGTTCCTAAGATTGTGAAATAATTTTAGAGACCAGAATCAAGCAAATCGGTTGAAAATTCACTGAGTTACGAGCTCTCGAAGATCGAAAATATGCGATAGCTGAAACCAGAGACCCCCCTTGCCTTGCAAAAAGCTCGAACACGGAGGTAAGAGAAGCTTATCTAATGTCATACCTCTCGTTGATACCAGAGCAAACCAAATACGACTTCTAAAGTAAATTATTTCTTGCGATCATTCTCAAAATTCCTTAACATTGCATAGGTCCAAAAACAGTGGTTCAAAACAAAATCGGCGAGAGACTGAATCTGTTTCCTCAAAGCATCCATACGCTTGACAGTTTGGTTATCGAATACCTGTTTGAATCCCACTTGATTTGCCCTGAAACAATTGAGAAATAACAGAAACGACGGCCTATGGAACTTTTACCAAAAATGCCATTTCGAGGCCTCTGGTTTCAGCTTTTGCACAAACTTGAACTTCAAAAGCTTTTAACCCCATGAATTTTTATCGTATTTGCAAGATTCTTGTACCAGAAATTAATTCAAAATCTCAGGAAAAGGGCGACTTGACCAAAGGTCCATTCAGCGTATCGTTATTTTTTAGGATTTAATCAAACGTGGAACAATTTTTTTGAGACACCCCGTAGGTACATTTCTTTGGCATCAAATTCTTGGAGAGACTTTACCGAGTTAGTTACCGTTGGATTTTTATCGTTATCAAATTATGACGGCATCGTGTGAACGCTAGCTCAAATTTTGCTACCGTCACATTTTCCACCGTTTTCAAAATGTGCAAGTATCGTGTGAATGCAGTCTAAATGGCAGGATCGTCCTGCTCAGTTAAGTAAAGGGCGTTGGCGTAACCTGAAATCTCCGCATAGAAGTCAGGACTACACTCGTGTAAGAAGCACAGCACTTTACGTTCTACAACGCTACGTTTGGTTCGATTCAATGACAATCTAGTGCCTGCAAACAACCAAAATCTTCAAACAAGTCTGTCTCATGACTAGATGATACGCTAAAAAACTGACAATAAAAACAATTTAAGAGTTATTCATGAGCACATTCGTGTTCATCTCAAACTTCATCTGCCATCTAATATGAGATTTCAATTGCAATCTAGGTATATAAAAGTGGTTCAAGCCACTTCCGGTCAAATCCGTGTCCATCAGATATTGGCATTTCTGATGACGTAGATCAGTTACCCAAATATGGTTCGGCATGTGTCATGGCCTGTTGTCTTTGCACGGCTACCCTTTATCAAAGCCTAAAATATGCATAAATTCCCTTAAAGCCCTCGAGCTCAGGGAACCGTGATATATTTTTGTTGTGATCTTGAATGAAAAGGGGTATCATAAACATAAACTGGGTTTGTCAGCGATGCTTCAAGAGATACTTCTCCCATCTAATGGCCGAGAAACTGGTAACGGTGTGTGTTTTCGCCTCTTTGTGACCATGTTCCACACAAAACGTGATAATGTACGAGGCGAGTGACCATTCGATCATCACACGACCAAAATCGAGGGGCACTTCACTCATTGGAAAAAGCGTACGAGATTTTTTCAGAACAAAAGGATTTACACGGATTTTTGATGGATTTTTCTTGAAAACAAAAGGATTTTTGCCAAAGGTGTACGAGATTTTTAGGAGTGAAATGCCCCTCGACCAAAATCTACAAACAAGTCTGTCTCATAATTAGACGACACGCTAAAAAACTGCGAATAAAAACAAGTTAGAAGTTTTTCACGAGCACTTTCGTGTTTGGTACTTAAATCTTTTCATTTGGTACTTAAATCTTTAATTTATTGTATTATCGTTTATTTTGCATACTAGTACCACACGCAACATACATATTTTTATTCAATTAATTTCTGTATACAGAAAATAGCTGCGTTCGTAATCCATTTAAATCTTCGATTAAAATAACTTAAATGGACAACAAATTATACCAATGGCTTCTTTAGTCCATAAACAATGCATGTAAGCATTTATTTTCGCTCTGGATGGTCAGGGCTACGCAAATTATCTCAAAACTGTACCTGACATCTACTGTGAGAGTGAATGTAGTACACTAGAGTTTTTGCAAAGTTAACTTAGTAATTTTGATACAGAAGTGGCTACTTACCCAAGTTTTGGGACCTCTAATTGCGAGCTATTATTGTTACACTCTTGCTGACAACGAGCCCGCTTGAAAAATTGTAATGATGGCAACATCTTTTGATCTGCTTTCTTTAAATTAATGTGATTGTTGGAGAAATAGCAGTGAATTCAATTCTCCTATATATAACTTGACACCTTGCTTTGCTCCAACTGTAGGTATTCTGAGACTGAAGCAAAAGCTGTCACTTCTTATACCCAGTTGTGTTACGTTAGTTGAAACGTCACACACCCCACATATGAAGCAATCCCTCAATCTCCGTAACTATCACCCATTACCTTACTTTCACTCTCGTAAACCTATTCACTATTCAACATATTCAGTTCAGACCAGTCATTGCGTAAACAGCACCACAAGCAATACAAGTTTCATTCCATGCTCTGAATTATTCATACGTGAAAAAGTAAATAACATCAAAATAATGATAAGGAAGGATACTCGTGTCACGGAAGAATATGCTTGACGTATGCCTCCTACGAATTGTACCAAACTCGGCACACTAATTCATAGGCCACTAATTGATAGTCCACGAGGCACTTAAGGGGCCTAAATCTTTTGAAAGTTACCTGGCGTAAATTTTTCGAAAATCATGGGGCGTGAATGTTAAAGTGTAGAAAACTGCATCAATGACTGAAGAGATAAAAAAGACGATTTAATGATGGGCTCATACGCTGAAGGCTCTTAACCTTTACGTTTTCGAAGCGCTCTTTTCGCACTTAATGGGCCCCGCACCATTCAATCACTTCTCTGAAGGTGGCACATTGGTGTAGTCTTCTACCTTTGCAGCCAGAACAGTCAAGCAGACAGGGTTTGTTCCCAGGTAGAGCCCAACCAGTTGAGCGTCATGACACGGGAATGAAGACTCTATATGGTTTTCTCTACTTCTGCCATCCCCACATTTTGCGCTAAAAAACTGCGCAGGACAGTGTGCCGGAGCCGGCGTCAGGGAAATTTGGTACTGTGATCTTTGTCATCTGAAAGGTATTCGTTACTGGTCGGGTTAACATAGATCGAAGAGGATCATGGTGAAAAATTCTCCAATGCCATATTTGGGGGCAAATATCTTTTTAAAACTGTTCAGATCTACAAGTTTCGTCCTTCTCATTGATACTACTATCTTAATCACAGTCACACTGAAAACCTATCACTGCGGTTTAAGAATGTTTCAACGCTAAACGCTTTATTACAAAAGTTTGTTCATAAATATAACGCATTTAATGGTTCCTCGAAGGGACTTTCTGGAGAAATCCCTTGTAAAATCTTACGGGAGAGAAAAGAAGAAGTAATTTGGTCCATGGAATGAAACTTACATTGCTTGTGGCATTGTTTATGTAATGACCAGTCTGAACTGACTACATTGAAACATTGAATAGTGAATAGCTGTAATAAAGAGTTTTGGCCAGGAAAAATTCTAAAAATATATAGTTAAACATACTATTGCAATGATTTCTAGGGAGCTTTCAAACGTCCGCCATTTTTCTGGTACCCATCCAATTATTTTCCTCTCCAAAGAAGAATCTAACGAAAATTGTCTTCTTTGGGATCTTTCAAGCAACGGTAAACGTGGGTGGTGCAATCAACTTGCATATCTCCTTTCGCCTTTGGGTAAAACATTCTAATCCATTGGATATCACGTGATTATCAAAGACAGAAATAAAGTACTTACGTTGTTATAACCTCATGACGATGTTCATAACTTTCATCCTCCGCGGGGACAACCTCCGGTGATTCCCGCTGAACATCTTCTACAGGCTCAGGTTCTGGCTCAGGGCTTCCCTCGATTGGTTTATCTTCCATCACGTGACCCATTTCCTCAGTGCCCTTTCGTATGACGTAAGTTGGCTTCGTTGTTGTTGTTGTGATGATACGACGCCTGTATCTTTTCTTCGTGCCATCTTCGAGGACTTTCTCGATGATTTCCCATTCCTGAAGATCGATTGAGAAAAAATGCAAAAATGTTGACTCTTCTAAACTGTGTTCCTACGAAAGAGACACGGCTATACAGGCAACTTTTCGACAAATTACTGGCCTTGGCAAACGGTACCATTTGAAAGTGTGAATCTAAAACCACAAAATACAACACGAAAATCTGAAAATCTGTTCGCGCTTATCACGTGCAGAACTTAACTCGAGAATTAAGTATATGAGGGCACGACGTTTGAGTCAATTGGGTACGGCAGATGAGTTAGGAGCGGCAACCTACTTCGAATCGGCAGGGCTTGCCGAGCTGCGAGGCTTGGTTTCAACAGTCAAACTTCTCATGTGCCAAACTCAACGCATAAGTACATTTAAATGCATGAGTTTACGCGCTATAATCTAAACTACATACTTCATGTAACAATTCCAAAAAAATATTTGGAGCGAAATGATCAGTCCAATGTTTGAAACGGAAGTCGGGCTAAAAATGCACAAGTGTCGCTCTTAACTGATTCAGATTCGGCATATGAGAAGCGCGACGTTTGAACGAGGCCTTAGTTCCTAGTAGCCATAGCCGTAGGTAGCATAGGGGCTGGGAAGGCTACAGCCACCTTAATGAGCGAAAATTTCTCGCATTTCAGGCTCAAATCGGGCAGCTTTATCTCAATGATGCTATCATATTCGGACTAAGGCCCCTTTAAATGTTGGACATCCTCTATGCCCTTACTTTTAGCTTACATTTTGGGGGCAATCTATGCTTCTTGAACAGGCCATAGCGTCGACAGTTTTTGTGGCATCGTCCTTGTACGGTAGTTTGTAGGCAGCAGAATTAGGAGAACGTTTTTGTACCTTTATATACAATATAAAAATAACTTTACGCAAGACTTTCATGCGGAATACTTTAGCTCCCAACTAACGTTAGCTAGACTTCATACACATCATAGTCGCTTCATCACCCATCGGAGAAAAGAATCGAAATTCCCAACGTTACCCGAAAAAATTCAAACAACCACTGACATTAATTTTCATAACTTTACAAATAATTCAGAAGATTAAGAACATACGATTTTAAATCATTGAAACAATATCTTGCAACAGTGTGTGCTCCCACACGTCATTCAATACTGTTCAAATCCTTTGACCAAAGCGCTTTAAGATTTTAGTCAATGGCGTCGCAATGAGGTGGACTGGCGTGAACAAGTCCATCCACTTTTCCCAAAGGTCGATTTTCTAAGTTCTCGAAATCCCTTAAAAACTTGGGGAGGGGGTAGCTTTCTATTGACTTGGAACTTTTCTCATAACTGGCTCCTCCTGAATTCTGAATTCCTTTATTGAAAATTTCTGGAAAAGCCTTAAATTTCAATTTCAAATCACATCGTTTTCGTTCTCATAAATAAAAATATGATGTACTTTACTCTTCCGATTTTAGTGAGTGAATCCCGGGAAAAAATCACATGCCAAGTTACAAGGTTTCCTGCTGTTTACGGGACAGATAAGTCCTTCTATCCAAACAAAGTTCACATGAAGTGAGAATCACCTGTGTCTTATAGCGATCATCGTCTGGGTTTGATTCGTCAATTTCAATCTCCTCGAATTGTCCCTCAGGCTCTGTCGGCTCCTTCTCCTCCTTTTTAGGCTCATCTGCAACTATATCCTTGATTGCTGGTCTGACTCTCTGTTTTCTTGATTTGACTGTCTGGCGTTTGCTGGGACCTCGCGTGAACTTTTGGGGTCGTGGTCGATCACGTATAGTTGGATCACTTCGAATCTGATACAGAGTACGATCACTACGAAATGATTACGGTAAATATCAATGCAAGGAGAATGAGCTATTTGGTGAACAAAAAAGTAGCACTTGTGATGGGCCATGATAAACAGCACACATGCAGATTCGAAAAATCAAACTTATTTCTTTTGTTAAAACTCCTGAATAATACTTAGTAATTGCTGCCTACTTCTTCGCCGGCTAGGTTTCCAAGCTGCAAGAACTCCTACTCTGATGCTGCCAAACTTGACAGAAAAACATTGATCGATTTTATAATAAGACTTACATTAAGATAAAAATGAAAATTTCCACAGGCCGATCTTCAAATACATGCCAATATCGGCAGTAATACTGAAGACTTCGTGTTTGATTAACTGACACTGTCATCCTTGCTTAGCTTGTACACAAAGTACAGCAGTGTCCCGCATGTAAGAAACAGCATTTTAAATTTGAGGTCTGATGTGTTTCTTATAAAATGAGATATAAAGTTAAAATCAGGGTAAAGTTTCTTTTCTTATTAGAAAAATGATGCATGTCAATGAACTACTCAGACACAAGCTGCGTGATTGGTATGTAAAACATATTATTTTGATTCGCATTTGTAAATTTTCACTGCCAAGGAAAGCGAAAAGTATTCAAAGAAGGTGCTTTTTGCTTCACTTGCACGCAAAATTATTGTTTTCGTTTAACTAGGAACAGTCTGATTCGACTACAAAGCTGATGTTGTCGTGTTTTTCAAATTTCTATAGTCTTTGAATAAGAAACAAGCCTTTTTCAGACCTGGACAAAAAGACCTGGACAAAAAAACTTTTTCAAAAATACCCCCTCTTATAAGAAACTGTTCTGATAAGAGGGGGTATTTTTTGAAAATCAAGGTCTGGTGTTTCTTGAATTAATGTTTCTTATATGCGGGACACTACTGTACACTCAAGGAATAGTATGGTCTGCGCACGGCGTTTTGTATTGCGTGCATCAGCATTTCCTTTCAGTATCAGTTGAGCCCGTTCTGCCTTGCGTCTGTTTAATGTCTGCCACGCTGCGGTGTGCTCAAACTTCCAAAGCATTGTGTTAATAATGTTTGTCAAATTAACGACGCGAAACCCTAAGATCTTATCACATGACTGCCGTTCTCAAATTTTACTGCTTCTTCGTTTCTCAAGAAAGCGATGTTATAGGCTATTAAATAAAAAGATGTTCTTGTGATCAGCACTTAACACTTCCCTTGTCTTACCGGTTGTTTCAGAGATTTCACGAACGTGCACATGATGGAAGAACAATCGCATCAAACATTTGCGGAAAGAAAAAGTGAACAAGATGGTATAAACACCTGTAACGAAATTTGGATCCAATAACAAAGGAATCTGATCTTCGTCTTGCTGGATCTGCCACGGTCAGTCTGCAGGAAAACAAACCAATGTAATGAACCATCAAAGGCAAGGCAAGTGAATATTTTCGCATGACTGACAGTAATGTATATAAATATGTTAGCTCGTGTTATAATCATTATCATTAAAACATATTATCATTGAATATTTATTTACAGTAGGCTAAGAAAAGAAATAGCTAGAATACAGCTAAGGCCTACTACCAGGTGACCCAAAAACGTGACCGGCGGAATCTGATATAAAAAATGAGTAAGAGGCTGATTGCAACGCTTCAAAACGTTGTTCTGTCGCTACATTAGTACTATTTTTTGCAATTTTTTTCGGCACAATAAACTTTCCAAATTAAGGATTTTGAGGAAAATGGCATGCCTGAAATCCTCGAAAAGTTGTCAAAAACAGGGGATAAATTTACAGCCATTTCAGATCTTCAAAACAATGAGAAGCGTGTTGTGAGAATAGGCAACTCAGTCCAAAGTTTTCAGAGCAAGTTTATAGTCCTTAGGTACCCAAAAAATTCTTGTCTCAAGGGACAAGGATACTTCTGATTTTCTGTAAAGAAATTCTTGAATTGCATGGAAAATTGAATTCCTTTGAAATTCATTGAGTTTATAGGGAACGTGTATTCCTAATTCTTAGGTACCTGGGGACTATAAACTTTCTCTGGAAACTTTTGACTGTGTTGAGTTGCCTATTCCCACCCTGAAATAAACACGTTCCACATTATTTTGAAGATCTGAAATGGCTGTAAATCGATCCCCTGTATTTGACGACTTTTTGAGGATTTCTGGCATGCCCATTTCCCCAAAATCCTTAAATAGACCTTTTAGCTATTCTACAAAAGAGCCTGGATCGAGCGTTATTTTCATACATTTTTATACACGAGGTTCGATTGAGTGGCGTTAGACCTTCTATTAGTATTGCGCACATTCGAAAATTCTACAAAATGTGATGAAATATCGCTCGATCCATATTCTTTTTTAGAATAGCTAAGAGGTCTATTGCAAAATTTACCGAGCCGAAAAAAAAGGCAAACAATACTCATAATGTTTACTAGTCTTTAAGCGACAGAACAACGTTTGAAGAATTCCCATCGGCCTCTTACATATCTTTCTATAACAGATTGCGTCGGGTCACTTTTTTTGGGTCACCCGGTATATATTTACAATGTAAATACTTTAGAAGATAGTCATTGTTATATATTACAAGACTAATCAGAGCTAACAGCCCAACTTGTTAGGAACAACTCAGGGTAAGTAAAAAAACGTTAATACATTTGGTGGCATGTGGAATAACAAGCACAAGGCCGAAACTCAAAACTAAAGTGTTAATCTATCAGTCACAGGCTAAATCTGATGCGAAATCTTAGATCCAGAAATTAGAAATAAGCTTGTAGGGATTTGCGTAGGATCGAAAATTTGACATTCGATTCTGGCCAATGATATACTTGCCAAACATGGAATTAAATACGATTGTCTGTTTCAGAAATAAGATATAAAAATGGACATATCTGCCAATATAATTGCCTTGACATCCAGGGAGCTGTACCCTTTCAAAAACAAGGATTGCTTTATTACTCACCGGGTAGCATATTTCCTGGCGATTAAGATAAGAGCATTTGGTAGGGAAATTTTCATCCTTACCTGAAGAATGAATGATGCTCTATAGCTGATTTATAAAGATTCTTTGCATCTCTTCTTGTGTTTGATTTGAATTGAGGGTTCTTCCTTTTCTATAGAGAAATCAAACACAGTTTAGCAAAAAAGTAAAGAAAACATAAGGTTTTTTTTAACTCTGGATTAACCTATGAGTAGACCCATTATGCAAAAGAAGAAAGGGCATGAATCAAAGCACAGAAGCTTGCTAGTGGTTTCCAAATCTCTAGAAAACTGATGGTGATTGAAATAATTAGTTGGGTGGCGGCCGTTGTTCTTGATCTCACAGGCTCTTTCTTCTTTTGGATAATTAGTCAGCTTGTAGGTTACCTCTAGGATTTGCCGCTTTGCAGCTTCCGTAAAGTGTTCTGTTTACGGTGTAATCTTCTGACTTTGCAGCCAGAACAGCCAGATGGACAGGGTTTGGTAGCCCATAGGGTCCCAGTACTTGAGCGTCATAACTAGGTGTTAAGGACTCGATTAGGTCTGCTCTATTACTGCAATCCCAGCGCTTGGCAGTAAAAGACGAAACTTCACTTTCACCTACAACTTTAGACTTAACTACTAAACTTTTTCGCTTTGAAGTCGACAGCAATTTACTGAGGGATGAAATCCTGTATGTGATTTATGTTAAATATTACTTACTACTCTAGATGTAGTACCTATAACCAAAACATTTCACGCCTCTGCTGTAGCTAATCAATAGATGACTGAACCTGCAAATCTCAGTATATTGTTACGATTGTTAAACAAAATGCCGAATTCATAAATCTTAGAAACAAAACATAGATGCATATTCAACAAAGTCTGCATCTAACTCCAAAAAGGCACAATTCACGCACGCTTCATTTCAAACCAGTGGTGTTTCATATTCAGAAAATACTATTCTAACAGGTAACCTGATTTAAAGTGGAAGAACCTGGGTGCCATATGCACCTGGATTGGTAACCCCGGGAAAATTATCCAATAATGTGAATATTATGACGACCTTCATTACATATGAAGTGTCCATTACTGTAAAAGGAGCCGTCATTTATCTTTGTGAATATTATGACGACCTTCATTACATATCAAAGGAAAGTAAAGAAAGACGAACCTCTGCGGAAAATAATTTGAGCATGAATCTCTTTCGCTTGTATGCAACAATATCGATTGCTCTCCTATCAAAAAAACACAATATTGTTAGCGAAGAATAACGAAAATCTCCTCCTTGGCTACATAGAATTCAAATGATAAACCAAAAATATATAGGCTGTCCCAAAACACTGTGCCCTGTTTGTGTCGCTGTGGGGAGCTGTTGCTTCAATTATCTTGATTTTTACACCGTTGCAAATATCAGGCTTCAACTTACAGCTTGAGACCTTGTTTGAGTCCATCTGGCAAGAGGTTACTGATTTATCGCAAAGGAGAGGCAATATAAATGGTCCCTACAAAAACTGTTCTCGAGCAATGTCAAAATCAAGTAATGTTTAAAAGAAAGGGTTCGATCAACAAAAGGTACGGTTTCATCTTACTTCAATTGTCTACAGGGTGTCTCAAAAAAATTGTTCGACGTTTGATTAAATACTAAAAAAAAGCGATACGCTGAATGGACCTTTGGTCAAGTCACCCTTGTCCTGAGATTTAAAATTAATTTTTGACACAAGAATCTTACAAATCCGATAAAAATTCATGGGGTTACGAGCTTTTGAAGTTCAAGTTTGTGCGAAAGCGGAAACCAGAGGCCTCAAAATGGCATTTTTGGTAAAAGTCCCATAGGCCATCGTTTCTGTTATTTCTCAATTGTTACAGGTATTCGATAACCTAACTGTCAAGCATATGGATGCTTTGAGGAAACAGATTCAGTCTCTCGCCGATTTTGTTTTGAACCACTGTTTTTGGACCTA